>CM057450.1:1751620966-1752220966 GCA_016271365.2 Neoceratodus forsteri | reverse complement strand
CACTAGGAAAAGTGTTGGGGAGGAAGTTTAATAGGAGGTAGGGAGAACTGGAGAATATTGGGTGGTGATATGTTAAGTAGAGAAGAATGTATTATAAGAGAGTAGGATTTTGGGAAGTTAAAGTATGGGAGGAATGTAAGGGTCGTAGTAAGTTTGTACTGTAGTCAGGATGTATAACTGGTACAACATTTTATATTTAAATACACATAATGGCACAGTTGGTATTAGATGGGACCTAGTGGGGTGTGTTTGTTTCACTGTTTGTGGATGGAGTACATCTCGGTGTAGTGTCTGTTTCACAATGTAGTTAAATGTGATTACCTGAGATGTATGTATTCAATGACTTGTGCTGTAATTTTGTGAGTTGTGACGCAGTTTTGTCCAATAAAAAATTCCCCTACTCTTTTCGAGAAATGCCATGAGATCTTTAATGTCCACCTGAACAACCACCAGAACAGGCAGATGGGACCTTGGTTTAATGTCTCATCCAAGAGATGGCACCTCAGGAATTCAGCACCCCACAACCCCCTCATGCTGCACCTCAGTGTCAGTACTGAGTTTTACTCCGAGTTCATGGTTTGGAGCTAGAACCCACGACTTTCTGATCTTCCAGGTTCAGAGGTGAGTATACACAGGGCTGGATTAAGGCATAGTCCTGAGCCTAGGGTCCCTGCCTGCCAGAGAGTCCCTGGCAATCCTCTCAGTATATATTTACTACATGCCATTTTCTTTCTGCCTGAGCTGTATTTTTTTTTTTTGTAAAGGACTGAACTGCTGAGTAATCTGAGCAAGGTAGGGGCTGAACTGTGACACACGTAACTCTCACCAGTCTGATTAGGTGTTATGCACAACTGAGAGCTTCAGTGGGCCTCAGCCAGGCTGACCTTTAAGGTGTGAAGATGCCAATTTCCTTTGCTTTGTCTCCCATCCCTACCTCCAAACCTCTCAGCACTAAAATGCAGGGCACTGGGCTTCAAATTCAGAGCAAATGGCCAGAATGCATTGTACTTTCTTATTTTAAAGCATAATATGTTAACAGATAGTAGACCCCATATATTTAGTATTAAGGAATGTTTCTAACAAGTTAGATGAATGACTTAATAGTTTGTGTGTCCAAAAATAGCTCCCACATTATTAAGAACAACAGTAAACCTTTGTGGAGCAAGGGTAAATTTAAGTGTAAAAATCATAGCGCTATGCAAAATTCACAACAGTTGATAGGTATGCTTCCATGCCCTGGCATTCAATGTGGGGAAAAGTGGCTAGCAAGGTCCCTGCTCCCTCAACTGGTGTTCCTGATAGGGAGGTGATGGGTGCAAATTTTAAATGGGGGCCCTCTGTGGTAGTCTGTTCACTACTTGCATCATCTTATGCATTTGAGGGGACCCTTCAAATCAGAAGTACTGGAGAGCCCACAGAGCCTTCCTGTTGGACAGCCAAGTTCCAGCAGCCTGAAGAGGAGTCCAGAGCTTCACCACTGTCGCTACTTACAGTCTCAGGTATGTGACCACCAGAGTCAGAGACTGGGACAGGCCACAACAATTTAGCAGAAAGATAAGACTGCCAGATGGGACCAGGACGAACCGGAAAAGTTGTCAGGACTCTTGGAGAAAACAGCACACTGCTATAAAACACAGTCCGGGGCAGCACCAGGCACTGACTTGGTACAGAAGTGTGCAGCATTTTACAGACTAGTGTAAGCACCCTCTGGGTGCTTACTAGTTAATTCTAGTTGCTATGTGTAGCTAGGTAAGGAAGAGAGAGCTTGGTGCCGCTAGGGTACATATGTATGCTGATGATACACATGTATGCCGATGATACGATCCTGTATGCAGCTGGCTCCTGTCCTGCTCAGGTTACAACCAGCTTACAGCAAGATTTTGACAAGGTTCAACTCTGGTTTGCTAACCATCAACTTTTCCTCAATGCCAAGAAGACTGTCTCCATGACCTTCGGCACAAGGCAGAGACTCTCTAGGCTACCCTCTCTACCCACTTTCCACACCTTGATGGGACTTTCTTGAGGACATCTCCTTCAGGTACCTAGGTGTTTGGCTGGACCAATACCTAAACTTCTCCGGACATATTGACACCATCCTGAAAAAATTGCACTCCAAGCTTGGTGCCCTGTTCAGGAACCGTAGTTGTATCCCTCCTACGGCCAGATGTGAACTTGTTCAGAAGATGATACTGCCCATTTTTGACTACTGTGATGTAGTGTACGGTGCTGCTCCCCAGTCCTCCCTGGCCAGATTGGATACCATCTTCAATTCCTTCTGCCGCACCCACCACTGTTATCTTTACCATGATTTCTCTTTCCCCTCGCTTACAAACAGGCGACTCTCCCACTGCACCAAATTCACCTCCAAGTTCTGGCTGGATGAGCTCCCTTCCTACCACTCCTCCTCATTTATAACACCCCCACCCTCCCACCCTTAGATCAGCTGGACTCTATACCCTGGTGATCCCCTATAGATACACCCTCATCAGCCAGTCTGGCTACTCATTGCCTCCCAAATATTTTGAATTTTCCCTCCCCAAAATCCATCACTCATCCTCCTACTACTCCATCAACTGTGCCTTCAAAAACTATCTTGCACCAAGCTGCTCCTGCCATGATCCTCCCTAATTCCCCCCTCTAAGCCCAGGACAAATCTACTCCCCCTGTGAGTACCCTCAGTCTGACCCTGCTGCTCCCACCCCCCAAAAAAAATTCCAGCTCTCCTTCACTTTCCCCAAACTCACTCTCTACTGTCCTCTCTTGCACTCTTGCTATGCTCTATGCTCTCATAGTTGTACCAAGAGCTTGCCCTCCACTCCTCCCTACACCCTCTACCCCATCACCCCCCAAAGTTTTCTGCCATCTCTGTATCCTTTGCAGGGTTTCTTTGCACCTCAAAAGGGCTCCTTCTGGGATTTGGCCTCTCTCTTCTCTCACCTAAACCTCTCTTCTCCCCTTCCTCAAACCATTCAGGCTCCCAACATTCCGAAGTATAACTACCCTCACAGCCTACAACTTGCTTCCCTCCTATCATGCTCCACCTCTGCCTTGTGCAGGCAGGGTGCTCAGCATACTGGAAGGGTCAGGCCCCAGCAGTCCTCTCTCCTCTTCCCTATTCCTTCCTTTCCTCCTCCATTGACTTCCCCGTCCCCAGAAGGGTCTCTCAGTTCACGTAGGGTCTTGCTCCTGATTAGCCCTTACCTCTCTCCCCCTTTTTTTCTCTGTTTACCCTCCCACCACCCTCCTGCTCCTCCCACCACCTCACACATAACGCTTGCCCTAGTACCATTCCTTAGGCCCTAGCTCTTGATGCCCTTGTCCTCTCCCCTCATCTACCTCTCCACCACCCTCCTACTCATAAGCCCTTACCACTCTCCTCCCTATTTACCCTCCACTGCCCCTCTTTACCCTCCTCCACCTCGTCCTAATACTTGCCTTGTAGCCTTCCCCTGGTAGGGTTCCTCAGCATCTGGTACTGATCAGAACTGGTTAAATCCCTGTTGCCCGCTATCCTTCCTCCCTGCAACCCCTAACTTACCCATCACCCCCCACCCTGCCCTAAATTGACCTCTGGCTGGGTTCTCATTATCCTAAAGACATCAATTTTATATGCCTCTCACCTCCCTTTCCACTTCTCACTCTCACCCTCCATTTCTTAGCTTTAGTTTGGCGTACCCTAATCTATTGCACTTCTGACAAATTTGCACTTCTGTTCTACCTTAGCTAACTTGTACTGTCTGTGTTACTCCCTCCTAGCTTCCCTTAGTTCTAACTACACACATCTCCATTCAACCGATTCGAGCTACTCATTAATGTCACTTAGAGTTTGCCATTAAATGTTATTTTTGTGCTATTGTATTTACCAAGTTCTAAACTGTAATCATAGTACCTATCTAATTCTAAACTGTTAGCACTCCACTATTTCATTGTGCCATTATAGTTTGCTCACTTTCACTTGAATGTAATCATATGTAAACCTTTGTTTGTTAGTGTTCCATATCTCTGTATACTTCCTCATGTTCCCCTTCCCCTCAGGTCACACCGGGAGATGAGCTGCCTGTTGCTCAGTGTGCCTTCCTGGTGAAACATTACACTAAAATAAAATAAATAGATCTGGGATGTAGGGCTTGCTTGCTGGCAGCAGGAGGCCCAATTCCCAGGGGTATATAGAACAAGGGATTTTAGCACCAAGGAGAGAGAGAGAGAGACCCAGGGAGAGAAGAGTCTGGGGGGGCGGTTACACTGCAAGTTCGGCCAGAGGGCTGTGGCAGAGCCAGGGTGGGCCACTTGCCAGCCCAGACCTCCTCCCTCGTAGATCTCCGTATGAGAAGTGCAGTGGTGAGGGAAATGACTGTGATAGGGGAAGAATTGGAGCTGAAGGACCAGGGCTTGTCAGTGCAATGGGGAGCTGAAGCCCAGGGAGAAAAGTGGTATGGAGGCCCGCCATGTACCTTGGTAGGGTAAGCACTGATGGGGCCCTTGTAATTTAAGTGGTCTGGCCTGTGTGCGAGTGCAGATTGTGGAGTCGGGTGTATCCTGTAGGTGGGCCTGCTATGGCAAATAGGGCCCAGGACACAGTCCAGAGGTGGCAGCCTTGACTGTTGTGGGTGTAGTGGTGGCAGCACTACCCCTTTCCCTTGGCTGGAGGCCACCGCAGAGTTGGGACTCCTGAGATAGGCAGCCTACGGAGGCAGGGAAAGATCTATGTTGGGAAAGGTTGGTCGGGATCCCTGCAGGTTGTAGACTGTCCGGGTGTTCTGTGTGGCATGGCAATTAGTCCCCAGGGTGAAGGCAGTCCAGAGATTGGAATCGCTGCATGAGCAAAGGGATTCTGGGGAAGCCATTCAAGGCACACAGCATCAGCAATTGGGTGTCTGGGAGGTCTTTGATGGTTCTGGTCTTGCTAAAGAACACAAATTTGACTGATTTAGGACCTTTAAGTGGGAGAAATGTTCCATAAAGTGAAAGGTACCCCCCCCTCCGGAGAAAGTGCAAGGAAGGCCAAGTTTTTAAAAGGGATAGGGACAGTAGAAATGTCTGGTGCTGTCATAGTCCCTAGTGAACTGTATAGTGTTTGAGAAGCAAGGAATGGAAAGTGATCCAGAGAGGCCGGTGTAAGGAATCAGAAGAGAAGAAGAAATGCAGTGTGAACTGAAAGTGCTGCTAGGAACATGCTACCTCTGTGTGTGGCCTGCTTCGGCTCTCTATCGTCCTGCTGCCAGAAATGTAGCCATGTTGGCTTGAGGGATTACTGCATGAAATAATTCGGTCTGTTAGCACAAGAGACTGTTGCAGGATGTTGGTGTCTGCCTGTGGATGCCCCCACCGAATGTGTTACTCCCACGCTCTATGGTATGGTTTAGTAACTGTTCTTGTCCATTAAATCTGTTTTCTCACATTTTACCCAGGAGTGGACAGTGACTTTAATCAATTGAAACTGTGCATTTTGTGCCAGCTAACTACCCTCGCCCCCTGCAGTTCTCCATCTGCACCTAGGACGCGCTAAAGCTCCCCCAAAGTGCAGTCCACCTGCTGCCATCAGAAGAACCAGGTAATGAGCACATTTCTATTGTCTTTGGACTGTGTTACTTGGGTTGTACAGTGCCTCCTTCCACCTTTTTACCATCCAGATACCCCTAGACAGGGAGGGGGGCTTACACTAGTTTGCAAGCAGAAAAAGGAGGGAGACAAAGGGTTAAAGTGCCATCTATCTTCACTAAAAGTACACCGTCCTTTCATTCAGTCCCTATTTTGATTTTTAAAAAACACAAATAAAATCCACTTTCTTTTTGTTTTTGGAGTGAGCAGGCGGCCAGGGGCTTCTGGAAAGTGAGGGAGGGAGGGAAAAAGGCAATGCCAAGCAGTTTGCATTCATTTAGGTGAGAGAGAGAGAGAGATAGGTAGAGTGCTGGATTTGACAAGGTTGAAGGTATTTTTTATGAGTACTTGAACCCTCTCTTCCTGTCTCTCTCTTTCACCTTTGGCCAGAACTTTAGCTCTCAGTCCCAACCCCTCTGTGGTCGCTAGTCCGAGATGGTGAGGTCTGTACATGTTGGGTTGCTGCTGGCTGTGGTCACCACTGTCCTAAACCACATCATCGGGGACCACAGGGGGCCTCCATTTAAGAAAGAATGAGAGTAGGACAGAATAAAGACTGCAAGGCCTGCTGATTTGAGTATCATTCTTTATAATTCAAACTACACAAATACATGCAGCCAAAACCTTTTACAAAATGCTATGCAATTGTGTGCACCGGTAATTCTATCTCATTGTCAAGATTATTAAACATTTCATTATCACAGTCCTGTGAAACTCACTCACTTAGTTTCAAGTCTTACTCTTGAACATAAAAGATTAACAGTGTGATTCAGAGTGTATGCTTTATATTTAATCTCACTCCTAAAATCAAGAGATTTACAATGCATTTCAATGAATGTACAGTTAATCTTACTTTGTTATTCCCTCATCTCACTCATATTGAATGTCTCACCTTGACATACAGTAACTTTGTTTTCAGGGTGAACAAATGAATGTGTTTTCAGGATCCCATCAGTAAATCTTGCCATTTATTGATCCTGACTTACTTATCAATAACAGAAATGTTTGATCCCAGGAATGATTTCTTCCAACAATCACTCTGTGCAATATAATGTCTATAGTTCATGACTCCTCTAGCAAACCAGCAACTTAACTCCTACACTACCCAGGGCCTAGCGCCTTTCAGAGATGGGTCCCTACCCTGTCCAACAAAACTCCCACATCCTGATTCATACTACCTGACAGGAAAAAGGATAACACCCAGGCTGCAAGCGTATGTGTGTATGTGTGTGGGGGGGCTTGGAGAATGCACATTATCATTTCACACCCAAAAATAAATTACTTTAACAGGCTAATTGGTAATTATTTTCGGTAAATGATTAAAACTCAGACTAATGTTATTTTTTCATATGGATATTATTAGTTTCATTCATTTTGAAGCATTTTAGTTAGGCTATTTAGGTTTTATGCCAATTTTGGGGGGCAGTATAAAAATATTTTTGAGGTTTCAGTAATTGATATACACCGATGAAGGGGTGAAGTCACAGCAAAGGGTCGTGATTGTGGTGAAGGGGTGTGATTGTGTTGAAGGGGCATGGTTCCGGCAAGGGGGGCCCCAGATTTCTCTTGGGACTAGGGCCCCAGGTTGCCTTAATCCGACCCTGGGTATGCAACCTGCGATGTTTCTAAATTTATACTTTGTACCTTCTCTTACTAGTGTGGCGCTCTTCCTCTGGTTGGCCACAGCTCCATTCTCCTGCATCCCCTGCAGTTATTTTTATTTATTTAGTTTTTGTTGACCAGGTAAGTGCTCTAGACAAATTCTGCTTGTTTTCAGACATGACCCGGGGAAGGGATACAGATGAATGCCAGCGGACCTTGAACCAGATTAAGCTGTTGGTGATATTTTTAGTGAATGGGGGGGAAATTTGTCCAGAGCACCAGGGAAATTCCCCTACTCTTCCAGCAGGGGGAACCCTTGTCAGCCATCTCTAAGATGGCTGCCTTCCAAGATGGTGGTGGAGGAGATACTGAGGGACTGCACTCTGAACCTTGCAAACCTATACCTATTATACCTGGAATTTCTACCTCTGCAGCAGACGACAGGCTGACATCTGCTGAGAATATTATTTCTCCAGTTCCAAAACCGCATTCCTCGAACGTCTGAAGGAAGGACTTGAACCCAGGATTACCAGCATCAACTAATAATACTATCAGCTCCACAGTGACCACTGAGGACCAACTAAGACAGGTATATCAAGACAGCAAATCCTTTTTGCTACAACTTATCAGGAAGATTCAGTTTCACAAAGTGAAATCCCAGAAGCTGCCTATTCCATACATTCAGTTAATGATAACGTGGATCCTGCATCAAGCAACACAAATGGGGTAGACTCTTCCCAGGCACAAACACCTACCACTCCACCATCCTCCCTGCATTTAAGGAGCAGTCATCGCACAGACCTACTGCTAGACCATACCTGGTCTCCTGAAGCAGCTCTTTGAGCTGCTGGATGGAAGTGCTGATCTACCGGAGCCCCTCGGACCTCCCGTGGGCCAGTTAGTGCTCAGAAACTCATCAAGATGGCCCACTCTTCCATCTCTACTATTGTTATTAATGTTCAAAACCAATGGACCGATAAGGACAATATAGTACCTTCTAAGGTGGGTGAATGTAGCAACAAACTAGGAAACGTAGCCATGGAATGTCCAGTTCCTGTTGCCATGGCAACCAACAATGCTACGGGCCCCAATGAAGGAAAACGAAATCCAGCCACACAATCATCCTCGGAGGAGGAACCTACACTTCCAGCTGACATGGATACTCCAGCTCCCCAACTTGCAGGTGAGCCAAGCACCAACCAAACTTTCATTCATACATGTTAATGGCAAATCCATATACGATATAAGTTTTAAAAATGTTTCTACTTTGGAGGAGAAATTTTGGAATAAATATGAACAGGTCAAACCATTGCCTATTTGGACCTCCTTTATGGTCATCCCCCTCACTAAGCCAACTATAAAGATTATCACTGTTATTTAGCAGTAAGGGGGTGAGCATAGCAGACGTTCAATACTGGCAGAAGCAGCACTGCAATATACTAGAGGCCCCTCGTCCTATTTTGGATGAGGATCTAGTCTGGACTGGGAGTTGGAAGGTCAAAGTATAGTTGAAACAGTCTGATAGGGGTATTGTGCACTTACCTGGTAGCTACTATATAGGTAGGGATTGTGGACTGCGTTTTTATACTGGTCAGCCCTGCACCTGCCACAAGTGCAGAGCAAGAACTCACTTGAGTTATACTTGTGATAAACTCAGATGTACTCTCTGCTTGGCATATGGTCATGTAAAATTGGAATGCCTGAACCCCATAAGGAGCAACCTGTGTGACAAAGCCGGGCACACTTATCAACAATGCCCTTGGATGGACCACAATATGGTAGACCATCCCCCCGAGGATCAGATTGCTCTGATCACAGACTCTCAGGTTCAGGCCTTTCAAAATAAAGAGAATGCCCCAACCCCCTCTGTGGCCCTCCCACCCACGGACACCCAGACAGTAGATATCGCCAAACAGACCTCTGACTCAAATCCTATGCCCCGTCCTACCTTGTTAGAACCTCAGAGACTCCCTGACCATCCTGCAGCAACAGGAACATCCAAGGCTGTAAGTCAGACTGCAATGCCACCCCCCCAAGATACATCTCCCTTTGAGGTAGTTCCACCCCCTCAACGTGGGAAAGGGAAGAGGTAGGCACATGGCCTTTCACCAAAAAAAAAACATCTTAATCAGAAATAGATACCAAGCTTTGGCAAAGAGATGACAATGGGAGGACACAGAAGAAGAAAAAGGGGATTCTGATTCCTCCCTTGCCTCTTCCTCCAGGATGGATTTTTCCTCAGACTCCCAGCCAGACCCCTCCTCCTCTACAGAAACCGTAGGTGTACAAACAGCAATAACATGACTTACTGAATAGCTTCCCCCCTTTTCCTTTTTTTCCCATATGCACTCCAACCCCATATTGTGCTGCCTCAACTAAATGTGTGCAGCATGAAACCTTTTAGGAAACAAATCTCTACTCTACAATACTTGAATGATTTACATCATGATATATACCTGCTTCAGGACACCCAATTAAAAACTAGATACGCGCTCTCTCAAGTCAAAACTAGATGGACGAAAGGATCGTCTTTCTGGTCCTCTGGTGAAGACAGATGTGATGGGCTTGGGATTTTATTTACTGGGTTTAGCTTTCACATTACCAGGTTGGTAGATATCTCCCCGGGGTGGGCACTGTTACCAGATTGTAAATTCCAGCAGCTAAAATTAAGAATAATTAATATATATGCACCTCAAAGCATAGTTTCCAGAACTGAATTACTTAAGCTAATGCAACCATACCTATACACGACCTGACACTTATACATGGGAGGGAATTTTACCTGTGGCCTTACTGTCTTAGACAGAGGCGGATCCACCCAGAAAACTTTTGGAGATATGGCTACCCTACAATCAGTCATAAAGACCGTTGCACTTATTGATGGATACTGAGCAGTACATTGCACTGGCGCAAAAACATATTACAGGGGGCTCTCTTGCCACACACATAGACTACATCTTTGTTTTACAAAATATTTTGGTACAGCAAGCAGAGGTACTCCCATGTGAAACCTTTGATCACTTGACTATTTCCCTGGTGTGCTTTCCTTCAAATGGACCTTTCCCAAGTAGACCTCAATCTCGATGGAAGCTTAATAGCTCCTTACTCACTAACCCTGGCATCTCTGCTGCTTGCAGAGATCATTTAAGAGCCCGACTCTCAGTCCTGGAGGCTTACCACTTACCATTATCATGGTGGAAAGATACTAAAAATGATTTAAAATCCTTTTCATCAGACAGGCAAAGTATTGCACTTGAGATTCCTACTGGAAATATTTGGCCCTGAGACGACAGCTTCTTAATACAATCTCCCAGTGCTTTCGAAACTAATACTGATTACTCACGACAGATAAAAATATTAAAATCAGAAATGGAGAAATACGAGTATAATAGGGCTCTTTCTTTGAAGACAGAAGCACTACATGGTACACAGAGCTCTAAACCTTCCTTTGATATCTACAAAAGCTGCACGGACAGGGTGGCAGCTACACACATAGAACAGCTAATCGACCCGGTCTCAGCTACTACCATTGACAGCCTCGCTGGAATAAAAGCAATAGCATACACATACCTGACAGACATGTTCTGGACTGCCTCTGCAGTTTTCCCCAACACAGAGTTTTTCTCTAAAATACCTATCCCTAGTGTTACCCCAAATCAGTTGGGCACCCTAATTACACTTATATCCCTGGAGGAAACCCAACAAGCCATACACCGCCTGAAAAAAGGCACCCCCAGTCATGATGAGCTTACCACAGAACTATACAAACAATTTTCAAATTTCTTTTCCCCCTTCCTGACTTTAGCTTTTAACTGCAACATAAGTTCCAACTCTATACTCCAACACTTTTCCGATACCATTATGATTCTACTCTTTAAAAAGGGAAATAGAGCTGACATCGGGAACTGGAGACCACTTAGCCTTCTGAATGTCGATTATAAAATCTTCTCATCTGTTTTGCTCAAAAGACTTATACCTATAGCAGCTCAGTTATTAGCCAAAGTCCAGACATGTGCTATACCCCAAAGATCAATATTCTCCTATCTATCCTTGCTAAGGGACATTTCAACTTACAGTATCCTCGACACACCATCACTTCTGCTTTCACTAGATGAAGAAAAGGCCTTTGACCATGTAGATCATGGTTTTCTATTCCAAACTTTACAATGGTATCATATTCCACCACATTTCATCTCCTGGATCAAATTAGTACACAATACTGCTTAGGTCCAGCCACACATCAATGGATCACTATGCCTTCCCTTTTTAAACAAGAGGAGTGCTAGGGCTGCCCCCTCAGCCTGCTCCTATACATATTCCAATTAGACCCCTTACTCCAACTGATTCTACAACATCCAACCATTCCAAAAATCACGTTCCCTTCTGGGCAAGTAGTTCCCCTGTATTTGCATATGTAGATGATATTTGCATCTGCACTATCCCTTCTCTTCCAGAGGAGGATTTCACATCCCTCATTAGGACTTTTGAGGCTGTGTCCAGATCTAGATTAAATTTTGGCAAGAGCTCTGCTATTTTCATACCTACTTCAGCAACCCCAGACTCTTTCATACAGATAGCAGGAATTCCATTTGTTTCCACCCCACTTAAAAGTCTAGGTTTAACATTTGGTAGCACTAATGATGCTTTGCATAATTGGAACACCACCTTAGAAAAGGTTTCACACCTAGTCACTTCATGGAAAGGTCAAACTGTAGCCAAACTGAAAAGGGTACTGCTTCTCAAAACAGTGCTACCTCTCCCTGCACCTAGCCTCTGTTTTTCCTATCTCATTTCACTTGGAAGCTAGGGTGAATAACATTTTTTTCTCAAGGGTTTTGGGCCAGCCGTTTGAACCCCATCAAAAGAAATTATACCTACCCTGATTATTGTCATGGCGGAGTATAATGCTTAACCCCATTTTTTTTTCATTGTTTATTTATGAAATTGAATGTACCAATTCTTTTACAGTCTCAAACTTCCTTCTGGTACTCCTGGATGTATCATCTCACTTCCCCGTTATGCCAGATTTGACAACAACCACCACTAGAAATCCCTAGAAACTTTAGGAAATATAAACTCCCTTATTATTTAGTTCCAACTTTTCTCAAGATATGGCAATGGGAACTAACGCCTAACAACATTCTTGTCTCAAATAGGAAACAGCTGTACAACTTAGTCTTAGGAACTCATTTTTCTGATCCCCCTGCTATAGTAGTGAATTCATCAGGAAATGAAATAGATCAGAAAACAGTCTTTTCACAACTCACAGATGCCAGGATTCCAGACCGTCTATGAGATGTCACTTGGCTGTCTTGTCACAGCAGACTGGGAGTCTGGAATAATTTAGAACATAAATCTGTGGAAGAAGGGATGTGCCCCCGAGACACTTGCCACAACGTTTTGAAAATGATACACCATTTTTTATAGACTGTCCTTTCAGCCACTCCTTATGGACTCTGTTACATAAATGGAGGGAAAAGGCCCCCACGGCCCTCACCTGTGACATTCTAGTTTATGGGATACCCCCATGTTGAAGCACTATCACCCTAGTACTTTACATCTAATTTTCACCTTGTGTAGATTTTATTTATGGCAAACTAGGTGTGCTTTACTGTTGCAGCAGAAAACCTGTACTGCAGTGCAAATTGTAACTCAAATAGCACAAAATTTGCAGACTGTTTATGATGCAGAAAAGAAAACTGCATCTTCTTCAGTTCTTCAAACGAACTGGAACAATTGCATGTGGTTGGAACAAGTTTTAAATATGTGAAAACTTTAAATTTCCCATGACTTCTTTGTCATTTAGATCCGAGCAGATTTATTCTTCAACTTTGTCATTGGTATTTCTTGTATATGGTTGTAATTTGGTGGGCATTATAATTTCTTCCCTTTTTTTCTAATGAAACATTCCCCTACACTTTTATGAGGGAGGGGGTATTGGGTAGTCTTTAAAAATTATCAAGTTAAATATCCATTTTGACAGTAATTTTATAGGAATATGTTTAAAACTCTTATTTGTTTTTATTTAAGAAGTATGAAAGAAGCTGAGTATGAATTAATATTTTTTTTGTCATTTTGTATCTTTTTTCTTTTCAAACGATTTTGCGACTTCTGTTTTAATACTTTATTGATTCATTCCTTTATCTATGTGAATTAACATTGTTTGTAAATATTTGCTTTGAAGCTGTAAATTAAAAACTCCCCTACTCTTTAGTGGGAGAAGGGGGTTCAGTTCATTTCAGTTTTATGATTTACTTTTTGGGTTTCTCAATATTTATTTGACAGCAAACTAGAATGTGTATGACTGTAATACTTATTTGATTTCCTTTGCCTTATGATTTGTATATTATTTTGTGTGAATTAACATTGTTTGTAATTATTTGTTGTTGAAGTTGAAATAAAAAATTCCCTATCTCTGCCATCAGGGGGAACCCTTGGCTGTCTGTGACAGGATGGCCAGTGCTGAGGAGACACTGGAAGAGATTGATGTGGAAGGTACAGGGGAGCAGGCCTCCTCCCCTGCTATCTCTACATAAGAGGCCACTGATGCAACACTAGCTGCAATAGACTTCATGGAAGAAGAGGCTGCTCAGAATATTGAGCCTGACGTTGCGTTACCAAGGGAAGGTACTCAGTCACAACAGTTGCAGGAAAGAGAACGGATTCTAATGGAGAAAGCAAAACTCTTGAATCAAGTCAAAGCTTTGGATCTTACTTTAGCTGCTTTTCTGAGTCTGCTCTGCTTGTCAAATTGAGTGGGGCACCTGTGATTTCTACTGTGAGTCAGCAGATTGCTGACTTGGATTCTGCTGTTAGGAAAACCCCTCAGGCAACCGTGAGTGCTATACACCTTAGTGCGGCAAACCAGGAAGTGCAACATATTTCCAAAGAGCAGGCTGGCAGCTTAGACAGGGAAACTTCTGTGTGCCCAAAGTCTTGTTCTTTGGCCCAGGACATAAAAAAGAAGCAGTTAGGATATGGGCGCAACTCTCAGCAGTCGACAGCGGGAGCGACTGATTTTTCTTCTACCTCAGTTGGCCCACAAGAGGCTGATTTTTCTTTCCCTTCTGACCATGCAACCCCTGATTGGAGCCAAGCACCACAGGATTCTGACTCTGCACAGCAACCTGTGCCTATTGTTTGTCCTGGGCCTAATACTGCACCCCCAAGAAATACTGAGATTGGGAGCGCGAACTGGTCCCCTATTCGTCCATTGGAAGACATCTTCTGGGAGCAGTCTGAAAATGGACTTTGGACTCCTAATATGCAAGACATGTCCTATATACAAATGTTATCTAATTCATCTGCAACTGTGGCCACCACCTCTACTACTACCGAGAGCACCAATGCACCCCAGTGTAACTGTATTTCTTCAACTGTTTAAAATGTCTCATTCTCTACTGATACTCACGCAATGTCTGGAAATGTGCACATTAGAGAGGAAGATACTCTGGATAATAATGGTCCAGTCAGGTTAGGCCCCCTCTCCCGAAATTATAAAAAATATTATGGCTGGGGGTGGTGGGGACATGGATCCAGCTTTCAAGCTTTCTGACCTGTTTCAGAATAGGAGGGATCCTGCCCCCAGATGCAATGTAGTTAGAGTACTGTATAAAGGAGGATTGGTTGAACCTCCAGATAGGGTATACATTGTAAAAACCCTCATAAAAGGCTCATTAGCATTTTTCTCCTATGAAATTTTTGCTCTCATTAGTTTAGGTCATGCAGATTATGACATTAGCTTTAAGAATGTCTCCAGTTTGGACAGGTTCTGGGCCCAGTACAATTCCTTGAAAAATATCCCAGTATGGGTTCCCTTTCATGCTATTCCCCTGACTAAACCAGCAGTTAAAAACATCACTATCATGTTAAAAAATGAAGGGGTCAATACTGAAGATATTCTTTTTTGGCTCTGACAACATTGTGAAATTTTGTATAAACCCACCCCCACACTTGACAGCAAGCAGATCTGGGATGGTGGGTGGAGGGTATGAGTGAAGCTCTGTGCAGCCAATTCAGGACCTGCACACCTTCCCAGTACCTTTTACTTGGGGAGGGATGGGGGTTCCATTTTCTATGTTGGTCAGCCTAGGTAGTGTTTTAAATGCGGCTTGCAGGCCCATCTAAGTTCAGCGTGTGATACTGCTAAATATAGTCATTGTTTAGAGTTTGGCCATAGTTCAGAGAAATGCTTGAACCTCTTCAAATGTAACTTATGTGAGCAAGCAGGCCACGCCTATGGCCAGTGTCCCTGGGTGTCACATAATCGTGAGGTTTGTCCTTCACATGAAGGTATCATAAACATGGCACAGCAGTAGCAGCAGGCCAAACGGTTGACTGAGCAAAGTCTGAGGGCTGGGTTGGATTCATTAAGGAGGGATCTCCCTACAGGACCACAGGCTCTCAAAATTGCACATGATCCAGTTATATCTCAGGATGAAACAGTTCCTGCGGTGCTTATTCAGGAATCACTGAACCCCCCCTTTGCCCTCCTATAGAAGATAGTGACCAGCCCCCTTCTGAAATGCCCCCCTCCTGTGGCACCCCCTTTCAAAGTAGTTTACCAAAAAAAAAGGGACTAGGTTGGGGAAAATAGTTTAAAAAAAAAAGTGGAGGGAACTGAAATTTTACAACCCTTCCCCATCCCCAGACTCTTGAATGTCAGGTAATAAATTTGCAGCCCTTTCCTCAGAAACTATACATAGGAAATCAGAGGATGAGTGTACAGACACCTCCTCCATCCTTTCTAACATGGACATAGAAGATGGAGATGGGACAGATTCTATAGCCAAGCGTACCAGGCAATTTCGGAAATCTAAGACTCCCTAGTCAGACCTAGTGAGGGTCTCTCTTCCCCTACTTATGGATCATTTAACTCTCACTACTATAGATGTCAATAGTATAAAGGGGACTAAGAAATTGGCTGGGACTATGCTCACGTAGCAAGAAGCTGCTAGTGATATCACATGTTTGTTAGATACCAGGCTTAAATCTTGCCCTATTACAAATTTAAGTTTATTGAAGTTTTTCAGAGTTTTTTCCAAATATTACTATCTTGGTTTTATTGACATTTACTTTTAGTTCAAGGGAGTTACATTTCTTAAAAAAAGAATCTATATTTTTTTTGCATTCCAACCTTAGTTAAAGGAAAAAAAAACCACATTATCAGTGTGTGCCAATGAGTGAACTGGTAAATTGTTTATTCTGGGGGAATCCAATCCTGCAGTATCAGAAAATTTGTGTAATGTATTAATGTAAAAATTGAACAGCATTGGCGCTAACAAGCAACCCTGCTTTACCCCCTGTTTGTATTGAAAAAGGGGTCAATGAGTCCTTGTTATCATATCTAATTGCTGTAGAAGTATCTGAATATAAAAGTTTAATTAGGTTAAGTAATGAAGGGTCTGTACCTTTTTCCCATAAGATTTGTTTGTTTATGAAATCAAATGCTGCAGAAAAATAAATAAATAAAGCAAATAATTTGGCCCCCCTCAAAAAGGTATAGTTTTCCATAAGGTGACTCAAACAAAAAATATTATCAATTACTTAATAACCCTCTCTGAATCCAGCTTGAAACCTGGAAATCTGGTTAGTGGAATCTGCCCAATTTGTCAGTCTATTTAATAATAATCTGGAAAAAATCTTTGAACTTATATTCAAAAGACTAATCGGTCTAAAATTATTTGGTGAATAAACTGTGCCTTTTTATACATTGGAACAATTATATTCTGTTTCCAGGAAACTGGTATAAAATTCTGAGATGTACATAAGTTAAAAAAATTTGTTAAGGTTGGAGCCCAAAAATCTTTGTACTCTTTATAAATTTCATGAGGAATATAATCAGGGCCAGGAGCTTTATTGTTTTCAAGGTAAGTATTACCATCTCCACTTCCTCTGGTGAAAAAACATTGGCCATTCCTGATCCATGTTGCCATCTCTACTTGAAGTTAGTGTGGGCACTTTAAAAAGATTTCCCATAATGTTTCAAACAAAAAAACATCACAATGTGGTGCTCAGTACATTCAGTATTACCAGTTTGATGCAAGTAGCCTGGGAGAGTACGCAGAAAAAGGAAAGGAAGTGAAATAACTTCCAAAAGCTACTGCACTGACCTGTGCCCCATTTGTAAATACAAACTGTAAGAAGCACACAGCTTACCTTTGCTGTATCCGATTGCTTTATTAATGAGAACAGGTGCAAAAAGACATTGCAGTTTTAAAAGATGCTACATAAATAGGTGGACAGACATATGTATCTAAGCTACAAAAGCAAACACATGCTGGCACTTACTGAATGCTCCTTCAGCCATTGCTTATCAGCAGCAACACGCTCAACGTGTATTCTAATGAGCTGACATTTCACCGTAAGGCTTCCTTAGACCTCCATAATGTTTCACCCATTCCTTCTTTGGAATGTATACAGCCAAGGATGATTGTGCTTGATTTGTTCCTGAAGCCACCATGCTCCAAAAAGCTTTCATATCTCTCTGGCAAATAATATTATACATTGAGTCCCAATTGTTTATTCAATGCAAAGAAGTGCAAAGTAATGCACCTGGGAAACAAAAACCCAGGGAAAGATTACACAATGGGGGGTAGTAACAACAGAAAAAATGGAAAGGGACTTTGGGGTAATCATATCAGATGACCTTAAGGTTGGCAAACAATGTGAGAAGGCGGTAGGGAGGGCTGGGGGGATACTGGGATGTATAGGGAGAGGTATCACCAGCAGAAAACAGGAAGTTGTTATCCCCCTGTACAGACAGTTGGTGAGACCCCATCTGGAGTACTGCATCCAGTTCTGGAGACCCCATCTCTGCAAGGACATAGACAGGATGGAGGCAGTTCAGAGGAGGGCAACTAAAATGGTGCAGGGTCTGCAAGAGAAGCCATACGAGGAGAGACTAAAGGAGCTTAATATGTATACCCTTGAGGAAAGGAGGGAGAGGGGGGACATGATAGAAATGTTTAAGTACCTCAGTGGAATCAACAAAGTCCAAGAGGGTAGCATCTTTCAGAAAAAGAGATGTGCAAGAACAAGGGGACACAATCTGAAGATAGAGAGGGGATGGCTCAGGGGCAATGTGAGAAAGTATTTTTTCACAGAGAGGGTGGTGGATGCATGGAACAGGCTTCCTGAGGAGGTTGTGGGGTCTAAAATTGTGGGAGAATTCAAGAATGCATGGGACAGACATAAGGCAATTTTTGTGGGGGGTAGGAAGAAATAGGCTGTTGGTTAAATAGGATCTGCAGCTTATCCTCTAGATAGGGAAATGGGCAGACTAGGTGGGCCAAGCGGTCCTTATCTGCCATAAAAGTCTATGTTTCTATGTTTCTAGTTTTTATATATAAATGACTCTGTTTTTTTAATATCTAAAAATGTCTTATATTGTTTTCTAGTTTTATTTAATATATAGTAATTTGTTTTTGTTGGGTATTGTTTAGTCCACTTAATTAATGTCCTAAGTTTCCCCTTTTCATTTTTACATTCGGAATCAAGCCATGTTTTTACATGTAAATTTGAATTATTGTTATTAATACAATAAATTGCATACTTAATCTGTTGATTGCGTTGACCTAAGATTGAGTCAAAATTATACACATTGGCTAAATGACTTTTCTTTTGAATTAAGGAGTCTATTACAATTTTCCAAAATACCCCTAAGTACCTCTCCTGAAATATAATTATGTTTTAGACATCGTTTACCAACTAAACTAAGTTGTCCCAAGGGCATACCAGAGTCTAATTGGGACTTATGTTCATTCATAACCTTAATATATAACTCACTGGGGCATGATCGCTTTCTGTTCTCATATGGATTTTGAGAAATTTAAACGTCTCATAATTTTCAGGATTAATTAGAACATAATCAATAGTGCTTTGCCCATTCAAGAAACAATAAGTGGTACTTCTACTTCATCAACCTGTTAGTTTAACCTCAGTGATAGGGAAAATGATGGAATCACTTCTGAAGGAAAGAATTGTTGAGTATCTACAGGCCAGAGGGGCACAGGACCCTAGGCAGCATGGATTCACAGTGGGAAGGTCATGCCAGATGAATCTGATAAATTTCTTTGACTGGGTGACCAAAGTAGTAGATCAGGGAGGGACTGTGGACATGGCCTACCTAGACTTTAGCAAGGCATTTGACACAGTCCCACATAAAAGATTAATATACAAGTTAGCCAGCCTGGGAGTGGGTCCCAAGATGATAGCCTGGGTAAAGAATTGGCTGGAGAATAGGACAGAGAGAGTAATAGTAAATGGAGTCCTCAGAAGAAAGGAAGGTTACTAGTGGGGTACACTGGGGTTCAGTATTAGGACCGGTCCTCTTCAATGTCTTTATAAGTTACATTGCAGAAGGACTGGAAGGAAAAAGTATGTCTCTTTGCAGATGACACAAAGATCTGCAACAGAGTTGATGCACAGGGTGGGGTGGAAAGGATGAGAAGGGACTTGGCAAGGTTAGAGAAATGGTCAAATGTGGCAGCTTAGATTCAATGCTAAGAAGTGCAAGATAATGCACCTGGGAAACAAAAACCCAGGGGAAGAGTACACAATGGGGGGTGAGATACTAACAACAACAAAAATGGAAAGGGAGCTGGGGGTAGTCATATCAGATGACCTAAAGGTGGGCAAGCAATGTGAGAGGGCAGCAAGAAGGGCTGGGAGGGTACTGGGATGCATAGGGAGAGGCATCACCAGTAGAAAACAGGAAGTTATTATCCCTCTGTACAGATAGCTGGTGAAACCCCATCTGGAGTACTGTCTGCAGTTCTGGAGACCCAATCTCCGCAAAGACATAGACAGGATGGAAGCTGTCCAGAGGAGGGAAACTAAAATGGTGCAGGGTCTGCACCGGAAGACATGTGAAGAGAGATGAAAGGAGCTTAA
This sequence comes from Neoceratodus forsteri, assembly GCA_016271365.2. NCBI lineage: Eukaryota > Metazoa > Chordata > Ceratodontiformes > Ceratodontidae > Neoceratodus > Neoceratodus forsteri. Next base: position 1,752,200,872 of record CM057450.1, on the reverse strand, counting down.
TATGTATAGCCTCGAGGAAAGGAGGAGAGGGGGACATGATAGAAATGTTCAAGTACCTCAAGGAATCAACACAGTCCAAGAGGAGTATCTTTCAAAAAAGAGTGTGCAAGAACAAGAGGCACAATTTGAAGATGGGGGCAGCTCAGAGGTAATTTAAGGAAGTATTTTTTCACAGAGAGGGTTGTGGATGCATGGAACAGCCTTCCAGAGGAGGTTGTGGAGTCAAAATCAGTGGTGGAATTCAAGCATGCATGGGACAGTCATAAGGCAATTCTAGGGGGTGGGGTAGGAAGAAGTAGGCTGCTGGTTAACTAGGATCTGCAGCTTATCCAGTAGGTAGGGAAATGGGCAGACTGGGTGGGCCAAGCGGTCCTTATCTGCCGTCAAATTCTATGTTTCTATGTTTCTATCACCCTCCAATCTGCCATTCAGTATCAAAAAGGCATTCTCCTCAATAAATGTTATCATAATTTTCCCTTGTTCATTAGTCCCTGTATCTTTACTTTCTCTATGGTTACAGCCCATTAGATACAACTGAGGTTCCAACATACTAAAACTATCATACCATATTTAGCTATACGAGCATTAAAATCTCCTGCAATCACAATAATGGCATGTGGGAATTTTAAATACAATGTATTAATATCCACTGACAATAGGTTCCAACTCTTTGGATCACTGTTTACCAAATTTTTAGGGGGAAAATAAACATTAGTGAAAATAAAAAGCACTCTATTCCATGATATTGTCATAATAATATAGTTTGTACTATTTTTGAAAAAGTCAATAATTTCAAGAGAGGGATCAATTTTAATACTAATAGCCAAGCCCCCAGTAGGTCTACCCAGCTTTTTCACTTTCTTGGCAGGACTTGTGAGTCTTATACCCATTTAAGTTAACCTCTCCCATTACCCAGGTTTCCTGGAAAAATATTATTGTATGGGAATTTACAAAATCACAACATTCCTGATCCTTCTTGATACCAGCAAAACCTGCTACATTCCAGGATAAACAATTACAATTGCATAAAACACTGTTAGAATCTTCCGAGGATATCTCCCTTTTTCAAATCTGTACTATCTATTACCTCATGTCATTGATTTGTCTCCAGTGTATGTGGTATCCCCTGTGGGAGATCATTCAGGTCAACCAGTAACAACCCTTCACTATCAAAGCTCTCCCTACTGGCCATCAAAAGCGAATAAATTGCAAAATTTTCACAATGCATATCCACTTGTGATCCTTGATTTTCTGAGGCTGTTCTAATAACATATTTGATATACTTTTTTCCTGTTTCCAGACTCAATTTTGATGCTATTAGAGCATTAATATATGATAAGAGGACAGCCTCATTTTCTCCAGACAGTTTGTTAATCCCCCAAATTGACAAAATACAGGGACTCTCCTCTTTTTCATTGCTATTGGGGGAGCTGAAATCCCAATTAAGTGATATGAGAATATTTCTGAAGGTGTTCTTGTTAACTAGGAACATTTGTTTTCTAACCATGGTTGAGTGTGTAACAATTGTTTTCCAAGTTATCGGAACCCACGGTTTGAAACCTAACTGGTTTAAGCTGGTTTGTTTAAACCAGACATTATTTGCTAAATTCGTATCAGAAAGAAGAATGTACACTGGTTTCCTCTCCATGGACATATCTCTACAGGTCATAATAATCTTTCCTCTATCCTGAGGGATACCCAATTCAACATGTATTAGGTACTCCATAGTTTTTTTAAGGAACTCCCCTGTCTCACAATGTTTCTTAAAGATTCCATCTATCCTTAAAAAGACTTCCTCTCCTGACAGTACCCAGTTGTTATCTTCATCCTTATTAACATTTCCCAGCCCTTGAACATTCACATTCAGGCTCTTTGGTTTGTCCCATTTCTTTTTCTGTGAGGTATCCACCAGTTTTCCATCAATTTTTTTGTGTCTGATCTCATTTGCCTCCTGCCTCTTTTCCATTACTCCATCGTTGTCTGTGTTTTCTAAATTCCTCTGCTCAGTCTTACTCATGACTAATGTAGTAATGGGTTCTGTTTGTAATTTTGCTGATATCAGATAGCCATTATCACAAGTTTTCTTACTTTTACCCCCTTTCTTCTTATTAATTTTTTTTCCTTTTTATTAGACTCCTTTTTATTAGTTTCAGGAACACAAAGTGTTCAAAAAAAGACAATCTCTCATTTTTTGTTTGTTGTTCTTGTAATGATTGTTGCATTTGCTGCATGAAACTCTCAGTTTTGTTATCCAGAGTTTGGATTTTAGCATGCATTAAAGAAACAAATCCTTCCATACTTGCTCTCAGATCTTTTACTGCCTCTAATATAACAATATGAGCTATGATTAGATGAGCTAAAGCCTTAATAGTATATTTGGATAAAGTGTCAGGACACTGAGCCAATAATTCCTCTTCTAGTTCAATCCTTTCTACTTCTTTATCTAGTCTTGAAAAGATTTCACCAGGAGAGCCAGCTTAGATAGATACCTCTTCCCCTACTTGCTGCAATTCTGGAACTAAAACATCTGAAAGACGTGAGGAGATTTCTAATTGGCTATAAAGCTCCAAATTAGTTATCTGTAATTTATTTATAGGGGTGTGAGACAGGTTAGAGGGTTCCCCCAAATCTTTTTCTGATAAAGTTGGGGTTATCTGACATCCTTCCTCTGTTAATTTTTTAGTTATTAAATGTTGATCAGGTGAAAAATATTCAGTAGTTTTCTGTATTTTATCACTCAGCACTCCCTCTTCCTTTTTCATCCTATTTTTGTTCTTACCCTTTAATTTATTATTTGTAGATTTATCTTGTTGATTAATGCTAAAATCCTTCTCTATCTTTTCCGCTCCTATACTCGTTATGATTAGTGCTTCTACTGTGTTCTTATTAACGCTTCCCCCTACCTCTTTTGCTAAACTAGCAGGCTTTGATGCATGATTTTTTTATAACCTCTGTGTATAAAAATCATCTCTCACTATTGTATAATTAGGTTAGGCTGTATCAGACTGAGGAGGTTGTAACAACTTCAGGAGAAAGACAAAGTGACAATAGCAACCAACAGTACTTGATATATAAATATATATATATTTATATTTCAAAATATATACATACATATATATATATTCAGATTGCACAGAAGATATATATAAAAAAAGACAACAAAAAATATAAAAATAAATCTAACTAGGCTCAGTACAATCTCAAAGGTCCCATCAATTTGCAACTGCTTCTTTTTGCAACACCACAGACCTCTGAACCTCTAGACTTCTGGGTTCACAGTCCTTTTGTTCAAAATATGACAATAAATCAGTGATGTCTATTTCTGTAGCCTTTTGAACCTTTTGAGTCAGTGTTTCTGGAAAGCCTAAATGTCCAGAAAATTGAGTAAACAACAATTTTCCTTGGACTGCCCAAAAGGGGGAAGTTCCAGAAAAGTCCCAGAGCAACTGATTCTTTCCAGGCTTGTCTCCAAAAGTTTAGCTTTGTCTTTAAAAGATAGAAAGCCACTGATTAAGATGCTGTTAAAGACACTGTTAAGAACGCTGATAGGGACACTGTTAAGAACCCCCGTCTGTGCTCAATGATGCCACTAAATAAAAAGCAAAATATAAGCCAATTACTATCACATAAATAATTCGTAATTAGTTTAGCAGCTTGCTTCAGCTAAAACTATAACTCAAACTAGTTACTTAAGACTCAGAAAAAAATTACAAACAAAAAATGTAAAATTTTAAAAGTTAAAAACCAACCCTTAAAAGCTGTCTAAAACTTTTTAGTCAGTATTGGTCAAGTTAGAAGCACCTACTTGTGCTGTCAGAGTTAGTTCTTATTACTCCAATTCAGACAACAGTTAAATCCAGCCGTACAGCCAATACAACTATTCCAAAGATCACGAGAGGAAAACCTCTCTCAAACTTTCATGCTCCTTAGGTACTTACGTGCTCCTTAAAGCCCTTCGCAGCAAGAGCTCCAAGATATTTTTTACATCTGTAGCAATGTAGCTGCTGATACAAAGTTTCAAAATGAAGCACACTTCTGCCTCTCAGGTGTGTCCGGTAGATCTGCCAGAGGATGCCAGCGCATGCGCTTATGGCCAGATTCAACCTGATCACGTGGCTTGAGGCACGCAAAATTTCAAACTCTGGATTAACTCTTAAAATACTACAATATTTATATGTATATTTATTGATGTGTTTTGTTTTTTAAAAATTTCAAACATTTTTAAAACACTATCTATATAATCCAGTGGTCTCAAGTAATTGGAGCTCATAATCTGCTCCTCAGACAAAGGTGTAGAATAAATTAATCACTTTAAAGCTTTTAAAATTCAATGTTAGTTGACAATACTTAACAGATATCTAAAATCTTAATATCTAGAATGTAGAGTCTGACCAAATTTGAAGTCTAGTGTCTAAGTACACAAATATCTCAGAAAGAAAAAGATTTCTGTGCAGAAGCTTGTCCCACGGCTGAAAAACCATTGTCTGCTATCACCATCTATGTTTTCTCTATCTTTTGAAAGAGACATGAGACAAGGGGGGGGGGGACTCTCCTCTAGTCAGAATCTGACTCTGATTCAGCCAGAAACACAAAGTCATAGAACCAAGTTCAGCCCGATCTCTAAAGGCACCACTTTTCTGCTTCTGCTTCTGTTCCAGTGGAATGCTTCTCCCAATGTTTGACTCGCCTGAAGAGCCTCCTTCTCTTTATTCAATCCAGCAGTCCCCCACCGTCAGGACATTTTTTCTCCTGCAAAAGAAATGGCAAAACACTGGGAGCAGACCATGGGAAGACAACAGCTATGCCACCATTGCCTTAAAAAACACAGCCTTACCGGACAACCCCCAATCTACTTCCACAACTGTTGGCAACAAACAATCATCAGAACAGAAGACCCCCATCTGCACATTATTGAAATGGTACAACTGCAGTTGACCACAGATTCAGGTGGTAAGTGACTCATTTGGGATTGGTTCTGGCTTCAACCGTTCGTCACTCCCTTACACTTAAATTCTGTGTGGGGGCAAATCAGTAAAAGAAATACAGTGATTGAAACCCTTTCTTTTACCTCCTTCATTGGCCCATATGTTGATCACCTTCAGGTCCTCACATTAGCTTGCACCTATGCCCACCTGACTCCCTCCTGCTGGTGTTGCACGCATCACCAGTCTCCCAGTGGTACTCCTCAGTTCCCAGATCTAGGTCTGTTCCACCTCAGGGGGTCTCCAACCTTTCATGGCCACTGCAGAGGCTGAAGATGCCCTTAAGTACTGGAACCAGGGCTGTGGAGCATGAACTGATGGCGCCTAATGGCAAGGGGCATGACCATGAAGACTGTCATCCAGAATGGCCCAATTGGCCTATTTCCACCAATTGTTTCCCCACCTCCACTCCATATGGACAAGCGTGATCCTGGGGTGGTTCCTTGGTGTTTTCTTTTCTTTTTTTTTCCTTTGGTAAGCAGGTAAGGCCCACTAGGCACAAGTGCCTGTTTTTAAGAGTGACTCGGGAGTACTAGGGTGTTAACCGATTTGTTCAGCATCACATAGTATGGAAGCAGAGGCTGTGGGAATCAAATAATCAAACCCAAGTCTGCTGCATGTGCCAAGCTCATTCAGAGCTCATTCCTCTAACCTCTAGGCTATATGGCTGTATAGATCACCCATGGCATCAACAGCATCTCCATAATGCCATAACACCCTCACTAGGAGCCTCTACTAGAGTGATGCTTTCTGAGCCACCTACCCAGGAGGAAAGCATCTGCACAGATACATATAACCTCTCTGGCAACCTCCGCTCCTTACATCCTGGCCTCAAGGCACGCACCCAGGTCACCAGCATGCCAGAATGATCCCTCACTGCTCAGCATCATGCAGTCAGCCACAAAGCTTTTTTTTTTGACCGGGAAAGGAGGGTAGTCAATTCTGCCTGTTTTCAGCCTCGTTCCGGGGGAGGGAACAGATGGAAACCAACTTGAATTGAACCAGATTAAGCTTTTTGTGGTTTTTTAGTAAATGAAGGAAATTTAGCCAGACACTGGGGAAATTCTCCTACTCACAGGTAGGGGAACCTCTGACATCCTTGCCCTTGGCCAAGATGGTGGCGCTTTTGGATCCAGGAGGAGGTGGACAAGAGATGGCTATAGGAACAGAGGAGATGGCCTCCTTCTCTGTCCCACTACAGCCAGAGGAGTTTATAGATGAAGGCAATGCGGCTTTGGAAGTCACTGAACAGGTATCACAGCCTACACAGGAGATGTTAGCTTGCAATGGAAAAGGACAAGGAGGCTTAGTTGGGCAAGAAGCTGTGTTTTACCTGCGATATCAGCACATGATGTGCTGAGCGAAGACTGGCAAGGCGGATAGCAGTTTCAGTCCAGGAGTGGCTTTTTGAGAGTGCTGTTGGCAGAAGAAGAGCGCCGTGAGAACAGAAGGAGAATGGGTGGCTTATCGAGCAAAATGTCAGGAACAGAGCTTGAGCCGTGCTGGGACACTTCCCCTGTGATTGAGACATCAAAGCATGGAGGGGTATGTGCGAGTGAACCTGCAAATGGAGGAGGACAAGTAATGCCGTGCTGGACTGAAGGCAGAATGCAAGAGGAGTCTTCATGGCAGGAACAAGGAAGTAAAAATGTATTTCTTGCTGTTAATCATGCGACTGTTTTACAGAAAATGATGGGAACAGAAGATGATGGAAGGGGAGATATAGAAAACATGGGCTGTGGTGGATCGAGCTCCCAGGACATACTCAGTGCAGCAACACGCAAGTTGGGTGTGGGAGAAGGGTGCATAAACCCAGATTTGGTGTCAGATCACTCGAATTATGATGAGAATATGTTGATTACTGGGAGAACAGTGGCTGAGGCACTGAAATTTGCAGGATGGGTGAAGCAGGCTTTGGGTTAATATCCCAGTACTGACACTGTAGTGCAGCATGAGGGGGTGCTGCACTTCTGAGGTGCCGTCTCTCGGATGAGACGTTAAACCGAGGTCCCATCTGCCTGGATTGGTGGTAGTTCAGGTGGATGTTAAAGATCCCATGGCACTTATCAAAAAGAGTAAGGGAATTTCCCCGGTGTCCTGGCCAAATTTCCCTCATTCACTAAAAAAAAAAAATACCACCAACAGCTTTATCTGGTTCAAGGTCAGTTGGCATTCATCTGTATCCCCCTCCCCCGGTCGTGCCTGAAAATAGGCAGGATTTGTCTAGTGCACTTACCTGGTCAACAAAAACTAAATAAAATAAAATAAAATGACCAACCATGGGTGTCTCCTGCAAGACCAGACACGGGTCAGATGGATCCTCTAGAACTCCCAGAACTGGTGAATTCCCTGTATTGTTCCCCACAGCACACAAGAATCTCTTGGCTTCCCCCAAAGACAACATTAGAGTTGAGCAGGGAACATCCCTTGCTGAAAGAATGGAGGGACCTAGAACTTCAGCTCCTGACGTGGGAAATGTGCATTCTGACCTTACCCCAGTGGCACAAATTTTAATAGCAATAACACGAGGGTGTCTGACACCAAGGGGCGAGCATCTTCTAGTAGAACATATGCAGGACTCTTTCATGCACATCCAGAACTGGCCAGGAGATGAAATGCAGTTTGCATTAAATACAAAGTGGCTTAGAGACTTACCCTGACCAAATATATGTTGGTCGCACACTCCTGAAAGAAAGCCTAGGATTTTCAGCACAGGAGATTTATGCACTGATCCATACATCTGGAGATCCCCTAATTTTGTCACCAGCTTTAAGACAGCATCCAGTCTTGAACCCTTCTGGGAAAGGTATCAGGCCATACGAAGAACTCCGGAGTGGAAGGCATTCATTGTTATCCCTCTCACGAAGCCTGCTTACCGTACGATAACGGTGTTGTTCAAAAATGAGAGGGTGGCAATATCAGACATTCTCTTTTGTCTGCGGGCCAAGTGCACAGTGCTTGGGTTACCACACCCTATTATTGATTCTGAGGAGATTTGGACTGGGGTTGGCGGATTCGGCTGCACCTGCCTCAAGAGAAAGGTCTAATTCAGCATTTACCGAGCTGCTTTTATTTGAGGAGGGACTGAGGCTTTATTTTTTTCTCAGGTCAACCGAGGTCATGCTTCCGTTGTGGTGCTCATACACATTTGAGCAATGCATGTGATAAAATGAAGTGTTCCCTGTGTGGAGGGATTGGACATGTAGCATTTACATGTCAGACCCTGTGGTATGCAATCTGTGTGAAGATTCACACTTTTAAGGACTGCCCATGGGCATTATATAATGCCGGAGAAGAGGGATCTGGTGAAGAAGAGGAAAATATCATGAGACAGAATGGTGCAAACATGAACCCTGACCTGCAACAACAGTTCTCCACCCAACATCCCCCACTGACATTCCACCCTACACCTACAGTAGGTTCCCCCAAGGGTCAGGAAGGCTCCCAACCTTCTGTCACAGAGAGGTGCAACTCAGCAGGTGTGGCATCCTCAGATGGAGATACTTTGGTTGAAATGGAAGGAATACAGCTGTCACAAGAATCTGTGGATGGAATTACAGGAGGATTTCAAGAAGCTCAACTGGGAACATCTACAGTTCTATTTCTCACTATGCCACCACCACAAACGGAGGAGTGGAAGCAACAGAAAACCAGGAGAGTGACTCGTAGTGTCTCACAGAAATTGGGTAGATAGTCTAGTGTACAGAAAGACAAAGGAATCTGCACAAAGAACAGATTTACTTTACTGGCTAAGAGGAAACAATGGGAGGAAGATGGGGAGGACTCAGATACATCTTCCATAATTTCCTCACAGACTGATAATATGATGGATTTGGATGTTTCTACACAGGAAACGAGAGGAGGGGTAAAGAAAAAAAAGAAATCCAAAAAAAATGCCACAAAAGCTCCAAGGTCAGAGGTTCTTGAGGATGGCACTGGCTCAAACACATGATCATAGAGTTTCACCTTACTTTGGGTTCCATTAATGTGAACAGTATCAAGACCCAAAAGAGGAGACAAACCACTTTCTCTATTATTGCAAATCACCGGATGGACATTTGCTTATTACAAGACACTCATTTGCATACGTTACAAGAAGCCCAATGTGCATCCAAAGAGTGGGTTAGAGGTTCCTCATTTTGGTCCCTGGGGGAGGAGGTGTGCTCTGGGGTGGGGTTTCTAATTTTGAATCCTGACCTCAGAGTATCATGTCTTATTGATCTGGTACCTGGAAGGGTGTGTATTCTGGATGCAAGAATAGGGGTCCAGGATCTCCAGTTAATTAATGTTTATAACCACCAAACAAAATATCAAAGGGTTGATTTGATGAAGAAAGTTCAACCATATCTCTATACATCCAGATCACTGTTTGGGGGGGGGTGACTTCAATTGTATCTTATCATTATCAGATAAAACTGGCACAACACAAAAAATGTATACTGATTCAAATTTTTTAAATAGGATGTACAAACAAGCATGGCTTAAAGACTGTGCGGCAACACTGGGCCAGGTACCAGATCACAAGTTTTTTAAGGGACGATTGTCAACCCGGATTTTTTTGTTTGCCTCTCATTGGGTCCCAGTGTTAGCCTTTTCGGTCTATCCTGTTGAAAACTCAGACCATAGATTGATTAAAACTATGGTGGGGAAGTCATTGAATAAACTTGGATCCAGTCCAGTTTGGAGGCTTAATGTAGCTGCTTTGGATGATGCCAAGATATGGCCGGCAATCCAACCTGAGTTGGATGCCAGGAGTGCCGTATTTGATTTAAATGAGAATTCACTGTTTTGGTGGCAAGACACCAAAAGAGATATAAAAAGCATTGTGTAGTTCTCTAGCTAAAAAGGCAGCAAACAACAAATATTTGAAAGATCTAAAATTAAGAGATAGGCTGCAGATGATGTTATACCGATCAGTGGAAACAGGGAAAGATCTCACTGAGGATATTTAAGTAATCAAGGAGATGTGCAAACAACAATACAATAGAGTTCAATCACTATTAATCTAGCAAAAATTTGGAACGCAGGGCAGGGCGCAAAATGTTAGCCCATATGATAGTTGTGCGCAAAGGGTAGAATCCAAATATATGATTGAGCTTATAATAAATTTAGGACTAGTAGTGCATACAGGAGAAGAAATTGGTAACACTTGTCCAGGAATTTGTGGAGGCCTCATTTAGTGGTCAGCCACTGAACCCTGATGGGATTGCTGAATTTGTTCATCAGTTAGAGATCCCGGGGCTATTAGAAGCGGATAAAACACAGTTGATATCCCCTCTAACTAAGACAGAGAGGTGGAAGAGGTGGTAGCTAAATTACAGAATGGGTCCTCTCCTGGTCCAGATTGGTTACCGAGGGAATTTTATAAAAAGACTATTGACAAATTAAGTGATTTTATGGTGGTCATCTTTAATGATGTACTAGCAGGTACAGTCCCTTTCCCTGCTACATTGGTGGATAGCCTTTTAATTTTTTTACACAAAAAAGGCAATAGAGCTGACCTACGGAATTGGAGGCTTACAAGTCTAATTAATGTAGACTGGAAGATATTGTGCAAAATATTATGTAAAAGACTCGCTAATGTAGGCCAGGGGTGATTTCCCCAGGACAGGCATGTGGCATCCCTCAACGCAGTATGAGGGACTTAGTGAGAACCATAAGAGAAGTCTTTGGTGGTCCAGGGATGTCAGGATACCTGATTTCACGGGACCAAGCCAGGGCATTTGATGGGGTTCCACACGAATATTTGTTTAATGTACTAGCTCATTACAGAATCCCGGATACATTTGTCAGTTGGATTAGGATTCTCTATAAAGAAGCTTCCTCAAGCCCCATGGTTAATGGTAGAATTGGGAAGCATGTGAGGATTCAGCGGGGGGTACAACAGGGATGTCCATTGAGTCCCCATCTGTATGTCTTTCCTCTGGATCCTCTGTTAAGGAAGTTGAATGGGGAGAACTGGATTTCACCAATTCAAGGACCACGGGATGTAACTTTTCCAGTGGCTTTGGCCTATGCTGATGACACTAATATTTTGGAGGCAGATTTAGTATCGGAAGGGGGCTATGGTAGTTGTAGACTCGTTTTCCAAAATTTCAGGATCTCAAATTAATAAACAAAAGAGTAAGGTTTTGGGAATACATAATCAAGGGGGAGATCAGCAGGAACTTGGGGTACAGCCACCAATTAAGATCTTAGGAATTTGGTTTGGGTCTGGGGATGCGGCAAGTGTGAATTGGGAGATAGCCCTAACCCAAGCAGAAGAGAAGATAGGAAGATGGAAAGGTTACCCTATGACCAAAAAGAAGCAGGTTTATGTGTATGACTTTTATTGTACCCCACGTTTTAACTGTTGATCAAATCTATCCTTTACCTGTTAAATTGGAAGTTAGAATGTATAGTATTGCATTTCAACTAATTTGGGGAAGTCGGCTGAATCCCATAAAGCGGAATAGTACATACTGGCCGATTACAAAGGGTGGGCTCAATATGTTGAATCCAGTAGTATTCTTTTTCTCAATGTTTATATATGCCAATTTGGTACAGTTATTCATTAAGAAGCAACTTGATTTGGTACCTCTGTTACAAGAGAGACGTACTTACTTTTGGCAGAGATGGGAAACCTAACAATGGGGGAAATTCTGTGTAATTCCAAAAGGCATGTCAAACTACTTAATGGAAATATGCAGGAAATTAAAAGAGTGACAACCACTACAGAGCTTTTGCACAATACCAGGAAAATAGTATATCAAAGGATTCTGCAATCTGTGTGCCTTAGAACTACTTGTATTGTAGCACCGGACACGGTCATTATATCTGAGGTTATTGCACAACTGACGGAGCCAAGAGTCCCACCTAAGGTATGGGACTCTCTCTGGTTGTGTTGCCACTCTAGACTGAATGTTCGAGGTAATTATTTTGATAAAAGCATCCCAGAGAGATCATGCCTAAGGGAGGGTTGTGGGGCAGAAGTAGAAACGATGGAGCGACTCTTTTTTAACTGTGTATATATACCGGGCCTGTGGGCATTATTGGTAAGTACATGGGGTATCCCACAAGTACAGGATTTGACATACGACACACTTATATAGGGGCAGTGTGGGAGGGAAGAGTGGAAAGGATATCATAAAGGGACATCTAGAGCAGTGATGGCCATAATAAAATGGGTGATATGGCAACAAAGGTGTCGATTCGTGTTGCAACAGAAACAGTTAACTTTACTAGGATTGAAGATTAAAATTGAACAAGACATTTGTATGATTTGCAAAAAAAAATGTGTTACTTCACCAAGGCCTATGATTCGAATGTGGTGGAGAGGTTGGCATGAAGTTCCTTTTCTCCAGGTCCCAGGATAGAGGTTGTTGAAGTTAGGGGGAGTTGCACTAGGAAAAGTGTTGGGGAGGAAGTTTAATAGGAGGTAGGGAGAACTGGAGAATATTGGGTGGTGATATGTTAAGTAGAGAAGAATGTATTATAAGAGAGTAGGATTTTGGGAAGTTAAAGTATGGAAGGAATGTAAGGGTCGTAGTAAGTTTCTACTGTAGTCAGGATGTATAACTGGTACAACGTTTTATATTTAAATACACATGATGGCACAGTTGGTATTAGATGGGACCTAGTGGGGTGTGTTTGTTTCACTGTTTGTGGATGGAGTACATCTTGGTGTAGTGTCTGTTTCACAATGTAGTTAAATGTGATTACCTGAGATGTATGTATTCAATGACTTGTGCTGTCATTTTGTGAGTTGTGATGTAGTTTTGTCCAATAAAAAATTCCCCTACTCTTTTTGAGAAATGCCGTGGGATCTTTAATGTCCACTTGAACAACCACCAGAACAGGCAGATGGGACCTTGGTTTAATGTCTCATCCAAGAGATGGCACCTCAGGAATTCAGCACCCCGCACCCCCTCATGCTGCACCTCAGTGTCAGTACTGAGTTTTACTCCAAGTTCATGGTTTGGAGCTAGAATCCACGACTTTCTGATCTTCCAGGTTCAGAGGTGAGTATGCACAGGGCTGGATTAAGGCATAGACCTGGGCCTAGGGTCTCTGTCTGCCAGACAGCCCCCAGCAGTCCTCAAAATATATTTACTACATGCCATTTTCTTTCTGCTTGGTCTGTATTTTATTTGTAAAGGACTGAACTGCTGAGTAATCTGAGCAAGGTAGGGGCTGAACTGTGACACACGTGACTCTCACCGGTCTGATTAGGTGTTATGTACAACTGAAAGCTTCAGTGGGCCTCAGCCAGGCTGACCTTTAAGGTGTGAAAATGCCAATTTCCTTTGCTTTGTCTCCCATCCCTACCTCCAGACCTCTCAGCACTAAAATGCAGGGCACTGGGCTTCAAATTCAGAGCAAATGGCCAGAATGCATTGTACTTATTTTAAAGCATAATATGTCTACAGTTAGTAGACCCCATGTATTTAGTGTTAAGGAATGTTTCTAACAAGTTAGATGAATGATTTAATAGTTTGTGTGTCCAAAAATAGCTCCAGCATTATTAAGAATATCAGTAAACCTTTGTGGAGCAAGGGTAAATTTAAGTGTAAAAATCATAGAGCTATGCAAAATTCACAACAGTTGATAGGTATGCTCCCATGCCCTGGCATTCAATGTGGGGAAAAGTGGCTAGCAAGGTCCCTGCTCCCTCAATTGGTGTTCCTGATAGGGAGGTGATGGGTGCAAACTTTAAATGGGGGCCCTCTGTGGTAGTCTGTCCACTACTTGCATCATCTTATGCATTTGAGGGGACCCTTCAAATCAGAAGTACTGGAGAGCCCACAGAGCCTTCCTGTTGGACAGCCTATTCCAAGTTCCAGCAGCCTAAAGAGGAGTCCAGAGCTTCATCACTGTCGCTACTTACAGTCTCAGGTATGTGACCACCAGAGCCAGAGACTGGGACAGGCCAATTTAGCAGAAAGATAAGACTGCCAGATGGGACCAGGACGAACCAGAAAAGTTGTCAGGACTCTTGGAGAAAACAGCACACTGCTATAAAACACAGTCCAGGGCAGCACCAGGCACTGACTTGGTACAGAAGTGTGCAGCGTTTTACAGACTAGTGTAAGCACCCTCTGGGTGCTTACTAGTTAATTCTAGTTGCTATGTGTAGCTAGGGAAAGGAAGAGAGAGCTGGTGCCGCTAGGTTACATATGTATGCCGATGATACGATCCTGTATGCAGCTGGCTCCTGTCCTGCTCAGGTTACAACCAGCTTACAGCAAGATTTTGACAAGGTTCAACTCTGGTTTGCTAACCATCAACTTTTCCTCAATGCCAAGAAGACTGTCTCCATGACCTTCGGCACAAGGCAGAGACTCTCTAGGCTACCCTCTCTACCCACTTTCCACACCCTTGATGGGACTTTACTTGAGGACACATCCTCCTTCAGGTACCTAGGTGTTTGGCTGGACCAATACCTAAACTTCTCCAGACATATTGACGCCATCCTGAAAAAACTGCACTCCAAGCTTGGTGCCCTGTTCAGGAACCGTAGTTGTATCCCTCCTACGGCCAGATGTGAACTTGTTCAGAAGATGATACTGCCCATTTTTGACTACTGTGATGTAGTGTATGGTGCTGCTCCCCAGTCCTCCCTGGCCAGATTGGATACCATCTTCAATTCCTTCTGCCACACCCACCGCTGTGATCTTTACCATGATTTCTCCTTCCCCTCGCTTACAAACAGGCGACTCTCCCACTGCACCAAATTCACCTCCAAGTTCTGGCTAGGTGAGCTCCCTTCCTACCACTCCTCCTTATTTATAACACCCCCCACCCTCCCACTCCCTTAGGTCAGCTGACTCCCATACCCTGGTGATCCCCTGTAGATACACCCTCATCGGCCAGTCTGGCTACTCATTGCCTCCCAAATATTTTGAATTTGCCCCCCCCAAAAAAAATCCATCACTCATCCTCCTACTACTCCATCAACTGTGCCTTCAAAAACTACCTTGCACCTAGCTGCTTCTGCCATGATCCTCCCTAATTCCCCCCTCTAAGCCCAGGACAAATCCACTCCCCCTGTCAGTACCCTCAGTCTGACCCTGCTGCTCCCACCCCCTCAAAAAAATTCCATCTCTCCTTCTCTTTCCCCCAAGCTCACTCTCTACTGTCCTCTCTTGCACTCTTACTATGCTCTGTGCTCTCATAGTTGTACCAAGAGCTTGCCCCCCACTCCTCCCTACACCCTCTACCCCATCACCCCCCCAAAGTTTCCTGCCATCTCTGTATCCTTTGCAGGGTTTCTCTGCACCCCGAAAGGGCTCCTTCTGGGATTTGGCTTCTCTCTTCTCTCACCTAAACTTCTCTTCTCCCTTTTCTCAAACCATTCAGGCTCCCAAAATCCCGAAGTATAACTGCCCTCACAGCCTACAACTTGCTTCCCTCCTATCATGCTCCACCTCTGCCTTCTGCAGGCAGGGTGCTCAGCATACTGGAAGGGTCAGGCCCCAGCAGTCCTCTCTCCTGTTCCCTATTCCTTCCTTTCCTCCTCCATTGACTTCCCCATCCCCAGAAGGGTCTCTCAGTTCACGTAGGGTCTTGCTCCTGATTAGCCCTTACCTCTCTCCCCTTTTTCTCTGTTTACCCTCTCCACCACCCTCCTGCTTCCTCCACCACCTCACCGTAACGCTTGCCTAGTACCATTCCTTAGGGTCCTAGCTCTTGATGCCCTTGTCCTCTCCCCCCCTATCTACCCTCTCCACCACCCTCCTACTTCATAAGCTCTTACCACTCTCTCCCTCCCTATTTACCCCTCCACTGCCCTCTTACCCTCTCCTCCACCTCGTCCTAATACTTGCCTTGTAGCATTCCCCTGGTAGGGTTCTCAGCATCTGGTACTGATCAGAACTGGTTAAATCCCTGTTGCCGCTATCCTTCCTCCCTGCAACCCCTCTTAACCCATCCCCCCCACCTGCCCTAAATTGACCTCTGGCTGGGTTCTCATTATCCTAAAGACATCAATTTTATATGCCTCTCACCTCCCTTTCCACTCCCCACTCTCACCCCCTCCATTTCTTAGCCTTAGTTTGGGCGTACCGTAATCTATTGCACTTCTGACAAATTTGCACTTCTGTTCTACCTTAGCTGACTTGTACTATCTGTGTTACTCCCTCCTAGCTTCCCTTAGTTCTAACTACACACATCTCCATTCAGCCAATTTGAGCTACTCATTAGTGTCACTTAGAGTTTACCATTAAATGTTATATTTGTGCTATTGTATTTACCAAGTTCTAAACTGTAATCATAGTACCTATCTAATTCTAAACTGTTAGCACTCCACTGTTTCGTTAAGCCATTATAGTTTGCTCACTTTCACTTGAATGTAATCATATGTAAACTTTTGTTAGTGTTCCATGTCTCTGTATAGTTCCTCATGTTCCCCCTTCCCCTCAGGTCACACCGGGAGATGAGCTGCCTGTTACTCAGTGTGCCTTCCTGGTGAAACATTACAATAAAATAAAATAAATAGATCTGGGATGTAGGGCTTGCCTGCTGGCAGCAGGAGGCCCCATTCCCAGGGGTATATAGAACAAGGGATTTTAGTGCCAAGGGGAGAGAGAGAGAGAGAGAGACCCAGGGAGAGAAGAGTCCGGGGGGGCGGTTACCCTGCAAGTTCAGCCAGAGGGCTGTGGCAGAGCCAGGGTGGGCCACTTGCCAGCCCAGCCCTCCTCCCTCGCAGATCTCTGTATGAGAAGTGCGGCGGTGAGGGAAATGACTGTGATACGAACATATGAACATGCAAAATTTGCCAGCAGGTAAAGGCCTAGAGGTCTATCAAGTCTGCTCGATTGTGCAGCTAGCACCCCTTATTCTGCAGCTGCCCCTTCCTTCCACCCTTCCCCTTCATTAACCCTCCCCCTTGTCCTGTCCCATCCCCTTTTGAAGCAGTCCACTGTTCTACTGGATACCACTTCTGCAGGTAACGCATTCCACCCAGCCACCACCCTCTTTGTAAAAAAGTGTCTCCTCATCTCCTTCCTGAACCTTCCTCCCTCCAGTCTCATATCATGGCCCCTGGTGTCCCTCCCCTCCCTTACTTTGAACAGCCCCTCTGTACCTGTCTTGTTTATTCCTTTCATGTATTTAAAGGTTTCAATCATGTCCCCCCCGTCCCTCCTTTCCTCCAGTGAGTACATGTTCATCTCCTTCAACCTTCTCTCGTATAAGTCCCCCAGCCCCTTGATCATCTTTGTCGTCCTGCACTGCACCCCCTCCAGTAACTTAATGTCCCTCTTCAGATATGGGCACCAGTACTGCACGCAGTACTCCAGGTGTGGTCTAACTAATGACCTATACAGTGGCAGAATCACCTCCTCCCTCCTCGAGGATATACCCCTGGCAATACAACCCAGCAATTTGTTGGCCTTTGCAGCTGCCTTCCTACATTGTGCCGAGTTGTTCATTGACCCTGTAATGAGCACCCCCAGATCCTTCTCCTCCTCTGTCTGGGCTAGCTGCACTCCCCCCAGCTGGTAACTCCTCCTTGGGTTCTTCATCCCAAAATGCAGCACCTTGCACTTTTTGGCATTAAACCCCAGTTGCCAGGTGTCTGACCAGGTTTCAAGCTTTGCCAGATCATCCTGCAACCCCTACCATCCCCCTAGGTCATCCACCACCACTCCTACCTTGGTATCATCAGCAAACAGATTGATCTTGCTCTTGATGTCCCATGATATGTCTTCAATGAATATCCCAAGCAACACTGGTCCCAATGCCGAGCCCTGTGGAACACTGCTCGTCACTGCTCTTGGGTGTGAGAGCTCCCCACCCACCACTACCCTCTGTTGCATTCCCTGAAACCAGTTTCCTACGCATAGGGGAAGAATTGGAGCTGAAGGACCAGGGCTTGTCAGTGCAATGGGGAGCTGAAGCCCAGGGAGAAAAGTGCTATGGAGGCCCGCCATGTGAACTTCAGCACCTTGGTAGGGTAAGCACTGATGGGGCCCTTGTAATTTAAGTGGTCTGGCCTGTGTGCGAGTGCAGACTGTGGAGTCGGGTGTGTCCTGTAGATGGGTCTGCTATGGCAGATAAGGCCCAGGACACAGTCCAGAGGTGGCAGCCTTGACTATTGTGGGTGTAGTGGTGGCAGCACTACCCCTTTCCCTTGGCCGGAGGCCACCGCAGAGTTGGGACTCCTGAGATGGGCAGCCTGTGGAGGCAGGGAAAGGTCTATGTTGGGAAGGGTTGGTCGGGATCCCTGCGGGTTGTAGACTGTACGGGTGTTCCGTGTGGCATGGCAATTAGTCCCCAGGGTGAAGGCAGTCCAGAGTTTGGAATCATTGCATGAGCAAAAGGATTCTGGGGAAGCCATTCAAGGCACACGCATCAGCAACTGGGTGTCTGGGAGGTCTTTGGTGGTTCTGGTCTTGCTAAAGAACACAAATTGGACTGATTTAGGACCTTTAAGTGGGAGAAATGTTCCATAAAGTGAAAGTCCCCATAGGGACAGTAGAAATGTCTGGTGCTGTCATAGTCCCTAGTGAACTGTATAGTGTTTGAGAAGCAAGGAATGGAAAGTGATCCAGAGAGGCCAGTGTAAGGAATCAGAAGAGAAGAAGAAATGCAGTGTGAATTGAAAGTGCTGCTAGGAACATGCTACCTCTCTGTGTGGCCTGCTTCATCCCTCTATCGTGCTGCTGCCAGAAATGTAGCCATGTTGGCTTGAGGGATTACTGCATGAAATAATTTGGTCTGTTAGCACAAGAGACTGTTGCAGGATTTTGGTGTCTGCCTGTGGATGCCCCCACCAAATGTGTTACTCCCACGCTCTATGGTATGGTTTAGTAACTGTTCTTGTCCATTAAATCTGTTTTCTCACATTTTACCCTGGAGTGGACAGTGACTTTAATCAATTGCAACTGTGCATTTTGTGCCAGCTAACTACCCTCGCCCCCTGCAGTTCTCCATCTGCACCTAAGGCGCTAAAGCTCCCCCAAAGTGCAGTCCACCTGCTGCCATCAGAAGAACCAGGTAATGAGCACATTTCTATTGTCTTTGGACTGTGTTACTTGGGTTGTACAGTGCCTCCTTCCACCTTTTTACCATCCAGATACCCCTAGACAGGGAGGGGGGCTTACACTAGTTTGCAAGCAGAAAAAGGAGGGAGACAAAGGGTTAAAGTGCCATCTATCTTCACTAGAAGTACATCGTCCTTTCATTCAGTCCCTATTTTGATTTTTAAAAAACAGAAATAAATCCACTTTCTTTTTGTTTTTGGGGTGAGCAGGCGGCCTGGGGCTTCTGGAAAGTGAGGGAGGGAGGGAAAAAGGCAATGCCAAGCAGTTTGCATTCATTTAGGTGAGAGAGAGAGAGAGAGATAGGTAGAGCGCCGGAGGATTTGACAAGGTTGAAGGTATTTTTTTATGAGTACTTGAACCCTCTCTTCCTGTCTCTCTCTTTCACCTTTGGCCAGAACTTCAGCTCTCAGTCCCAACCCCTCTGTGGTCGCTAGTCCGAGATGGTGAGGTCTGTACATGTTGGGTTGCTGCTGGCTGTGGTCACCGCTGTCCTAAACCACATCTTCGGGGACCACAGGGGGCCTCCATTTAAGAAAGAATGAGAGTAGGACAGAATAAAGACTGCAAGGCCTGCTGATTTGAGCATCATTCTTTATAATTCAAACTACACAAATACATGCAACCAAAACCTTTTTCAAAATGCTATGCAATTGTGTGCACTGGTAATTCTATCTCATTGTCAAGATTATTAAACATTTCATTATCATAGTCCTGTGAAACTCACTCACTTAGATTCAAGTCTTACTCTTGAACATAAAAGATTAACAGTGTGATTCAGAGTGTATGCTTTATATTTAATCTCACTCCTAAAATCAAGAGATTTACAATGCATTTCAATGAATGTACAGTTAATCTTATTTATTATTCCCTCATCTCACTCATATTGAATGTCTCACCTTGACATACAGTAACTTTGTTTTCAGGACCCCATCAGTAAATCTTGCCATTTATTGATCCTGACTTACTTATCAATAACAGAAATGTTTGATCCCAGGAATGATTTCTTCCAACAATCACTCTATGCAATATAATGTCTATAGCTGATGACTCCTCTAGCAAACCAGCAACTTAACTCCTTCACTACCCAGGGCCTAGCGCCTTTCAGAGATGGGTCCCTACCCTGTCCAACAAAACTCCCACATCCTGATTCATACTACCTGACAGGAAAAAGGATAACACCCAGGCTGCAAGCGTATGTGTGTGTATGTTATGGTGTGTGGGGGGGCTTTGAGAATGCACCATTACATTTCACACCAAAAATAAATTACTTAACAGGCTAATTGGTAATTATTTCTGGTAAATGATTAAAACTCTAGACTAATGTTATTTTTTCATACGGATATTATTAGTTTCATTCATTTGAAGCATTTTAGTTAGGTTATTTAGGTTTTATGCCAATTTTGGGGGGCAGTATGAAAATATTTTTGAGGTTTCAGTAATTGATATACAATGGTGAAGAGGTGAAGTCACAGCAAAGGGGCATGATTGTGGTGAAGGGGTGTAATTGTGTTGAAGGGGCATGGTTCTGGCAAGGGGGCCTCAGATTTCTCTTGGGCCTAGTGCCTCAGGTTGCCTTAATCTGACCCTGGGTATGCAATCTGCGATGTTTCTAAATTTATACTTTGTACCCCCTCTTACTAGTGTGGCGCTCTTCCTCTGGTTGGCCACAGCTCCATTCTCCTGTATCCCCTGCAGTTATTTTTATTTATTTAGTTTTTGTTGACCAAGTAAGTGCTCTAGACAAATACTGCCTAGTTTCAGGCATGACCTGGGGAGGGGATACAGATGAATGCCAACTGACCTTGAACCAGATTAAGCTGTTGGTGGTATTTTTTTTTAGTGAATATGGGAAATTTGACCCGGACACCAGGGAAATTCCCCTACTCGTCAGTAGGGGGACTCTTTGGCCGTCGAAGGATGGTCGAGACAGCTGTTGTGCTGCCGACTGAGGAGATGGACATGCAGCAGGTCGAGGAGCCCGTCTCCTCCTCGGCTACGGCACTGTTTGAGATGGATGCTCCGGCTGAAACTACTGTGTCTGCGTAAATTCTGGTGGTATTTTCAGTGAATGGGGGGAAATTTGTCCAGAGCACCATGGAAATTTCCCTACTCTTCCAGCAGGGGGAACCCTTGTCAGCCATCTCTAAGACAGCCGTCTTCCAAGATGGTGGTGGAGGAGATACTGAGGGACTGCACTCTGAACCTTGCAATCCTATACCTATTATACCTGGAATTTCTACCTCTGCAGCAGACAACAGGCTGACATCTGCTGAGAATATTATTTCTCCAGTTCCAGAACCACATTCCTCGAACTCCTGAAGGGCGGACTTGAACCCAGGATTACCAGCATCAACTAATAATACTATCAGCTCTGCTGTGACCACTGAGGACCAACTAAGACAGGTATATCGAGACAGCAAATCTTTTTTGCTACAACTTATCGAGAGGATTCAGTTTCACAAAGAGAAATCCCAGAAGCTGCCTATTCGATAAATTCAGTTAATGATAACATGGATCATGCATCAAGCAACACAAATGCGGTAGACTCTTCCCAGGCACAAACACCTACCACTCCAATCATGGCACAGACCTACTGCTAGACCACACCTGGTCTCCTGAAGTGGCTCTCTGAGCTGCTGGGTGGAAGTGCTCATCTACCAGAGCCCCTCGGACCTCTCCTGGGCCAGTTAGTGCTCAGGAACTCATCAAGACAGCCCATTCTTCCATCTCTACTATTGTTATTAATGCTCAAAACCAATGGACCAATAAGGGGCAATACAGTACCTTCTAAGGTGGGTGAATGTAGCAACAAACTAGGAAACGTAGCCATGGAACGTCCAGCTCCTGTTGCCATGGCAACCAAACAGTGCAATGGGCCCCAATGAAGGACAACAAAATCCAGCCACACAATCATCCTTGGAGGAGGAACCTACACTTCCAGCTGACAAGGATACTCCGGCTCCCCAACTTGAAGGTGAGAGAGAGCACCAACCAAACTTTCATTCATACATGTTAATGGCAAACTCATATACGATATAAGTTTTAAAAACATTTATACTTTGGAGAAATTTTGAAATAAATATGAACAGGTCAAACCATTGCCTATTTGGACCTCCTTTATGGTCATCCCCCTTGCTAAGCCAACTATAACGATTATCACTGTTATTTAGGAGTAAGGGGGGTGAGCATAGCAGACATTCAATACTGGCAGAAGCCGCACTGCGATATACTAGAGGCCTCTTGTCCTATTTTGGATGAGGACCTAGTCTGGACAGGGAGTTGGAAGGTCAAAGTATAGTTGAAACAGTCTGATGGGGTACTGTGCACTTACCTGGTAGCTACTATATAGGTAGGGATTGTGGATTGCATTTTTATCCTGGTCAGCGCCACACCTGCCACAAGTGCAGAGCAAGAACTCACTTGAGTTACACTTGCGATAAACTCAGATGTACTCTCTGCTTGGCATATGGTCATGTAAGTTTGGAATGCCTGAACCCCCTAAGGTGCAACCTATGTGACAAAGCCAGGCACACTTATCAACAATGCCCTTGGGTGGACCACAATAGGGTTGAGCATCCCCCCCAGGATCAGCTTGCTCTGATCACAGACTCTCAGGTTCAGGCCCTTCAAAGTAAAGAGAACGCCCCAACCCCCTCTGTGGCCCCCCCCACCCGTGGACACCCAGACAGTAGATATCGCCAAACAGACCTCTGACTCAAATCCTATGCCCCTTCCTACCTTGTTAGAACCTCAGATACTCCCTGACCATCCTGCAGCACCAGGAACATCCAAGGCTGTAAGTCAGGCTGCAATGCCACCCACACCCCAAGCTACATCTCCCTTTGAGGTATTTCCACCCCCTCAATGTGGGAAAGGGAAGAGGAAGGCACATGGCCTTTCACCAAAAAAAACATCTTAACCAGAAATAGATACCAAGCTTTGACAAAGAGATGACAATGGGGGGACACAGAAGAAGAAGAAAAAGGGGATTCTGATTCCTCCCTTGCCTCTTCCTCCAGGATGGATTTTTCCTCAGACTCCCAGCCAGACCCCTCCTCCTCCTCTACAGAAACCTTAGGTGCACGAACAGCAATAACATGACTTACTGAATTGCTTCCCTCCCTTTCCTTTTTTTTCCATATGCACTCCAACCCCATATTGTGCTGCCTCACACTAAATGTGTGCAGCATGAAATCTTTTAGGAAACAAATCTCTACTCTGCAATACTTGAATGATTTACATCATGATATATACCTGCTTCAGGACACCCAGTTAAAAACTAGATACGAGCTCTCCCAAGTCAAAACTAGATGGACGAAAGGATCATCTTTCTGGTCCTCTGGTGAAGACAGATGTGATGGGCTTGGGATTTTATTTAACGGATTTAGCTTTCACATTACCAGGTTGGTAGATATCTCCCCGGGGTGGACACTGTTACTAGATTGTAAATTCCGGTGGCTAAAAGTAAGAATAATTAATATATATGCGCCTCAAAGCATAGTTTCCAGAACTGAATTATTTAAGCTAATACAACCATACCTATACACGACCTGACACTTATACATGGGAGGGAATTTTAACTGTGGCCTTACTGTCTTAGACAGAGGCAGATCCACCCAGAAAACTTTTGGAGATATGGCTACCCTACAATCAGTCATAAAGGCCATTGCACTTATTGATGGATACTGAGCAGTAATTGCCCTGGCACAAAAACATATTACAGGGGCTCTCTTGCCACACGCATAGACTACATCTTTGTTTTATAAAATATTTTGGTACAGCAAGCAGAGGTACTCCCATGTGAAACCTTTGATCACTTGACTATTTCACTGGTGTGCTTCCCTTCAAATGGACCTTTCCCAAGTAGACCTCAATCTCTATGGAAGCTTAATAGCTCCTTACTCACTAACCCTGGAATCTCTGCTGCTTGCAGAGATCATTTAAGAGCCCGACTCTCAGTTCTGGAGGCTTACCACTTATCATTATCATGGTGGGAAGATACTAAAAATGATTTAAAATCCTTTTTCATCAGACAGGCAAAGTATTGCACTTGAGATTCCTACCAGAAATATTTGGCCCTGAGATGACAACTTCTTAATACAATCTCCAGAGCTTTCGAAACTAATACTGATTACTCACGACAGATAAAAATATTAAAATCAGAAATGGAGAAATACCAGTATAATAGGGCTCTTTCTTTGAAGACAGAAGCACAACATGGTACACAGAGCTCTAAACCTTCCTTTGATATCTACAAAAGCTGCACGGACAGGGTGGCAGTTACACACATAGAACAGCTAATCGACCCGGTCTCAGCTACTACCATTGACAGCCTCGCTGGAATAAAAGGAATAGCATACACATACCTGACAGACATGTTTGGGACTGCCTCTACAGTTTCCCCCAACACAGAGTTTTTCTCTAAAATACCTATCCCTAGTGTTACCCCAAATCATTTGGGCACCCTAATTACACTTATATCCCTGGAGGAAACCCAACAAGCCATACGCCACCTAAAAAAGGCAGCTCCCCTTGCCATGATGAGCTTACCACAGAACTATACAAACAATTTTCAGATTTCTTTTCCCCCTTTCTGACTTTAGCTTCTAACTGCAACATAAGTTCCAACTCTATACTCCAACACTTTTCCAATACCATTATGATTCTACTCTTTAAAAAGGGAAATAGAGCTGACATCGGGAACTGGAGACCACTTAGCCTTCTGAATGTCGATTATAAAATCTTCTCATCTGTTTTGCTCAAAAGACTTATACTTATAGCAGCTCAGTTATTAGCCAAAGCCCAGACATGTGCTATACCCCAAAGATCAATAATCTCCAACCTATCCTTGCTAAGGGACATTTCAACTTACAGTACCCTCGACACACCATCACTTCTGCTTTCACTAGACCAAGGAAAGGCCTTTGACCATGTAGATCATGGTTTTCTATTCCAAACTTTACAATGGTATCATATTCCACTACAGTTCATCTCCTGGATCAAATTACTGCACAGTACTGCTTAGGTCCAGCCACACATCAATGGATCACTATGCCCTCCCTTTTTAAACAAGAGGAGTGTTAGGGCTGCCCCCTCAGCCTGCTCCTATACATATTCCAATTAGACCCCTTACTCCAACTGATTCTACAACATCCAACCATTCCAAAAATCACGTTCCCTTCTGGGCAAGTAGTTGCCCCTTTATTTGCATATGTAGATGACATTTGCATCTGCACTACCCTTTCTCTTCCAGAGAAGGATTTCACATCCCTCATTAGGACTTTTGAGGCTGTGTCCAGATCTAGATTAAATTTTGGCAAGAGCTCTGCTATTTGCATACCTACTTCAGCAACCCCAGACTCTCTCATACAGATAGCAGGAATTCCATTTGTTTCCTCCCCACTTAAAAGTCTAGGTTTAACATTTGGCAGCACCAATGATGCTTCGCATAATTGAACCATCATCTTAGAAAAGGCTTCACACCTAGTCACTTCATGGAAAGGTCAAACTGTAGCCAAACTGAAAAGGGTACTGCTTCTCAAAACAGTGCTACCTCTCCTTGCACCTAGCCTCTGTTTTTCCTATCCCATTTCACTTGGAAGCTAGAGTGAATAAAAAATTTTTTTCAAGGGTTTTGGGGCAGCCGTTTGAACCCCATCAAAAGAAATTATATCTACCCTGATTATTGTCATGGCGGAGTATGAATGCTTAACCCCATTTTTTTTCATTGTTTATTTATGAAATTGAATGTACCAATTCTTTTACAGTCTCAAACTTCCTTCTGGTACTTCTGGATGTATCATCTCACTTCCGCGTTATGCCAGATTTGACAACAACCACCACTAGAAATGCCTAGAAACTTTAGGAAATATAAACTCCCTTATTATTTAGTTCCAATTTTTCTCAAGATATGGCAATGGGGACTAACGCCCAACAACATTCTTGTCTCAAATAGGAAACAGCTGTACAACTTAGACTTAGGAACTCATTTTTCTGATCCCCCTGCTATAGTGAATTCATCAGGAAATGAAATAGATCAGAAAACAGTCTTTTCACAACTCACAGATGCCAGGATTCCAGACCGCCTATGGGACGTCACTTGGCTGTCTTGTCACAGCAGACTGGGAGTCCAGAATAATTTAGAACATAAATCCGTGGAAGAAGGGATGTGCCCCCCGAGACACTTGCCACAACGTTTTGAAAATGATACACCATTTTTTTATAGACTGTCCTTTCAGCCACTCCTTATGGACTCTGTTACATAAATGGAGGGAAAAGGCCCCCACGGCCCTCACCTGTGACATTCTAGTTTATGGGATACCCCCCATGTTGAAGCACTATCACCCTAGTACTTTACATCTAATTTTCACCTTGTGTAGATTTTATTTATGGCAAACTAGGTGTGCTTTACTGTTGCAGCAGAAAACCTATACTGCAGTGCAAATTGTAACTCAAACAGTGCAAAATTTGCAGACTGTTTATGATGCAGAAAAGAAAACTGCATCCTCTTCGGTTCTTCAAAGGAACTGGAACAATTGCATGTGGTTGGAACAAGTTTTAAATATGTGAAAACTTTAAATTTCCCATGACTTCTTTGTCATTTAGATCCAAGCAGATTTATTCTTCAACTTTGTCATTGGTATTTCTTGTATATGGTTCCAGAAGCAAATGATTTGATACCTTTTAATGGACCAACATAGATGTAACAACAAGAACAAAGTGCTCTAGCTTTCGGACCAACCAGTCCTTCTTCAGAAGCTCATGGCAGTTGTTTAGAAAATACAATACTTATAACAGCTAGATAATGCAGAGAAAAACAGAAAAAAATCCCCATTGGTTTAAAATACTCATTTAAAAAAAAACAGAAGATGATGTCAGATGATGTTTTGTATATGGTTGTAATTTGGTGGGCATTATAATTTCTTCCCTTTTTTTCTAATGAAACATTCCCCTACACTTTTATGGGGGAAGGGGTATTGGGTAGTCTTTAAAAATTATCAAGTTAAATATCCATTTTGACAGTAATTTTATAGGAATATGTTTAAAACACTTATTTGTTTTTATTTAAGAAGTATGAAAGAAGCTGAATATGAATTAATATTTTTTTTGTCTTTTTGTTTCCTTTTTCTTTTCAAACAATTTTGCGACTTCTGTTTTAATACTTTATTGATTCATTCCTTTATCTATGTGAATTAACATTGTTTGTACATATTTGCTTTGAAGCTGTAAATACAAAACTCCCCTGCTCTTTAGTGGGGGAAGGAGGTTCAGTTCATTTCAGTTTTATGATTTACTTTTTGGTTTTCTCAATATTTATTTGACAGCAAACTAGAATGTGTATGACTGTAATACTTATTTGATTTCCTTTGCCTTATGATTTGTATATTATTTTGTGTGACTTAACATTGTTTGTAATTATTTGTTGTTGAAGTTAAAATAAAAAATTCCCCATCTCTGCCATCAGGGGGAACCCTTGGCTGTCTGTGACAGGATGGCCAGTGCTGAGGAGACACTGGAGGAGATTGATGTGGAAGGTACAGGGGAGCAGGCCTCCTCCCCTGCTATCTCTACACAAGAGGCCACTGATGCAACACTAGCTGCGATAGACTTTGTGGAAGAAGAGGCTGCTAAGAATATCGAGCCTGATGCTGCGTTACCAAGGGAAGGTACTCAGTCACAGCAGTTGCAGGAAAGAGAACGGATTCTAATGGAGAAAGCAAAACTCTTGAATCAAGTCAAAGCTTTGGATCTTGCTTTAGCTGCTTTTTCTGAGTCTGCTGTGCTTGTCAACTTG
The DNA here is from genome assembly GCA_016271365.2 of Neoceratodus forsteri. Taxonomy (NCBI): domain Eukaryota; kingdom Metazoa; phylum Chordata; order Ceratodontiformes; family Ceratodontidae; genus Neoceratodus; species Neoceratodus forsteri. The sequence continues at coordinate 1,752,173,072 of CM057450.1, read as the reverse complement.
AGTGGGGCACCTGTGATTTCTACTGTGAGTCAGCAGATTGCTGACTTGGATTCCGCTGCTAGGAAAACCCCTCAGGCAACCGTGAGCACTATACACCTTAGTGCGGCAAACCAGGAAGCGCAACATATTTCCAAAGAGCAGGCTGGCAGCTTAGACAGTGAAACTCCTGTGTGCCCAAAGTCTTCTTCTTTGGCCCAGGACATAAAAAAGAAGCAGTTAGGATATGGGCGCCACTCTTGGCAGTCGACAGCAGAAGCGACTGATTTTTCTTCTACCTCAGTTGGCCCACAAGAGGCTGATTTTTCTTTCCCTTCTGACCATGCAACCCCTGATTGGAGAAAAGCACCGCAGGATTCTGACTCTGCACAGCAACCTGCGCCTATTGTTTGTCCTGGGCCTAATATTGCAACCCCAAGAAATACTGAGATTGGGGGCCCGAACTGGTCACCTATTCGTCCATTGGAAGACACCTTCTGGGAGCAGTCTGAAAATGGACTTTGGACTCCTAATACGCAAGACCTGTCCTATATACAAATGTTATCTAATTCATCTGCAACTGTGGCCACCACCTTTACTACTACCGAGAGCACCAATGCACCCCAGTGTAACTGTATTTCTTCAACTGTTTAAAATGTCTCATTCTCTACTGATACTCACGCAATGTCTGGAAATGTGCACATTAGAGAGGAAGATACTCTGGATAATAATGGTCCAGTCAGGTTAGGCCCCCTCTCCCGAAATTATAAAAAATATTATGGCTGGGGGTGGTGGGGACATGGATCCAGCTTTCAAGCTTTCTGACCTGTTTCAGAATAGGGGGGAACCTGCCCCCAGATGCAATGTAGTTAGAGTACTGTATAAAGGAGGATTGGTTGAACCTCCAGATAGGGTATACATTGCAAAAACCCTCATAAAAGGCTCATTAACATTTTTCTCCTATGAAATTTTTGCTCTCATTAGTTTAGGTCATGCAGATTATGACATTAGCTTTAAGAATGTCTCCAGTTTGGACAGGTTCTGGGCCCAGTACAATTCCTTGAAAAATACCCCGGTATGGGTTCCCTTTCATGCTATTCCCCTGACTAAACCAGCAGTTAAAAACATCATTGTCATGTTAAAAAAGGAAGGGGTCAATACTGAAGATAAAAACCCACCCCCACACTTGACAGCAAGCAGATCTGGGATGGTGGGTGGAGGGTATGAGTGAAGCTCTGTACAACCAATTCAGGACCTGCACACCTTCCCAGTACCTTTTACTTGGGGAGGGATGAGGGTTCCATTTTCTATCTTGGTCAACCTAGGTAGTGTTTTAAATGCAGCTTGCAGACCCATCTAAGCTCAGCGTGTGATACTGCTAAATATAGTCATTGTTTAGAGTTTGGCCATAGTTCAGAGAAATGCTTGAACCTCTTCAAATGTAACTTATGTGAGTAAGCAGGCCATGCCTATGGCCAGTATCCCTGGGCTTCGCATAATCGTGAGGTCTGTCCTTCACATAAAGGTATCATAAACATGGCACAGCAGCAGCAGGCCAAACGGGTGACTGAGCAAAGTTTGAGAGCTGGGTTGGGTTCATTAAGGAGGGATCTCCCTACAGGACCACAGGCTTTCGAAATCGCACATGATTCGGTTATATCTCAGGATGAAACAGTTCCTGCAGTGCATATTCAGGAATCACTGAACCCCCCCCTTTGCCCTCCTGTAGAAGATAGTGACCAGCCCCCTTCTGAAATGCTCCCCCTCCTGTGGCACCCCCTTTCAAAGTAGTTTCCCAAAAGAAACAGACTCGGTTGGGGAAAATAGTTTAAAGAAAAAAGTGGAGGGAACTGAAATTTTACAACCCCCCCATCCCCCAACTCTTGAAAGTCAGGTAATAAATTTGCAGCCCTTTCCTCAGAAATTACAGATAGGAAATCAGAGGATGAGGGTACGGACACTTCCTCCATCCTTTCTAACATGGACATAGAAGATGGAGATGGGACAGATTTTATAGCCAAGCGTACCAGGCAAAGGCAGAAATCTAAGACTCCCTAGTCAGACCTAGTGAGGGTCTCTCTTCCCCTACTTATGGATCATTTAACTCTCACTACTATAGATGTCAATAGTATAAAGGGGACTAAGAAATTGGCTGGGACTATGCTCATGTAGCAAGAAGCTGCTAGCGATATTACATGTTTGTTAGATACCAGGCTTAAATCTACTAGTGACTTATGGCAGGCCGCTGGGGTATGGGCCATCCTTTTGGTCTACTGATCTGGACACCTGCGATGGAGTAGGAATTCTTTTGTCCAACCCTTTAATACAGGTCACTAGATTGGTTGAGGTTTGCCCTGGGAGAGCCCTATTAGTAGACATCTCATGTCTTTCTGAATGTTTCAGATTGATTACAATTTATGTCCCACAGACCAAGGCACTAAGAGCTGCACTATTTAGGGATGTTCAGCCTTTTCTCCATACCTCCAGGTTAGTAATATGGTTAGGGGATTTTAATTGTAGTTTACATCAATCAGACAGGGGTCTCCAAATTTACAAACTGTTTAGTGATACTGTCGCTTTACAGCAGATTCTCACCACCACTGTTTTTGTCTAAAGTTCTGCATGTGTTAGATATTAAGACTCAAGCATATGCATTTTCTGACCACGTTGCACTCAGGGCTAAAATATCTTGGCATGATGCACCACGGTGCAAGAAGAATAAGTGGAGGCTGAATGAGGCTCTCCTATTGGAGCCCAAAGTTCAAAAAAATATGTCAATGGGAGTGATCTGCAAGACAGTCTGTTATAGAATGTTATGATGATCTGGCAGAATGGTGGGACGATACAAAATCTTCTTGGAAAAGCCTTTTTCAAAGAAAGTCCCACTTTGACACTAATAACATTTTCCTAGAATATTTACACTTACGGCAACAGTTGCAGCATTTAATATCTCTGGTAGCAACTACATCTCTTGATTATAGAGCAGTAGACTGCTCAGTATGCCTTTCCTGGTAAAACTTTTAAATAAATAAATAGTGCATAGATTAATATTATCAGGAAGCAGACGATGGAGCTGCAATATAGCAGAGCTCAGTCCCTGGGACAAGAAGCTCGGTTTGGGACACAGCTCACGAAGAGGGGTGCAAATCCCTATAAAGACTGTAAAAACAGAATTGACATAAGAATTATAGCTGAGTTAATATCACCCTCAGGTCATAAAGTTTCATAAAGGTGATAAAGAGCTGCTAGTTTCTGGCAGAGGGAATCTTACTTTCAGAACAAACAGCTGACTAAAAAAAGCTACAGAACTTCTTACTGATAAATCACTTTTATCTCAGCAGGAGTCAGTGCCTGTTGGGATTAAGCAAACAGATACTTTATTAGAAGCAGGGGGTCTTGTTTAAGTAAAAAAAAAGAAAGTCACTGTGTGTTTCTCTGTTTGGGGAAGGGGGCTGTATCAACTTAGCTAAATCAGGAGCAGAGGAGAGAAGTTAATTGGGGGTGTGGCTTGAGCAGTAGAAAAGCAGCTGTCTCCAATTACAACTTCCTGCTGCTACTGTAGTTTTTGGCAGAGGGAATCTTCCTTTGACAGCAAGTAGCTGACTAAAAAAGCTACATAATTTCTTACTAATTGCCCTCCTTCTCACCCTAAGCTAGTTCTACTTTTATAGCCACTGGATTTGACTGACAACAGGAACTTCATGTTTGGCAGTAAGAAGGGAAGGATCACTGAAACACATTAGTTTCATCAACCTTGAAGGGAAAAAAAATAGCTCTTTCTCTCCCCCACCAGCTGTTGGAGGTCTGAGTCCAAGCAAGGAGGAAGGAGACTACTGAAGACTACAGGAAGTTCCTGTCCCAGAACAGGAAGGGCGAGAGTTGTAAGGGTACATAGGCAGTAGGAAAGTAGGTGGAAAAATAAGTAGAGGGAGGGGAGAGTAAGCATAAAAAGTAACAGGAGAGGGGACACAAAATAAGTCATGATGGAGGGGTGCAGTGCAATGGCTGTGGGGTGGCACTGTTCCGGGAGACATTCTGGTGGCTGCGATGCTGCCCTATTTGCAGGCACCTCTCTGGTCTGAGAGAGGAGGTTACCTGTCTCCAGGCTGATTTGGCTAGGATTTGTGAAACCTCTTCCCCCAACCAGGGACCACCAGGGCCACCACTGCTGCCTTTAGAGGCTGCAATGAAAGATGAGCGGTTGGACCAAGGTGGGCTCAGGGGGAAGAGGGTGCTGGAACAGAGGTGCATTCCTCCAGTTGTACCTCTGCACAATTCATATGCTGTTCTGGTGAAGTGTGGTTCCTCTGTGGAGGCACCTGCAGTGGAGACCAAGGAGGATGCTGGGAGCCTCCACAAAAGAGACCCACAGAAGGGTGGTACGAGACCCCACATGGGAAGGAAACAACTCCTGGTGGGGGACTCAATCATTAGGGGGGCAGAAGTGGGGGAGGAAGGGGAGATGGAGGGAGGTAGAGTGCCTGCCTGGTGCCATGGCTTATAGGGACAGGAAGCGAATCCTCAGGATCGTGGGAGCAGCTGCATGAGGGAGCTGGATGTCATTGTCCACCTAGGGAGAAATGACCTGGCTGGGAATGGGATCAGAGCAGTACAAGAGGAGTTTGTAGAGTTGGAGAGGGACCTTAGACAAGTAGCACGTACGGTAACCTTCTCAGAGGTGCTGCCTGTCTATGTCAAGGATGATACTAGGGTACTCCACACCATGGGATTCAATGGATGGTTGAAAAACTGGTGTGGAGCTCAGGGTATTGGCTTCATTGGGGACTGGGGAGCCACCTGAAGGGATGCAGGCCTATACTAGTGCGATGATCTGCATTTGTCTGGGGGGAACCAGGATCCAAGGTGATAGGTTTAAATGCTTCATTGGCAAGCATTTAAACTAGCCAAGGGGGGAGGCATTGAAAAGGAGCAGGGAAATCCCAGCCTCCCCCAACAAAACCCAGTAATTAGCAAGGTAAACACCAAGGTAGAGAAGTCATTCGGGAGCAGGACTGGGGTAAACGCAAAAAAGGCAAAGGCAGTAAGTACAGGGATTGGGCTAAAAGGGGTAAGACCATCAAAAAATGGAGGGTGATGAGCACCAATGCCCGTAGTCTGTGTGACAAGCTCCCTGAACTAGTGGCCTTGATGGAAGAGGGATGCCTGGATATTGTGTCAGTCACTGAAACATGGTATACAGAGAACCATGACTGGGATGTCAACATACCAGGATACACAATCTACAGGAGGGACAGGGAGGGTAAAAGAGGAGGAGGAGTAGTAGCTCTCTATGTAAGGGAAGGGATAAAAGCAACAGAAATAAAGAGTAAACATGAAGTAGATGAGTCACTGTGTGTCACCCTGGAAACAGGAAATGGCACCACAATCCGCATGGGAGTTGTGTACAGACCCCCATCTCAGGGGGAGGGAGTGGACAATGAAATGATAGAAGGCATCCTTAAAATGGTAGAAAAAGGGGAGATATTGTTAACGGGGAACCTGAATATGCCAGATGTTAACTGGAGTACCTTTGCTGCAGGCACATCCAGGAGCAGGGTCATTCTTGATGCCCTACAAGGGACATGCCTCAGACAGCTAGTGTTGGAATCCACTCGGGAGGGAGCAGTCTTAGACCTGGTACTCTCAAATGGGGAAAGAGAAAGGATCTCAGATTTAGAAGTGGGTAGCCATCTGAGAACAAGAGACTACCAAACAGTGTGGTTCACAATAAACAGCCATAGTGTCAAGCTATACAAAAGCAAGAGTATTGGACTTTAGGAGGGCGGACTTTAGGAAAATGGGAGAGTGCCTCAGAAAAGCACTAGCAAATGGGCAAGAAGGAGGGGTGAAGGAACAATGGGGAATAATCAAAACAGCCATCACAGAGGCAACAAGCCTTTGTGTGAAGCAATCAATAAAACAAAACGAAGGAAAAAAAACACTATGGTTCTCAAAAGAGGTGGCAGGGAAGGTTAAGTAGAAAAGGATAGCATTCGGGTAATATAAGAAAACACAGAAGGAGCAGGATGGAGAACTTTATTAGTTAAAGCAGAAGGAGGCAGATAAGTCAGTCAGAATAGCAAAGGCCCAAACTGAGGAAATGAAAGCCAATTCTGTTACAAAGGGGGATAAAACCTTTTATAGGTACATTAGGGAGCGAAGAAAGACCAAGGGAGGGATACAGAGACTTAATAAAGGGGAGGGAATGTGGACGGTGAAAAAGCAGGGATACTGACTGAATGAATATTTCTGCTCAGTATTCACAACAGAAGAGGAGGGGGAGGTACCTAAACCAAACAAGAGAAACAGTCTGGAATGGGGGGGTCGATACGAGTCCATTCACAGAAGAAAGGGTTTTGAAAGAGCTCTTGAAATTGAGGGTGGATTCACCCCAGAATTCTAAAAGAACTAAGGGTAGAACTAGTGCCACCACTAACTACACACTCTAACAAATCATGGGAGGATGGAGTGGTACCTGAGGACTACAGGAGGGTGGATGTGATTCCACTTCACAAAAGTGGGAGCAGGGCAGAGGCAGAAAACTACCAGATTCTTAACCATCCATTAAATTCCTCTATTCTCAGCTTTCTTGTTGTGCTTGCTTTGAGCACTGGAAGTATCTCTGAAAAAGTTACTGATCTTCCTGCCCCTCACATAATTGTCATAGTTCCTCAAACCTCCTCTGGACTATATCTACTGTCTTGTCAGCCAGGTTGTTCATCCCAAGATGTTTAATTAAATGAGGTTTTCCCTACCCCTTCTAGCATATTTCAGAACAGATTGTCCCACCCTTTCTGCTGCCATTCTTGGCATGGCCTCCACCCAAATGCGACTGTGCCTCTCAACCTTGCTATCCCACCTGATTCCTCTTAGTATTGAGTCCCCCAGCACTAAGTTTCCACCCCTCTTACTCCCTGCTTGCTTCCATTCATCTCCCTCTCTTATTCCTGGCTCCTCCTCTTCCTCCTGCACATTATTTCCCCCTTTTTGCTCCTGTGGCAATTCTCCCAGCAGAACTTCCCCCCGCTCCAGTTTGGTCCAGGCATTTATCACTTAATCCTCCAATTATTAAATAAGAACCAGAACACGATGAAGTTTTGATTTGTTCTGATTAGTTCTGATTTATTGACAAATATTTGAAAAAATGCAAACAAAATGCATTAAAGTGTTCAAAGTTGGTCACATCAACACAGAGGCCCAAAGGAAGTAATGTAATGGATTATTTGTATAAATATTAATGCAAACTGCTAAATAAAAAAGCAATCACTCACTACTAGCCCCTTCATGACTGTCCTGTAATGGTTGCATATCCTGCTCAGGTCTGTGACATGAGTGTGCTGGGAGAGACGGACAGATGCAGATACCTATATCATTAGTAAATTCTAACCTGTAAAAAAACTAAAATCCCTTTAACTAACCCGTGATGTCCTTCTGATGACTCCCACCCACACCCACAGGCCAGGGACAAATTTGCTGTTGTGACTTGTGACTGCACACAAGACACCGACAGCACAGCGGTCCACCACCACTTCCTTCCAAGATTACCTGATTGACTCCTTCAGGACAGTTACTGTTAAGTGACCAAATTCAGCAACTGTTAAGTGTGCCTCAGAATCTGAATTAGAGATGCAGACACATCTGGTGCATAGCCACAGGCAACACAGTCCCACACTGGGGTTGGTTGATGATTATATGTAGTGTAATGCGATATACTATAAAACTAATGATAATGAGGGATAATGGGAAATGAGTGATGAGAATGATGATGACACTTGTGTGTAGTTGTACTTTACTTGTGTTGTAGTTCAGACAGCCTGCTACGAGTCACAAAGTCAGATTTGATCCCCTTGGCCACCCACAGCCAGCAGCACAGGCACATCAACTTGTATGTTGTTTGTCCAAATAGTATTTTTTTGTTTTAATAAATGAAATCATGAATAAATGTTAACAAGTGATTGTGACTGGATGGCACAAGTCAAAGATTTATTTTGTCAGCCCACTGCCCTTGCCTGTACACACAGTCACACTAAAGCCAGAAAAGAAATGTATTGGGAATTTCTGGGACTGTTACATTTCTCGTGCCTCCCCCCTGCAGTCTCTCTGTCTCCCCTCTGAAGAGCACAAGTCAAAGATTTATTTTGTCAGCCTGCTGCCCTTGCCCTGTACACACAGCCACACTGAAGCCAGGAAAAAAAAATCTGAGATTTCTGGGACTGTTACATTTATCGTGGGCCACCCTGCAGTCTCTCTGTCTCTCCCCTCTGGACATCACAAGTTAAAGATTTATTTTGCCAGACCACTGCCCTTGCCCGGTACACACAGCCTCACTGAAGCCAGAAAAAAAAATTATTTGGGATATCTGGGACTGTTACATTTCCCCCCCCAGCAGTCTCTCTCTCTCTCTCTCTCCCCACCCTTCTGGACAGCACAAGTCAAAGATTTATTTTGCCACCCTGCCCTTGCCCTGTACACACTGCCACACTGAAGCCAGGAAACAGGTAAAAAAATACTGGGGATTTCTGGGGCTGTTACATTTATCGTGCACCCCCTACCGTCGCGCGCTCTCTCTCTCTCTCTCTTTCTCCCCTATGGATGGCACAAGTTAAAGATTAATTTTGGCAGCTTGCTGCTCTTGCCCTGTACGCACAACCACACTGAAGCTAGGAAAAAAATTGTATTTGGAATTTCTGGGACTGTTATATTTATCGTGGGCCACCCTGCAGTCTCTCTCTCTCTCTCTCTCCCCCCTCTGGACATCATAAGTCAAAGATTTATGTTGCCCCCTTCACCTCGCTGCCCTTGCCCTGTACACACAGCCAGCCACACTGAAGCTAGGGGAAAAAAATTATTTCGGATTTCTGGGACTGTTATATTTATCGTGGGCCACCCTGCAGTCTCTGTCTCTGTCTCTGTCTCTGTCTCTCTCTCTCTCTCTCTCTCTCTCTCTCTCTCCCCACCCGGACATCACAAGTGAAATATTTCTTTTGCCACCCTGCTGCCCTAGCCCTGTACACATAGCCACACTGAAGCCCAGTAAATAAATTTTATTTGGGATTCTGGGACTGTTACATTTATCGGGGCCACCCTGCAGTGTCTCTCTCTCTCTCTCTGTCTCTCTCTCTCTCCCCCCTGTGAAGTTTGAGCCAGCATTTGCACACTGTCGCAGCATGTGAGTTTTTTATTAAAAAAACACAGATAGAAAAGCACAGTCATGGCAGCTGACTAACTGCCCACGAGCACCAGCCAGGAAACACGTCCCTTGACCTTTCACATCACAGCAAAGTCAGAAAATAAGCAGGAACTGGAAGCACAGTTCACATTGGGGGGAAGACTGTCACTCACGCTGGCAGTTTTCTGTAATGAGTGCAAGTGAATGGCCAGCGTGAGGACAGTGTCTCATACAGGTGCACTGAGGACTACTTCTAGAACCGTGTTCTACGGAACTCCATAAGTCACACATGTGAATTGTGGAGTTTGTGAGGGTCTGCCAGCGGTGGTTTATTGACCCTAATAAGTAAATATTAAAACAATTCATGAGGGGGATTTATGCTGAACTTAAAATGTGTGACTGGGGAAAAATTAACAAGGCAGTGCACTGTTGGCTCATTCTACTGGGACTAGGAGAGACACATGGGGTGGCTCCCAGCATACCAGGTTATGTGATAGCTTTTTTCTGGGGGTTGATTTAGCTACAGTATATACAAAAAATCATGACTGGGGGAAAATTTACAGGGCACTTTGGGGTCATTCTGTCTGAGCTGGGTAAATCATACCTTTAAAGAGGGGTTAAATTGGGGCTTAAGGTAAAAACAAGATGTGGAGGGGGTGCTGGCAGAGCTGAGGAGGGCAGAGGCTACATTGTAGGGATGGTCAGATTCTAATTCATGAAATCAGATACCTTCAGTTCTCAACTTGTTTTCCAGAATTCAGATTTTTTGAATTGAAGGCAAAAAAATCCTAATCCTGAAAAAAGGTAGAATGCAGAATTGGAATCGAGTTGTGGTACTGCATCTAGTTATATGGTAAAACCTCTGCCACCTGGTACACTCAGTAAAGCAACCCTACAGCTGAGAAAAAAAGACATCCCCCTTCCCCCATCTGTCTATCTCCCCTCTCAGGCTCCCGTACCATAATGCACCTACTCCTTGGCGTCCCCTCTATTCGGCTGTGCTGCGTGGAGTCTGGACTGGAGTTTAGTGCTGGTGCTGCTGGCACTGGTGGAGGCACTAAGGGTCCAGCTTCCAAAGAAGTAATAAGGAATCCAGGCTTCCATAGTCCACAAATGCCCCCCCTCCAGCAACCCACCACTGCATTGACCACCATACACCTGCTGCCAAGTTGTCCCCTGATGAAGACCTGGATCAAGATCGAAGCGTTTTTAATGTTGGTCCTGGATCCAATACTTTGTTAGTCACTGTGGCAGTTACCGCATTGTTAAATATGCAGTAGAAACACATTGCTTTGTGGGTGGGACAGTTTGTTCTGAAGTCCAGTTTCCTATGAGTGCACAGCACTCTAGTTTTTCAACTTTTGTGGGGCCATGGATGCCTGTATTTCTTATCAATTCTTTGGAAGCTAGACCCTCAGTGCTTCCACCAGTACCAGCAGCACACAGTACACTCCAGTTTTGACTCCACACAGCACAGCCAAATGGTGGGGACCTCAAGGAGCAGCAGCTTCAAAGGGAGCCCAGGGGCGAGACACACATGTGTGGGAAGGGGTAGGTCTCTTTTCTCAGCTACAGGAGTCCGTTACTGTGTTACCAGGTGGGGGAGGTTTTAACATGTAGTTCGATGCAGAATCAGAAATTGTGATTCCGACTCTGGTTCTAATGCCTTAACTGGCATCAAACTGGGCTCAGAATCTCAGCCAATTTCCAATAATCTGACAGATGCCAATGGAATCAGTCCATTCCAAGCATCCTTACTACACAATAACATAAATTTATGGTCTGAAGGGAATCAATTAGTCCTGTCCTCTCTCCTGAGATTAATGAGCATTCTACACAAACTGTACTAAGTTATAAAGATTCCTCACCCACTCTATTTCCCAGGGTAGCCTGGGCTATAGAGAGTACAGTAATACTAAGGCCTGGGTGTTCTGCTCCCACGTCCCAAAATAAGAATGCAATTCAAGAGTGTCTATTTCTTTTTTTTAATCTAGCTTCTGTGCTCAAAATATTCATAGTTTATTTCAGTGTGACAGTTAAGGAGGATGGCCACTAGGTAAGCCCCCCCCCCCCACCTAAGCATGGGTCTGTCCCCAGTTTGCACTTTTGTGATAAATAACATTTTTATTTTATTCACTTTTACCTGGTTGATCCTACCAAACTACTCAAAATATCCCACCCTGTAGGGTAAGGTTTTTATGGAATTCGGTATGTAAAATGTCCCACAGGATCCCCCTGGGTGCACAAACAAGCATTAAATCCCCACTCCTTGGTGCAGAGAAAAAGCTGGAACCCCCACAATTGCCCCACACTGTCAGAGGTGGGGAGGGGGATATATTGACTGCTGCTTTACTATGCAGCAGGTAGTGGTAGCTGGAGAGGGGCATGGAGAAGGAGCATGAATCTCTGATGAGGGCTTCCTCGGGTTTCTTCGCCTAAATGAACATGTAACTCCTAGAAGCTAGTGTCCTCGGGCAGACTGGCTGGACCACAGGTCTTTTGTGTCTGTAAATTTCTGTGTTTCTGTTACTAAGTGGATGCTCCCCTTTAAAACATCTTACTCTTTCTTCTCCTCAGGTTTGATCTGACTTTGACATGGGTATAAAATGGCTTTGATTTTACAGTAAGAGTTCTGTATCCCTTATCAGACAAATGCATTAGCAGACATTTTTGCTCTGACCAACCATATCTTGTTTTACTTGTTTTCTGTTCTTTGACTATGTCTTCAGGGTAGGGTAAGTATTCTACATTAGTGACCTAGTGATCAGCCAATTACTATCGCCAGGCTGTACTTCAGTACGCTTGACAAAGCTGTCACAGTTATGTGGCGAACCACAGGAAACTTCCTTTGTTGCTACCTCAGCACCAACTCACAGTTTTCATACAGCATGCCCGTTATATGTCTGCCTTCCAATTCGAGTCTGAATTACTGGTGTCTCTTTTTTTTTTTTATTTTGCTGGTTACAGCTGGAATGCCAGCAGGGACGGATGCACCTGATACCACTACTTTTCATCTGGGGAGGAACATCCTTCACTGTGGAAGCCGTACTGCTTTCACTTGCACAAAGACTGGTTTCAAAACTGGTGTCATTAACCTGATTCCACGAGCAGTAACTCTTCCTGAAAACTGTTTCTGTCCACATTGTTGTTTCTTAACCTATTCTTCCTATGACCAGTTACTGTTGAATTCTGGATTTTTTTTTTTTTTTTGCATCTCAGAATTCATTGAATACATGTACAGTATCACAAGACCTCTGCAACTATCACTGTGAACTGCCACGGAGAACTGTGAAGAACAAAGCCTCCATAGCTGATGGTACTGTGATGTGTTGTTTTCATTACAAGTATGCAGCAGTATGCTGGGATGCACTGGGAGGGGAATCACAAGCAGGAAAAGGGAAGTGATCCTGCCGCTGTACAGATCACTGGTTAGGCCTCACCTGGAGTACAGCATCCAGTTCTGGCGGCCCCACTTCAAAAAAGACATTGATCGAGTGGAAATTATTCAGGGACTTCACAAGATGTCCTACGGGAGTAGACTGAAAGAACTGAACATGTATTCCCTGGAACAGCGAAGAGAGAGGGTTGACATGATCGAAACATTCAAGTACATGAAGGGAATAAACTAGCCGGCCCGGTGGCACTGAGGGCTAAGGCGCTGGACACCTTACATCATGATATGCTGGTGACTCATGTTTGGGAACAAGCATGGGCTGCTGGGGATCAGCAGGGGAGGAGAAGGATCGAGCATCTGATGGACTGCTCTCCTTCTCCGGAGAGGGGTGGTCGCCAGTGACTGGCATCCTACTGGCCCCTAGCTGGAGGGCAGTGCGCTGATGCTACAGAAAGGGGAGGAGTTGGGGCAGATGCTTGGAAGAGCAGGTGCGGGTGTGGGTGCATGTGCGTTCTCTCCGCAGGCATCATTGCATGCCTCACCTCAGGAAGAAAGCATAAAAGGTCCTGACCATGCAGCATGACACTGTCTCCTGCAGACGCCGCACCCGAGAAGGCACCTCCTTGGCTGGATCCGTTTTGGGTGGGTTGAGATGCTCCCCACCACCCTGTCATAAAGGGTAAGTCATGGGAGTATAAGGGAGGGGGCCTGATCCTTGAGGAACAGCGCCGCGGGGACAGCCGATGGTACTAGGCGTGCCGGCCAGGACAGAGAAAAATTCCATACTAAAAAAAAAAAGGAAAAAAAAAAAGGCATAAACCAGGTGCAGATAGATGATCTCTTCCAATTTAAGAAGGGCAGCAGAACCAGGGAACATGATCTAAGGCTGCAAGGAGAGCAGTTCTCCACCAACACCAGGAAGTTTTTCTTCACAGAAAGAGTGGTGGATGCCTGGAACAGCCTGCTTGCAGAGAAGGTGGGGGCAAGCACAATGGTAGTAGGTTTCAAGAATGATTGGGACAGATACAAGGGAGCCCTCAAACCCAAGGACAGTTAGAAGGCTAAGCTAAAAGACAATGGGTAGACTAGATGGACTTGGTGGTCTTCTGCTGTCAACTTCTATGTTTCTAAGCATGTCATCACAAAATGGTATCTGCCTCGTACATCTGATTTCAAGTAGTGACAATGTAATTACATTTAATAAAGGTATCTTTACTACAGTCTGTCTCTGTGTAATTTATTGGGTTACAAATCTTACAGTATCATTGTTATTATTTTCTCTGTTCCCCTTCACTGGTACTGCCCCCTTCCACCACACACCTCCCAGCCTCATCCAGCCTCTTCCCAAGTACTTACCATGTTTGCATGGGGACCACAGAACCACTCCAGCTACACAGTGGATTCCATTAAGGGGTGGCGGCTATCCCCACAGGCCCATCAAGTATGGAAAGGAGGTGTTCTGTTGGAGCATTGGAGCCTGAGAGCTGTCATCCTACTGTGCTCCAGGGTTTTCTGTTTGCAACCCCCATGAGACACTGGCAACAAAAGCAACAAGTTCATGTAGAGGCTTGCGTGGCTATGCACTGTGTCAGCTGGCATCCTCCCTCCAACTAGTGACTCCCACTACTCTGCCACCTGAGGTCACCCAGGGGGCAGTATTACAGATCAGCCCACATCTCTTTCTCTCTCTCTCTCGCTCTCTGGAGAGGGAGAGTGTCCCAAGAGATGCTCATTCCACATCCCCCAGTTGGCTGTCGATTTCCTCAGCTCATTCCCATGTTAGGTCACTGGGGTCACCGTCCCAGCAGCACCACTGCCACTGTGCCGACAGATCAGCCTGTTACAGTATCTTTGCTTCAGTCAGTATTTGGTATCTGCCATGGGCCCCTGTCAGGTTAACCTTTTTATTTCTTTATATGGACTGTTTATTTAGGTTTGGCATATCCACCTAATAAACCTGATCCTGCTATATTAACATAGTGTCATGTCACCTTATTCCTGCAAGTGTTCTACCTTTGTTTTCCATTAGTATGTTGTGAGTGATATGGCCCCATGGAACAACAAGTCAGCAGTTTTATGCATTTTGGTTTTTTTTTGTCTTCAGATTTGACTCCCTCTGGTATCCAGTGGTACCCCTTCCCACACCCAGCTCTAGGTTAAGCACCATCTGGTGTTCAATGGCGACCCCCTCCCTCATATCTCCTTGTACCAAGCAAACCCTGGTGTCTAGTGACACCTCATGCCAAGAGTCCCTGGTGTCTAGTGACACCTCATGCCAAGAGTCCCTGGTGCCTAGTGACACCTCATGCCAAGAGTCCCTGGTGTCTAGTGACACCTCATGCCAAGAGTCCCTGGTGCCTAGTGACACCTCATGCCAAGAGTCCCTGGTGTCTAGTGACACCTCATGCCAAGAGTCCCTGGTGCCTAGTGACACCTCATGCCAAGAGTCCCTGGTGCCTAGTGACACCTCATGCCAAGAGTCCCTGGTGTCTAGTGACACCTGCATCCTATCCCCATCTAAACCTGTTCCCTAGATGGTGGCTGGCAAAATCTCCCCCATCACCTCTTTGGATAGCCACTATATGGAACTGCTTATTTCAGTATCAGTATTGTTGTTGCTCTGTTCAGACACCAACCAGCTGAGAAGGCAAGTGGAGGGTTTATGCCAGCCACTGTCTGTGTGGGAGGAAGGAAAGTTATTTTCTAAGGGCAAGGTGCCCAAGTCTGCCCTCCTACCCTCACCAGCAGGATCAATGACCAAAGAGGAGAAAGGGGGTAGGGTTTTCTCATTCTGAAAGGGCACGGAGCCCGAGTCAGCACTCCCCTCGCCAGCAGGAACTGTGACCAGTGAGAGGAAATGGGGAAGTTTTATTTAATTCCAAAAGGGCACAAAACCAATGCCAGAAAGTTTTCCTTTTGTTAACATAGAGCCTGAGTCAGCTCTCCAGGAAAAAACACGTACTTTAGCAGGGAGCAGTGTGAAATCTCGAATTGGGTGAGGGAAGGAGTACCACTGGATACCAGATAAAGTCAAATCTGGAGACCAAAAAAAATGAATGCCTAAAACTGCTGACTTGTTGTTCCATAGAGCCATATCATTCGCAACACTCACACACTGGCAGGACCTGGGACCAGGAAGGAGAAAATCAGAACTTTTTTTAATTTATAAAACAGGGCACAGAGCCTCCAGCTAATCATACTGACAGTGCTTTTGGAATCTGTGACATGTATCCAACTTCTTAAAGCCAAATGTGAGGATTTTGAAGGCAGATCGCGCCGTAAGAACATCCGACTTTATGGTTTTTGTAAAACTGCCAATGGTTTAGATCTTGTCGCATTCCTAGAATACATTTTCTGCACTAAATCTGACTTGCCCACAGATGCTCTATTTCACAACAAACATGCTTGTCAAGCTCTAGAGTCTGTACCACTCATTCTCAGCAAAGACCATGCTCAGCAATGCTCCAGTTTATGTCATTTGCAACTAAGCAAAACAGTCTGATAGATCTGTGGCATAAAAACAAAACAAGCATTTGTCAATGTCAAATGTTTGCTTGCTGGCATTATCATTATAAGTGCAGGAGTTAGACAGATGCAGAATAGGAATGTAAGTGAAGTATTGAACTGTTGCCAGCCCCACCCCCGCCCTGCAGAGATGGACAGGCACTGGGGTGTGCCTTTGGGTCATTGCCCATAAGACTCGTGTCATTTCACCTCTCCCTACCCTGCAGACACTGACAAGTGTCGAGGTGTGCCTTGGGGTGTTCAGGCTTTACACTCACCCCACTCCATAAGGAAATACACTGAAATGGGTGCAGTATAGGAGAAGGGGGTGAACTTTGGGACCGAAGAGTCAAGGCACACCTCGATGCCTGTCACTGGCTGCAGGATGGGAGTAGGGTGGAATGGCATGAGCATTACTGTTGGCAATCCCAAGTCACACCCCCTGATGCCTGTCAGTCCCTACAGGGTAGGGCATTATGGTCAGAAACCCTAATGCCCTGGGCGTTTCTTGGTATTTTCACCCCAAGTTTTCAACATGGGTTTTTTGTGATCCCACCGCATGAAGAGTGACACTACCAGTTCGTTAGCCGAAAGGTAATTTTGCACAGTGACTGAGCCATTTGGCGCCACAGGTGCGAAAACACATTTCAGGCAGGATGTTAAAAATGACAGCTGTAGTGTTCTTAAGGAGGTGTTAAAAAATGGTAATGTTGAAAATCTGGAGTGAAAATATAAAAAAGAAGTCACAAGCATGCGTAGAAACTGCACAACGCACATCCGAATTCAATTATTTGGGGGGAATTTTTTACACCACATTTTCAGCATAGGCATTTTGGGACCTCCGCTCATGAACAGTGGCACTGTGATTTTCTTAATCTGTCCTGAATGTTAATTTTGCACAGCAACTGCGCTCGTTGTGTGCCACAGGTGCAAAAACATGTTTCAGGCAGGATGTGAAAAATGACAGCTGTACTGTTCATAAGGCAGTGTGTAAAAATGACAATGTTGAAAATCTGAGGTACAAATATAAAAAATTGGCAAAGTTACTTGCATGCGTACAAACTGCGCAACGCACACTGGTAACGCAGCCATTTTTTGGAATTTGTTCACCAAATTTGCAACATGAGCTTCTTAGGATCTCTCCATATGAACACTGTCACTGTGATTTTCTTAATCTGTCCCTCACATTGATTTTGCACAGTGACCACGCCATTGTGCACCACACATGTGAAAACACATTTCAGGCAGGATGTGAAAAATGACAGCTATACTGTTCGTAAGGAGGTGTGTAAAAATGGTAATGTTGAAAATCTGGAGTGAAAATATTAAAATGCGGCGGTGTGAGAACTGCACAACATACGCTCATAACACTGTCATTTTTTGGAATTTTTTTAATCAAATTTGCAACATAGGGTTTTTTGGAGCCCATCTCATGAACAGTGTCACTGTTGTTTCATTAATCGGTCCCGGAAGGTGATTCCGCACAGTGACTGCAAAAATTACCTTTCCGGACTGAATAATGACATGACAGTGACTGAGTTCACGAGGTGGGGTCCCAAGAACCCCATGTTGAAAATTTGGGGACAAAAGTTGCAAAAATGGCTGCGATATCCACCTAAGTTGAACCCCCCCCATTTATGCCATTATACAGCTTACTGGCATTTTTTCAGTTTGCGGTCAGCTTTGAAGAGTGCAGACATTTTCCTGCTCCTCCAAAGATCATCACGCCTGACTCCAGCGCTAAGTATGGGGTGGGGGTGCTGGGAGCTGGGGTGCGCAGAGGGTGGGTACGGGTTGAGGGAAGGGACCCAATGGCGAGGGACCATTTTCTGTGTTTCAGGTTATAAAAAAAAAAATAATAAAAAACCACTGAGGACCGTTTTCTTTTTACAGGTGTAGAGTTTTGGGGGCCATGTTAGTCATACTGGGTGGGCTCCCAGTGCTTGAACCACAAAGGGGTGGGGCAGGGCAGAAAAATTCTGGCGCAATGGGGTTAAACATGCTGACAGAGTTGGGCACCCTGTCAGCAAGCGTGTCTGTGTTTGGGGGGGATGATGCCAACAGGTGGATTGGCACCCCCCACAGCAGATTGGGACAGGGCACTGAAGCTGATGGGGATTGGGGCCCCCCCATCGGCAAGTGTGTCTGTGTTTGGGGGGGATGATATAGAGGGGGATTGGGCACCCCCGTCAGCAGACAAAACACAGCAAAGGGGCACATATGCAGATGGGGAGTTGGCTCCCCCATTGGCAAACGAACTGGGGAGGGGGTATGCTGACAGGGGAGATTGAGCACCCTCAAAGTTGGCTTGCTGGGGACTGCGAGAGGTGGACGGCGACAGCTGCCACCACCATGTTTACTGAAATGCTACACCATGCAAGGCACGCCCTGCAATGAGGGGGCGCTCCCTAATTGCAGTGGTGAAATCATTTCAAGTTGGTGGCATGCTTGCAGACTACTGTCCTAGCCCGCATGCTCCTTAATTGGTAACACACTGATGAGTCCCAAAATGCAGTGACAGCACTGGCCACAACACTGCCGCACCTCCTCAACCTGCTTCTCCAGCAAGCTACCACAACATGTTTCTTCTGCATGCGTGCAAGCAAATGTAAAAATTAAGGTAACCATACATATGCAGACCATGACTACTCTCAGGCTGCTATGGAACAGCAGAAGAAACTTTGCCCAATTATTGCTGCCCTCCAAGAAAGGAATTTGAGATTTCACACCACTCCCTTCTAAAGTCCATGTTTTTTTTTCCCCCGAGAGGGGCCCATCCTATATGAAACACCTAAAGAGGCAGTTACAGCATTATTGAAAATGGGATATACCTTTGTGAAGCCGCAGCGTACTTGAACCAAATCAGTTCCTACCTCTGCTCCTACACTGGATCTCACTCAGCTGCAGGACAGAAAAACACACTCTGCTGTGACCATGAAGGATATACAAGCCCTTCTCCAAATCTTCACCAGGACCTGACTCTGACTTTTACAGTGTAGGACATACTTGTACCTTACATGGCTACTATAGCCAACTTCTTGAAGCTGACTTCAGTTGTATGAGTCTGTGGTTGGGTATATCGGGGTGGGGGGCAGGGAGAGAACTTTCCCTGACTTCCATCCTTGCCCATTAAATACAGGATAACCTAAAGATTAATCTGATATACTGTATGGTGGTGCTGGAGTTGGGGGGGGGCACTTCCTCAATCCTAGCTGCCTCTGAACTATATCTGTTTTTATCATATACCATTACAAGAATGAAAACATTACAGCGAAGACTATTACAGCGACAATTTCAATGTTGCCACTGTAATGGTCCCACTGCACACCAGTGCTGGTTCCACCAGTGTTTTGCCCCCTCCCGAATCAACTCCAACTCTGAGCTGATTACAAAAAATTGTGGGATGTGGAGGGCGCACAGCCTCCCACAAAAAACACAGTAACTTTGTGATAGGCACAATTTCAACAGTCGAAATTTCGCCCGTCGCTGTAGTGGCTTTCAACAACTTTGCTGTCAACGCACTTTGGTGGAATCTGTTTTTATGCCATACCTGTGAGTATATTTCAGGGCAGATAGTGATATTTTTGTTTCATGGGGACCTAGACTGAGGATATCGAAATATCCTCACTCTAGGTCCAAAATATACATATATTATACAATGGCAAGGAAAGTTCCTGACCTCTGATTGGTCAGTGGGTGCCTGGAACAGTGATGTTATTTCATAATAACATCACTGTATTATGTCCAGACACCCAGAAAACTGCATGACAGAGTCTGAAACCCTGCCTCCCCAAGTTACTGCCGCTCCGAGCTGCGCAGTAATGGACTTCATCACCCTCTCCCTCCCCGACAGCATCACCACCAGCCAAACAGCAATTCCAAGGATAAGTTAAGCACAATTGAAAAATGCAACTGTGCAGGATACAAAATAAATGTACTTTACCATTGCCGCTTTTTCCTCTGAAACCGTGGCTTCACTAGACCAAACGTAACGTAACTGCCGTTCACGCACTTCAGAGACACCACTCCATTTGGAGGAAAAAATCTGGCATGAAAAGTACATTTGCCACTTGTGTTTTACAGAATTTCCAAAAACTATTAAAAAAAAGTTGCTTTAAACAGCTTTTCCATTCCCCAGGTTGATATCAAGACTGTGACAGCATGTGCACGCTACAGTGCCACGCTACACAGTCACTCACCGCGATTGTCCCGCTCCAATTCTTCTCAGGATCCTTACCTTTTTGTGCAATCTGTTCTAAAAATATTAATTAAAAAAATGCATACAAATATCCCCTCTTTCTTACCCGGTCAGCCACAGGTCCCGACTCCACTTTCAACCGATCCCACTGCACAGAAACAGAGCCACAAAAAGAGACCTACAAATTAATACAGGATAACCACATAGGGGCAGCACCATCTGCTCGACAACACATAAACCAACACATAACTCATGGACTTTTTTTTTTTTTTAAATGTATACCCCCCAACAAAAATAGAATTAAAAAAAAAATGTAAACATCTTTTCCCATTTTATTCTTCTGAAAAAAAACGAGCTATTGTATAATAGCAACTATGAACTGGCGATCGTAAATGAAGAAAGCTGATTGACCGAGAGCTCTTTGAAGCTATGATGATATCGGACTACATCATCACGGCTTCAAAAAGCCGCCGGCCACCAGCCTCCTCGCAGACAGAAATTCCTCCGACAGCTGCATTTCCCCTCATTCCTTACATGCTTTACCTCACACAGCTAGCCCACTGCCTCTGGAAATATGGACCGAGTTCCCCAACATGAGCGTCTGTTTTAAAAAAAAAGATAAAAAAAAACAACTGTCGCTCATTCCTCCTCACATAGCCTACCAGAAGACATACCGAAAAGCAGAAAACATGCAGCATGGCGTCAGGCATGGCTCGAGCAATTTCCCGCAAAACAAAAAAACAACAACCCCAAAACTGTCCACACGATGTATGTGTGCATACCTGTTTAATTGCTCTCTCCCACTGCCACCAGATCAGAGTTTCAAAAAAAGAAATAAATACAGTCCATCTTCATACAGCAGGGCCAGGTCAAATGGAAGGAGCACACAGTGCTGGGATGTAAGAGTTCAGAGCAGCACCTATTCAACCAACTCCACTTACAGTACAATAGCGCCACCTGCTGCCCAGGGAATTATAGGAACTTTTTCTGAAAAGATACTCTTCCACCACTCTAAAACACTAATTTTAAAAACATTTAAAACATTTTTTTTGCGTTTTGTACTGCTAAAACTTTTAAGCCAGTTCATAATAGCAATAAGTCACTCCAGGGTGTGGTATATCATGGGATATTGTTACTTCTTGGGCGGTTGGACACACTCGGCCTGCGGCTTCGTGCCCAACCACCCGAGGTGAGAAGATATTCCATGATATACCACACGCTGTCATGCCTTATTGCTTAAATAACATCACACCTTGGGTGGTTGAAGCGTGCAGCTGCAGGTCGAGTGCCTTCAACATTCGCAATGTGATGATATTACCAATAACACATACCCTGTCCTGCCTTATTAAGCAATATTGCATGACAGGGTGTGTTATATCATGGGACATCATCACGCCTTGGGTGGTTGGACACGAGACCGCAGGCCAAGTGAGTCCGTTACCCGAGAACTGACGCTATCCTATAATATACCACACCTGGATTGCATCATTTCTATTATGAACTGGATCACAAAATTGGTGTAAATAAAAAATGGTCAAAAAATCAAATATTTAAAAAAAAATTATTTCTAAGGGGTAGTGTAGGAATACTGTTTCTGAAAATAGTTCCATTTGGGTTGTGGTCAGCAGTTGGCGCTGTTATAGTAGCTGATAGTAGCTAGTGTAGGGAAACATAGAAACATAGAATTTGACGGCAGATAAGGACCGCTTGGCCCACCTAGCCTGCCCATTTTCCTACATAACAGATAAGCTGCAGATCCTAGTTAACCAACAGCTTACTTCCTCCTACCCCCCACTAGGACTGCCTTATGCCTGTCCCATGCATTCTTGAAGTCCCCCACTGTTCTTGACTCCACAACCTCCTCAGGGAGGCTGTTCCATGCATCCACAACCCTCTCAGTGAAAAATACTTCCTCACATTACCTCTGAGCCATCCTCCTTCTACCTTCAAATTGTGCCCCCTTGTTCTTGCACATCTCTTTTTCTGGAACATGCTACCCTCTTGGACTTTGTTAATTCCCTTGAGGTACTCGAAAGTTTCTATCATGTCCCTCGCCCTTCTTTCCCAAGGGTATACATATTAAGCTCCTTAGTCTTTCTTCAGATGTCTTCTGGTAGCAGACCTCACCATTTTTTTGCTCCTCCTCTGACAGCCTCCACTCTGTCTATGTCTTTGTGGATGGGGTCTCCAGAACTGCACACAGTACTCCAGATGGGGTCTCACCAACTGTCTGTACAGAGGATAACAACTTCCTGTTTTCTACTATTGATGCCTCTTCCTATGCATCCCAGTATCCCCCAGCCTTCCTTACTGCCTTCTCACATTGTTTGCCCACCTTTAGGTCATCTGATATAATTACCCCCAGGTCCCTTTCTATTTTTACTGTTGTCAGTATCTCACCCCCATTGTGTATGCTTCCCTGGGTTTTGTTTCCATATGCATTACCTTGCACTTCTTTGCATTGAATCTGAGCTGCCATACATTTGACCATTCCTCCAACCTTGCCAAGTCCTTCTCATCCTTTCCACTCCATCTTGTGTATCAACCCTGTTGCAGATCTTTGTGTCATCTGCAAAGAGACATACTTTTCCTTCCAGTTCCTCTGCAATGTCACTTATAAAGACATTAAAAGGACCGGTCCCAGTACTGAACCCTGCGGTACCCGCTAGTAACCCTCCTTTCTTCACTGTGTACTCCATTTACTACTACCCTTTGCGTCCTGTTGTCTAGCCAATTTTATCCAGGCTACCACCTGGGGACCCACCCAAGGCTGGCTATCTTGTGAATTAATCTTTGTGTGGACTGTATCAAATGCCTTGCTAAAATCTAGGTAGGCCATGTCCACAGCCCTCCCTGGTCTACTACTTTGGTCACCCAGTCAAAGAAATCTATTAGATCTGTCTGACACGACCTTCCCATCGTGGAATCCATGCTGCCTTAGGTCCCAGGCCCCACTGGCCTCTAGGTACTCAACAATTCTTTCCTGCAGAAGTGATTCCATCATTTTCCCTACCACTGAGGTCAAACTAACTGGTCTGTAGTTTCCTGCCTCTGTCCTGCTCCACTTTTGTGAAGAGGAATCACATCTGCCCTCCTCCAGTCCTCGGGTACCACCCCATCCTCCCATGATTTGTTAAAGAGAGTAGTCAGCGGTGTCACTAGTTCTACCCTTAGTTCTTTTAGAATTCTTGGGTGAATCCCATCAGGCCCCATTGCTTTGTCCACCTTCAATTTTATTAGTTCTTTCAGAACCCTTTCTTCTGTAAATGGACTGGTATAGACCCCTGTCTTCAGAGTGTTTCTCTTGTTTGGTTTAGGTAACTCACCCTCCTCTTCCTTTGTGAATACTGAGCAGAAGTATTCGTTCAGTATCCCAGCTTTTCACTGTCACCCTCTACCCACATTCCTCCCTTTATTAAGCTTCAGTATCCTCCTTTGGTCTTTCTTGCCCCTAATGTACCTATAAAAGGTCTTATCCCCTTCTTAACAGAATTGGCTATCCTTTCCTCGGTTTGGGCCTTTGCTATTTGACTGCCTTCCCAGCCTCTTTGTGCTTTAACTGATAAAGTTCTCTGTCCTGTTCTTCTGTGTTTCCTTATATTTCCTGAATGCTGTCCTTTCTCCTTAACCTTCCTGCCACCTCTTTTGAGAACCATAGCGGTTTTTTCCTTCGTTGTGTTTTATTGATTTGCTTTTACACAAGGCTTGTTGCCTCTGTGATGGCTGTTTTGATCACTTCCCATTGTTCCTCCACCCTCCTTCTTGCCTGTTTGCTAGTGCTTTTCTGAGCACTGTCTCATTTTCCCAAAGTCAGCCTCCTAAAGTCCAGTACTCTTGCTTTTGCATGGCTTGATTGTATGGCTGTGTTTATCGTGAACCACACTGTTTGGTGGTCGCTTGTTCCCAGATGCTACCCACTTCTAAATCTGAGATTCTTTCTCCATCCCCATTTGAGAGTACCAGGTCTAACATTGCTCCCTCCCGAGTGGGTTCCAATACTAGCTGTCTGAGGCATGCCCCTGTAGGGCATCAAGAATGGCCCTGCTCTTGGATGTGCCTGCAGCAAAGGTGCTCCAGTTAACATCTGGCATATTCAGGTCCCCATCAACAATATCTCCCTTTTCTGCCATTCTAAGAAAGCCTTCTATCATTTCCTTGTCCATTCCCTCCCCCTGAGATGGGGGTCTGTATACAACCCCCATGCGGATTGTGGTGCTATTTCCTGTCTCCAGGGTGACCCAAAGTGCCTCATCTGCTCCCTGTTTACTCTTTAGTTCTGTTGCTTTGATCCCTTCCTTTACAGAGAGCTACTCCTCCTCCTCCTCTTTACCCTCCTGTACCTCCTATAGATTGTGTATCCTGGTATGTTGACATCCCAGTCATGGTTCTCTGTGTACCATGTTTCTGTGACTGCCACAATATCCAGGCAACCCTCTTCCATCAAGGCCACTAGTTCAGGAGCTTGTTACACGACTACGGGCATTGGTACTCATCACCCTCCACTTTTGATAGCCTTACCCTTTTAGCCCATTTCTGTCCTTACTGCCTTGCCTTTTTTTACATTTAAATCTGTTCTGCTCCCTAATAACATCTCCCTGTGTGTTCTGCGCCCCCCCCCACACACACACGCACACAGCATGAAAAAGAAAAGTATGCTTCTGTTGTCTGTTTCTCTGTTTATAGTATGTGCCCCATTTTTTTGTTTTACTTGGAAACTGCCTACCAACATGTACTGTGATTGTTTTCCTGGGAAACTGCCTACTGAACTGCACTGCGGCTCCTCGAGGTGACAAAACTTTTTTTTCTCACGAAGTCTGTGTATGTCTGTGTAGGTAAGATTTAATGCTTTTTGGCTCATTTCATACTTCTGAGGGAAGGCACATAGCTACTAATATCTTGAGAGGTGAGGCATCGCAGTTTATGTTTAGAGACGTATTCTTAATGGGACGGACAATTTGGAGCGGGTTTCAGGTTTCCGGTAACTGCCATTTGGCATGAGGCAGCATGTTGTGTTGGGGAAATGTTCCTGTGATGTGAAATAGAGATGGCAGTTGTGAAATAAAAAAAGTATTGCTTTTTGGTGGCAGCGAGAGCATGTTTTTTTTTACTGTTTGGAGCTATTGTTCTTGTTGCAGTGTTGGTTTGTTTAAACCAAAAGCCACGCGCTGTGAAGGTGTGCTCAGAATAAGTCTGTGAAGCTTCGAGAATAATGTAGCCACAGCGCCAGTGAGTTTGAAGTGGCTGTTGGTGAGAGGGAACTGCAGAAAAAATTTTGTAAGTGGAGGTCAGGGCAGTTGTAGTGGGTAACAGTGTGAAAACAAATTAAATTGAGTCAGCTTGTGGGACTGTTGTTTTCCTTGAGTAGACAGAAGCGCTATTTATGCTGCCCTTTGTAAGATGAGTGAGAGTATCAGTCCGGGGGAGATTGGTATGCTTCTGAAGCTGTGGAGGAGGGATTTCAATTTGGTAAGCAGACCTGTTGGCTGGCACCTTTTCTTAGCCGTGATTATGTTGCTAAAATCACAGGTAAGAAGGGGGCTCAGCCAATCATCTTCCAAAATTTATAATAGCCAGTTTATAATTAAGCAATATACCCCAACAGGGTGTGGGTATACTGGATTACCACGGCTGGTGTGGTTGGGTCCGATAGGCAACAGCCGTAGGACTTAACCACACACCAGAAGTGGTAAATTCCAGTATATCCACCCTGAGGGGTATATTGCTGTTATACAAAGACCCTGTTTGTTTTTGTACAGAGAAAAAAAAATTACAACGTCCATTGTTTTGAAAGTTGCTGCTGGTTTGCTTTTTTATTGCAGATGCACTGCTCGGATTTTTTTGCGAGTGCTGCGCATGTGCCGGAGGATTGCTGACTGCCACCGCTACCTTTATGAATTTTTTCAGCTTTTTTGCTGTTGAGAGAATGAACTGCATTTTCTTTTCTTTTTTCTTTTGGGTGCATCGCCTTTCCTGAATGGTGCAGCAATTATTTTGAAGTTTTGAGGCTAGTGACAGAGTATCGGATGTCGGGTCAATGACTAGGTAATCTCACCGTCCATCCGTGTGCTTGGCAGTGGTGTGTTTGTGATAAATGGAGGGATTTGCCAGGGAGTTCCTGATGTGGCTGAGTGGTGGCTGGCACCTTTTCCAGTGGGTACACTGGAGGATTTACAGTGCTGAAAAGGTGCCAGCCAGCCAATCAAAATGCAGGATTCTGTCCATTTTTTTATACCCATTGTGTAATACACAATAACACACACACAC
Organism: Neoceratodus forsteri; assembly: GCA_016271365.2. Lineage (NCBI taxonomy): Eukaryota > Metazoa > Chordata > Ceratodontiformes > Ceratodontidae > Neoceratodus > Neoceratodus forsteri. Next base: position 1,752,146,567 of record CM057450.1, on the reverse strand, counting down.
ACTGTCCTGCCTTATTGCTTAAGTAAGTCCTGACTGGCTCATTCAGAACTCATTTGAATGTTCAGCCTCAGTAGCAGTACTAACCCTATTCAAATGCAAATAATTTTAAAATGAAAAATTATAGCATGGTACTATGAGCATAAAATTTGTGCAGCACAAAAATAGCTACACAATGAGTGGTGTTTCATTTACACATACCTGTTAGTTTTTTATAATTATCAAAAAACAGCAGAAAATTTAATTTGTTTTTGCTTTTTACAACAAACAAATTCAAATAACTTTAAAACAAAAAATGATATCACGGTACTCTAAGCACAAAAGTTGATCAGGACAACAATCTCTACAAAATGAGTGGTGTTTTTTCATTTATAGATACCGTTCAGATTTTTTACAATCAGCAAAAAATGGCAAGAAATCACATTTTTTTTCCCTTTTTTGGCGGCATGGCATAAATGGAATATGCACCCCACTACTGGAAATATTGTTGATATTTTTTGTTCTCATGCCAATTAACCCAATGACATCACTCATGGCTTCACCACTCATGATGTTATCAGGTCAATTGGCACTTAAACAAAAAATATTGACAATATTTCTAGTAGGGGGGTTGCATATCTCTTGAGTACAACTGCAGTCCATCAGTCACATGTTCGAGAGGCCCCTCCATAGAATTGCGAGGTCTCTGGAGATGCCCTTGTGTAAATAGAATAGTTTTCCATTTCAACATGATAATGACTACAGTACTAGTTGGTGTTGCACAGTATCTCTCCTAGCCTGGTATGTGCATCTTGCTGTTTCCTAACTTGAGATTCAGTGGGGTTGTGGGGGCTCAGTCCCTTCTGCCCATGACTCCTGTCACCACCATCATGACACACCCTTATTAGAGCATCTTTAGTTCTTTACTCAGTGCCTCTTAATATGCTTTCGCAGGGGGTTGGAAGGAGCACGGGGTCTCCTCTTGACAGTTCTCCTCCCCCCAATGTCCTGCTTACAACTGCCTTGTTTTCTACATGACTTTCTATGCACTGAATTATCAAGGCACCGACGCTGGAATAGACTTCTTTTTATAAATTGATCTCTCTACAGTGGGACAGTGCTCGTAGTGTGAATTCTGATTTAAATTCCTCATAATTTTGCAAATGTTTTATTGGTCTGCATATTCCTCTGGGCACAACTGCTGCTGTTAACAGTATCATGTGATATGAGCAAGTTTTATTGAGCTACTCAATAAGAGCGACTCAATAGAATCACTCATTGGAAGAGCTAGTGGTGCAGTATAGTGAAGCACAGGTGAAAGCGACTGTATCCATGAGCTGCACTCACCTGACAGTGATAAGACAGGTAGCGTGGTCAAGCTCTGCCAAGATGCCTGTTTGGTGTAATGGCTGGAGCTGCTGTTTATAGAGCTGATGAGCCTGGGTTTGAGTCCTGGGGTGGGATATGATTTTTGTGCATACTTGAGTTTTTGGTTTTTTAGTCTGCCCCGGAGTTGAGAATATTTTAGTTGGGGGAGCACGTGGGGCACAGCCCTCCCCACATAAAAAATGTTTCATTGTTGTTGGTAGCTGAATGTATTGACCATTGCTGTTTGCAACGGTTGATCTGTTTTTGCTCGCTTTTATGACTTGGGGTGGTTGTTTAGTTGTTTTGGTACGCAACTTAAACAACTCGCCCTTATCACATAAAACCCTTTGAACTTAACAGCCCGGTGACTCCCATAATTGAACAGAAAATCCGCTGTGCTTTTTTTTTTAATCTTTATCTTTCTCCTGTTGTCCATCAATTGTGTTTTGTTTTTACAAAACAGGACAAAGTGAGCAAAGGAGAACAATTTTCTTTCTTCCTTTCTTTTATTTTTTGCTTACTGATTGATGGGCCACCTCAGACACACTAATTTATTCTTTTCTAACTGTTTTTATTCCTTCACCCGGACCTGGCCCCATCCCACAGGGATGCCCAGCCCCTTCACCCCGGCATCCACTAGGTCTCTCTTACCTCACCTTGCTCCAGAGTGTCTGGTCTGTCTAACTGACTGAGTGTGGGCCCTGCGGGGTCTCCAAGGCCATCCTGCCAGCCAGAGTTTTTACCGTGTTCGTCTTCCCCACGTTCCCTTCCCTAGTGGGGAGGCAACTTGCAATGACACCAGTGGTGGTACTGCACATGCTTCCATGCAGAGCACACCAGGCATCTGCCGCAGTCCTCCCCCACTCTTCGTGCGTGGCCCAGCGGCAAACCTCAGTCTCTGCTGGGGGTCAGGCATGCACCAGACTCCACAACCCACCCCCTCAGAGGAGGAAAGTGGATGATGGACTGCTCAATCCTCCTCCTCCCTCCCCGGTGGGTCACGGCATCACGAGTGGTAGCGCTACTGCTGCAGACACACTAATTTGGAGCTCCTCACTCATTTTACTTTTGGTGTTCTTTTTAATTTATCTATTGGGATAAAATACAAAAAAAATTTTCATATTATTGTCATTGAATCCCACAGGACAGTTCTGCCATAATTATCAGGGTTGAAGCTCTGCTTGTGTTGATGCTGGTATTCTACTGGTTTATTGTTTACACCACTCTCCTTCTGGGTCCATGTGATGTATTTTCCCCTTCTAATTTGAAGGTTCCATCCCCTCCCTAGATGGGTGGGTTTTTCCTACCTTTAGGAGACCTGGCTACCCTCGGGGACCCACCTTATCTCCTCCCTGACTTTTTTTTTTTATTATTATTTTCCTTTTCCCCCCCTGTCCTCGGCCTATGTTCAGGAAGGTGCCCCAGTCCTGTACCCTTGATGCCCACTGGCCAACGCCACCTGTGTTCCCCCAGGGCTTACCCCCAGGCAGGGTCAGCAGGGGTACCCCAGGCCCTTACCAAAGACCAGATCCAGTTCTGTTTGGCACCATGGTTAGTCAGAGAGCAGGACCTGCGAGACCCTCCTTCATCCAGCTGGGAGATCCTTTTTCCACCATTTTTTCTCCCTCAGAGGTGGGGCATGCAACGATGCCAGAGATGGTGCCGCGCATGCTCCCATGCACATCCCTTCAGGTATTTGGCCCACCTCTGCCCACCACGGACAGCATGGGTGTGCCAGTCCCCAGCCTCTGCTAGGGACCAGGCAAGCACCGACAACATATCGCACCCTTCCCCAGAGAAGGAGAGCTGTCTCTGGATGCTCAGTCCTTCTCCTCCCACCCCCGCTGACCCCTGGTGACCCGCTCACACCATGAACATGGATCGTCAGTGTAACAGGAGGTAAGGCAGGATGCCTCAGCCCTCCATGCCACCAGGCTGGCTCCTACCTGACTTTGCTCAGATTTTCAACTTTCCTGAGCTCAAGATTTCTAAGGAGCCCATAAGGTGGCTCCTCCACTTTGGAACCCACACGATTACCTTATTTTGCTCTGTCTTACCAGTTGCACGTCTCCATGTTGTTATTCCAGTATTCATATTACTGTTCTGTGTTTGTCTTTTTACATTGTTTGTGTGTTGTTGCTGCACAACTCCTTTCATTCTGTCTGAACAGAGGTTTTCTACTATATCAGTACACAGTAATACTCTGCCATATTTCATTGCACAGGAGTTGGGAGTCCTGTTCAGGAATGGCTGTTGTATGAGGACTGCATGCTGGGCTTATTTTGGTCTTTACTGGCTGCTTCAAAGAAGAAATTCCCTTAACTCACTTTTTAACTATCTCACAGACTTACATTATGGTTGTTGTATTACCTATGCAAGTATAGTCTCTAAATATTTTAATGGTTTGAATAATCCTGTAAAAATTAAAAAAAGGTCCTGGTGGACATTTAAAAAGCTAACCCTTTTTTATTTTTCTTTAAGAAACTCATCTGTCACTTGAAGAGCATGCCAAATTATAGAAATCTGAATTTTACCACAGTGATTGTGTCTTCATTTTCCGGGGGCAAAGATGGGGCACCGTGATTTTAATTATAGATCCACCCTGTCTCAGATAACAACTCTTATACAGACCCTCTGGGTAGGTTGGCCATAGTTACCGGTGTCTACTTAAATCAAGCAGTCACATTAGCCAGCCTTTACTTCCCTCCAGGAACCAACTCCATGGGTGTGAATACATTGTTGTGGAAAATTCTACCATTACAGCAGGGGATACATATTATAGGTGGGGACCATCATATGGTGTATGACCCCCTAGATACCACTAATCATCATCCTCCCAAGGTTCCTGGACCTTCTAAGCAAAGCAGGACCCTCTTAACAACCTATGCATGGTTAGACACCTGGTGCCTCTTACACCATCTCACTTGTCTATACACATTACTCAGCACCATACCATATATATATATACCAGAATAGACCTATTTCATATTTCTAAAGAGCATCAACATATGGTCTCTAAATGCAAGATCGGACCCATTTATCTTTCTGATCATGCCCCATTGGTTTTGACACTGACATGGGATAGACCAAAACTGAATACTCTTTGGCAGTTTAATGACTCACTGTTAAATCTTGAAGAATGTTGGAACCTGGTGCAGGATCAGATTACACAAATTGTGGCAGAAAAAACAGTCCCCTGATATTTCTCCCGGTATGTTGGACACACTTAAAGTGGTCCTCCATGGAAAACTGATTAAGTATGCTTTGAGACTCCAAAAGCAAAGATCCAAAAAGCTTGACAGGTTGCAAACTACCCTCCAGGAGTTACAGACTAAACATATGCAGGGGGATGAAACTGTAGTTGCCTCACTGACCACTACCTGGTAGGAGATTCAGGAGTTATTAAATATTAAGACAGAGGCAGCTCTCAGATACCTCTGTCAGAGATAGTATGAGGGGGACCTAAAGCTAAAAAGCTTTTGGCATTTCACTTGAGGCACCAGGTCACCGCCATGGCAGTCTCACGAATTTCAGATCCCATATCTCAGATATCACATGTAGCACAAGACCATATCCTAGAGGCCTTTCATCACTATCATGAATATTTATATATCCCTGAACAACCCATAGACCTCACACTGAGTAATGCATTTTCAGCTCCTCTATACCAACCTACTTTACAGGCAAAACATACTGAACTTCTGAATGCCCCTGTCTCCCCAGAAGAACTCAACTCTATTGCTATGCAACTTAAAAACTCCAAGAGCCCAGGCCCTGATGGCTATACATCTGAATTTTATAAGAAGTTTTAGGAACAGTTGCTACCTTATCTCACAGCAGTCTTCTCCTCTGTGACTAAAGGTGAATCATCTCTTCATCTTAGATTCTGGCTACCATTTCTGCAAGTTTAAAAGAAAATAAATATGATACACTTTGTTCTTCATATAGACCAGTCCTGAACATAGACTATGACATCTTTTCATCCCTTTTAGCCATTAGGCAAGATAAAATTCTACCGGCTATAATTCAGCAAGCCCAAACAGGATTCATCGAAGCCTGACAGATGCAAGATAATATTAGGTGCACCCTCCATGTCCTCCACCACACTACCCAGTCTAAGGTTCCCTTTTTGCTACTTAGTCTTGATGCACTGGAGGCTTTTGACTAGCTGGTGTAGTCCTTTTTATTTAGGGTTCTGCAACAAATGGGATTTCCTCCGGAATTTGTGACTATTCTGCATAATACATATGAAGACTCGCAGGCCTATGTTAAAATTATTGGTCAAGGTCCCTTTCTACTCATCTACATAGGGGTACTAAACATGGATGTCCCTTGTCCCCTCTTCTTTTTGCATTGTATCTGGAACCCATGGCACAGGCCTTATAACAAACATCTGTAATACATAGTATAGATCTAGCAGGAAGGCAGCAGAAGTTTGCATTATATGCAGATGATTTGCTAATTTACCTTACACAAGATCAATTTCTGCTTCCTCTCTGGCACCTTCTCAAGGCTTTTGGTGACTGTGCTGGCTATAAAATCAATACAACAAAGATTGAGTTACTTCAGTTTACATATCAACCTAGTCCCCAAAACATAAACACATTCCCCTTTAAATAGGCCTTGACTTTATTTAAATATTTTGGCATTTACATTACTAATGATCTCACACAGTCATATAATAGAAACTATTCCCCACTCACCCAAATTTTTCAAGCCGACTTAATGAGATGGAACACTAAAAATCTCCCAATAATTCACCAAATTGACTGTATCCATATGAATATTTTGACATGGGTCCATTATTTTGCACAACCCTACCCATCTCCTTACAGCAATCCCAACTTTGGGTTTGGAATAAAATGATATCCCATTTTATATGGGCAGAGACGCATCCTAGAATAAAGTTTATCACTCTGCAGCTCCAGAAAGTCGAAGGAGGTTTGGATCTCCCACATCTGGCTGGATACCATACAGCTACGCAACTTAGAACAGTTCTATACTGGCTTTTCCCTAGCTATCCGGCCCTCTGGAAAGATACTGAAATGGCAAAGGAAGAGTTATCTCTTACTACTAGAGGAATATTACAACCTCACAAAACATACTTATATTTTACAAATGGATAACATTTTACGCTACTTCTTTAGCAGCCTGGCATACTATGTTAACACACACAGCATTTTTGCCATTTTGATACTTACTGATTCAACTGGCCTGGAATGTCTGCGTTATCCCAGCCACCATTGATAATTTTTAGTAGCGGATAGAGCAATTGGGTTTTTACTTACCAACATATGCTCAGCAGGGCTCTAATCTAGCTGTTTTTCCAACTCTTATAAATAAATATCATTGGAGACCTGCTGATCATCTTAGATATGCTGAGGCTCAGAGTTTTATTTTAAAACTGCAAGCTGAGCAACCCAAGGGACAATTTATTCCACTCGTTATTTCTCTAGCCCTTTATACTAAAGAGGGAGCTACTTTGGAGTCCCTTATCTCCCAAATATACTGTGCTGTTATGGAGTTGGCAGGTCTGTGTATAGACTACCTATGCCTTAGATAGCAAACATCTGGGTTTTGAAATATCTAGCAGTAAATGGGATACGTACCTTACGCACACCCACATGCTTACCTCCTCCCTTGTGTGGAAAGAGTATTCCTGGAAATGCTTTACCAGATTTTCTTCATACTCCCATACAACAAGCAAAATTTAACCCACAAATCATGTTGCAGAAAGTGCAGGGAAGTTAGGGCACCACACGCCCATATATTTTGGTTTTGCCCAGAGGTTTACATTTTTTGGGAGAGTCTTACAAGAAGAACTATAGGAAATCTTTAGTCCCTCCCTGCAACTCACTCCTCATCTGATTTTATTTCTTGATATGTCAGATGGTTATAGGCAGCCCCAAACTCAAAAGGTGTTCCCTGTTTGTATACTGTTAGGTAAAAAAACGATAGTGAAGATGTGGTTGGCAGAGGAATCTCCTCCTATCCAACTGTGGCACAACTTGATGACAGATATGTACACAATGGAGAAACTTACAGCTAGTTTGTGACATGGTATACCGAACAACTGCTCTGGCACACATGGGTGGTGTATACGTTAGCTAGAACACCAACTTTTGTTCCATAAATTACTACAGTTTTCTACCTGTGATGCATTCAGATGTATTCAGTTTTTTATGTGTCCAGACAATTTATGTTTATTCTACTATCATATAAAACTGTACAATATGATACAAGATATCCTCAGCGATTCAAGCCCCAACCTCCCTCATTATAATCCGCACAGGAGCCAACAATATAAACAAACTATCCGTGGAGCAAATTAAAAACGTTATTTGTTAGTCTCGCGGATACACTAAAAAGCTTAGGTTATGAAATACATTTTTCTGAGATACTCCCAGTACCAAGAGGCAATTACCAGAAAGAAAATAAAATAAAAACAGTTAAAGAATGATTAGGGAAGTGAACACTACAAAATGGCTATTCCTCTGTTACTCAATAGGAATCATTTCATAACAACGTGTTGTTTTGCTGGGATGGATTACATTTAAGTAACCGTAAGGCATACAAACTTGGAAAATCTTTCAAAGACATAATTTGTCATAGTTTAAACTAATCAAAATGGGGGACAAGGGTTCACCATCATCAACTATTAACCAATGGAAGCCCACCAACTACATTATCCTAAATATAAATGCTAGAAGCCTTAACCCCATGAAATGTACTGAACTTGAGTTGTATCTAAATGACATCAAGGTTGATATTGTTTGTGTAACCGAAGTTTGGTTGGATGATACTTGTAAGTGGTTAAATAACATCCCAGGTTACCAGCTATTCTATAAAAATAGGATAAACAAAAGAGAGGGAGGAGTCTGCTGCTATGTAAATAACAACATACAATGTGGCGAACTATAATTAAATATTCAACATGATGTCCATACTGAGATGTTGTGGCTTAACCTTTATTTAGCAAACTCCCCAAAAACTACTCTCGGTGTATGCTATAGGCCTCATCTTATGATGAATCGTACAATAGAGCCTTACTACATGAAATCGATGTCGCATCTGTTATGGGTGATACACTTGCAGTAGGGGATTTCAAGGCTCCAGGCATAAACTGGAATTTGCTTAAGGGCAATAATGTATTTGAAAATAATCTTTTAGACACCCTAACATCATGCAGGTGTGAACAGTTGATGCTGGAACCTAAAAGAAAGGCAAATACTTTAAATCTGCTAATAACTAATACATTTGAACATATAATTAACCGTAGAGTCATTGCGCATTTGGGCACTAAACAGTCTTAGAGGAAAATTAAAGCAGTCGCTTAAGTAGTAGGAACCCTACTAGTTAAGCAACTGCTTTAATTTTCCCCTTAGACTGCTTTAAATGGCTAAAAACCTGCTTTAAAAATAGCCCCCATAGACTTGTATGGGGCTCACCCCTGCACTCTCTCTGGCCACACGTCACAATTTCTAAGAGCGTGGGGGCGGAGTTGAGCGGAGCACTGGTACCAGGAAGCTGGAAGGGATCGGCTGTCCAGGCTTCGGCGCCAGTTACGATTCCTTCCAAAACAAAAGGTAATAACTTTAAAATTAAAATTTTTGCTCCTGTCTGCTCACAAAGCTATAAGGTATTGGGCTATGAAGTCCAATACCGTATAGTGCTAAGTCAGGACACCACTTTAATCTGTCCTAAATGTTGATTTCCCACAGCGACCACACCATTCTGCACCAGATATGTGAAAACACTGTTTGGGCAGGATGTGAAAAATGACAGCTGTACCATTCATAGGGAGGTGTGAAGAGATGGCAATGTTAAAAATCTGGAGTGAAAATATTACAAATTCTCGAGGTTATGAGTGTGTGTGGAAACTGTGTAATGCACGCTCATAACATAGTCATTTTGTGGAATTTTGACACCAAATTTTCAACTTAGGCATTTTGGGACCTCCACTCGTGAACATTGTCACTGTGATTTTCTTAATCTGTCCTGAACATTGATTTCCCACAGCAATTATGCCATTGTGTGCCAGATGTGCGTAAACACATTTCGTCCAGGATACAAAAATTGACAGCTGTACTGTTCATAAGGATGTGTGAAAAATGTCAATGTTGAAAATCTGGAGTGAAAATATTAAAAATTCTTGAAGTTACGAGTGTGTGTGGAAACTGTGCAATGCACGCTCATGACAGTCATTTTTGGAATTTTTTTACCAGATTTGCAACATAGGCTTTTTGGGAGCCCACCTCATGAACAGTGACACTGTCATTTTGTCAATCGGTCCAGAAAGGTGATTCCACACAATGACCGCAAAATCACCTTTTGGGACTGAATAACCACATGACAGTGATTGAATTCATGAGGTGGGGTCCCAAAACCCATGTTGAAAATTCGGTGCCAAAATTTGCAAAAATGTCCGAGATATCCACCTAGAATTGAACCGCCCCCCATTATGCCATTATATAGCTTACCAGCATTTCTTCAGTTCGCGGTCGGCTTTGAAGAGTACAGACGTGTTCCTGCTCCACCGAAGATCATTGCGCTGGGTTCCAGAGGTAGAGTATGGGGTGAGGGGGTGTCGGTGGAGTGGGGGTGTGTGAGGTGAGTGCGGGTTGGGGGGGGCACCGGAGACAACGAGGGACAGTTTTCTGTTTTCACATGGGGGATAAAAAAAAAAGACATCGGGACATTTTTTTTCTTTTACAGGGACAATTGGCACGCTGGGGTGGGCTCCCAGCATGCCACCTGGGTGTTTGTTGGTGGGGGGGCCTGGAGCCAACAGGGACTGGGCACCCCATTGGCACATAAAATGTGTCTGTGTTTGTGGGGGGCACATGAGCTGAGGGGGATTGGGCACCCCTCTTGGCACACTACTAAGGGTGGGGCACATTATTCCAACAGGGATTGGGCTCCCCCATCGGCAAATGAACTGGGGAGGAAGAACGTGTTCCCATGTCCTGCTGCAGGACAACAGGGGGATTGGGCACCCCCAATGTCAGCTTTTATGGGGACTGTGAAAGGTGGACGGCTGCAGCTGCCACCATGTTAATTGAAATGTTACACCACACAAGACACTGCCCTGCAATGATGGGTCACTCCCACATTGCAGCAGCCAAATCATTTCAAGTTGGTGGCACGCTTGCAGAACTAGTGTCAGCAGGAGCATGCCATCACATTGGGTATACAAGGCCAAGCCCACAAATGCCGTGCCGGCATTGGCCGCCACAGTGCTGCACCTCCACAACCTGCTTCTCTCCTAAGCTGCCACATAATGTTTCTTGCGCATGCATACAAGCAAACATAAAAAACAGTGCACAGAGCCCAAACCACCCTCCCCTTGCCAGTAGGAACAGGAATCAGCAAAAGGAATCATAATATTGGCCACTGTTTTTGATGGCCCCCATCATCATATGCACTATGACCAAAGGGGGGGTTATGCTGTTCGAGAACCATACAGACTTCCTTGTTGCGGGTAGAATGATTTTACAATTAACATGGTTGTTGAGACTAGCTACTTAGGTGATCTCAACAATGGTTTTCAAGAACTGTTCTACGAGGCAGCAGTGTGGACTCTAACCATTACAAGCACTGTTAAACCAGGTTACCTTACTTAAACCATTTAAGAACTATTTTGCAGACAGAGCCTTGCTGTCTCATTCTTTTGTGAGTGTTTGTTTCTTATGGAGCTGTTTGGCCTTTCAAACCACCACTTTACACTAGCTTGAGGCTTCCTGCCAGTGCCTCATGTCCCATCCTCCACTCCACCCGCTGTCATGCTTGTGGGGATCAACACATGTTGAAACCAGAGAGCACTGATGTCATAATTTACAAATGGTTGGTGTACATACCTTTTTTTTGGCTTTTCTTCTATTTCTCCCTTGGGCCAAGCCGCATGCAGTGACGCTCATGCACGTGTTGACACGCACACATCCCAGGCTTCCATGTCGGTGCCCCAGTATGGCTCTTACCTATCATGCTTCTGCTAGGTGGTAGTGATGCAGTAAGTCCTGCTATCCCCCTTTCCTGAAACAGGAAAGCAGTCAATGGGATGCTCAGTCCTCCTTCCCCCAGCTAGCCCCTGAGTAACTCTGGTGTGTTCCCTAACCCGGGTCACCAGTGTGGCAGGAGGGGAGATGCCCAGTGCCTCAGCCCTCTGCACCACCAGACCAGCTTACTGTCTTATCCTTAACAGTGCTAGTATCATCAGCACTGCTGGGTCTAACACCCATTCCCTTTACCTATTTGTGATCCGCTTCATTTTTCTTAGCCTGTTTCAGACTACATACTTTTCTTATTTTTATGTGCAATGTTTTAGGATTTCTTAAATGCTGCTGTGTACCCAAGAAAAACACTCTTGATGAATGTAACGTGTTAGACATGAAGAAGACTTCAGGCTTGGTGTACCCTGAAGGTAATCAGTGATGACAGTGATTATAAATGAGTGACTGTAAAAACAGCGACTCATTTAGAGCACTATCATCATCAGCTACCCTGCAAAGGTAATGATGCTATAGCGAGTTAAGCGACTGGAAGGGGAGAGATAGGGAGGGGTAGGGGAGGGATAGGAGGGAGGGTTTGTATGGGTAGGGGATCCTGCTGCAGCTGAGCCAACCCTGTGGTGTGGTGGTGAGGGTGGCTGGCTGTGGTACAGCAGGCACTGGTTTTGGGACCTGCTGGTGGCGATTATTTTGCCGCTGCTTGCGGCTCCATGTTTTTGTTTTCCATCCATGTTTTGCCCCCTCCTCGACATGCCCCCCCTGGAGTTAACAATCCTTATTCGGGGGGAAGGGGGCACAGCTCCCCTGCAAAAACACTTAAAATAGCCAGAAGTTGGGTTGCTTGGGTTTGTATATCGCCTAAATGCTTTTCGGCAATATACATTAGCTATGATAGCGATCACTGTATTGCAATTGCTATCATGATTTAGAAAATGGGCATAGAAAATTCTGGCTTCTGATTGGCCAGTTCCCCACCCAGAGCCCTGGTCTATCAGACAGTAGAGCCCAGCCGTTAACAAGAGCCAGGCCCTTTGCCCACTCACAAATCATTGAGCCTGCCTGCTTTTTCATTGGCTGAGAGCACCTGATTGAATTACAAATATTCACCCTTTTTTTTCTCACTTAGTGAGAGCTAGTGGTGTTAACGTGAGTGATCACATCAGATTTAGCTCACTTTGCCAGTCTGAATAAATCTAACCAGTACCTCAGAAATGTGTTTTCCAACAGATCACTGGCTATAATGATGTCTCCTGTCCCGATCGCACCCAGGACATACTGCTTGACTTAACATTGCCCCCCCAAAAAAATACACTTAACAGTCTGCCACCTCGTCCCGTCTCTTCATTCATACTGTGTACAGGGATCAAGTTATCTGACCATCCATGAGGTGATGTTTCCCGTTTCCCATGAAGTGACGGTTCTCGTGTCCTGTGTGTAATCGAGACATTAGAGGGGTAAATAGCAGGACATCATCATGGGATGGTTCCTGTTTCTCAAGAAACATAGAAACATAGAAGTTGACGGCAGATAAGGACCGTAAGGCCCATCCAGTCTGCCCATTTCTTTTTCTACCTTATAAATGTGCCATCGGCCTTTGCTCTGTCAGTGACCTATCTATACAGTGATAGTTCTTGTGTCCTGAGTCTAATCGAGACATTAGCGGCGGTGCCTAGCGGGACATCATCATCGCAGGCAGCGATCAGCTTTGAAACACATTTTGGAGGTACAGATTAATTTAAGTTGGCAGACTATTGAAGTATGATGTTAGCACTTACACTACCAGCAATAGCTCATTTAAAAAAATACACTTAGTGGTCTGCCACCTCATTCCGTCTCTTCATACTGTGCTACCTACAAGGAGACAAGTCATTTGAATACGCACAAGGTGATGCTTCCGGTAACAGCTGCAACTTCTGAACCACCACAGCACATGATCAAACTAAAAACAAGGGGAGAAAAAAAAATCTGCTACCATGAATCCACACAGTACAACAAAAGCCGTGTGTGTGTGTGTGTAACAATGACAGCCAACTCAAGGCAGTCAAACTATTTTTTAACAAAATAATAAAATGCTTAATACAGTTTTACATTTGAGCATAAAACTATTTATTCTCCTTCAAACATGCACACACCAGTTGCCCATTTTCTAAGTGCAATAATACCCTTCAGGGTGGGCGATATTGTGCTATACCAGACCTTTCAGGAGCTATAAGGCCCTCCGCCTGTGGCGTCGGGTCTCTTTACTCCCCTTGGTGGTCCAGTATAGCACAATACCGCCCACCCTGTTGGGTATTATTGCTTACAAGGAATCCACACTGAACTATGGGTCTGTATAATGTAAGGCACTGTCACATAGTAACATAGCAATTTATGGTTGGAAGGGTCTCATTATGTCCATCGTGCATCCCCCACCACTTCACAAGCAGGGATGCAACAAGTATTCAGTGCAAATATGTAGTAATTTATAGGGATTCCCTACCTACTCTAGTACCCAGGTTATCCTGTGATTTTCCTCAGTAAGCAGAACTTTGCCCAGACTTACCTTGAAAGCCTGTACTGTCTTCATGCCCAAGGTCTCCACTAGTGGGCTGTTCCCTAGGCTCACCACCCTGCAGGAAAAACGTGCATCCTGATGTTACCCCTGAATTTATGATCCCTGAGCTTTGGAACGTGTTCCCATGTCCTGCTGCAGGACACCAGATCAAACATCTCCAACATCTCCAACTGCTCAATCTTGTCAGTTCCCTATAGTAGGCAGAAGACTGAGATCATGTCCCCACTCAGCTTCTTATTCACCAAAGTGAACATACAAAGGTCCTCCAGTATCTCCTCATAACCCTTGTTCCTCATACCACTGATCATTTCGATGGTTCCTTGTTGTACCCTCTCGACTGCCTCAGTGTCCTTTTTGTATTGAAGAGACCAAAACTGCATGCAGTACTCCAGGTGGGGCCAGATCAGGGCCTTAAAACGTAGTACTCTCCCATCTCTGCTGGTCACCCCCCCCCTTTTTTTGATGCTCCCCCAGCTGGTTTTCTTAAAAAGAAAACACAAATGGCACCAGACTATCGGTGCTGCTGTACGTTTACTTTATTTATGATCAGTGTACAAAACTTAATTCCATAATGTAGATAAAAAGGTAAGTACCTCACAGTGGTGGTGAACAAAAGCCGCCAAGAACCCGACCAGTTTTGCTGACTTGCTTTCTAAAGGGTCCCAGATGCAAGTGGATTTGGCACTTTTTAATTGCTATGCTTAAAGTGCTAGTCCCATTTAAGGGTGCAGTGTCTCAAAATAGTTAAAATAACTTACTCAAAAACAGTAGGCAAAATAACTTAACTACAGCACCAGGGGTCCAATATTGAAAAGTTTGCACGGGTGCTAACCGGTGTTTGTCTGCACAACCCAGGTTTTGTGTGGAGCCCAATATTCAACAGGATCAGTTGCACCGGCAAATAGGGTTAGCACCCACACAAACCACAATGTGTAGGGTAAGCAAATGGGGGGGCGGAGACAGGAATATTGATGCAAGCCGATATTCAGTAGATTTGTGGGATAAAAAAGGGTTCAGCAAGGTCCTTTTGCGCTGCACAAATGCCACTGAACAAAACCCCCTCTTAACCTGTACAACCCTAGAAACTGCCAGAGTTAATGCAGTCAACAAGCCAGTTGGCTACTGGAGGAGAACACCTGCCCCTGTGATCTACGGGACCCCCCCCAATTGCCAGCCCATAGTTAAGAAAAAAACTCCCTGGTGGTAGTAGTCTCCCCCTCACCCCTCCCTCTGATTGCCAGCTCATAGTTAAAATAAACCCTCCCTGGTACTAGTGGTCCCCCTTCCTCCGATTGCCAGTCCATATTGAAAAAGGAACCTCCTTGCTGCTAGTGGTCCCCCCTCCTTCTGATCAGAAGCCTGTAGTTAAAAATAAACCTCCCTGGTGTTAGTGGTCCTCCCTCCCACCAATTGCCAGCCCCTAGTTAAAAATAACCCTCCCTGGCACTAGTGCTCCCCCTTCCCTGATTGCCAGCATGTATTAAAAAATAAAACTTGCGTGGTGCTATTGGTCCCCCCACCCTTATTACCAGCCCGTACTGAAAAGAAAACCTCCCTGGTGCTACTGGTTCCCCCTCCAGCTTGAAGTGAAAAAGAAAATCTCCCTGATACTAGTGGACTTTCCTCCAATCGCTAGCACGTAGTAAAACATACAACCCTGCCTAGCATCCAGTGATACCCTCCCCAGCACCAAGCCACAGTACAGCCGGTCACAATCCGGTAATCCCTGGGCTTTAGTGCCCCCCCCACCATTGTGGCACTGAACACCCCACCCCCAGACACCTTAGCAGTATCCTCAGTGCTGCGGGTGCACATACAGCAACTGGCGCAGCCCTCATCACAAGACTGTGCTATAAATAAGATGCACGCTCCCTGCCTGGACATACAGTGACTGGCGCAGCCCTCCTCACAAGGCTGTGCTATAAATAAGATGCACACTCCCTCCCTGGACATACGGCAACTGGCGCAGCTCTCATCACAAGGCTGTGCTATAAATAAGATGCACACTCCCTACCTGGACATACGGCGACTGGCGCAGCCCTCTTCGCAAGACTGTGCTATAAATAAGGTGCACTCTCCCTGCCCGGACATCCGGCGACTGGCGCAGCCCTCCTCACAAGGCTGTGCTATAAATAAGATGCACGCTCCCTGCCTGGACATACGGTGACTGGTGCAGCCCTCCTCACAAGGCCATGCTAAATAAGATGCACGCTCCCTGCCTGGACATGCGGTGACTGCGCAGCCCTCCTTTCAAGGCCGTGCTATAAATAAGATGCACACTCCCTACCTGGACATACGGTGACTGGCGCAGCCCCCTCTGCCAAGTGTGCTATAAATAAGATGCACACTCCCTGACTGGGCGAGGAGGTGTGAGGAGGGCTGCACCAGTCGCCATACTCGCACCAGCAGCACCGAAGGTGTTGATAAGGTGACTTGGGGAGTGTTCGGTGCCATGATGAGGGGGGCTGCTAAACATCAGGGATTATGAGATTGCAGCCAGTGACACTGTGGATCAGTGCCAGATTCAGCCACTGGACACCAGGAAGGGCCAGGGAGGTTTTATTTTTCAATACTGGCTGGCGATCTGAGGGAGAGGGACCACTGCCACCTGGGAGTGGTATTTCAACTGTAGGCTAGTGATGGTGGGTCCACTAGCACCAGAGAGATTTTGTTTTTCACTCTATCAGAGGGTGGGGGGACCACTACCCCCAGAGAGGATTTTTTTTTTAACTATTATAGGCCGGTGATGGGTGGGTGGGGGGACCACTTGGCACCGAGGATATCTATAAATGTGTTGGACTGGGGAAAGGGTGGGCAGTGCTGTGTAACTTGCCTCCACTACCCTTGAAAATGGGCCCATAATTGGCATGCAAATAGCCCCTTAGTGCATGCCCAATGGGCTCATTTGTGTGAGTCCCTTTGAAAATTACAGGTAGAGCTTTGGTGCTATCCATTTGTAAGGCCCACTTCGGAAGCTACATCTGGGCAGTGCTATTGGACTTAGTGCTGCGCCAACATGGCCCTATATTCTGTCAGATAGTGCTAGTGCACTCTCTGACTGCATAGAGCATCACTGGATCCTTGATAGTCCGGTGCCATTTTTTCTGTTTTTTGTGCTATTGTTCTGCTGGGCACAAGCAGTGTGTGTGTGGAACAGCATTTTGTTCTCTTTGAAGTTTTTCTCAGTTGCTAGCTCACACAATAGGAGCACTAAAGCCCCTATATTCAAAAGGTTAGCATGGCACAAACCCGCTAAGCAGGAATAGTGCCAGCCATCAGGGGCATGGCCATATTCAAAGGCCACCTATGTGCACCCCCCGATAGTGCTGTCGCACACAAATTCGCACTGTGCCCATGCAGATGAGGGTCCAGCACAGCCCTCCACTCACCCTCATGGCTGTGACAGTCACCAGTTCTTGGGGTTGGGACAGGGGCAGCAGAGTGGTGGGACACTACCTGCCAGAGTTGGGGGTCCACTAGACCACCAGGGAAAGAGTTGTGTATGATACAGGCATGTCATGGTTGGGGGGGACTGCTAAAGTATCAGGGAGTCCTGTTAGGTTTTCTAAATGTGGATCGGGGCTGGGGAAGGACCACTAGACCACCAGTGAAACTGTTTCATTTTTATAAAATGAGTTTGGGGCTGAGCAAGGAACGCTAGATCACTAGGGTAACTTTTACATTGGGATACAAGGGGATCAGGGGTGAGAAAGAACTGCTAGACCTCCAGGGATTACTTATAGTTATCCTGTGAAGGGATTGGGGATTGGTGGGGGGAGACCTGGCCTGGTGCATTTGGCCAATGAGCGGCATGCAGATGAGCCAAAAATGTGCATGCAAATGGCCCATTAGCCCCGTGCATTCCCAATGGGCTCATGTGCATGTTTGGGCTGAATATCGCCCATACGGGCCACGGCGCTAACCAGTGCAGCACTCTGGTAGCACAGTACACAGCATTGCACCTGCTTGCCATGTGCCACATTACCATGGTCTGATATTCAGACAGAAAGCACAGTCAGTTCAGATCACCCTCTCTGTTTGAATGTTGCCCCAGAGCCAGCCAGCCCTATTTTTTCTTGAAGTACCCCACATGGCGTTAGTGTGTTTTTTTCTCTGCAATTACTTTTACTATTTTTGACTTTCTGTTAGTGATGTGTAAGGGTGTAAATCTGTCATGGAGGTCACGGAAACCGTGACTTTCGGGTGCCTCCGTGTTTTTTGCCACTTTGCCATTTGTTGCATTAATGCATGCGCAGTGGTGCGCTGTCCCTTTAAATCTGCCATTTTCTGAAGGGCAGAGTGCTAAAACAAGCATGCACGAGCTGTGAGACACTCCATGTCCTTACGGAAAGCCCCCACACGCAGGCACTTGCACATTGGCACCATCTTCTCCTCGGCTCGTGGAAAGTACGTGTCGGTGGTTCAGCACTATATCGGGGCCTCTCCAGTGGCAAGAAAATGATAAAGTCACGATCGGTCAATCGTTCCAATCCCCAGACTGCCAGAATTTGAGAGCAGATTAAATCGGAGGCTTGGAGGGGGGAGGTAAAAGAGACACAGTGAGAGGAGGGGAAGAGAGTGAACTTGTGGGCCTGCTGTGGGGCTTCTGCCTGTAAGTAAAGGGCAAGGAAGGGGAGAGAACCCCCAAAAGAACTTAAGGAATTGGCTGCTCTGACAGAGCTGTTGGAGGACTGGAGGGGGGTAGTAACACAAGGCAAGTGTAGTGCTGGACTGCTTGGAGGAAAAGTCCTTCAAGCTGAAAAGAAAAGCAGCAAAGAACTGTAGAAAAAACAGCACTACAGGGCTTGGAGACAGATGTCAAAGAGACAGTTTATTTGTGGAAGCCCCTTTGTAAAGTAGGTGGTAAAAAATATTGTCTGCCAGAAAAAACTGAAGTGCAGAACCAAATAAATGAAGAGATATAGCTGGCCAAATAATGTTATTGGAAAGCACTGCAGGAAACGGCATCAGAGACATCAGTGGCATCACTTGAATTGGGTGGGTGCTCTGGATTAAGTTTTTTAGCCAAGTGGAAAGAGGTGGAGTGCAAGGATTTCCACAGATAGCCACCGTCTGTACTATATATCCTGTGAAGTGCAGAGAGAGAGAGGACCTTGTGCAACCCTTCACCTGCTTTGCATTGCTCTGCAGCAGCATAGTAACGAACCCAAAGAGAGACAAGTCCATTTCCATGGTACCTGACTGGGGACAGAAGAGAAGACCTGGCTACAGTGTTCAGTGTACGGTATGTTGAAGGTCACTTCTCTAATAAAACTTTGGGGGGGCACTGTTCAGTTAAGTGCATTTTTAAAGCATCAGACCAAGGTTGTTTGACAAGAAAATATGAAATCATTTTTTCGTCTCTCCGTATTTGTCCACCTCATGTATGTTAACCAGCTGTAAATTGTATAGTGGGGGAAAAGGCTTTGCTGTACTGGCTGTGCCAGTTGCCAAAGAGGGGTTGGTGTGCTGCCCTGTCACTGAGATTGACATAGAGGTGCGTTGCAAGGACACAAGGTGGCAGTTCAGGGTTCTTTCTGTTTTTGAGCTCTATCCCAGCATGAAGTCCTGCATGAGTAGGACAAATCTAGCAGTCTAATGTGTGGGCCTTGCTCACTCAGATCCGAGGTGGTGTATGATGCCACCTATACAGTGCAACTTAAAAGGGAGAGATGTCGGCGGCATGCATGGCAGGGTGTGTCTTGTTGGGCGAGGATGCTTCATGCCAGTTCAATTCGCTGTCACTGTAATCTCTGCGCTGTTTAGGCGGCAGCATACACCCCCTCCATACCACCATGGATCTGAGTGAGCCAGGCCCAGATTACACTGCTGGATTTGGGATTTGTCCTAATCAGCAGGAGTTCAGGCAGGGAAAGAACCAAAAAACCAGTACCCCTGCACTGTCACCTTGTGTTGCTGCCACTTGGCTCTGTGTCTGAGCCAGATGCCCAAGAGCCAGGGGTTGATGTGCTGCCCTGTCATTGAGATTGACATAGAGCCAAGTGGCAGCAACATAAGGTGTCAGTGCAGAGTTTTCTGTTTTTGGGCTCTTTCACAGCCTGAACTCCTTCCTTTTTTTATGCTTTCTATTTATGCCACCCTCCACCGCAGCACCTACCTTCCCTCAGGGACTCCCAAGGCATCATGCCTGCCAGATCTTCTGGGGTGTGAGCCCCTCACGTGTACACCCTGCCATCAGCCCTCAGATTACCCCCCCCCAAGTGGGGTGGGAGGCCTACCCCAAACCTCCCATCCTTTATCTAAGTGTTGGCCGGACCCGTGCGGCTCCTCTCCGATCCTGGTCTCGTGATGCCGGTGCCCGTCTCCAGGCATGGCTACAGGAGTTTTTCAGCTTTCCTAGGGAGTGGTGTGCATCTGATGTTAAGGCATTCAAGCCGACATCCACCACTCCCCAACCCTCTCTGTCTGCTCTGCATGTTTGCTGTGCCTCTGGCTTCTGCCAGAGGCCAGTCAAGCACCGAGCTTGTATCCCCCTCCCTTCCAGGAGAGGAGAGCTGACCTCCAGATGCTCAATCCTCTCCCTCCCTGCCGACCCACAACGGCTCAGGCTCATTTCTGAACCCAGGTTGCCTGAGTGGCACAAGGTGTAGTGTCTAGAGCCTCAACCCTCAGTGGCACCAGGCCGGTGAACTCCTTCCTTAGTAGTACAAATGTAGCAGTGTAATCTGGGACTGGCTCACTGAGATCCATGCTGGTGTGGAAGGGGTATATGTTGCTGCCTAAACAGTGGAGCTTAAAAGTGAGAGATTTTAGTGCTAGTGAATTGATCTGGCATGCATGGCAGGGAGGGTTTTGTTGAGCTGGGATGTAGATGCTGGATGCAGACTATGTGTCACACACATGACATGATGTTCGTGCCAGTCCTGCTGTATTTTCATTTTGCTTTGTCAAAGCAGCATATTAATGTTCTGCTTTGTCTTTTTTCCACCTAGCAAG
This sequence comes from Neoceratodus forsteri, assembly GCA_016271365.2. Classification (NCBI taxonomy): domain Eukaryota; kingdom Metazoa; phylum Chordata; order Ceratodontiformes; family Ceratodontidae; genus Neoceratodus; species Neoceratodus forsteri. The sequence continues at coordinate 1,752,125,705 of CM057450.1, read as the reverse complement.
CCTAGTCTGGGGTGAAGTCCACGGCTTGGGACATGGCATTTCCATCTGGCACAGAGTTGAGGCACAGACTGAGTTCAAGATCAGTCGAAGAAGTTTGGTTCTTCACCTGAAGTGACCACTCCAGACCATCCATCCATCCATCCATCCACGTATCCAGCAAGATTGACTCCCTCATCATCCTTCAGCGAAGACACTGACTTGAAGATCAACATCAGATAAGTCTGACAGTACACAGTCATCTCGTGTACTGTACCACCAGCTATTTCAGACACATCTCTTATTTAAAAAAAGTACTGTGACACAGAGACATTTTCAGATAAAAGACATTTATTTTCTGAGACTGTGTGGTACTTTAATATGTCAAGTTACATAGCACCATCTGTTTGTTAGCTTGTGTACATCTGGCACTGACATGTAGTGTATTTTGTGAACACATGAATGTTTACAGCATTTAAACACTGAAAAATACAGTAGTAGTAGTAGTACTGTAGTAGTGTAAAGTAATTTACAACTTTGAAACTGAATGCAGAGTCAGGATCAAGGTCAGCTAGTTTTTGAAAATGGAGGTAGCTGAACAAAATGCGGGGGGAACAAATTCTTCTGACAAATACCACAAATCTAAAATTTCAAAAATGAGTGCAAATGAACACTGTTCTCAGTATGCCAGTAATGTTTTTCATGTGAGTCATGGCAAACTGTTCTGTTCCACATGCAATGTGCCTGTGGATTTCTCAAGAAAGGCAAGCTGTGACAAACATTTGGGTAGTACAGTGTATCAGAGGAAATGCAAAAGTGTAGAGCAAGCAAAGTTGCAAGGTGTAAAAACATAAAACAGTGACTGAACTGTTTAGAAATTCAACTGAGGAAGTTATATTGATGTACTGAGCTTTACAAATTAACTGAAGCTTTTACAGCAGCCAATATTCCATTATACATTCTTGACAATAAATCTCTTACATGCTACTTAGAAAATGGGCTGAAATAAATTTGGATAATCCTCACATCCCATCAGCTGAGACAATCTTATCTACCAAAAGTGTTTGAGAGTCACAAATTTGCTATAAATCAACAACTTCAGATGTGCAGTGGGCTTAGTATTGTATGTGATGAAACCACAGATGCAGAAGATAGATATGTGCTTAATGTTCTTGTTGTACCAACAGTTAAAACTTCTGAAAAGGGTGACAACTCCGGCTTCACTACTACAAATTCAGGTGAAACAGTGCTGTCAGCTATTTTGCTTGACTGTGTCATACTGGAGAGAACCAACTATAAAACTATTAGTCAGGCTGTCATAGATGTGCTTCAAAAGTATGAAGTTCCTTTTGATAAGGTTTCAGCTTTTGTGACAGATAATGCTGCATATATGTACAAAGCATGAAACAGTAGCTTGAAGAACTTATTTTTGAATGGGGTACATGTCACTTGTACAGCCCATTTGCTCAGTTTAATTGGTGACATTTGGCAGAACAATTTTAAAGTGGTTAACACTTTTATTACAGCTGTCAAATGTACTTTTATTGCATGCCCAGCTCGTAAAGCGAGATTTCATCAGTTTCTGGTGGACAGTGGTAAAAATGGTTGTATTCCACCAGCTCCAGTAATTGCTCGTTGGAATAGTTGGTTCAATGCTGCTTTGTATCATTCCTCACATTTGCAGGAATATGTGGATTTCTTTGGAGAGGACTCAGATGAAAGTGTGCTATTCAGGAAGTTGTTGAGTTAGCACAGTCAGATGAAGTGAAAGGTGATCTGCAGATTATGCTGCAGTATGCTCCTAGAATAATGCAGACATTAACAAGTTATGAAGCAGCAGTTCCTCTAGCTCACAAAGTAATTGATAATTTAACAGATTTATACAATTGGGCACAGACTAGTTCTGAGCAGTGTGCACATAGACTAGCAAAGAAAGCCTTAGCTGAATGTGCAAATAAAATACGCATTCCAGGTTCTGTCAGCCAGTAACTTCATTTTTATGTTTGCTTGCACGCATGTGCAAGAAACATAATGCCATCATCCGAGTTTTTGTAGGTGTAGCTTCCAATTCAGTCAGTGTGTTTGCAGGCACAGCCACAGTTCACCAATGAATGCTGCAGCTGTGTATGACATTAGTTGAAAATGCAGTGCCGTAAAGTTGAAAGGGAGAGCTCCACTTCAGTGAGCAGCGATAAGATAGTGCTGATTAGCATATTGCGTGCTCATGCATTTCTCCCCCACACACACACACACACATTGTATGGCCGACGGGGGTGCCCAATCCCCCATTGGCTCTGCTACGCTGCCCCCCCCCACAGAGTTCCAGGTGCCATGCTGGGAGCCTAGCATGGAAACGGTCCATAAGGCTGACGGGGGTGCCCAATCCCCATCAGTTCCACTGTTTCCCCCCCCAACAGACTACCGGGTGCCATGCTGGGAGCCCACCCCAGCATGGCAACAGTCCTCAGATGGCCGATGGGGGTGCCCAATCCCCCGCCGGCTCCACTGCCCCCCAAACAGCCTTCCAGCTGCCATGCTGGGAGCTCACTCCCAGCGTGGCACAAGTCCCACATCATTTACAAAAGTCCCACATCGCTTACAAAAAAAATAACCTGCAAGAAAAACGCTCTCTCGCTGACTGTCCTGACCCTCCCCACCCGCGCCACCCTCTCAAGACCCTGCTCTCCCCACATCCCCACCTCACCCCATACTTACCTCTGGAGTCTGGGCGGATGATCTTCGGTGGTCTGGGAACACGCCTGCACTCTTCAAAGTCGACCCGAGTGAGTAAATGCCGTAAGCTGTATAATGGACTAAATAGGGTTTTTTCAACTTTGATGCATATTTCAGGCATTTTGGGAATTTTCACCAAATTTTCAATGGTTTTGGGATTCACCGCATGAATTTCTGTCACTGTCATTTTGTTACTCGCCCTGAAAGGTGATTTTGCGGTCACTGTGTGAACCACCTTTCAGGACCGATGACAAAATGACAGTGTCACAATTCATGAGGTAGGCCCCAAAACCCTATGTTGAAAATTTGGTGAAAAAATTCCCCAAAATGACTGTTTTACGAGCATGCATTGCGGTGTTCCTACGCACGTTCGTAAGTTCGCGAATTTTCAATATTTTCACTCCAGATTTTCAACATTGCCATTTTACCACACCTCCTTATGAGCAGTACTGCTGTCATTTTTCACATCTCACCCAAAATGTATTTCCATGCATGTAGCACACAATGGCACAATCGGTGTGCGAAATCAACGTTTGGGACAGATTAAAAAAATCACAGTGACACTGTTAATGAGCAGAGGTGTTAAAATGGCTCTGTTAAAAATTTCATGAAAAAAGTCCATAAAATGACTGTGTTATGAGTGACCATTGCACAGTTTCCACGCACCCTCGTAAGTTCATGCATTTCTAACATTTTCAGTCCAGATTTTCACCACTGCCATTTTTCCACACTTCCTTATGAACAGTACAGATGTCATTTTTCACACCATGGCTGAAATGTGTTTTCGCACTTCTAGTGCAGAAATGCGTGGTCGCTGTGGGAAATCACTGTTCAGGACAGATTAAGAAAATCACAGTGACACTGTTCATGAGCGGAGGTTCCAAAATGCCTGTGTTGACAATCTGCTGTAAAAAATCCCCAAACTAATTGTATTACGGGTGTGCGCTTGCAGTTTCTATGCACGCTCGTGACTTCACTAGTTTTTAATATTTTCACTGTAGATTTTCAACATTGCCATTTTTTGCACCTCCCCATGAACAGTACAGCTGTCATTTTTCACATCCTGTTCGAAATGTGTTTTTGCACCTGTGGTGCCAAATGGCGTAGTCGCTGTGCAAAATCATCTTTCGGCTAATGAACTGATATTTCCACTGTTCATAAGGTGGGAGGTCACAAAAAACCCATGTTGAAAATTTGGAGTGAAAATGCAAACGAACGCCTGAGGAATTAGGGTTTCTGACCATCCCCACCCTGTAGAGATTGACAGGCATCAGGGGTGTGACTTGGGATTCTCACCTGTAATGCTCATACCATTCCACACCCTGCAGCCAGTGAGAGGCATCGAGGTGTGCCTTGGACTCTTCGGCCCCAAAGTTCACCCCATTCTCCTACACAGCACCCATCTCACCATATTTCCTGATGGAATGGGGTGAGCATAAGGGCCGAAGACCCCAAGGCACACCGTGACACTTGTCGGTGTCTGCAGGGTAGGGTGTGGTGAAATGGTGTGGCCGTTATGCCTGACGACCCAAAGGCGTACCCCAATGCCTGTCAGTCTCTGCAGGGTGGTGGTGGGGTTGGCTTCAGTTCAATACTTCACTGCCATTCCTATTATGCAGCTCTGTAACTCCTACACTACCAATGCCAATGCCAGCAAGCAAACATTCGGCATTGATAAATGCTTGTTTAGAGCTTGTCGTATGTTTGACCCTAACAGAGCAAAATGGCTCAGTATAGAAACATAGAAACATAGAATTTGACGGCAGATAAGGACCGCTTGACCCACCCAGTCTGCCCATTTCCCTACCTACTGGATAAACTGCAGATCCTAGTTAACCAGCAGCCTACTTCTTTCTACCCCCACCCCCCAGAATTGCCTTATGACTATCCCATGCATGCTTGAATTCCACCACTGATTTTGAGTCCACAACCTCCTCCGGAAGGCCATTCCATGCATCCACAACCCTCTCTGTGAAAAAATACTTTTAAATTACCTCTGAGCCGCCCTCCATCTTCAAATTGTGCCTCTTGTTCTTGCACACCTCTTTTTGAAAGATGCTACCCTCTTGGACTTTGTTGATTCCTTGAGGTACTTGAAAGTTTCTATCATGTCCCTCCTCCTCCTTTCCTTGAGGCTATACATATTAAGCTCCTTAAGTCTCTCTTCATATGTCCTCCGGCAGACCCTGCACCATTTTAGTTGCCCTCCTCTGACAGCTTCCATCCTGTCTATGTCTTTATGGAGATTGGATCTCCAGAACTGCACACAGTACTCCAGATGGGGTCTCACCAGCTGTCTGTACAGAGGGATAATAACTTCCTGTTTTCTACTGGTGATGCCTCTCCTATGCATCCCAGTATCCCCCAGCCCTCCTTGCTGCCTTCTCACATTGCTTGCCCACCTTTAGGTCATCTGATATGACTACCCCAGGTCCCTTTCCATTTTTGTTGTTGTTAGTATCTCACCCCCATTGTGTACTCTTCCCCTGGGTTTTTGTTTCCCAGGTGCATTACCTTGCACTTCTTAGCATTGAATCTAAGCTGCCATACATTTGACCATTCCTCTAACCTTGCCAAGTCCCTTCTCATCCTTTCCACCCCACCCTGTGCATCAACTCTGTTGCAGATCTTAGTGTCATCTGCAAAGAGACATACTGAAGATGCCGTGTTTGATGGCATTCCATTATTTGAGGAGAACATTAAAGCAAGAATAGAATTTCGTGCATACAGAGATTTTTTTAGTAGAGGTGAACTGTGGCAACATGATTAGTTTTTGGAAAAATATGTCTGATCGATTTCCAGAACTGTCCCAGATTGTACTTTGTTGCCTCTCAGTACCAGTAAACAGTGTGGATGCTGAACGCTCATTTTCAGCATATAGTGATGTACTGCGGGACGACCGCAGATGAATTAGTTCTTCAGATCTGTCTATGTATAACATGCAGTTCCAAAATGCTAAAAAAAAGTTTGATTGCTGTTTTCTATGTCTCTGACTACAATCCAAGCAAGTCAGTAACTGTTTTGTGCTCAACATAGATAAGATTGAGCTCATTTTATTTAGTTTTTACAACGCAATATGGCTCACTCTTGTCAGTGCTTGTCCTTTCATGTTATTTTTTTGAAATCAGGTATTCAAGTTCACTTTGATGTGCAGGCAATTCAACGCAGTACTGTTTGACATGTCGTTACCTGCAGATCTAGAAAATGTGTGCGAGGGACAAGTGGCATAAAAAATGTTGTCTGTCACACATTTCTGGGACTGCAGTGTTGTCCAATGTACATGTAGAGTTGGGCAGAGCATGTCAAGTTGTGACTTTCTCTAGGTTGCTGTTGTTTGTTTGCACTAAGAGATGGAGCAGCTGGTAGTGCTTTCCCAAATGCTGGATATGCTGCTGCAACAAAGCTTAAATGATTTAATCCAGAGCACCCACCTAGTGGCACTGAGTGATGTGATCACTGCCACGTCACATGCAAGGAATGCCACCCCTGTGAACCAAAACTGTGTGAGAGGCACCTCAGGCTCTCAGTTGTCTCCTCCTTCTTCTTGATAAAGCCCTGTGCTCTGCATAACAGTGACATCCCACTCCACAATGCTTCAGCTACTGCAGCACAGAGTACCAGTACCAAAGATTTCGCAAAATAAATGACTTAATCCAGAGCTCCCACCCAATGGCATGGACTGAAATGATATGGTCACTGCCACGTCAAATGCAAGGAATGCCACCCCTATGAACCTAAACTGTATGAGAGGCACCTCAGGCTCTCAGTTGTCTCCTTCTTCTTGTATAAAGCCCCGTGCTGTGCATAACAGTGACATCCCCACTACACAATGCTTCGGCTGCTGCAGCACAGAGTAGTAGTGTCAGATGTTTCAGGACTTTCTCTCTCCCTAGATGGTCTCAGGGCTTCCGTACTAAAGTTTTTCTCCATGCAAGTCTTACTTTATTGACAAGCAGATTAGGTTGTTGTTGTCTTGTTGTCAGTCGTTCATTCATTTCTTGATTTCCTTTGACAGTACTGTCTTAACAGATGCAGCTAGCACTAGTCTGTTCTCCCTCAGTGTCACAGGGAATCTCAGCATATGTTGTTTCAGGTACACTACCATGCAAATAAAGATGCTGAGAGGGATGTCACAACATCGTGCAACAACACATGCATGTTGCATGTCGTGCTACATATGTGTACCTGCATCAGGTGATACACTACTGCTTGAGTGCTTGGGGACCGCAGGTTAGTGGGAAGTGTGACAGAAGAATCAGTGAAGAGAAAGACAGCAGCATGATCGCAGAATCATTCTTCAGAAGCTGTCAAAAAATTCTGTTTGGACTGTTTTCTCAGTCCAAAAAACTGAGTGACCGTTGGGATGCTGCGGGGGGCACTGCAAGACAGGTCCATTCCAATTCTGTTCAGTTCATTGAATGATTTCATGGTGGTGGATCTGTTAGCATTTCAGCTCAAGGTTAACCTGCATGTGAGGGGATTCTCAAATATCTCAGTAGAGTCATGTATGTTGTCACATGTGCATGCTGTCAAGTACTGTCTGGACATGCAAGCATCTTACTAATGTAATGTGTTTGGCATCACACCTGTTTTCTAACATTTCATGTATTTTTGGGAATACTATGGAAGTAGTGTACAGTATTGTCTATGCTACAAGACAGAGTTGATGTGCTGACGCTGCTGCAACTTCATTAAATGATGTGCCTTTGAAAATGTTAACAAAATATTTCCCACCAGAACATTTATTTAAGTAAATAATGTTATGCAAAGTGACATTCACATTGCACAACAGGGTTAAACTTCTTTGGTGTCACAGCTGTGTCTTTCCTACAGTTGATGTAGCAACAGACACTATCTTAAGGCCAGTATCTCAGAAAGAAGAGAGATTAGGCAACACAGATTGATAGAGTTCTGTCACTGAATTAACATGTTGAGGTTGCAGTAAATAAGTTAAACACTCCAACTATAACATGTTAAATCAGTGACAGAACTCTGTCAGTCTGTGTTGCCTGGAAAGTGCTTTCTTTCTTTGCTACAAGAAGTTGCTGAAGCAAAGTTTAGGTTGTGGCACCTGGGCTTCAGACAGGCAGGAAAGACACATCTTTGTCACCAGTTAATCAGACGTCTGGCAAGTACTTAGGTGGTGGTCTTAAACTTTTCTTTTGGGGGGGTCTACCTTTCCTGTCTCTGGATCTCCAACATCCCTGCCTATATGCTGTATTACTGGAATTACTGGAAAGAATGGGACAAAAGAAGGCACAAGACCCATCGTGATTGTCCCCCTCAAACAGAGGATCATTAGTTACTACAGTAATGAGAATTAATCCCTAGATCTAACTGGGATTTGAATAAATCAAAATTAGCTAAATTAACCAGGTCTTGTGGTAATGAATTCCAATATTTAGCAACTCTGATGGAGAAGAAAGTATCACGTTTCTTTGTATTTGCCCACTCTACAGATAATTGTAGATTGTAACGTCTACCCACTATTCTTTTGTCAGCAAAAGTGAGTCCACAATGATTCATTAGAGTGGGAAATTTAAGTAGTTTGTAGACAAAGAGAATATCCCCCCTATACCTGGGCATATCTAGGGGAGAGAGTCCAGTTTCTTTAAGTCGGGATTCATAGGTAAAAGATTTTAGCCGTGGTACCATTTCGGTGAACCGTCTCTGGATTTGCTCCAAACAAGTAGTATCACCTTTAAGGTAACGGTTTCCAAAAGATGATCCATAGTCCAGGTGAGGTCTAATATAAGTCCTATATAGAGGTAGTAAGCAATGCTCAGACTAACTGACAAAAGTTCTTCTAATTTGCTTCATTAAAATATTAGCTGATCTAATCACCTTGTTATAATGATAATTAAGAGATAACTTATTGTCAATTATGGTGCCTAGATCTCTTTCTTTAGTGGAGGATTTTAACAAAATGTTATTGAAGTAGTAATTAGTCTTTGGGTTTTTGTTACCAAAATGAAGAACAGAACACTTGTCAGTATTAAAGGTCATAGAGTTGTTCATTGCCCAAGATTCAATACAGTGAAGATCATTTACAAGAGTATTGTTTGAGAGGTTCTTGTATGAGTTAACAAACACCACGTAGATTTTGGTAAGAGCTGGCCTGCTGTTACCAGAAAAAAAATTGCCAAATCGTTTGTTTTCTTTCATTCCTTTCATGTTGTACATGTTGGAATCTATTCCAACAAGTTAAGCATTCACTTACATTTTACATTCCCTCTCAGGAACAACTATTTGAATGTGTTACATGCAATTGGCATGTTGCGGTTGGAAAAACGGACACTCACATTACAGTGACATTAACTGTCTGCCATGGACCAGAACCATCCCATCCACCTCTGTTGTGATTCCCTGATTCTGAAGGGTCCCGGACATAGAGAAATATGTTGCCCTACTGTCCTTACCATTGGTCCATTTTGCATCATACAGCACTGTGAGTGTTGCACAGTGACATTTGAGATGTGCCCTACAGCTTGCATGTCACTTTTTGTTTTGATTGACCTCCCTGTGAACAGTAATTTAAGGAACACATATATTCGTATGTAAGTAATGTTGTTACTCCTGTTATTTCGGGGCACAACAGCCAGGTTGGGGTTGGTTTGGTACTTTGGCCACAAGTTCTGTTTGGTAACACTTTGGATTTTAGCACCTTTGTTCGTTACTGTGCAGAACAGAAGTAATGTAATGTATGAAATGTTATTAATTCTGGACTGTGAACCAGAACAACACATGAATTTTATATAACAACAAGAATATATCCTTAAAGATGTATGGCCTGAGCCAAATGACACTTAATGTGAACGCTTTCCTTGTTTGTTTGCCAAGTAGAAAGTGTTAAACACTATGAAAAAGCAACAAATTCAGTAATTTGTTGCCAATATACTGTTGTATGTCTTGTTTTGTGCCTTAACTGACTTTAATAGCTTTGTATGTCACTAAAAAAGTGCCCATTACTTTGCCATGACATTTGCACTTTTGTCCACGACCACCCCGTGAATTCTTTAAAAAGTGGCTGTGACTAAACCATGATTTTTGTCACTTTGTCCCGTGACAAACTTATATCCCTAGGGATGTACACACTGCAAAAAGGCATTGTGGAGTGCAGCTTGTTTGTGCAATGTCAAATCATACCTTAGAAGGCTTTAATATAGGAGCTGAAGATAACGCTTTTCAAGATATATTTTTTGATGCGTGTGGGAAGTGGAGTTATTTACTGATGAATTATGCATACTGGAGAATTCAGAAAACAGCACACTGGGTGCTATAAGAGAAGCAGAGTCTGAAGCAACCACTTCAAAACCTTTAGGGATTTAGAACAAATGGCACTTAAAGCTGGACACCATGTATGGCACAGAACTCATTTGGAAGGTGATGTCAAAGTTTCCATATAACTAAACTACCAAGATGTGGAAAGGAAAGGGAGCCTTTTTACACCGACTGGAATTCAGCTCTACAAGAGGCTTCAATAGCTCTGGTCAAGTATGTAATCAAAGATTATTATGCACAGCAACCTACCACACAAGAATAACTAAGTCTAAAAGAACAGCAGGTGGAAGCATTTAAGGGACATAAAGACTTTAACCAGTTTGAAGCCAAATTAAAATTCTGTTGAGGTGTTCAAAGCCTGCCTCAAGGCCTTCTTATATAATCAGGCCTTCCCGGACCTCGCGTGATAGTTCCTTCTGCCCCCTGAACTCCGTCCAGTCTGGCCCCTGAATGTAACTTAGTTAGTATTTAATCCTGATTATAGTATCTACGAATTGTATAATACTGAGTTATAGGGCCAATTATTTATGTTGTATATTACAGTGTTATTTTGTACAGATTATTTATTTATAGTACTTTGCATGTAATAGTAATATGTTTGGCACCCAGAGCCTCCGGGATGGGTGTCTTTTTAAATAAAAATTGCCTTGCCTTGCCTTAAAAGCCAAAGTAAAAGAAAACATTTATTTATTTAGCTTTTATTTACCAGGTGGGTGCATGTCCTAGGGTGTGGGATTTCATAAGCACATCGCAATGATGTCAGATACAGGCAGGCAATTAGGTGCATAAAAACACTCAGGAAGCGTTTATCATTTTGTTTCTTATCATAAATTCAAACAGAAATCAAAAAGAAACATAGTGTTAGCCATTTCATGCTATGCTGAGAGCACCCTCTCACAAGGTCGTACACCTCTCCTAGTTAGTTCTAGACTGACACCCTATCTAAATTCTACCCCTAGTGGTGGGCTTTTATACAACCGTGCTAGTGACTCCCACACTATGTCATTTAACTAAAAACATATCTCTATGAGGCTCGATATTCCAGCCTATTCAAAAGAAAATGGATATTTCTAAGTCTTGGTTAATAGGAGTCCTAACAACATCAACATAGTATTCATTTTGCATGGGTACACAATTTTGTAGCTATGAGGAGCTTAATTACCCCTAGCTCCGCCTCTTTGGTAGTGACTTCGCTACCTGGGAGTTCCATAAACATAGGCAGTTGGAGGGCTGCCAGCCCTATAGTATAACTCTTGGGCTCCTAGTACAGCTTCACAAGTAAAGAGCCCATTTTTTTATACATGCTTTTTAAATACAGATGGGGCTCTTTACTAAATGCCTTGTGAGACCCTATCTAACTTCAGCAAGTCCCTCTTCTCATCCTGAGGGCTGAAGTTACAGCCTTTAGTAAAATATTTAATTTGGGCCTTTCTGTGTTACCTTTGCAGCCCTCTGCTTTCTACTTTCAGTACCAGGCTGTTTGCATTTTGTTTAGTTCATGTTGGGGCTAATACAGGTTTATATAGTAGTGTGTAAAAACAGGGACTTTCCTGTCCCTTTTATTGTAAACCATAACCATAGTACAGCAGAGCAGCAGCAGCAGTCTTTTAAGTCGTTCTCTAGCTGCTGCTTCTGTGGCCTTTTACAGACTTCTGGAATGCCTGTTTTTCCTTTTTCTTGTTTAGGTGGCAGTGTAAATTTTAGAAGCGCTAGCTCAGTGCTTCACATACAAGCGCTCACTCAGACCATATAATATTTATGAACAAGCAAGTGTGTTTAATAGGATGGCTGTCAGTATCTGCCACTGTGACACAGCCGTCTCTTGTTAGCAGGGAGAGAGAGTGACTGAGGAACTAATGTACTTCTCTAATTAACATCTTTGACTGCAGCTCACTTGCTCCCTTTATATATTTTAGACACCACAGGGTCTGTTTCTATTCAGCAGCCCCATGAATGCTTACCTTAAACATAGGTGCGGAGTGGAAGGAATTAGAAAAAACATTTATTGCCACCCATGCCACAATCCTTCATTGATTCAGGATTTACCTGAGACATCAGCGCTCATCTCCAAGTGCAGAGTGCACATTACCAGCGGGGCACCCGAATTAAAAAGTTATCACCTCTCCAGTTAGAACTGCAAGCCAGCAGTTCTCAGAGAGAGAGAGACAGACAGACAGAGAGTGTGCCAGGAGTGAATGCACTCCCCTTTTTACATTTTAAAAGTCTCTCTCTTCTCTCCTGCAACTTCTACTAATTTGAAAGGCAAAGCCCCTTTCTATCTAATGCTTGATTCACTGCTCTGTGAACCGAGCAACTGTTCAAGTGCACCACTTTCTCCTTTTTATTTTTCAGGCAAGCGGCAGAAACATCTGCAAAATATGATAAGTAACCGGAAAGCCACCCGCTCTGAATGCTACTGCTGCCTCAGGGATATGGAGAGAGGAAGAGTTCGAGGAGCAAACGTGCTCCTATTTTAAAACTATTTTCTCTCTTTGACAGCTCTCCAAACATTTGGGCACCAGAAGTTTTATTTAAAAGCATGACCTGTGCTTTTCTTTCTACAATCCCACTCAGGAGTTTCTCCTATGCAACGTGACATATGCTTTTACTCATAATAATAGCGGTATACATATTTTTACTACAACAAAGTGGCAGGAGCCACTAAATACATGCGCCACAATATTCTTCCCTTTTGCAAACCCTGAAACACTGGACAGAAAACAGCAGGAGGAAGGGAACAGAACATAAAGGGGTTGCTGTTCCTGTCCTGCACATTTATCTTTTTTATTAGTTTCTGTGTTTCCTAAACATTTTAGTGAGTCTTGGGAGGGGGGGTCTGCAGCAACCTCAGGGCACCCTTCCATGACAGGGGTCACCCTGTCACAGTGCATTAGACAAAAACAGTTGCCTGTTTTCAGACATGACCTGTGAGAATACAACAGAGTGACACTGGAGCAAGTGAGCATACAAGGGCAAATAAGGCCCATATTAAACATAGGGCAATGTGTACAACAAACAAAACTGAAGAGCAGAGTTCATTAAAGATAGTAACTACACAATTCTACCATGTCTGCACCCTTTCCCCTTGGGAGGGGCACCAGGCAGGGTTGTCCCCTCTCAACCCTGCTTTGTATACTAGCTGTAGAACTGCTAGCTATAGCCATCCACCATTCTTCCCTCATTGAGGGGTTCCAAATTGACCATAACCTATTCTCCACATTTATGTATGCAGATGATCTTTCAGTACCGTTAGCTGACACCCTGAAATCCTTACCCCGTTACTCTCCTTGCTCTCGGAATTCACCACGTATTCTGGGCTAAAGATCAACCACTCCAAAATGGAGGTCTTGCCTCTTAATTCCTTGTGCATGCAGATGGCGGTATCCCAGCTGAGACTTGAGTGGACCCCGCACAACTTGGTGCACTTAGGTATCCGCTTGGGTCCTGACCTAACCAAAATCTGGGACATAAATCGTAAGCCCCTTCTTGCTGACATTAAAATGGAGTGCGATCGCTGGTGAGGGCTTCACCTCACATTAGTGGGCAAATTCTCTGCCTTAAAGATGATGGCTGCCCCCAAACTCCTATATATCAGCTCGCACATACCCTTGGCCCTACTGGTGCAGTGGGTGAAAGCTATTGACAAAACTTTTTCCAGCTTTATCTGGGAAGGCGCTAAACCCTGTTACAACAGGAACAAGTTGAGCGTGCACTGGAAACAGGGGGGTTGGAGCCTTCCCTGGATAGAAGGGTACAAATGGGCTTCCTCCACAGCTCAAACCCTGGCATGTTTCCTTCCTACTGAGGGGGAAACACCACAATGGAAACAGACACAGCCCACGTGCACTCTCTTCCGCTCTTGACTTACAATCTACTCCCTAAAAACCTGTGCCAACATCCCACCCTCTCTAACTCAGTGCATATTTGGCATCTAGTGCTTAGAAAGCTTGGTACCAATCCCTGCTCCTTAGACACCACACCCATATGGGACAATAGCTCCATTCGGGTGGATGGGAAATCTATTCTATGGCCAGTCTGGGTGGATAAAGGCATCTCCAAACTGGTGGATGTACAGGCTGCTGATGACATCTCCCTACAATCCTTTCAGGAGTTGGACCATAAGTTCCACTTGGGGAAGGTCGCATTCTGGCAGTACCTGCAGCTACATAGTGCACTTGCAGCATATCTCAAAGTGTTCCCTGGTGCAAAGGCATGGGAGTAACGTCCAGCTACATTAATGGCTGTCCCTTAAGACAGGTAGGGCCAGCTTATTTATTCTAATCTTAAGTAACAACTCCCCTCTCACTCTATACAAACCAAGTCTAAATGGGAAAAGGCCGTTCAGCAACCCCTAGCCGATGCCCAATGGCAACTATGTTGGAAAAATGCCCGCTCCCTAATTCCAGAGGCAAGAAGTGGTACTGCACCCCCTCTCTGCTGTATAGACTAAACTTAATGGACAATGACCTGTGCTGGAGGTGCCAAGCTTTGGTGGGTGACCTCATGCATATTCTCTGGCACTGCCCTCTTCTCCACCCCTTTTGGGTGGCCGTATGTGGCCTTGCAGAGCAGGTCCTAGGTCAGGACATGGGTCTTGACCCCCTGGTCTGGATCCTAGGACTGTCCCCGGAAAGCGCGAGGCTGAAGTAACACCAACTGAGATGGCAGACCTTACTTAGTGTGCAAGCCAAGCGACTAATACTGTATCGCTGGAGAACAGTTGAAGTACCCTACTGCCCCCTCCGTCCTCTTTGAACCACTGACGAGGGATTGCTAGAGATTCACAGGGTGCGATTGAGGACATCTGGTGCCCGTGCTTTTTCTTTTTCATCTCCAACCCTGTGGAATTCTCTACCTCGTCGGTTAAGAGAATGCCTGACCATCGACAGGTTTAAAATTGAGCTAAAAATGTATTTATTTACTTTGGCCTTCCCTAATTATGGTTAATTTGTTTTATTGTCTCTGTTTTAACTTATATTTATATTTGTCTGTATTCGATTTTATGTACAGCACCTTGGTTCTGAAAGGTGCTATAAAAATAAAGCTTGATTTGATATGATATCTGAACTTTACAATTTCCTCTCAGCGGTAGCCTCTTTGGATCACCTCTATCATGTGGTGACCAATACAATCCTTCAGTACTACCAGTGTTGGACCCCCTATTTGACCTATCTGTCCCCACGAGCAGGGATAGGGTGAGCTCTGCATTTAACACAAGGTGGTCTAAACTGTTTGATGATGATACAGTGCCTGTTGGTAGGCTCTTTAGAACCTTCTCTTCTTTCTCCTACAATTTTTATAAGCAACCCCTGATCTTTCTAAACCAGAAGAATAGCTGTCTGGATGTGTAATAGTATTGTATGTGTGTTTTGAGTCTGTTCTTGTTTCCAGGCTAAGACTGTGCAGCAAGATTCCTTCTAGGATGACTCTGGATTGTTATGGTATGGCGCAGGGTCATAATGCTGCAAGACATTATGCTGCATAGCAAGACTGCGCTGCCAATACAGCGCATTTTATGCCATGCGGCATAACTCTTTTTTCTGTGGGGAGGCTGGCCCCCACACCCCTTCGCTATGGGTGGTTGCACCCACCGACCCCCACTAAAGATTCTCAACCCAGGGAGATCCAACTTGGGAGCACACAAAGTGTTGAAAAAAATAAAATGTTTGGGACCGGGAATCAAACCCAGTCCCAGACGCAGTGCCTGGGTTCCTGCTGCTGTGGCTCTGTCCAGTGGGCCAGGGCAGCTGCTTGGTGGAACCAACTCCCAGCAGAGGTCATATCCTCTGCCTGGGAGTGTGTGAATGGTGCAATACCACGTACAGCAGTATACGCGGTATTGCACCATTCGCTGTCCTAGACAGAGCTCTTATGGGTTAGCTATAATGTCATACGCTATTAAGTGAACGACATTATGACCCGGTACCTTATTGCATCTCCTCAATCCTAGCTATAACATTGGTGGAACACATTCCGGTGCCATTTCCTAGGACTTCTCCTATGGACTTACTGCTGTTATTTAGACTGTGGATAATGTATGAATCTATGTAGTATAAGTACCACTTTCAGTACCTGGAATTACAGTGTATTGCATGATTCATTCGGGATTTCCCTGCTAAAGTGCTTGCTGTATTGCATGTTTCTTTTTGGAAAAAGCAATAAAAAGCATTAACTGAAAAAAATATATTGTAGCTACAGGAGTTACACAGAGAAGATGAGTGACACCCAGCTCTTTAAAGTCCTAATGGCAGGAATATACAGCAGCCTGATTAAGGAAGGAGCTATATGCTTTTTTGAAGGCATATAGGGATTCACACTGCCAGACCATAGCAGGGGTAGAGTTCCAGACAGTGGAGGCAGCAAAGGACAGTAGGAAAACAAATTCACTTTACAAGTGTCACAATGAAATAGAGCAACACAGGCTTTTTTGCAGAGTGGTATCAAATGAACAGACTACGGCTGCTACCGATAAGTAACTGAAACTAGAATACTAAGACATCAACAACAACATAAACGGTAGCATATAACCCATTACATAAGTGTAAACCCCTTGTTCCCAGGGGTTACTAGAATTAGTGGTAGGCAGGGAAGTGATTTTCCAGTAAATGGATTTCACACTGTCCCTCTGTTTTTCAGCCTCAGCTGAGAGCTGGGGAGGTGATGTCACCATAGAACTCTCACGGCAGCATAAGCCACAGTTGTTGTTGTGAGAGGGGAGATAGAATTCTGTAGTCAGTTGTTGGCTGGAGTCTGCAGAGTACAGTTGCAGTTCTAGTAGCAGCTCTGATATAGAGCTGCAGTGTTCCAGTTTTCTCACGCTAGTGGAGTGCAGCATTTTCCAGCTTGAGTGAAGTGGTGGAAACCGTCTCCAGAGTTTTTTCTTGTGTCTTCATCCCAGGAGGGATGGAGCAGGCTGCCAGGATTTTTAGGGGCAATCCCCTGATCCTACCAGAACTTTGTGAAGCTGCCTTGTGTGACAACTTCTTGTGAGTACTTTTGTTTTGTCTGAGTTTGCCCAGGAGAACCTGTATTTTTAGGTGGATTCTCTGACAAAGGAACCCTGTCACCTTAGACCATTTAAAAGTTGGCAGACCACAGTGGAGTCCAGTCTGTGACTGTCCAGGTGAGCAGAACTTTTACCTTTGACACCCCTGTGGTGTTTTGATGTTAAGTGTGAAATACATTTCTAGAAAGCCATCAACCGTACTTTGGATATGTGAGGTGTATTCACCAGAGGGATGGTCGAGTATGAACTTGGAAACAAAAGGTGGGATACCACCCCCATCTAGAGTGACCAGTTTAACCTATGAGTTCTGAAGGGCACCTGAGGTTTCTGTCAGTGCATGGGGCCAGTGCCTGAAGAAACCTCTACCCAGTGAGTGGGTGTTCTCCATTTTGAGCCTGTAGTGCTCCAACATGGTTCGTGTACCACATTTAATCCTATGCCATATGGGACCTCCAAGTACTGGCCGAGTGTGCCTAGTCGAGGGAATGTGTGTGTTCTACTGGTGGCCAGTTCCACGATTTCGACAGTTATCCTATGATAAATGGGAATTTTGGAGTTCTGCACATCAGATGTTCTGCATTTACTGTAGTGTAATCCCTTGGGGATCCATCTTTGCTTTGTGTCATTCCTGCTTTGTTATGGAATAAAGCCACGCTCTAGAATCCCAACCTGGTATGGACATTCTTGTTTTTGCTTCCCGTGTGGAGTTATTTGCCTACCCCTGTCCAGAAGTGCAAACCTAGCATAGCTCTGAGCAAACATTTTCTCCCTGGGACCTGGATTGTTGGCCATGTATTGGTCCCACCAGGTGTGTGCCTTGTAACCACACTTGGGTTTTTGTTCTGTACAAGTCCCACCTAGTCTATGGTGGGCAAAAACACTATGTAACCCCCACCCCTCTCTTTTCCCCTAGGCTCTGGTGAGAGGTGTGCCTGCTGGTTAAATAAGGGGCCAGTGTGGGGTTACAAAAATGGGGACTCGTCTGTCGAAGTTGTTGAATTTGGGGGGCAAACACAGTATAGTATGTTTAGGGTATGGCTAGCATTTTGTCTGTCTGGCAGTGTGGTAGCCCAAAACTGGAAGGGAAGCTTTGCACAAAAGGATCTGCATAGGATAGTGCCATCCATATGTGCCGCTGTGTGCCTGCTGTTCAAGTGCTGCTGTGTGTTTGTGCCATCATTACCAAGGGCCTGTAAAGCCAGAAATGTATGTCCTTGTTCTCTGCATCAAGAACGTTTACAGAACTTTAAAGCTCAAGTTTTATTTGCCAGAAAGTATTGTGGATTTTGGGAAACAGAGAGAAATGTGCCCTGAAAGTTTCGTGTGCTTTGAGTGTACAGTAAATTGGGGGAGTCGTTAATGAAATAGCCAAGTTCTGAGTAAAGAAATGGCCAAAAACAGCACTCCCGCCATGAAATGTCAGCCGAGAAATAAAGATCAGTTTGTAGTTTAAATTTTGCCCTGTTCAACAATCGTCATGGAGGAAGAGCGCAAGGAGAGAGAAAGAGAGGCTCATTTGCATGGTGTAGAGTGATTGGTGCGACTGCAATCAGTCCTACCCCTAAGCAGCTTCAGAGTGCAGCCCAGTGTTCAAGAAGGAGAGAGTGAGTGGTATGTGAGCTGGTTAGACCAGGAGGAACCATCAAGGGGCTTGTGAACATTCTATCTGTAAAAATACAGACTTTTTCTGTTAAAATTCGGGCTCAACCCATTATCCGACTGACTGGGAAGAAAGTGTGGTGTTTGTGGTAACAATCAGTGGGATCACCAGCCCGTTTCACCCCAGAGACCTTCCAGGATTGGCTTTAGGCCGAAAGATTTCCATCGGAGAAAGCCAGCGACTGATTCAGTGAGTACCATTCAGAAATACCTGTGCATCAAACTGTGTGTGATTTTAAAAGCTAGCTGAATCTGTGTGTGAGCAGTGAGATTGTTTTGCAAAGAAGGACTGTGCGTTGGAACCTGAAACCACAACGAACAAAAAATCTGAGCATAGACTATGAGCATGTATAATGTATTCAGCAACAGTATAATGTTCTAAGCAAGTGAGAGACTGTGAGTTGATTTTGGACTGCAACAAATAGGCAATCCTGTGCCAAGAAATACTGTGGCTTTCAGTGACTTTAAGCATGTGTAAATAGTTGATTTGTGTGCTAATCATAAAGTCCTGCAAGAAAATCATATGAATGTGCTGAGAAGTGTCAAAGCAGTGCAATCGATAACAGTTTGAGCAGAAATCAGTAGCAGAAAGGTCGGATGCACAGTTTATTTGAATCAGAAACAGATTTGATGCAAGAGGAGTGCTGCTGCCGCCATTTCAGGGTGGGGGTAGCAATGTAAACACAGCGGCAGGGAGCTATTTTGAGAGACTGTTCAGCGTATAGTGAACAAGTAGTAACAATGAACTTTATGAGTTTATTTACAGACATGGCTTTGGGAAAATCCTGCTACCCTGATCATGCCTGAGCTATGATAGCAGAAGAGGTGGCCAAACTAAAGGAAATAGAGCAAGTTTTCTATGGTGATGGGTTGCCTCCCCATGTTGCAATTCCCAACTACCCTGTGAGAGTATGCATACTGTGCCTCAAGGCTGGAAGGGACGTGTTTTTAATACCTCATTGTTCAGGTTGTCTAGTGAAGTATGGTCTGTCCAAGGCACCACAAATTCATTTGATTCCCACCTGGACCAAAGCAGGAAACCCTGAAAGCAGCAGCACACAGCACTAGGTTGAACCTGTTGGGGAAAGCCCCATAGAGTGTGGCACAAAGGGAGAAAGTATGGATTTACTGCAAGGGCAGACATCTTGTGATGTTTCCTCACCTGTGTCTGGTAGGGGCAGTGTGGAGGAAGGATACGTGGACCCATGGATAGAGGGTCCTAGTCCTAGCCTAGTTGGGGAGGACAAAGTTCAAGAAACTTTGGATTGGGAGGTGTCCACCTCCATACCTAGTGATGAGTGGACTGTCTTGGGAGTGAGGATGACTGCTCACTCCTGGGCCCAGGTCCCAAGTGAGGAACAGGAGGAGAATGAGGATATGTATCTTCATGTTGAGGATCCAAGTGAGTGGCCCCAAGCTCTTGCCTCAGAGGAGCCAGAGAGAGAAGATGGTGACTCCACTACCCTGTCTGCAGAGATGGTCGGGGATAAGTTATTTCATTCTTTGAATATGCAGCACTGGCTGAACCAGGACTGGCCATCCCCAAGCTGTGTCAATGGCCATGTACTGATGAACAGTAGTAAGGAGGAGAGGCTGGTTCATAGGAGGGCCAACGCCATATATGGGAGGCCTTTTCCTACCTTTCCTTGTAAAGTCTGGGAGGAGATTGAGCAGAACAGGCAATCTTGGTTATTGGAAGAGGCAAGCAGAAATCTGCATCCAGGTGCAACACCCTGTGTGAGATACAAAGTCCTCAGTGACAGACTGAAATTCTGGAAATTGCCAGGACATTGTTTATGGACACTGAATGAATTGTGGACAAAGCAGGGAATGAGACATTCCACCACATCTGTTACGAATGACCAGATAGGGTCATAGTTCTTGCACCTCACCCAGAGTGGTACTACCCTTAATGCTGCTACTTCCTGTGAATATGCCCATGCCTACCCCGAGGGAAGCAAAGCAGTGACAGCGAAGTGTCTGCCATCCAGCAGTAGCCGTATCCGAATGATGCCACCAGACTGGTGTTCCAGGATCCAAGGTGCATCCAGATTCATCACCCAGCACTGTGCCTTTCTAGTTTCATCACCTGGCCTTTCAGATGACCTCAATCCAGCTGTTTTCCTGATTCATTGCCTGGTATCCCAGATGACATCATCCTAACTGTTTGTTCCTGTTCCATGGTTTGATTTCTGAGATGACATCACCCAGCTGTTCTCCTGTTTCATCACCTGTTTTTCAGAGGACATCAACCCAGCTGTATCTGAATGATGCTGCCAGAGGGGAGAGTCTTCAGCTGTTGAAGTATGTGATTTCATAGTTCGGTCTTCAAGGAAGTGGTATGACCAATCTTTTCTGTGCTTTAACTGACTTTGCAATACACATCCTACACCTGGCAGACTTCCACAAACTGTTTGAACTGTCCACAGAGACTCTCCCTCTTGGACTACAGTGCTCAAGGACTGAATTTCAGCTGGCTCTGGCCCAGGAGACTCTTTCATGGACCTTGTCTTCGGGCAACAACATTCTGTCATTATGTATTGTGCATAATGTCAGTGTATTTCTACTGTTTTCTACTTTTCTATAAAAATATTTTTGTGATTCTTTAGTGTTTTGATGGAAGGGTTGTAACACTGTGGTATACAGATTTGGGGTGTTTTGTTCATGTTTTCTCTTTCAGGTCATCATGATGAAGGAGGAAGAGAAGATCAGAAGAGGATTTGTGGGACTCATCAGAGTTGCTGTCTGTTTTAGGGTGTTAAGATTGTGTAGTTGTTTAACAGGTCTTAACCATTTTCTTCCACAGGTCTATATGTGGAGGAGTGTGGGAGTGCAATGCTTGGTATAGTGTTATTCCCTGGTGTGTTTTTGGTTTGCAGGTACCCTGGGTTGGGGAGGTTCTCCTGTGGGTAGTTGTGGATAGATAGATGTTTCCTAGAGGGCTAGGAGTATAGACAGGCTGTGGTCCTGACCTGCAGTAGGGGCCACAATTCTGGTCTATTAGGGCATGCTTTGGGCTGTCCTCCCAGAGCCAATGATTCTCCATAGTAAGATCATAGAGTGGGGGCTGATGCATCAGCCAATGGCCTCTGGGTCCTTAGTGCTGTCTGCCTGTATTTGGCACATGGAAGGGGAGAAGGTAGTGCTACCTCCCTGTAGGCAACACATAGGGTAGGATGGCCTGGTGCTGAGTAAGGAAATGACAGCGGACAGTCATTTACCTGGCTGAGAGTGAGTGTAACCCCCTTGTTCCCAGGGGTTACTAAAATCCCAGTTAGAATTAGTGGTAGGCAGGGAAGGCAGCTAGTGATTTTCCAGTAAATGGATTTCGCTCTGTCCCTCTCTATTTTTCAGTCTCAGCTGGGAGGTGATGTTACCATAGAACTCTCATAGCAGCATAAGCCACAGTTGTTGTTGTGAGAGGAGAGAGAGAATTCCATAGTCAGCTGTTGGCTGGAGTCTGCCAAGTGCAGTTGCAGTTCTAGTAGCAGCTCTGATATAGAGCTGCAGTGTTCCAGTTTTCTCACGCTAGTGGAGTGCAGCATTTTCCAGCTTGAGTGAAGTGGTGGAAACCATCTCCAGAGTTTTCCTGTGTCTTCATCCCAGGAGGGATGGAGCAGGCTGCCAGGATTTTTCGGGGCAATCCCCTGATCCTACCAGAACTTTGTGAAGCTGTCTTGTGTGACAGCTTCTTGTGAGTACTTTTGTTTTGCTTGAGTTTGCCCAGGAGTACCTATATTTTTAGGTGGATTCTCTGAAAAAGGGACCCTGTCACCTTAGGCCTTTTAAAATTTGGCAGACCACAGCAGAGTCCAGTCTGTGACTGTCCAGGTAGCAGAACTTTTACCTTTGACACCTCTGTGGTGCTTTGTTGATGTTAAGTGTGAAATACATTTCTAGAAAGCCATCAACAGTACTTTGGAAATGTGAGTATTTACCAGAGGGTTGGTTGAGTATGAATGTGGAAACAAAAGGTGGGAGACCCCCATCTGGAGTGACCAGTTTAGGACTACAAGTTCTGAAGGGCACCTGAGGTTTCTGTCAGTGCATGGGGCCAATGCCTAAAGAAACTTCTACCCAGTGAGTGGGTTTTCTCCATTTTGAGCCTGTAGTGCTCCAACATGGTTCATGTACCACATTTAATCCTATGCCATATGGGACTTCCAAGTACTGACCGTGTATGCATAGTCAAGGGAATGTGTGTGTTTCTACTGGTGGCTAGTTCCACAATTTTGACAGTTATTCTGTGCTAAATGGGACATTTGGAGTTCTGTGCCTCAGATGTTCTGCATTTACTGTGTGTGTAATCCCTTGGGGGTCCATCTTTGCTTTGTGTTATTCCTGCTTTGTTATGGAATAAAGCCACATTCTAGATTTCCAACCTGGTATGGACATTCTTGTTGTTGCTTCCTGTGTGGCGTTATTTGTGTACCCCTGTCCAGAAGTGCAAAACTAACATAGCCCTGAGTAAACATTTTCTCCCCGGGACCCGGGTTGTTGGCCATGCATTGGTCCCACCAGGTGTGTGCCTTGTATCCACACTCGGGTTTTGTTCTGTACAAGTCCCACCTAGTCTAGGGTGGGCAAAAACACTATGTAACCCCCACCCCTCTGTTTTCCCCTTGACTCTGGTGAGAGGTGTGCCTGCTGGTTAAATAAGGGGCCAGTGTGGGGTTACATAAGTTAAGTGTCCTTACATTAACTGTGTTACAACATGAGTCCAGGGGAGCATGGATCAGAGTGGCCAGCAGACCAGCTGACTACAGGCTGATTCCAGCAGACTCAAGGCAGACAAATTTCACAGTCCTTTGTGCTTGGTCCTTTGCGTGGAGGACCACCTGTTGTCACCTGTTTTAACTAGGGGTCTCTTTGCCCTGATTGATCAGTAGGGCAGTGGGGAGGTGTGTCCATCCCTGGGGTCTCTGGCGATTTACTCTGTCTTCTCAAACTTGGTGATCAGTGCGGAGAAGGCTGGATTCCCAAACAAAGCCCTCTTGACCCCCAAAAGAGCTGTAGAACAGTCTGGTAGCATCCTCAGAAACAAAGCCATTTTGTAACAGTTTAAATAGCACCATTTTTTGTACTCAAATACCCCACCTCCTGTGAACTTCTTGCCCTGATTGGTCAGTAGGGCTGTGGGGTTGTGTGTCCATCCCTGGGGTCTCTGACGCTCAGCTCTGTCTCCTCAAACTCAGTGATTAGCACAGGGCAGGGCTGAATTCACAAACAAAGCCCTCATGACTCCTGAAAGAGTTGTAGAAATGGAGAGGCAGGACTAAAAACCTAAAGCTCAGAAGATCAAAAAATCTTAAAGGGGCTGTATTGACTATCAAACAGGTTATAGTTTTATTTGGAATAAGACATCAAATCAGAAAAGCAGAAGCAGAAGCAGTCCTAGGTCAATATTCAAGTCAGGGCAATCCCCCACTTATTACACCTCCATAAGTGGGTCTGAGAGTGATAATCAAGAGGATTTTACAGAACAGGGCCTTCAGATATAGTACCACGCAGGAGCCTGCAGATTGTAAGTTTCCGGCAACCGCAAATATCAAAAGGATAAGAAGGAGGGTGGAATAGTAAACACCAGCAGAGGACCACCTCAAATGAAGAAAGTAAAACTGACCCAACAAAAATAAATGTTATTAATTTATCAGAGAGGTCACTAACTAACACAGAAATCTCCTTAGAACCCTGTATAGACAATAGGTCCTGGGTTTATTAGGGTATATGGGCAGACTGGATTGACCAGTGGTCTTTTTCTTTTTTTTTTAATTCAAGTTTATTAAAGTTTTTGGGTACGATACTGTGGCATTTTGGTTATTTGGTCTGCCACTAAAGGACCCCTTACATTCTCTGTGATCTGCTAGACCCTTTGGTTGCTGTTGGTGAGGACCCCATCTGGACTGTGCGAATAAACTAGACAGATGCATGAAATATAATAATGCAGGTTTATTCTGTACTGCAGATGTTCTCCTGAGGACAAGCCCCAGAATGGCAATTTCTCTGACTGACAGGCATATATGGCACTGACAGGCCATGCAACAATTAGATACATGCAGGTTCTAAGTGCTCTTAAATGGGCGGCAGCTTAACATTAAGCCCCATGCTTAATGTGTGCTTCACATCACCTCCAGAAGAGTGAATGTGAGCACCACTCGACCAAGCAATAAATCTATAAACAGTTTCTAAGAATATTTTAAGTAAGTTTTAAAGGCAAAAAACATTTTTATGCATTTCAAGGCATTACTTTCACAATACAGTATGCCATTGTTGGGGTGGGGAATCTAGACTACACTGGGGACCAGTCAGAGTAGCACCAGAGAGGGGGGAAATACAGGTTACTCACTTGTAACAGGAGTTCTAGGAGTGGTATATGTTGTTCATCCACACTTACTGGCAGGTTCCTTGCCGCTTTAAATCTTGCCGGAAGGTCTTCAAGCTGGCTCCTCCCACCCACCCAGGTGGTAAAACCCTTGGCTCCATCCCATGACGCCAGATCTAGCTCGCTGGAAGCCAGATTGCACGTCGAAGCCGGGGAGGTCGGGTTGGTTGTGCGGATGAACAACATATACCACTCCTAGAACTCCTGTTACAGGTGAGTAACCTGTATTTCTAGGGATGTGGATATGTTGTTCAATCCACACTTACTGGCAGACTCCTAGCAGTTCTCCGGGAGGAGGGAGGGAGGCAAGGCGTGCACCCCCTACTTGGGAAATAAGGACTGGAGAACTGAGGTCCCAAAACCAGCATCCCGGCATGACTCAAGGTCGATGTGGTAGTGTGTAATGAAGGTGTGTGCTGACTTCCTGGTAGCAGCCCTGCAGATTTCCTGGATAGGGACGTCCCTGGAAGCAGCCACCGAAGCAGCAGTATGGTGGGTAGAATGAGCCCTTATCCCTTTGGGAGGCTCCATGCCCACCAACCTATAGCAGAGATCTAGGCAGGAGGTGACCCACCTGCCTATCATCCACTTGGCTGCAGGTCTGCCAGGTGCGGCTTCAGCATAGGTGACAAACAGCTGGCAAACCTCTCCCCTAACTTCAGCCGTCCGCTCCTTATAATAAGAGAGCGCTCTTCTAGGGTCCAGAGTATGGAGCCTATATTCGGCCTCCGAGGTGTGATTGGGGTAGAACACTGACTGAGTCAACACCCGGTTAAGGTGAAACTCCGACACCACCTTCGGAAGGAATTTTGGGTGGGGGCACAGGACAACCTTGTCTCTGTGGAAGACCAGATAAGGAGACTCGATGGAAAGCATCTGGACCTCTCCCATCCTTCTGGCTGATGTGATAGCCACCAAGAAGGTGGTCTTCCACGACAGGTGAGAGATGTCACACCTGTGCATTGGTTCGAATGGCTTGCCCATGAACTTAGCCAATACCAGAAGTAGATCCCACGGAAGTGGAGGTTCTCGCACGGGAGGGGATATGTGATCAAGGCATCTGAAAAAGCGCCCAACCACCTTCTCCTGTGCCACCGACTGCTTCCCGGCCCATGCCCGGTAAGCAGAGATGGCTGCCAGGTGCACCTTAAGGGTCGTCTATTGAAGCCCTAGCTGAGAAAGGGACCACAGATAGTCCAGAATGCTAGCCAAAGAACAGGAGGAAGGGTCCAACCCCTTATCCTGACACCAAATGGAGAACCTCTCCCATTTGAAGGCATGGAATTTTCTGATCGACTCCTTACGGGATGCCTCAACAACATTGAGGACCTCGTCAGAAAGACCCAAGGCCTGGAACTCTAGCAGCTCAGGAACCAGGCTGTCAAGTGCAGGGATTAAAGGTCCGGGTGGAGTACCTTCCCCTTGTTGACTGAGATCAGGTCCAGGTGGGCTAGAAGCTGTCTCGGGAGCCTGGAGCTGAGGCTGAGGAGATCTGGATACCAGAACTGGCAGGGCCAGTCTGGGGCTACCAGACTCACCTGCACCTTGTCCCTCTTCACCTTGAGAAGCACCTTGTGAATCAAGGGAAATGGAGGGAAGGCATAGAAGAGGCCAGGGGTCCACAGCCTTGAGAAGGCATCCCCCTGCAGTGAGCCCTGCTGAGAGGGGCAGGTATGAAACAGCCTGAGCTTCGCATTCTCCCTGAAGGCAAACAGGTCCACCTGAGGCATGCTCCAGTGGGAGAACAGATCTTGTACTACCTCCCGCAGGAGAGACCACTAGTGAGATACAGCACCTATCTGGCTGAGGGCATCGGCCAGAGTGTTGGAGGCTCCTGCCATATGGATGGCTAGGAGATCCACCTCCAGTCTGCTCATGAGAGACCAAGTGTGGAGAGCCTCCTTGCACAGAGGCAAAGAGTGCATCCCACCCTGATGGTTTAGATAGTACATGGTCGTGGTGTTGTCCATCTGGACCTGGAACACTTGACCCTGTACAAACAGAGCGAAGGTGGTGAGGGCTAGTCGGACCACTTAAAGCTCCAGCAGGTTGATGTGGCATCGAGACTCCTGAGGGGACCAGAGGCCATGTGCTCTGAGCTCCCCCAGATGGGCACCCCAACCCATCAGAGAGGCATCGGTCATCAGAGTGACCGTCGGCTCTGGGTGGACAAACAGGATACCCTCCTGCAGATGAGATGGAATGAGCCACCACTGGAGGCTGTTCCACATCTCCTGGGTCACTGTCACTAGCTGGTCCAGAGGACCGGAGTGCTGTGACCATTGGCAGGTCAGCCCCCACTGCAGGGGATGCATGTGCCAGCGGGCCGAATGGACCACGCTGGTGCAGGCCGCCATGAGGCCCAGGAGGCACAGGAAGTCCTGGGCAGGGTGCAATTGCCCAACCAGAAATGATTGGGCAAAGGAGAAAAGGACCTTGGCCCTGTCTGCATACCTCTCAACTGTCCCGGATTTTGTGGGACATCCCGTTTTCCTGCCATTTGTCCCGCCATCCCGAACTGCTGGCCATCTTCACGATTTTTCTGCTGCCATGCCCACGCCAACTTCGCTGCTCTCTGTGCTCGCAATAAAATCCTCCCGTCCCCATATTCAAGCTGCAGCCGTGACGTAGCGCTCATTTCCTGCCCTTGCAGCCAATGGCAATGCTCCTGCTGTCCGTTGCTGTTTTTAGCACCCCCGACCACACGGACTTGATTTTTGTGTCCCCCCTCAGGTCCGATTTAGCTGCATATAAGGAGACAGAGTCCTCTGGTGCTCAGAATCTAAACTCACTACTGAGCCCATTAGCCCAAGAAGAGTTCCAGAGCACCGGAGTCGGAGAAAGGAAGCAACTGGCAATAGCCGTAAATCGTGATCGCCGATCGGATTCGTCGCTGGAGAGAGAGATTTGCCTAGGTCGGGACAGGAGTTGGTACGGGTACTGGAGCTCCAGGCAGGGAGCCGTGCTCTGGCTCGAAGAGAATCGAGCTCTGCCCCGATGAATTGAATCACCTGCGATGGCACGAGTTCTGATTTGGCCTTGTTGATGAGGAGGCCAATCTGAGAGCAGATCTGGAGGGCCAGATTCCTGGACCGCTCCACTTCCAACTTGGAGGGGGCTGCAATCAGCCAGTCGTCCAGGTAAGGATACACCCGAACCCTTCAGCACCGCAGGAATGCTGTCACAACTGCCTTGCATTTGGTGAAGACCCTGGGAGCTGGGAGAGAGGCCAAAGGGCATGGCCTGGAACTTGTAAAGGGATCCCTGTGCCCTGAAGTGGAGGAATTGCTGGTGAGACAGACAGATTGGGACGTGAAAGAATGCATCCTGGAGGTCCAGAGAACAGAACCACGTGCCTCGTTCCAAGGATTTATTTATTTATTTGCTTTTGTTAACTGGATAGGCACACTAGACAGCCATGTGCATATTTTCAGGTGCGACCCGCGAGAGTTACAGGTAAAACTTCATACAGGAACAATTGAGGAAGCATTAGAAATACATAGGAAGGTAGTTACAAGTAAATACTTCATACATAAACAACAGAGGGAGCATAAGGAATACATAGAAAGATAACAGGCAATTCAGTGCTGGCTCTAAAGCAAGGTAGGCATACATCGAGCAGTTGAGGAACAGAGAAGAGTGTATAAGAAATACACAGGCAGTTACAGGGCTAGCTCTAGGGCAAAGTTGGCACAAAATTCATACATGTACGATTGAGGAGACAAGAAACATAACTAAAATAACAGGCAGTTCAAGGCTGACTCTAGGACAAGGTTGGCATGGTGCATTTAGAGTAGGATGGGACAGGCAGGATAAATCTCGGTGGTGAACAGGGGGAACAGAGATAATGGAAGGTGCCTGCAGAAAAGGGGGGGGTGCCCTAGGCAAGTGGTAAGTCCAGGAATCATGGCCAGATTCAGAAGGAGAAGTGCAAGTCACGCTGAGGCCCCCACCGTCCAGTCAGGTTGGCGGGTGGGGAGGGGCAGGGGAGTAGGTCTACGTTGAGCAGGATCAGGGGGAGGAAGGTTTCAGGAAGTTCCAGAGGGAGGCTTTGAAGCTTGGGTGGGAGGAGGAGGACCGAGTGAGCTCAGGTAGCGAGTTCCAGAGTTTGGGGGCATAGGTGTGGAAGGCTCGGTGCCCCGCAAGGGTGCGTGTTCTAGGAACCAGGCATTCCTGAGTTGATGTAGATCGCAGGTGGTAGGATGTGGCGCCAGGTTTAAGTGTAAGGGCCAGAGCTGGGGGGTGCTAGAATGGATGATGTTGTCAATGAAATTACCTAGAATGAAGGAGCGATGCTTCTCAGGGGGAAGCCACTCCAGGCGGCTGTATAGGTCACAACGATGAGTGAGGGGAGGGGCGGAAAGCGCGAAGTAGCAGACATTGTTGTAGGCCTAGTCCCATTTTGTGAGGCTGGATTTGGGAACAGGTTCAAAAGTTACAAGTCCGTAACAGAGTGATGGGAGGAGGACCCCCCTAGCTAGGGCCAAGCGGGCGGCAGGGGTAAGGCAGTTATTAGCGTGGTAGGCTAAACCAAGCTTGCAATTAGTGGCCTTGCAAACATTGTGAATGTGAGAGGTGATGTCCAACTGAGGATCTAAGGTGACGCCCAGGTACTTAGCGGAGGTTACCATCTCAAGGGGTGAGCCATCGACCCCATGGATCAGCAGGGGGGCAGGGCAGGATTTTATTTTGTTTAAGGACCCGAACAGCATGGATTGGGTTTTGTTGAGATTGAGGGTGAGCCTGTGGTCACCCAGCCAAGTTTGAATGCATTCGAAGTCGTAGTTCAGATGTGAGTTTATTATGGAGATGTCCCGGGAGCTGGCCAGGAGGACGATATCATCAGCATACATGGTGGTGTGGCCATGGGCAGTGACAGACGGAAGGTCGTTGATAAATAGCGAGAATAGGGTTGGACCGAGGACGGATCCTTGAGGGACCCCACAGCGGACGGGTGAGAGGTTGGAGGATGTCCGATTGAAGTAGGTGAATTGCTGATGGTTGGAGAGGTAGTTTAGGAACCAGGCATGGACGGAGGGGGAGAACCCAAGGGATAGGAGTTTGGAGCCAAGGAGGGTGTGATCAACCCTGTCAAATGCTTTTGAGAGGTCCACAAAAATGGCTCCAGTGAGGTTGCCTTGGTCAGCACTTGCCCTGATCAGAGAAGTGACTACAGCAAGGGCAGTGGACGTGCTATGCCCTTTCCTGAAGCTGTGCTGGGCAGGAGAGAGGATGTTGTAGTCCTGGATGTATTGGGAGAGCTGGGAGGCAACGGCTTTCTCGAGGAGTTTACTTGTGGCGGACAGAATGGCAATGGGACGGTAGTTGCCAGGATCTTTGGGATTTCCTTGTTTGAAGACAGGAACAACCTTGGCCACTTTCCACAGGTCGGGAATGATCCCAGTGTTAATGGAGGTGTTGAATAAGTGCGAGACGGGCCTGGCAAGGAGGTGGGCCCCCAGTCTGAGTAGTTTTGGTTCGAGGCGGTCGTGCCCAGCGCCAGTGTGAGGGGAGAGGCCCAAGAGAAGCATCTGGGTCTCCTTAGGAGAAACATGTCTCAGTTGGAAGAGGGCCGAGGGAGGAGACCCGGAGGGGCACCAAGGGGTAGAGCGGGAAGGGGGCTGGGGAGGGGAGGGGAAGGGGGCAGTTCGGAAAACAGGGAGTTGAAGGTGTTTGCAATGGTGTGCAGGTTATTGCAGCTGACTCCACCAACAAGTAGGTGAGAGACCTGTGCCTTAGCTGACCCCTCAATAGTGTATTTAATGTTTTGCCAGAAACTCCTCGGGTTGCTGCTGGAGGAGAGTAAGGCTGCTTTACAGAACTCGCTTTTTGCAGAGCGGATGGCTCTTTTGCAGGAGTTTCTGATGGATGGAATGATCTGAGCTAGAGTGACCATCCTGAAGGTACGAGACCTTAGGAACTTGTTCAGGTTGTGTAGGTCTAGAATGGGGCACCAGCCCCCCATCTGTTTTGGGACCAGAAAGTACCTGGACACAAACCCTGGGTCTGGAGGAGGATCCACCACCTCCCTGATCGCCTCCTTCTGGAGGAGCAGAGCAATGTTGGTTCGACAAGCCGACAGAGAGGCTGTGGAACCCGTAGCCCCCATGGGGCGACGGCTCGATAGGGTGGGGACTGCTCGAATTCCAGAGGCAGATCCCTGTCTACCATTTCCAACACCCAGCGGTCCGTGGTGATATCGGACCAGGTGGAAAGGAAGTGGCGGAGCCGTCCCCCCCACGGGAGGGGACCTGGGGAGGAGTGACGAGGTTGGGGGCGACACCCCTCAGCCCGTCACTGGGCAGGCTTGGAGGAAGGGCCGGCTGAGGAGCCACCTGGGCCTTTCCCTCCTGGCTTCCTGCTAGAGGAAGCAGCAGGCTTGGCTTAGGGGTGCCAAGTTCGAGCCTGCTGGCCCTGATGCTGGTGTTGCTGGGCCAGATGTGCCGCAGGGGCTGAAGGGCAAAAGGGCTTACGCTGCTGCTGGCAGCCTTTGTCCTTCTGGGCAGACATGACCGAGTCCAAGGTGGCACTGGACTTCTCAATCCGTTGAAGATGACCCTCCACCTCGGGGCCAAACAAGTCGGTACCCAGGAAGGGAACGTCTGCCAGCTTGTGCTCGATATCCACCGTAAAGGTGGAGATCCGCAGCCAGACTCTGCGGTGCATGGCCACTGCAGCCGCTACTGACCAGGCACACGAGTCAGCGATGTCCAAGGAAGTTTGGAGCTGCTGTTTGGCCACTGCCCTTCCCTGATCCCGCATCTGCTTGAACATCATCTGAAGGTCAGCCGGGAGATGAGGAATCACCTCATCCAGGGAGCCCAAAAGGCCATGTGAAAAGTGTGCCATCAGGATGGCTGAGCTAGCCTAACAAAGGCCTAGGGAGGAAGCAGCATAGACTTTCCACTCAGAGTAGTCCAGTTTCTTGGACTCCTTATCTGGTGGATTGTCCACATCCCGAGCGTTCCTGGAACGCTGGAAAACACTGTCAGTCACTAACCCCTCTGCAGAGGGGTGCTCCGAGAAACCGGAGAGTGAACCGGTAGGGACAGCATACTTCCGAGCCATCCTGGCCAAAGGTGCTGGACAAGAAGCTGGCCTCTGCCATAGCTCCAGGGCCGGGCCGACAATGGCTTCGGCCACCGGAAAGGCCTCTGTAGGGGAATCCCCTCAGTCCAGTATCTTCATGAGGGGATACTTGGCCCGTTTTGAAATGGGTTCGAGCTTCATCCCAGTGGACTTTGAGATGAGTTGAAGCATTCCAAGGAACAAGGATGGGCTCTCGTCCACCAACTGACCCCCAGTGGACTCCAAGTCAAGCGGCCTGGAGAACAAAGAGGAGTCATCGTCAGACTCCAAGGAGTCTGCGAACAGCTGCCGAGCACCTGAGCCACCCTCCACCTGCCGAGATCGATTGGGAGTGAGGGTGACAGACAACCTATGGGGCAAACCCTGACCTGACCGAGAATCCTTGATCGGGGCCCCAGTTTTCGGTTGTGGAGGCGGAGGTTCCACCACAATGGGTGGTGCAGCCAGTTTCGGCCAAACAACCGGTGCTGGCTTTGGCTCCTCGACTACTACGAGGGGTTGTTTTGGCGGCTCCGGTGACAGCCACTTAATGGCCGGAGAAGGTGATGAAGTTGGCTTATTCCCAGACAATAAGAGCTGCTGCCACATTAAATCCTCGTAACGCTGGCACAACTTGCGCTGGAGCCTATCCTCCGAAGTGGACAACGAGGATGAGCGGTGCCGCTGCTTTCCGTGGTGCCAAGACCGAGACCGCTGACATCTGCAGGACCGGCTGGACCTGGAAGAGGTCCGTGACCGAGACCGAGACCTTCGTGGATTCCGAGGATGGGTCTGAGAGGGGGCGGGGAAACCCGCTCCTCCCTCAGTTCAGGGACCTTAACCAGGGACTCCGACACCGGAGGCACAGGCAAGTCCTCAGTTTCCACCGGGGGAACCGGTGAAGAAGGGTTATTGGCTTCTTCAGTCGACAGAACGTCCGACGGGTCGAGAAAAATCTTGACCGCGTCGATGGTTGTCTTGGCCAGCTGACCTGACGGGGACACCGTGAAGCCAGCAGCCTTAGCTGCAACCTCGACCGAAGTCGAGTGTCAACTGTCCAGGGAAGGGGACCTCTCCTGCTCCCACGAACATCAATGGTGGGACTTCCCTTTGGAGTCCTTCTTTTTGGACCAAGAGAAATGTCCCAAAGGCCCTTCTCCCTTGGTGGAGAGGGATTGGCAAAGCTCCTTAAAAGAAGCTGTGTAGGAGGAGCCCAAGGAGAGCGGGATAAATGCCGCGACCGAGGATGATGATGATGATGCGGCCTGGGCCACCTCCTCCTCGAGGGCAATCATCTGCTGTAGTTGTTCAGCTGAGCCCACAGCTGCAGACACCGCTCAACGGGCCTCCTTCAACTTGACTGGAGGATAACGTTTCTTGGATCGCCCCAACAGTGATCGGGCAGCATGGTCCTCCAGGACTGAAGCCGAAAAGGATTTGCACAACTCACAGGCCTGTGAGTCATGGCCGAGTCCAAGGCAATAAACGCATGTGAAGTGCGGATTGGTCCAGGACATCTTCTGCCCACAGGGGCACCGACGAAATCCAGGAGTCGATTTGTCCATCGCAGCCACAAAGGAAAAGGAAGACCGAAGTCTTTTAAACTTAATGAGTTTCGGTTTGACTGAAGAGTGTGGATCCAGGCCTAAAACACAGAGCGCTAAGGAGGGAACCTGAGCTTCCAAGTGGTAAGGAAGATCTGGCGTTATGGGGCAGAGCCGAGAGTTTTACCACCCGGGTGGGTGGGAGGAGCCAGTCTGAAGACCTTCCAGCAAGATTTAAAGTGGCAAGGAACCTGCCAGTAAGTGTGGATTGAACAACATATCCACGTCCCTAGAACACAATAGTACTTGAGGCTTGGTCATACCACAAGTGCTAAAGTGTGGAGGAAGGAAAAGGGAAGAGAGGGAAAGGTAGCAGCAGGAGGATACCCAGAATGCTGGCCAAAACTTTATTAACAGTTGCAGACTCAATAACAGGTGGACTGTCATGTAAGACATTCCTAAAGTGAAAAAGCATTAATGCAAGTAAATAGTACCATGGCAACAGGTGCAAGGAGAGAGGTACAACAAGATATTTACTGCAAAACAGTTAAACCAGAAAATGAATTAGTCCCAAACACAATGAGTCCATTAACAAAAGTTCAAGACCTCTGTCAACTTTTCCGGTCAGTGGGAATGGAGGCATGCGTTGATTGCACTAGTTCCTGACAGGATGGGGTCAGATCATTAAACGTGACCCAGGAGTTCTGCCCACTGTCAGATCCACACCATTTGACTCTGTAAGTCCAGGATCCACTTGTAAACTTCTTCCTTAAGATCTTCACAATCTGGTACACTGCGGTGTGTAGAAGAGAGTCCTGAAAAGAAGAAGGTTGAGAAGAAGAGGAAGTTCCAGGCAAATCATCTGGCAAAATAGAATCTGGCTGGAGAGTGTCAGGAGTGGGAAGATCCATAGGAACTAGTTGCAAGTCATCTGGATGGATATCAGCTTCGGAGAGGATGGCGGGCTCAAGGGCAGCTTCATTTCTGGGTGGACTGGGGTTGTCTGGAAGGGTGTTACTTGGGTACCCATGCTTCAGTCGGTTTATATGGACTTTGTTGTGTACCAGCTTTCCATCCGACTTGCATCGCAGATGAACGTGGACTGGAGGAAGCTTTTCTACGATGTAGAAGGGACCAGTCCAGGGGCGAAGCAGTTTCTTGGTGGCACCCGGAACAAGAACAGGTCGGTACAAGTAAACAATGTCCCCAACAGAGAATGAAGGCTCATGCGACTTGGCTACAGACATTCTTTGCATTGCTGATTTTTTCTTGCCCAACATGATGATTGCAACAAATTGGGCAAGTTAAAGCTGTTCCAGCTTTGGAATAATAAAAGAAGAAGCTGACTTGGGAACTTCTAGCAGTGAAAGATCCCTGTCCAGTGGAGTTTTTGGGTGACGTCCATGGACTAAGAAGAATGGGGTATATTCTGTGCTGTCGACACAAGGGCTGGTAGTGTATGCAAACTGCACAAAGGGAACAAAATGGTCTCAGGCATCGTGAGTCTCATCCAGGTACTTGGAGAGTGTGCTGAGAATGGTAGACATCATTAATTCACTCTGTCCATTGCATTGTGGATGGTAGCTTGCGGTATGTGTCTTTTTTATGTCTAGAAGTTTGCATGTTTCTCGGACAATGGTGGAAAGTAGTTGATGATTCTGTCTGAATGTAGGTACGATGGGGTTCCGTGATGACAAATGACTGTGTTGAGGAAGGCACTTGCCACTGTGACAGCTTTGATGTCTTTTAGGGGGATTAGTTCTAAATATTTCGTTAGGTAGTCCACAAAAACAAGGATGTATTGCCAGAGTCAGAGCATGTTGGTAAGGGCCCAAGAATGTCAGTGTTGACTCTTTGGAAGGGTTCCATGGCTACAGGCATCGGAATAATGTGTGCCTTTGTCAGTTTGGCAGGAGGCTTTCTTTGGGAGCAGGGCTGACAGGATTTTACAAATCAGACAATGTCCCTGTTCATGTGAGGCCAGAAGAAGTGAAGCCTTGTCTTTTCGAGAGTTCTGTGTATTCCCATGTGATCTCCAGAGAGTGGAGAAGCATGAGTGGAGAGCAGAACTTGATTGATTAGAGAGGCTGGCACAACTAGCTGTACATGAGTTCTATCCGGGCGATGACCCTTGCCTTCTATGATCCAAATGTGAAAAAGCACACCGTCATTGAAGAAGTACTGCAAAGCAAAGAAAAGTACATCTTGGGGATGTTTCTTTTGTTACGGTAAGGTTCCAGATTCTAAGTAGGTGATTATGTCAGTAAACTGAATGTCAGTTCTTTGTTGCATTTCAACAGTTGCCAGGAACAAATCAGATGTTGAGGAGATGAGAAGCTCTTAGGCTGCTTGCAGTAATTGAGGATGTGTGTGTGTCTCTCTCTGGCAATGGTTGGTAGCAGCAAAGCAACTTGAGGTTCTGTAGGAGTGTCCACAGGAAGCACATCCGTGGCATGGAAGTAAAGAGCGTGTAAGCAGGATTCTTCATCTGTTGAGGAGGATGCAGAGGGATATTATCTCTGGCTTACACCATCAGCATTTGAGTGAACTCGACCTGATCTGTACTGAATTTCAAAGTTGTAGGATTGCAGCATGGTGATCCATCAGACAAACTTGCCTACTGGCTCCTTCATTTCAAATAACCGTCTGAGGGCAGAGTGATCAACGATAGCTGCAAAGGAGGAATAGCGAAGGTAGCAGTCAAATTTCTTTACGGCAAATCCCATGGCTTGACATTCTTTTTCTGTGATGCCATAGTTCTGCTCAGCTGAGGAAAGAGAATGCCCAGCATAGGAGACAACTCGTTCTGTTCCATCTTGAATTTGACAGAGCACAGCACCCACTGCAAAGGAACTAGCATCCAAATAGAGCTTGAAGGGTTGGTCGAACCTTGGGTAGGCCAATACTGGAGCAGAGATTAGGTTTGTTTTAAGTTTCCTAAGGCCTCTTTACATTCAGAAGTCCAAATATAGTCACATCCCTTTTTGGTGAAGGTGTACAGTGGAGCTGCAATCTTGGCATAGTTGCAAATGAACTTTTGGTAGTAGCCAGACAAGCCCAGGAAAGCTCGAAGGTCTTTGAGATTGTTAGGCTCTGGATAGTCCTTGACTGCTGAGAGCTTGTCTGGATCTGGAGAGATGCCTTGAGAACTAACAACATGTCCCAGGTAATGAATCTGATGCTGTGCAAAATAACACTTTTCTGGATGAAGTTTGAGATTGGCTTGTCTGAGACGTTCGAACACTTCTTTAAGATGTTGGAGGTGCTCTGGCAAAGTTCTGCTGAAGGCAATCACATCATCCAGGTAGACTAGGAAAGATTTCCAAGACAACCCACATAGTACGGTTTCCATAACACAGTGAAATGTGGCTGGACTGTTCTGAAGACCCATAGGCAGACATTTGAACTGAAAAAGTCTCAAGTGGCAGCGCCATGCTGTGTATGCACGAGAAGCTGGATCAATGGAAACTTGATAGAATCCACTCTAGAGGTCTAGAGTGGTGAAATAAGCAGGACTGGCCACACCAAGACTGTCTAAGGCATCTTCAGTTGTAGGCAAGGGATGAGCATCCTGCACCGTGTAGGCATTGAGTCTACCACAAAGCAATACCCTTTGTCCTTCTTAACCACCAGCAGGCAAGGTGCACCCCAGGGACTTGTAGATTCTTCAACAATGTCTTGGTCGAGCATGTCTTTGATTATGTCCTCGAGGACTTGTTTCTGTTTGTGTCCCACTTTGTAGGCTCACTGACAGATTGGTTTCTGGTTGGGCTACACTTCGATGGTGTGTTGCAGGATATCACAACATCCCAGCTTGTTATCTGGACCTAGAAAGACATCTGGGTACTTCTTCAGGAATTCAAGAAGTTCTTGCTTTTCTGTTGGAGATGCTGGAAGTTTGGAAGAGGATAGTCTCTGACTGAGGGGCAACTCTGTTGAAATTGGAGTGTTCGTGATAATACTGATAGGAGTAGAGTAGATGGAACCAGGCAGAGGTTCTTGCATGAGATGAAGCTGGTCTTCTGAAGACAAGTAGACAAACTTTCTGATGTTGGCACCCTTTGAAATGACCACTGGCTCATCTGTGAAGTTGCAGCATTTTTGGAAGTCTGCGCCATCATGCACCGCTGATAAGGTATTTCCTGGAAGGAGACCTGATGAATGCAGTGCGGGGGATCCTGTGATGATGCCAACAACACCTTGTGGAAGTGGTTCACCTTGAATCTTGGCAATCAAAACCATTTCTGACTGAGGAGGCACAGTGACTGAGTCTATAGCTGCAAGTTGCCTCCAAGGATCTAGTGACTGAGAAAATGTCTAGAATGGCTTTGTGAGCTTTGAGGAAGTCCAGGCCAAGAATTATTGCAGGTTGAAGATCAGGCACTATGTAAAACTTAACAGCAGCTTGCTGTGAGCCAAAGTGGAGCTTGAGATGGACCATGCCTGTGATAGGTACTGTATCTGTACTGGCTGTGATAATGTACTTTATGTCGGCTGGAGAGACATTAGGTATGTAACGATTAGCTTGGTTGTTCAGAATACTGCTGTTGATAACTGATATTTCTGCTCCAGTGTCGACCTAGGCATGCGTGGATCAATCTCTGATGGTGACAGGTATGTAGTTTGCTAGGAGGGGTGATTGGATGACAGGTACCTTTGCCCCGGGAGTGAGATTGTGCCTGAGTTTGCAGTTGGAGGATGCATTTTGTTTGAATTGTGAGAGTCAGAGGGGTGGTCAGTTGCTTTGTTCCTCTGATCCTGGGAGTAGTTGTAGTTATCTTGCTGATTGTGTGGCGGTGGGTGCCTGTAGTTCTCTTGATTTCTGTTGTACTTTAGCTTTTGGCAGACAGCAGCAGTGTGTCCCCTGAAACCACACCATTGGTAGGTCACTGGTTCCCGTGAAGGTGGAGATTACTTCTGCTCTGTATTTACTAAGGAGAAGGGGGGGTGATACCCAAGGGGGGAGAAATGGCAGAAACAGTGAGGGAGAGGGGTGAAAAATGGGGAAATCATGGCGGGCAGAGTTCGGGAGGGTTTGAAGGCACTGAGGGTGGACAAGGCGCCAAGCCCAGATGGCATCCACCCCAGAGTACTGAAGGAGCTGGTAGAGGTCCTTGCAGGACCTTTGGCAGACCTATTTAATGCCTCACTACACTCAGGGTGTGTATTTCAGGATTGGAGGATGGCTCCTGTGGTGCTCCTCCACAAGAGTGGCCCCAAGGATGAACCAGGGAACTACAGACCGGTGAGTCTCACGTCCATCGTGGGTAAGCTGATGGAGACTATCCTGAAGGAGAGGCTGGTGGCCCTCCTAGAGGCCAAATGACTACAGGACAGCAGACAGCATGGCTTCATACATGGCAGATCCTGCCAAACCAACCTGGTGGAGTTCTATGACTGGGTAATTAGGCAACTGGACAGGGGCCATGCAGTGGATGTCCTGTATCTGGACTTCAGTAAGGCTTTCGACTCGGTGCCGCAGAGGAGGCTGGGAAGTAAGTTAGAAAGCACAGGGGCCGGTGCAAAGCTGGTGAGATGGGTAGGGAACTGGCTTCAGGGAAGGCAACAGAGGGTGGTGGTGGGTTGGGAGCTCTCACACCCAAGGGTAGTGATGAGCGGTGTTCCACAGGGCTCTGTGTTGGGACCAGTGTTGTTTGGAATATTAATTGCAGACATATGATTGGACATTAAGAGCAAGATCAGTCTGTTTGCTGATGATACCAAGATGGGAGCATTAGTGGATGACCTAGGGGGATGGCAGGGGTTACAGGATGATCTGGCAAAGCTTGAAACCTGGTCAGACACCTGGCAACTGGGGTTTGATGTCAAAAAGTGCAAGGTGCTGCATTTTGGGATGAAGAACCCAAGGAGGAGTTACCAGCTGGGGAGAGTGCAGCTAGCCTAGACAGAGGAGGAGAAGGATCTGGGGGTGCTCATTACAGGGTCAATGAACAACTCGGAACAGTGTAGGAAGGCAGCTGCAAAGGCCAATGAAATACTGGGTTGCATTGCAAGGGGTATATCCTCGAGGAGGAAGGAGGTGATTCTGCCACTGTATAGGTCATTAGTTAGACCTACCTGGAATACTGCATGCAGTACTGGTGCCCGTATCTGAAGAAGGACATTAAGTTACTGGAGGGGGTGCAGCGCAGGGTGACAAAGATGATCAAGGGGCTGGGGGACTTATCATATGATAGGAGGCTGAGGGAGTTGAACATGTACTCGCTGGAGGAGAGAAGGGACAGGGGGGACATGATTGAAACCTTAAAGTACATGAAAGGAATAAACAAGACAGGTACAGAGGGGCTGTTCAAAGTAAGGGAGGGAAGGGAGACCAGGGGCCATGATAAGAGACTGGAGGGAGGAAGGTTCAGGAGGGAGATGAGGAGACACTTTTTTACAGAGAGGGTGGTAGCTGGGTGGAATGCATTACCTGCAGAAGTGGTATCCAGTAGAACAGTGGACTGCTTCAAAAGGGGAAGTACAGGACAAGGGGAGGGTCAATGGAGGGGAAGGGTGGAAGGGAGGGGCAGCTACAGAATAAGGGGTGCTAGCTGCACATTCGAGCAGACTTGATAACATCTAGGCCTTTATCTGCTGGCAAATTTTGTATGTTCATAGGTGGATCAGGTCACTGTCAAAATGGTCAAAGGACATTGACAGAGGTAGTAGAAGAAGCAGTTGAGCTGTGGTGCTGAGTATTGATACTTGTAGTGAGCGTCTCTATCATTGATTGCTGCTGTTGGACACATGTTGCGAGTGCGGCTAACTGCGACGACTGAGGTGCCTGTACACTGGTAGCCTGGGACATTGCTATGGATTCTTGTGCAAGTTGTGCAGCTTGGATTGTGTCCATCCAGGTTGTGGGTTTCTGTTGGATTAGATAAAGACGGAGTTGAGGAAGCAGTCCCCGGACAAAGGTGGTGATTTGTGCTTTCTCTGCTTTCTGTAAGCGTTTACAGCGAGACTCAATGTTCACTATGAAGGCTTCAAGAGCTTCAATGGGTTGCATTGTACGTTCCCACAGGTGTTGCTCCAATAACCAGGGTGGATGTGCTTGCAGGAAATGATCCTTGAAGGTGGTATACCGGTTCACAGTATCTCCTTTGACTTGGTCTGGAAGTGTGTTGAACCAGGAAATGGCACTCCCTCTCAGAAACAAGTGCAAGACATTGGAGATGCACAAGGGATCAGTCCAACCATTGAAAGAAATCCATGCTTGGAATTGTTCCAGCCAATCGACAACATCTTCATGAGGCAAGACTGAGAAGGGTACTGGTTGTAGGCTGGTATGGACTGTGGACTGTGGTGAAATAGCTTTAATGTATGCCAGGTCATCTTGAATAGCTTGCATAGCTGGTGCTCCTTGAGCTGAGATGGATGACTGGATGTCATGGAGGATTGTTTCGATTTTGTAGCCCCACGCCCTTGAGGTGGGTGAAGGAAGACTCCGGACGCCATGGTGCCCATATCTGTGTCATCGTCAGACATTGTGGTTGGAGATGAGTTTCGTTTCACCTAGCAAAGGTCGTACAGGTGAGAAGGAGTTGCTGTCATGCAGGAGACAGGACGTCATGTCGTAGATGAAGTGCCAAGCAAAAATTATTTTTGTAGACAAAAGTACATATTTTTGTAGCAAAGTTCATCAAATGCTGTCTTAATAAAGGATCCCCATTCAGTTCTGTGTTGTTTGTTATTTAAATAAAGGTTTTGTTGCAAAAATCAGCTATTTATTACAGTGTCCATTCATTTTAATAGGATTGCCATTGATTTCAATGCAGTGAGGTCAATTTGTGCCCTTCACAAGATGGCTGCTGAACTTTGACATGCAGTTCCTGTGGTTTTCACTGGTCTGACTGTAGCAAGATGGCCACCAGCAGGGGGTTTAAGGATCACTTCCTTCCTTCCTTGCTGTTTTTGTAAACAAAGATGGCTACTTACTACCATAAGGCTGCCTGGCTGCTGTGCAATGGTCAAAATGGCGATTGCCGCCCTGCTGCCTTCTTCCCCAGCCCTGATACAGAAAAATGGTGGGCTTTCTGATTTTGGTGAGTGGCAGTGTTGGGGGAAGTTTCATTTATTGCTTCCTGTTTGTCTTTATGGAGCTTTATTATCTTTATTTGTTTTGTTTTGTTCTCCCAGACTGTGTGTTGTATTTTATTTACTGTTTTACCCCTTGCAGTGATTGATTGAGCCCTGCTTTGGATCCTAGGCTCCGATTGATATCTTTCATTGGTTTTATTTTTGTTTTGGTCTCCCAGTGTATAGCATTCGTCTTGCCCCCATTTTTTTATTTATTTCTGTGTGTCCCTTGTTTTTAGTATTTGAGCGTGGCCGGGCGGTAAGTGGAAGCTCTGAGCAGCTCTGCGTGCTGCTTAGTGAGTCAGGAGTGGATTGCTCCTTGGCAGTCCTGTATTTTATTTATTTTTCCTCCAATAGCGTGTCCAAGCCAATTGCTCCTCTCTTTTTTTTTTCTTCTCTTGCGGAGTGGCTGACTGAGCCACGGTGTGGCCACAGGAAGAGCTGGGGAGCCTGTTCAGAAGTGGCCAAGACCTGTAGGATGCTGCCAGGTGGGCAAACTGCTGCCGCGGTGAGTCTGTGTGGCAGTGGAGAGGAGTGGCTCAGAGCTGTGGCGTTTCAGGAATTGGGAGGTGTGGAGCCATGATATGTTGCGGCTGTGGGGGAGGAATTTAAATTTATGGAGCTGTGTTTTCTTGGATGGCTCCCTCTGAGCAGCAGTCCTTGGTCTGTGTTGGTGGTAGCCATGGAGGAGTGGAGCAACTGTGGAGGAGCCAGGCCACTCAATGCAGGAGTTAGTGGTTGTTTGCTGTGGAGCCGCTGTCTGAAGGCAGAGAGCTGGCTGTTCTTGCCTGAGGGGAATTGCAGGAGGCAGGTCTGGTTGGGGAGAGCAGTGTGTGGTTGCGGCATTAGGTGAAGCCACTGGTGTGATGGCAGGTCA
The DNA here is from genome assembly GCA_016271365.2 of Neoceratodus forsteri. Classification (NCBI taxonomy): domain Eukaryota; kingdom Metazoa; phylum Chordata; order Ceratodontiformes; family Ceratodontidae; genus Neoceratodus; species Neoceratodus forsteri. The sequence continues at coordinate 1,752,083,097 of CM057450.1, read as the reverse complement.
GGAGGCTTGTTGCTGTGGTTGTGCTGGAGGAGCAGAGCTATTGCAGGTGATCCAAGGCAGAAGTGCACTCCCAGTGCAGGTAGTCTTATTTTTCTGCTCTCGCTCTTCCTTTATTGAACAGTACCTTCTGGAGCAGCTGCTGAGAAGTGTAGTGGAGAGGGCGGGAGGAAGATTTTGGCAGTAGCAAAAGGGATTTTTTTTGTAATTTTGTTTTTCTTGTTCTTTTTTTTTTTTACTGCAACCCCTGCTGTAGGGGAGTGTACTTGGCAAGTGGGAGTCCTTGAGCAAGCAGGCTGTGACAAGTGAATCAGTGTAAGCTGAGCCCAGCCACAAGGTGATGCGGGGGTGGGGAGCCTCTGTTCTGAGTTCTGTGGAACAGAAGCTTAGCTAATGTTAATTTTTATGTTAATTCTTGGAACAGCAGACTAGCAGTGTGAACCACTTTTGCTATTTTGTTCACAGTAGGAGGCTGCAGACAAAAACAGGAGACAGTTCATTTTTCCCTGCTGACAGGCCTGAGGTGCCATAACATTCAAACAGTTCAAGCATACTTGGTTGATGAATGTGGGGCAAGTGAGATGGGGATCTGGACAGAGGAAGGGCCGCATTCTCCACCATGTGTGGCATTTTGGTTATTTGGTCTGTCACTAAAGGACCCCTTACCTTCTCTGTGATCTGCCAGACCCTTTGGTTGCTGTTGGTGAGGATGCCATCTGGACTGTGCGAATAAACTAGATGGATGCATGAAATATAATAATGCAGGTTTATTCTGTACTGCAGATGTTCTCCTCCTGAGGACAAGCCCCGGACTGGCAGTTTCTCTGACTGACAGGCATACATGGCACTGCAACAATTTGATACATGCAGGTTCTAAGTGCTTTTTTTTTTTTTTATCATATCTCTAGTTCTTCTCCTCCCACAGAGTGGATCCCCGCGATCCCCCGGCCACCGACACCACACCCCCTGGGCCCGGTCTGGCACCCCCTTAGACCCGGCCATTAATCACTCACGTTGCTCTGAATGTAGGATCCTCTCATGTACCGGGGGGCGCTGGGTGCTGCCATCAGCCGCCGAGATCGTGCCCCGCCATTTTCCTCCTGGTTTTCTTTGCCCCAGAGAGCCGGACGTGCAATGGCGTGCAAGCACATACATGCTGATGCCCGCAGTGCTCTCCCCCACTCTGCTGCCCACTGCTTGTAGTGCTACTGGCCTCTCCCAGTAGCCACTACAGTACGCAACAGTGTCCCAACCCTCCCCAGAGGAAGGAGAGCAGTCGTGGGACGCTCAATTCTTCCTCTCCCCTGCCAACCACCGGCAGCCCGAGTCCGTTCCCAAACTTGGGTCACTGGTGTGGCGCAAGGTGTGGCATCCAGCATCTCAACCCTCAGTGTCACCGGGCCGGCCCCGGTTCTAAGTGCTCTTAAAGGGGTGGCAGCTTAACATTAAGCCCCATGCTTAATGTGTGCTTCACAGTACAATAAAAAAGCACTGTTCCAACTATTGGTATGCAAGTTCATAGCAGTCAGTTTCATTATACACATATAGTAAACTACATAGTCAATACAACATTAGCTCATATTTCTAATATAGTTTATGGCATTATTCAGTTCTCCCAAACAATCCATAGTACCTACTTGTTCTAGTAGGAGTTTGTCCCCAATAGTTTCCTACTCCCCCTCCAAACAGAGCCTTAGGATTCAGTGGCAGGTTCTTATCTTGCAGGCAGAGGGCAATTGTGTAAGAATGGGGGGCAGGGGTCATTTTCTAATCATTGTCTATCTTTCTTTCTCTCTCTCTCGATATATTATAGTGGCGTAGGCACTTTAATGTTAAACCTCAATGTTTGTGCGTTAATAACTTTGCAACTGTACAATGGATTTGCATGAAATTTGTCATGTGTGGTCTGGTGTGGCAGGTCTCTTGATTTACCAAGTTGTGTTTCAGTCAGACTCACAGTTTTTACACAGTGAAGCACTGAAAAATGCATTTTTTGCCACTTTGACACGTTTTTTCCCTATGGTGCTGCGACACCACCATTTGATGTTTTGGTCTGAAATTTGAAACATACAAAGATGATGGATCAAAGAACAATCCTTCATTGGTTTGGATAAAAATATTAATCCATTCCAAAGTTATTTAATTTTTAATTTTGGGGTTCTAAGCATGCTCAGTTCACTTCAAGATTTATATGTCGTTTTTCGAACTAGGATTGGGCAAACGGTCAAGGATTTTGTCAGCTCATGGTTGAAGATTTTAAATAATTTTAGTCCATCAGAAAAATTCCTTGTCCACAAGCTGCCATCTTGTTTTTATTTTTCCCCTAAACAAAATGTCGTAGCGTTCTCCACGGGTGACTTTTTGGTGTAATGAGGCATGGGTTTTGTTCAGGGTGACACACTCTACAAACCCATACCTTTGGTTTGCTTCATTTTGTCCAAAAAATAACCTTTTGAGTTTTAAAAATTATTTGACCACGACTCACTAATGATCCTCTTTCCCAAGGTGACAGAATCCTAGTCCGCCAGCCAATCCTCTTTCACAAGTCTGCAAAATCCTCGTCCATCACTTTTTGACCAGATGACCCTTCTTGCAGACGAGGATTAAGCTGACTGTCAAGGATTTTGCTCCTTGTGAAAGAGGATCAGCTCGCTGACTAGTATTTTTTCAGCTCACGAAAAAGGATTGGGTTTTTGAATCTTCTTTCACAAGGTGACAAAATCGCAGTCCACGAGCTGTCAAAATCATAGTCTGCCAGCCGATCCTCTTTCACGAGGCAGCAAAATCCTTGACTGTCACTTTGTGACCAGATGGTCCTTCTGGCGGACAAGGTTTGACTGACGGTCAAGGATTTTGCTACCTCGCGAAAGAGGATCGGCTGACAGACTGGGATTTTGTCAGCTCATGAAACGGGATTGGTTTTTTGAATCCTCTTTCATCAGTTGACAAAATAACAGTCCACGAGCTGTCAAAATCCTAGTCTGCCAGCCGATCCTCTTTCGTGAGGCAGCAAAATTCTTGATCGTCACTTAGGAAACAGATGGCCAAAATCTGACGGTCCAGGATTTCTCGCAGATGGCGATTTTGACTGCTCACAAATGGGGATTGATCTGATGGTCAGGGATTTTGCTACCTCATGAACTAGGAATTTTTTAACTTGTAAAAACCTTACCATTGCATTGTAAATTAACGGTTCGGTCATTTTACTTCAATTTTCTGGGTATTAAGGGGATGTCGTACAGATGTGAATTGTGCTATTTACATACTAACATACTATTTGCCAGCAGATTAGGCCTTACGGTCTACGAGTCTGCTCGAACTTTAGATCCTTAGTTGGGTGCCGAGACCCTCCCATCCCTTGTGCTCCAGAAACCCGTATCATCCATCCCCACCCCCCTGGGACAGGACATCATCTGATACATCCACTTTCTGTGTCTGTCCCATCCTCTCTTGAAGCCCTCCACTGTGGATCTCTGAACTAGCTCACCAGGCAGTGCATTCCAAGGGTCCACCACCCTCTCAGTGCAAAACCTCCTCCTCTTTTCCCCCCTTACCCTTCCACCTTCCAACTTCAAACCATGCCCTCTAGTGATACCTCCCTGCTTTAGTCTAAAGATCCCCTCCATGTTTACCCTATTTATTCCCTTGAGGTACTTGAAGACCTCAATCATGTCCCCCTGTCTCTCCTCTCCTCCAGTGAAAACAGGCAGAGCTCCTTAAGTCTGTCCTCATACGCCAAATCCCTAGCCCTCGTATCATCTTTGTTGCCTCCTCTGTACCCTCTCTAGGAGCTGTATGTCCCTCTTCAAGTGTGGTCTCCAGTACTGTACACAGTACTCAAGGTGTGGTCTAACCAGTCCATTGTACAGTGGCAGAATCACTTCCTTGCTCCTAGAGGTGATCCCCCTTACGATGCATCCCAACATCCTGTTTGCCTTGCTAGCCGCTCTCCTGCACTGCTCAGAGTTATTCATACATGCATCCACCAAGACCCCTAGGTCTTTTTCCCCTATTGAGGCCTCCAGCGCCTCCCCTCCCAGGGTGTACCTGTGTTTAGGGTTTCCTCGGCCAAGATGCAACACCTTGCACTTGGTGATATTGAAATTTAATTTCCATGTGTGAGCCCAGCTTTCCAGGGTGTCCAGGTCCCCTTGCAGGGCCAACCTCCCCTCTTCTCCCTCAACTACTGCTCCCATCTTGGAGTCATCCGCGAAGAGACTCATTTCACACCCTATACCCTCCTTGATGTCCGATATGTATGCATTAAACAGGATCGGACCCAGGACCGAGCCCTGCGGTACCCCACTACCAACCTCTCTAGGGTTCGAGAGCTCCCCACAGACCACTACTCTCTGAGTGCGTCCAGCCAGCCAGTTTTCAATCCATCTGACCATCAAAGGGCCTACTCCTAACCCCATCAGTTTCTCCACCAGACCATTGTGGGGGACAGAGTCAAACGCCTTGCTGAAGTCCAAGAATAATACATCCACAGGCTTACCCCTGTCCAGTTCTGATGTTACCCATTCATAGAACTCCACAAGGTTGGTTTGACATGATCTACCTGGCACAAACCCATGTTGCCGACTATCCAGACCTCCCACCTCCCAAGTACACCCCAGTCGTTCCTTAGTATACTCTCCATTAATTTTCCCACCACGAGGTCAAACTGATGGGTCTATAGTTACCTGGTACTTCCTCGACCCCCTTTATGGATTGGTACCACATGTGCCTCTCGCCAATCCCTAGGTACCCTCTCTCTGTCTCAAGTGACCTGTTGAAAAGCTCCACGGGGTGCAGCCAGTATGTCCCCACACCCCATAGTACTCTGGATGAATGCCATCCGCCCAGGAGATTTGTCTTTCTTTAGGGCCTTGAGGGCTAACCACACCTTTGGCGGAGATAGCATCATCAGTCCCCTCCACCTTACTGGCCTTTTTATCTTTACCCAGATGTGACACCCCTGGGGTACCTCTCTCTCCCTCTTGCTCCATTTTTGTTGCTCCCCTGTTCCCACTTACTGATGTTTCTATCCCCTTTGTGCCTTGCTTTGTAGATATCCCATCCCCCTCCCTAGTGAACACAGAGGCAAAGTACTCGATAAATACCTCTGCCTGGTCCCTCCTCTTCCACTCCACCTCCTTCTGATCTCAATCTGCTGAGATGACCCTTAGTTTTCTCCGCTCCCCAATGTACCAGAAGAACCCTTTTCCCTCCATGTATCCCTGTGCCAGCCGCTGCTCTTTACTGGACTTTGCTCCTCTCACCATACGGGTGACTTTTCTAGATGCAAGCTGGTACATTTCCTTATCCCTATCCCCTCTTGTTGTTTTATATTTTTTGTAGGCCGCCTTCTTTTCTCTGACTGCTACCTGGTGTTGGAACCTTAAGCGGTTCCATAGATATGCCATCACAAAGTTGAAATTTTTCCCGTAGGTTAACATTGTGGTGCCCATAGCAACTTTCAATGCCCATATGTCAGAAACGAGGCGAGATACAGTATTTTTGCTACTTGAGGCTTAGATCACCTCTAAGCTGCAGAAACAGTTTTGCATATCATAGATTATACCTACAGTGGAATTTTTTTCCTAGGTTGTATGGTTCCTGAGATATTACTAAAATGTTAAATTACTGTCACAAGGGTTCTAAAGGTGCCATTTCGACTTCCGGTTTAAGCACCTCAGCTATGGCGGCTTAACTTCTTGGTCTGAAACCGAGCAGCAACAATCCGCGTGCATCAGCCTAACAAACCAACCATCCTGTCGGCGAAAAGAACCATCACGGCTTACTTCATGGCCCTGAAGCAACGTTATGAGAAAACTTTAGCAAATAACCAAAACAAACAGCTAAAACTCGCTCCAGGAATTATGTCGCAAACAGAGGCCTGTAACCTGCCGAAGGCCTCGGCCAATGGTGCAAATCAAGAAGAAATGGGGGAAGAGACCGAGTGTACTATTACCTCCCGACAATTATGCCAAACTTTAAAACAAATGACGGAAACACTCCAGCGCTTAGAATCAAAGGTCATTGATCAAAGGAAAGATATAGAAGATCTATCTCATAGAATGGACGATCTCGAAAACATAATTACAGACTACTCTCAAATGACAGACATACACAATACAGCTTTGTTAGACCTTCACCAGCGTACAAGTGCTTTGGAGCAAAAATTGGAGGAATTAGAGAATCGGAACAGAAGAAATGACATTAGGATACATGGGCTCCCGGAGGGGACCAAAACGGGAAATATGGTGGCATTCATAGACTCGTTCTTGCATGAAATACTGAATATCCCCCACGGAGATAAATTTAAATATAATAAGAGCACATAGATCGCTGGTTCCGAAGCCAAGAGACTCGAAAGTGAGACCTAGATCTGTCGTCTTGGCATTCCTAGATTATAGGATGAAGGAAGACATTTTGCAAATGGCATGGGCTAGGAAAACAGTAGAATTTGGCGACATACGATTATTTTTTGACCATGATTTTACACCCCAACTACTAGCCCGGAGATGTATTGTTCTTACTGTGGTCAGACAGCTACAACAGCAGGGAAGAAAAGCCTTTGTGAAATATCCTGCCAAATTAAAGGTGCTTAGGGAGAAGGGGCCTAGGAGATTCCAGGAGATAGAGGAGGCTGTGGAGTTCCTTGGACAGCTTGGATTTAAGATGCCGGACCAGGTGCCTTACCAGAACATTTATCAACAAATGAAAAAAAGAGCCTGGAATATGATGGGACCTAAAGGGCAAGGTGAAAAATCGAACTCAAACAATTCCGGACTGTGGGACTCTGTGCGTACCAAACAATGTATTCTACCTGAAGGAGGAGATACAGGCAAGCAGCCCATAATGAACGGCAGAGCATCGGCCTCAGCACTTACATAAGGGGTGGCAAGTACGATACTCTTGGGTCGCAATGCAAGACTGTGTAAATTAGGTGGAGGATGAACTGGAACATGGACCTTGAAAGTTTAAATTAAGACAATTTGTACGTGGGCGGTAGTCTAAGAGGGTGGCGGGATGGAAGGCTTGGTCTAAACAGAACAAAAACAATAACTTTAAGAGATGGCAGAGTGGAAATAGTTTAAATGGAGTCTGGGAGGGATTGGCGGAATGTATGGGGGGTTCCCGCTCTGGCACAGTTCCTCTGCCTGGGGGTGGGGGGAGCGGGATCCCCAGCATAACGAAGCATAGAAGGGGCATAAGCTGAGCCACTGGTAGAGGGGGCCTGTGCTGGCCAGATAGGGGATTTAACAAGAGACAGACATAAAGAATAAACACAAATGGAGACAGACTAACCCAAGTCATGCTTGGGCACATCTGAAAATTTATGTTTCTGATAGAAGAGGGTGCTCTGGCTTGGGGCGGTCCTGGGAGATCGCTTGATGGTAGAGCGAGGTTCTGGTAAGATGTGTCCGAGGGGAGGTGGCTCACCTTGGGGGCCATAGCGACAACGAAATAGGCCCTAGACAGCGGGGCTCTTAAATAATTCCTGTGCTCACAAAGCGTATTTTAGATTACTGAGACGCTGATTGGTTGGGGTCTGGTCGCGTCTACTGCCTCCGGGACCTTGGGTGGGGGGCGGTGCTGGGGTGTTTTTCTGTGGTTTTTTTGCAGGTCCTGCTGGTGCTGGCTGTCTCTCCCAGCAAACTGAGGGGATACATAAACAATAAGGAGCTCTGGAATTCAGGGATAGATATACATTATTAGTTGATTAAACTTAATCCTTTGACTTATAACTGAGGTGTCCAATCCTTGTGCTGCCAACCAGGAATACACTAATATCTAGTTCTGGTGCTGGCAGGGAGCTATAATTTACACACATTAGCTTATGGGGGGGGGTCTCTTGGTGAAGAGGTGCGGAATATCCTTCTATACCTCCTAGCCCCTTTTCTCTTTAGTTGAGTGGGGCTAGTGGGGAAAGGGACTCATAATTATGAGTCTCCAGTGTTGGAAGTCACAGTTAATAATGTACTTGTTGCTCCTGTTGGGGCTATTGCTGGTTATGGTTCTTTTTATTAATAAATAATAATAATAATAATTTATTTATATAGCACCTTTCAACATATCAAGGTGCTGAACAATTTGACAGTTCAAACACAACATACACAAACATATACATAAAATCGGCATACCACAAGATAAAATATATAATAAAAACCAAAGCATTAATAGATAACTAATTATCTAAAAAAGCCATGTTCCATAAGTAGGTTTTCAGCTCTTTTTTAAAGAGTTCCACGGAGGTGCACTGCCGTAGCCGACATGGTAGAAAGTTTCAAAGAGTGGGTGCAGCATATGAAAATGCTCTGCTGCCAGAAGATTTCAAACTCACTCTTGGGATCTCTAACAACCCCTAATCTAATTAATGTTACTAATCTTATGTGGAAGTACCAGGAAAAGGCGCTCTGTGGAAGGCTCTATCTGGGCAAAATGTTTAAAACAAAGCTAAAGATCTGGAGATGGGGAACCCAAGTAAGGGGAGCAAATATCTGGTTATCTTTATGAGACAATGGCCAATAAAGCTACGACCATATGCTCCTATAATGTACATGGACTAACTAGCCCGATCAAAAGGAGCAAAATAATCTCACAGGTGAAAAGGGCCTCAGTTGACTTTCTGATGTTACAAGAAACGCATATGACAAAACAGGAACATGAGAAGTTTTTGAAGCTGGGTTTTAAAGATATAGCAGCCTCTTCCTACAAAAAGGGAAGGAGGGGAGGTGCGATGGTTTTGGTCCCTGCTCATACCCAATTTGAAACAATAGCAGCTAAGGTAGATAAGGAAGGACGCTATGCACTGCTGAAGGGGAAATTTAGAGGAGATACTATCACCTTAGCTTCGGTGTACTTTCCTCTGGATACCCCATTCCAGGAGAATTGTGCCTTCTTGATGCTGCTGCAGGCGTGGGGGGGAAGGGGTAATAATATGTGGGGAAGATTTGAACTTAACCCTTAATCCCCAGATGGATTCAGCTTCTCAGGCTCCTAGCAAAATGCATCAGGTAGCGAGAAAGGTACAGAGATTGTTGGGGGAGCTGGGAATGGTCGATGTCTGGAGACATGGCCATGGAAGGCAGAGGGACTACACCTTCTTCTCAGCCACGCACGGCATGTACTCCAGATTGGATTATTTTCTGATGCCCCAAGATGAGATGCAGAGAGTTCAGGATGTTTGGAATGGCGATTTTTTACTGTCAGATCATGCGCCCCTATACCTTAACTTAGATCTGGGAGAGATACGTAGAAATACATTTTGGCGAATGACTGTCTCACTGCTCAGAGACAAGGAGGTGAGGGAGACTATTGCGCAGACGTACCAAATGTACTTGCAGGACAATCAGGGACAGGGTACCACGCATTCCTTGACATGGGATGCCGCCAAAGCGGTGCTCAAGGGTAAGTTTATACAGATAGCCTCAAAGAAAAAAAGAGAGAGAGAAGCTCGAAGGGAGAGGTTAACAAGGGAAATTCGGGATCTTGAGCAGCTCCAGAAACAGAAGATAGATAGGGAACGGACGAGATAGCTTATGAAGTTAAAAAGAGAACTAGAGGGTATTCTGGATTATCAGGTGGAGCAGAAGCTCCTCTTTCTGCATCATAAATACTATGAGGGAGGTCCATGTTCTTTAAGACTCTTGGCAAGTAGACTACATGCGCAGAGGGCAAGAGCCACGATTGTGGTGGTTTGACATCCGGAAAAAAGAAGATTAGAGCGGGGGGTGCATGAGGTAGGGGAGGCCTTCAGATCCTTTTATAGCAAACTATATGCAGAAGAGATACACCCAGGTCAGGAAGAGATTAGGGAATATCTGGGAGGCATGAATCTACCAAGACTGACTAAAGAGCAGGGAGAACGACTGTTGACCCCTATAGGAGAGGAAGAAATAAGGACTGCAATAGGAAAGCTGAAGGTGGGGAAGTGTCCAGGCTCAGATGGTTTCCCCTCTGAGTTTTACAAAACAATGGGAAACCATTTCCACACCCTACTGTCATCAGTGTTTGCAGAGGTAATGAGTGGAGAGATGAGGGTACCCCCTTCCTGGACAGAAGCGGTGATATATGTGGTGCCCAAGCCGGGGAAGGACCCCTCTAGGTGTGCCTCGTATAGACCAATCTCCCTATTAAATACGGACTATAAAATATTTGCCTCAATTATAGCAGAACGTTTAAAACAGTACTTACCCTCCCTTGTGAGTATGGATCCGTCTGGGTTTGTGATAGGTAGACAGGCCCAGGACAATCTCAGGAGAATGACCCATATTATAGATCATATAAATAAATGTCAAATCCCCTACTTGGTAATGAGTCTGGATGCTGAAAAGGCATTTGATCGTGTCTCGTGGACCTTCCTGTGGGGCGTCCTTTCTCAGCTTGGGTTCCCACAGCAGTTTACTGCGATCCTCTCTGGTCTGTATGAGGCCCCTAGAGCCTATGTTAGGGCTAATGGACATATTTCTGCAGCGTTGAGATTAGAGAGGTGCACAAGGCAGAGCTGTCCCTTATCTCCACTGTTATTCGCCCTTTACATAGAACCGTTAGCGCAAAGTATTAGACAAGACCCGAATATTAAAGGCATCAATTTGGGGGGGGGGGGGATATACACAAATTGGCCCTCTATGCAGACGACGTGCTGTTTTATGTCTCAGAACCAGAGATTCCATTGCCTGGAATAATGCAACAGGTGAAGACATTTTCAACACTGGCAGGTTTTAAGCTGAACCAGGCCAAAACAGAGGTGTTATGCCTCCATTATAACCCCACTAGAGAAACAAGAGCTTTATATCCTATGAAATGGGACCTAGTATCCTTGAAATATTTAGGCATTCAAATAGGGAAAGACTATAACACGTTATGGGACTTAAAGTACCCTCAAATGGTGGATCAGCTCAAAAATGACCTCCAAAGATGGCAACTGTTGCCTCTGACTCTAATGGCTAAGATACAAGCGTTAAAGATGAATGCCCTTCCACGTTTATTATATTTATTTCAGTGTGTGCTGTGCAAGGTGCCAATAGTACAATTAGAGGCTTGGCAAAACATGTTTCTTCATTTTATCTGGGGAGGTAATAGACCCAGGATTCGGAAATCCATACTGTACCTTCCTAAATCAGAGGTGGAGATGACGTTCCCCTCACTAGCAGGGATACTGGGTGGCAGCCCAAATGCGGATTGCCCTACTATGGGGCAACCCAGGGTACGTCTCTCATTGGAAAAAAATAGATTTAACGGAACAACAAACCCCCCCGCTGGCTCTCTCATTTAAAGAAGGTGGCACTAAAGAGATACAGGGGTACTCGGCACACAAGCAGTATTAGAGGGCTGGGATAGAGCACAAGGAGAGGGCCCACATATAGACAAATGTGGAAGTATAGATGGTGGGCTCATGACCCATGCTTCGAGCCTTCCCAGTTGGACTCTTGGTACCTAAAACAGGCAAGAAGGGGATTTCATTCTCCCCTACCAAATGTTGACAGGTGATAATGTATTGTCATTTGAAGCTGTACAACAGGCCTATGGGCTACTCAGCACGGACAAATTTTGGTATTACCAGATGCGAGACTATTTGTGTAAACAGTTACATAAGCTTAGAAAGACACAGGAGGTATTGAATGAGATATCTATATTCCAGAAAATCTGGGCCATAAATGGGGTAGAGCGAGCAATTTCGGTACTATGTAAGAATTATATAGTAGACTTAGAAAACACTACCCAACACCTAAAAAGCAAGTGGGAGCAGGATTTTCATATAACTATCTCGATGCAACAATGCTCCTTAGTTTGGAAAAGTACTTGGACAACAACTGGGTCCTTGACCTGGAGAGACTTTTGCTGGAGAGTAAGGGCAAGGTATTTTTTAGTACCAGCGCAGGTTGCATATTATGCGCAAGACGCTAACCCAGCCTGCTGGCGGAGATGCGGAGAGATCTGGGCTACCCAGGCACACGTTTTCTGGACCTGTGCAAAGATTAGGCCATTTTAGCAAGAAATTACTGGACATATGGCACGAATTGTGCAGGTACAGACACTACTGGGACCGGAACACATGATCCTGGGTCTCCTCCCCAAAGATCTTAAGGGTAAGGATGAGAAGTACTTGTGGTTAATTATGTTAGCTGCAGCATTGAAGTCTCTGACAAGGAGGTGGCTTCTGAGTGATTCTCCTACTGTCTCTGACTGGGTTCAACAAATGGAGGCTGTGCGTAGAATGGAGAAAATTACTTTCGATCTAAGACAGCAAACTTCAATATACCAAAATAGATGGACAAGATTGTTACTTTATGAAGGGATACAGCATCTGGATTAACTAAATTAAGTTAAATCACCTTGCACTGAGTCAGTAAAAGAGATAGGATCGAAAGAGATGAGTAAGAAAGTAACATAACGAGCTCAATATGTACGGAGTCCTCACTAAACCAAAATCTGATGATCAGCTACTTGAAGGCAAAAATATTGTAAGGGAGCCCAGATGGATAGATCCTTTTGTAATTCCTGGTACAACGCTGTTTTCTTGGTGCTTCTGTCAGTGTTTTTTTTTAGTTCTGGTTATGAAAACCTATACAGTGTTAGCAAATTAATAAATAGAATGCCTTAGAATGCTTTTGTAAGATAAGTTACAGAGAATGTCAGTTTAACTTTGGATTTCTTCTTAATGGTAAAGTATTGACTCAAAGACACTGTTTGAGATACTATAGCTCGGAATTGCTGAATAGAGGATAGCTAAACAAAGAGTTTTGTTCCTAAAATATAAAGCTGGAAAGGGGAAAAGACTCTTGAATACTTAATGTATAATCTTTAAACAGTGCCATGTTTAAGGGATATGAACTATGAAATTGGAGGCAAAGAATAATAAATAAACTTGAAGTATAAAAAAAGGGTGCCATTTCAGCGCTTTTTGGCACTCATATCTCATAAATGATGAGAGATACAGATTTGGTCAATTTATGTCGCATGGAGGACTCACTGTCACCATTACGACACTTGAATTTTTTTCCTAGCTGCTATGGTTCCGGAGATACTAGCAAATTAGTGTTACAAGGGTTCCTTGACCTATAGGGCTGCTGTATGGCTCTGTAGTTGTGTGTAAGTGGGAGCACAGAGCCCAGAAGGCCCATGCTCCCACAGATGTATCATTAAGCACAAATGGGCACCTTGGTGGGGACCAACATATGCTATTTACTAGTTATATTACACTTTTTCAAAAAATAAGGAAATTCATTGCAAAAAACATCATTTAATGCATCATTTAGGGTTAAAGTCACAAAAGTGAGGAAATGAGAGGTTAGGGTTGAGCCCCTAACCCCCCCACCACCCCATCCTCCATAGACCAACAGACACCAGGGTGTGCCATGGGGTCATGAGGCCTAACTCTCACCCCAGTCTCCTTTACTGCAACATGTTTACTCATGGAATAGGGTGAGAGTTGGGCCTCGCGACCTCACGGCACACCCCTGGCATCTGTCGGTCTGTGGAGGATTGAGTAGTGGAGTGGTGGGAGCTCAACCCTAACATCTCATTTCCCCACTTTTGTTGCTTTAACCCTAACTGATGCATTAAACAAAGTTTTTTGTAAGTATTATATATATATATATATATATATATATATATATACTGTATATAAATATATACACATACTGTATATATACTGTATATACACACACATATATACACACACACACACACACATATATATATATATATATATATATATATATATATACATATACATATATATATAATCACTGCTTAGCTATTAGTAAAGACACAAAGGCCCCCATATTCAGGGCCAGCCGCAGCATAGTGCAGCCTCTTGCACTGTGTTTAAATAGCACACAGTCATCTCTGAGCAATACTCAGCCAGTTGGCATGCACTGGAGCATACTAACTGACAGAATATCAGGCCATGTCAGCACAGCGCTAACTGCATATGCACTGCACTGACATGGACCAAGGCTGCAGATGGCCCACAAGAGATAGCACTAAAACAGGACAGCACCAGGGCTTCTCTGGACCATATTCAACTCAAGCATGCAAATGACTTCATTGGGCATGCAAGGCGCTAAGGGGGCCATCTGCATGCCCATTGTGAGCTCATTTGCATGGGTGAAGCACACCCCTAGTGCTCAGCGGCAGAATATCCCTGGTAGTACAGTAGACCCCCTCCCTCTGCTCACCCCCGTATTATACATATTGTAATATCCCTGTTAGTCTAGTGGACTCTTCTCACCCCGATTGCTTGGATACCCTATATAATTAAACTCCCTAGTGGGCTAACGGTGCACCCTCCACAATGAGTGCCAAAGCCCCCCCATGCGTGTGCCACCCCCCACCTGCCCACACAGGACCCCAACCCCACACCCTCCTCACCACCACTCACTGGTAATTAACATAATAGATCAGTGGCCAGCAAAGCCCCCCCACTTACCTCCTTGGCCAGCTGCCATCCGACAGTCACAAAATGCAATTGTGAGTACTGTAATCCCAATTGCACTGTATGATTGTCAGATGACGGCCAGCTGAGGAGATGACTGGAGGGCTTTGCGAGCCATCAATCTTCTATGTTATTAGTAACATCATTAATGGACAATGGATGAAACAGAATGAACAGTACATCATAGAGACTAGAATATTTTTTTCAGAATGTGGCCAATGAAGGAGGCTTTAAGCACAAGTGACATGGCAACAGCAATGTACAGTACAGTGGACTGCTGTGCAGTGTGGCAGCACACAGAACACTCACTCATGTCAGCTCCACAATATGCCAGTAGGACCCATCCTGGTACATGTAGCTGTTCTCCTCTAGGGTGAGTGTTCACGGCCCAAATGCTGCCAGAGGCATAGGCTCTGTCACCTTTTTTGGGCTCAGTCTTTTTAGTACAACACATGGTATCTGTCAACCAAATAATGACTTGCACCAGTCTGCTAGCATGGACTGTCATGCCAGTACCTGTCTGGTGTGACTTCACATCATCAGCAGAACAGCACACCTAGAAGCCACATGCTCATCTGGCCAGCTATTAAATGACCCTGCCAGTATGTAGGCTGGGCCTGTGCATGTCCAGGGGTAACAACACCTGGACAGGACTGCGTTGTAATGTGCAGGTGCATACTGATGGACATGGTACTATTTCAGTTACATGATGGGGAGATGCAACACCACAGGAAGTGGGAGGTATGCCCCCCTGCATTTACTGTCTCAGAGAAGGCACAGTGATATTTACACAGTACTAGTGTACTGGCAGGTACTGCTAGACATGGACACCATAGGGAAGCTGTCCCAGCTTCAGGAACCACAGATGCAGATATGGACACTCCATAGTCACGCACTTGTGGAATGCACCAGGATGCTTATGGTCCTAACCTACTATGGTACAGGCACCTTCCAATAGAAAAGAGGGGCCATGGCCTGTATCACCCAGTCCTCCATGAGCAGGTGCCTTGCAGGTGACAGATGCTCTGCTGGCACACCTAGGTGACTACATCTTGTTTCCAAAGGTGGAGCAGGCCCTTTGGTACATACAGGCTGCCTTCTACGCTGTGACTATCATGCCCCGTATAATTGGAGAATTCAACTGCAGACTTGTGATCATCACTCCCTTCCAGGAGGAGGAGGAGGCATACAGAAACCACAAGGCATACCACCATATGAACATGCAGGTCATGTGTGATGCTGCAGACATAATTACACACATCTGACACAAGTGACCAGGCTCCACACATGACACCTACATACTGGAGAACCCAGGCCTGTGGACACTGCTACATGGCATGTGCCATATCTGCCAGCCATGGGTAGCTTGTAGGTATGTGCAAATGATATAGGTAGAGGGAGGCACATGTGTGGCATACATTCACGATCTCCATCTCCCCACATGTGACAGTGGATAGCCATTGCACATGTTCCTGATGACACCATTTCCGCAGCTCCAGTCCGAGGCAGAGGCAAGGTGTAATGAGGCATATCGACTGACACGGGACATCATCAAGAGGATGTTTGGCCTGCTGAACGTGTGCTTCAGATGCCTTGCCAAGATGGGGGGGGGACCCTGCAGCTCATGCCTGGAAAGGTGTGCAGGCTGATCACTGTATGTTGCATGCTGCACAACATTGCCATTGGGAAGCACCTACTGGTGCCTGAGGACAACATGCTACTGCCTGGTGACATGCCCAGTGATGAGGAGGATCAGCTGCCTGGTGGACACAGATGCTTCGCCAGTCAGTACCCTGTGTACTGCACTGAGTGTGAATGCAGGGCATAGGAACATAAGAACATAAGAAAATGGCCAGCAGACGGAGACCTCTCGGTCTAGCAGGTCTGCTCGAAATAATATGGGTTGTTTTCGACTTTTAGTTTACATCTTGACCCCATACCCCCCCCTTGATTTTTTCAGTCTTTCCCCTTACAAGGCCTCCTGACATTCCTTTACGCCCATCCCAGGCTCTTTTGAAGGCTCCCACATTGACTTTGACTCCACCACCTCCTGTGGCAGCTCATTCCATGCCATCACCACGCTTTCTGTAAAAAAGTGCTTTCTTATATCCCTCTTGAATCTACCCCCCACCAGCTTTAGGCTGTGCCCTCTGGTGGTGGCAGTGGCCCTTTTATTCAATAGGCTCCCACAATCCACTCTGTTAATTCCCCTCAAGTGCCTGAACATCTCAGTCATATCTCCTCTCTGCCTCCTCTCCTCCAGGGTGTACATCCCCAGGTCCTCCAACCTCTCTGCATATGATCTGTCCCACTGTCATTTTAGTTGCTCTCCTCTGGACCCTTTCCCTCATGTCTGTCTTTCTTCTGGTGTGGGTTCCAGTATTCCAGTATCTTACTCCATACTCCAAGTGAGGTCTGACCAATGACCTGTATAGCGGCAGAATAACCTCACTCTTCCTACTGCTAATTCCCCTAGCAATACACTGTAGCATCCTTTTAACCTTTGCTACAGCCTTTTTGCATTGAGCTGAGTGCTTCAGGTCACTAGAAATTATCACTCCTAGATCTTTTTCCTCCTCCGATGGCATAACCTGAACTTTTCCAATGTAGTTCTCTGTTGTCGGGTTCTTTGCCCCTACGTGCATCACCTTGCACTTTTTGGCGTTGAACCCAAGCTGCCATATCCCTGCCCATCTCTCTCTAGTTTGGCTAGGTCCTCTCTCATCTCCTTTATCCCCTCCTGAGTCTCTCCCCCCCCCCCAGCAGAGCTTGGTGTCATCAGTGAACATGTACATTTTTCCTTGAATGCTTTCCCCTATGTCCCTAATAAACACATTAAACAACACCGGTCACCACACTGACCCCCTGTGAAACCCCACTGGTGACTTCCCTTGTATTGGAGAACTCTCCCCCCCAACTACCACCACCCTCTGCGTCCTGTTGCTCAGCCAGTTATCGACCCATCTAACCAACCTTTCTCCCACCCCTAAGTCCTTCAGCTTCATGATCAGCCTTTTGTGTGGCACAGAGTCAAAGGCCTTGCTAAAGTCCAGATATATAATATACACTGCCTGGCCTTTGTCCACTGTCCAGGTGACCCAGTCAAAGAACTAATCAAGTTCATTTGACACAACCTGCCTGCCATGAACCCATGCTGTTTACTGTCCTACAAGCTATTTTCCTCTAAGAACTGGACCAGGCCCTCCTTCAATATTGTCTCCATTAGTTTACACACAATCAAGGTCGGGCTGACCAGCCTGTAGTTACCTGGGTCCTCCTTAGGGCCACTCTTATGGAGTGGCACAACATGTACTATAATCCATTCCCCTGCCACCCCCCCCCCGTATCAAGAGATCTATTGAATAGTATTGTCAGTGGGCCTGCTAGCTCTTCTGCCATCTTTTTTAATATTCTGAGGTGTATTCCATCAGGCCCCATAGATTTTTCTACCTTCAGATTCATGAGCCCCTCCCTCACCTGCTCTGTCCTTATGGCCCTGTTGCCTAAACACTCTTAGTGTGTAGGGTAAATAATGATAATACTAATGATACAGATTCTTGTGCCTCGAAGTCTGCCAAGAAACATTCGTAAACAAGCAAGGAGTACTAATAAAGTTTATTATACTACTTACGCCAAGCAAGTGACAGAGAAAATCACAAGGGAGATGGGTTTCTTACCACTCTCCTGAAGAATGCACATAATCTCCAGAATTGTAGATCTTAGGTTCTCTAAGATCTTGTTTTCTCACCCTTCTAGAGAAGCTATACAGTATGTTGCAGACAACTATATACTACAGATAACAGCATAGCAACAGAGATTACCTCATAGTTACAGATTTGAGAAACAATATGTATTGGTCCTAAGTCACTCTCCATTGGATGATGACTTAGGAGACAGAATTACTAAAGAGTGTCATATGAGACAGAATATGCTTCCATTAGCATTATAGCTTGGACAAAAGAAATGCTGACTGATGCGAACTACATGTGGCATTTCTTGCTTATGTACAATATAAGAAATAACAAAGGATTTCTCTCTGTCAACTTGCTTGGACAAAGAGAACTACTTACACGGCTCTATTACACGTGACATAGCTGCCTGAGTGTAAAACACACATTACATATAATTATATGAGAATATAAGTCTACAATAATCCCTGATGATCCCTCAGAGTCATCATATCAGTAATTAGGTAGATTACATATGGAATATCTGTGAAAGACAAACATAATCTAGATAAATGTATTATAATGAGGTATAATGAATCATACATGATAAACATTAACATGTATTAGCAGCAACTCACATTCCTGGCACTCATGCTTCTATGATGGGTGCCTAAAATCTATATATTAGTGCAAAATAGCAGCAGTACAGTATAATAGACCAGGAATACCATGTGAGGTGTATGTGGGATGATAGGGGGCATAACCCAGGCGCAACAGTCCCTAATGGATCCTCATCATCCCCCTCCTTGCTCCTTGCACTGAGCGGTATTGGACCCTTTCTTTCTTTGGTAAAGACAGAGCAGAAGTAATTGTTTAATATCTCCACTTTTACCCCATCTTCCACCATTAAGCATTCCCCCTTTTTCAGCCTGACTATGCCATCCTTTTTGTCTCTTTTTCCCTTGATGTATCAAAAAAGGCCTTGTACCCCTCTTTTATCCCTTCTGCTATCTGGAGCTCCTTTCTTGCTTTTGCCTGTATTACCTCCCTTTTTGCTAGTTTAGTCAGCCTTTGGTACTCCTCCTCATCTTCTTCCCTCGCTGTCCTTTTACTTTCCTTGTATGCTGCCCTTTAATCTTTCACTGCTTTAGCCACCTCTCTGCTAAACCACCTAGGTGGTCGAGTTCCCACCCTCTTTCCCCTCATCTTTGTGCATCTTTTTGTGGCATTCTCTATGGCCACTCTGATCGTGTCCCACATTTCCTCCACACCCAAGGTCTTCCTCTAAGTTCCCAAGGTCTTCTTTGATCATTTCCCCCTCATTCGCTTAAAAATTCACCGTCCTGAAGTCTAGCGCCCTTGTCTTGGTGGGGATGTCTTCCCTACCTATGTCCAGGTTGAACCACACTGTGTTGTGATCACGTCCACCCATGAGATCCCCAATATCTATATCTTGCACATTGTCACCATTGGAGAGTACTGTGACGTAGACAGCCATGTTCTGAGTGCTGCATCATTTTTGTTTCTTAAAATAATGGAAATGTGGTATTAAAGTGCCTGTTAAAAATGCCAGTGCCCTTAGAATAACCTCAGTCACCCCCCCCCCGTTTCAGCTGAAGGATGGATGCCATGAGAAAAATGCTGAGACAGCATGTGAGATTATACACAAACAGATTTTAGAGACAACGTGTTACATGGAAAAGCCTGAAGCTAATTATAGGGTTAAGAAGCTTGAGTTCAGCATATCCATTTTATGACGCTTCCAGAGAAAG
Organism: Neoceratodus forsteri; assembly: GCA_016271365.2. Lineage (NCBI taxonomy): Eukaryota > Metazoa > Chordata > Ceratodontiformes > Ceratodontidae > Neoceratodus > Neoceratodus forsteri. The sequence continues at coordinate 1,752,063,229 of CM057450.1, read as the reverse complement.
AAAAGCAGGTTGTGATATATTAGTGCTAGATCATAAATGCTTTGGTGTCTATGTGACAGAGGATACTATTTAAATATCAAAGAGATGTCATTTGACACACAAGTTATGCTGAGGATTGCAGAATGTAATACTTTGAAAATACATCCTGTGGTTGCAAAAGATATATATTTTTTATACATAATCTGACAGAGGAGGAGCTAGCTGACCTCACCAAAAAGGGGTTGGCCAATACAGATGTTTAATGAATAATTCTGTTTTACAGAGACACACATTTTTACCTAGACTCTGACCAAGCAAGATTGGTGAGCACTTAAGCAAGTATTTAGAGACTAAGTACTGTAGTAGGAATTTGCACTGTTTAAACCTTGTTTCTTTTTAAAAGATTTGTATGTCTTTTGATATAAGAGTTCTGTATTTTGTGTTTCACATATTTTTAACTATTTTAGTAAAATTCTTTTTAGAACTTACTTGGTCTGTCTTTGACTTTTTCTTTTTATTTTGTAAGAAAAGTACATGGTTATTGCAGATACCAAACATAAGCTTGAATGGTGGTACCAACTGGAAAGAGAAGCATTAAATCTGAGGTCTTTATTAAAGTTTTAAAGAGTTCATCTCTGTACACCTGGTTAGGTGCCAGTAGGCAAAGATATCTGGCCCCCGAAGACAGATATATCTCAGCCTGTGCATTGGGTATGCTAACAAGAGGTTAACAGTTTGAATCCCTCCAGAACTGGAGACCAAAGGTTGATCGGAACTCACAAAAACAGACAAGAGGGTAACCTTGTCTATTACACTGTTAACAACACTGCACTCAGAGGTTGGCACTTTGGAAGTAAAGGGCCTGACCTGCTGAGTGGGTTTGTGACAGATTGGTTGGCAGCAGTGGCATAATTTTGGTATCACAAGCTTTATTGTTCTGTGTCAGCTGAGACTGTAAGCTCTCTTACAAAGAAAGAAAAAGGCAGAGTTTTATTTTAAAAAGGAAACAGAACTATAGATCACTTGGTGTACAGTCAAGTTCCTACCCATTTTATTTTTTTTTTGCTAAAGTGCAAGTCAGAGTAGCAGTAGTGAGGGAAAAAGAAGATGGCTTCCGACTACAGCAGGCACACTGTTGATTACTTGAAGCAGTTGTGCTGGGACAGGGGAGTCCCGTTCGAGGTGACAGCCAAAAAGCAGAACCTCATAGAGGCCCTGATGGTAGCAGATACCCAGAGCAGTGAGTCATGGACTGAGACTGGAAAGGACAGAAGGGCTACTGTCAGTGAAGGGCCACAGCAGCAGGGAATGGCCACCAGTATCCTGAATCCAGAGGTACTCAAACTACAAATTGAGTTGCGCAGGATGGAACTGGAGGCAGAGTGAGAACAGAGGGAGGCAGACCATGAGGAGCATGAGTACCAGCGAGCTGCAGAAGAGAACACAGAGAGGTAGAGAGGGAACAGCAAGAGGCAAAGTGACAACAGAGAGAGGCAGACCATGAGGAGCATGAGCGCCAGCGAGCTGCCAAGGAGAAGAGAGAATGAGAATGCCGAGACACAGACCGTGAGGAGCAGGAGTGCCAGAGGCAACATGAACTGGAGAAGATACGACTCCGACCAGTGGCACCAGAGCAGGTAAGTGGCTTGGGTTTAACTGGGACTGCAGGACTGGGTTACAAATTGAACTCCAAATTAATAGCTGAGTTTAAGGAAGGGGGGGACATGGACGCCTTTTTAAATTCTTTTGAAAAAGTTTGTATTCAGGCTAAAATTCCTAGAGAGTCCTGGAGCTTCCAGCTATCCCCACTACTTACCGGGAGAGCTCGGGATGCATTGGGTCAAATGGACAATGAAGACAGCAATGATTACGGAAAGCTAAAAGCTGCACTGTTAAAAAAGTTTGAATTAACTGCTGAAACATACAGAGCTAAATTAAGCTCAGGAGAGGTCCTGATATGAGCTATGAGAAGCTAGCCATGAAACAACGTCAGTTTTTAAAATGTTGGTGGGAAGGAATTGAGGCAAATTCTGTTGATAAAATTGAAAATGTGATTTTTATTAGAACATTTTTATTGGGCTTGCCCAGCAGAGCTAAAAACCTGGCTAGAGGACTGAGATCCAAAAACAGTGCAAGAGGCTGTTGAACTCTTGGACCTCTATGCCAAGAGAAGACCTGCTCTGAATGTGAATGGGGCAGGTGTGACAGTGCAAAAGGGAAAAGCGCATCTTCAGGGCAGCTAAAACCCTCACTGCCTCCACCGAAACCAGTTAGCCCCAGGTTTCAATGAAAAGATTTATCTGAAGTAAGAAATGCATATTGGTTGTGTAAGGAAACTGGTCATATTGCCAGACAGTGCCCCAAAAAAGCGAGCCAAAATGCACAACAGGGTGCTAGAAAAGAAGTGGGTTGTTTGTGTGTCCCTGAGAGCATGCCAGTGAACATGAGGGAACACATGCAACCAATCATAGTAAATGGTGTACAGACGCAGGGGTTAAGGGACACAGGGGCATCCCTGACATTGATAAAGGGTGATCTGGTACAGCCTGGTCAGCTTATACCCAATAAATATGTAACTGTACAAGGGTTTACTGGTGAAGAGAAAACATTGCCACTCGCTAGTGTTCTCCTGGACTGGGGTGAAACAGGGGGAACTGTGCAACAGGTGGCTGTAGCCAACACATTAGCAGTAGATGTGATCCTGGGTAACAATCTCCAGCAGGGATGGTATGTGCAGTTACCCATAGCCAAGCGGCAAGGGAAAATAGTAATTCTCTGAACCCCACAGAAACCAGTGTGGAAACCACTGAGAGGCTGGTTCCCCAGCCTGTGTCTCCAGATGGGTAGACTGATAAAAAGGGGTAGAAATTTCCCCGGTAGCAAGTGACCACACAGCTACAGAGGGTTACTCTGAAGAGGGAGGGGTGACCCCTTGTCAGAGGGTTAGGATTGACAGTGATCCTGAGGGCCCTGATGCTAGTGCTAGGGACCCTAGTTTAGCGATGGATGGGGACCTGTCCCATGCCTTGGGACTGTGTGAGGAGTTTGCAGCTGCTCAGAGGAGTGACCCTAGTTTAGAGAAGCTGAGGGCTTGGGCAGACTCGGAGGGCACACAGGGAGGTGATGGCAGACATAAGGTTTATTAGGAAAATTGACTTATGTATACACAGGCAGTACAGACAGAGGGAGGGATGCTAGGCAGGCAGCTTGTCATTCCCCAGGGATAGCGTGAGCAGTTGCTCAAGGTTGCCCATGATATTTCCTTGTCTGGTCATCTGGGAATCACATGAACTACACAGCGGTTAGTCCAGAATTTGTACTGGCCTAACTTCAACCAGCAGGTGAAGGAGTATTGCAGGTCTTGTCACCGGTGCCAAGAAATAGGGAAGGTGGGCAAGAAAACCCAAGCAGCCCTGATCCCCTTGCCCATAGTGGAGGAGCCATTCCAGAGGGTGGGAATGGATATTGTGGGGCCCTTAAATACCCCCAGCTCCTCAGGGAAGAGATTCATCCTGACTGTTGTGGATTATGCCACCCGATACCCAGAGGCAGTCGCCCTATCCTCACTGAGGACAGACAAAGTGGCAGATGCCTTACTTGGGATTTTCTCCCATGTTGGCATGTTGGTTTCCGGAGGAAGCAATCACCGATCAAGGGGGTTCCTTCATGTCAGACCTGATGAGAAGTGTGGGGTGGTGCAGAGATGCACGACACCATATCACCCACAAGCCAATGGACTTGTGGAACGATTCAATGGTACCCTAAAGTCAATGCTCCGGGCATTTGCTGAACAGCATGGGAGGGACTGGGAGAAATATCTTCCCCACCCGTTGTTTACATACAGGGAGGTGCATCAAGAGTCAACAGGATTTTCCCCCTTCGAACTCTTATATGGATGCCAGGTACATAGGCCCCTAGACTTGATCCAGGAGGACTGGGAAGGCAAGTACACCACCCAGGGAACTCCCCTTGTGGATTACGTCCTTAGGTTTAGGGAAAGGTTGAAGGAGCTTATGGGGACAGCCCAGAGCAACCTGGCAGCTGCCCAACAAAAACAAAAGGTATGGTACGACCGCAGAGTCAGAGCTCGATCGTACATGGTGGGTCAGGAAGTCATGGTCCTTATTCCAGTCCAGAAAGACAAGCTGCAAGCTGAGTGGGCATGACCGTACAAAGTGGTTAGGAAGGTAAATGATGTGAACTACATTGTGGAGTTTCCTGACCGTAGACAGACAGAAAGGATGTAACATGTCAACATGATGAAGCCATATGCAAATAGGGCTGACATGGTGTTTGCAGTGTGTAGTCATGGGGAGGGGACGGATGAAGGAGACCCCCTTCTGGATTTGCTGGAGGAAAGTAAGCGGGAGTCCTCTGTGGAGGCAGCAAAATAGTCTCCCCAGCTGGCCCCAGACCAGGTCCAGAAAGTAAGGGAGGTTTTAGCAGACTTTGCCCCCTTGTTTAGTACCAAGCCTGGACTAACCCCCTTAGTGACACACAATGTGGAGACAGGGACACAGACGCCCATACGGCGGACAGCATATCAGTGTCAGAGGCTGTCCAAAAGGACATTAGGAAGGAAGTGGAGGAGATGCTGGATTTAGGGGTAATCCAGAGATCCCACAGCCCCTGGACCTCACCCATAGTCCCTGTACCTAAGCCAGATGGCTCAACTAATTTCTGTGTGGACTATCGTGGACTGAATGCAGTCATGAAGTCCAACGGCCACACGATGCCCCAGACGGATGAACTCCTGGACAAGTTGGGAGTGGCGACCTACCTTACGACTATTGACCTGACCAAGGGGTATTGGCAGGTAGAACTGACAGACAGAGCTAGGGAGAGGTCAGCCTTCATCACTCCAATAGGCTTATTTGAGTTCAAAGTAATGCCTTTCCGAATGAAGAATGTCCTGGCCACTTTCCAAAGGTTGGTGAACCAGGAGTTAACTGGTGCTGAGGAGTATGCTGTGACGTACCTGGATGACATTGCCATCTTTAGTACCAGCTGGAAGGAACACCTATCCCTCCTTAGGGAAGTGCTGGGCAGGATACAGAGGGCCGGGCTCACTGTCAAAGCCAAGAAGTGCCAGGTGGCCATGGGGGAAGTGGCATACCTTGGGCATGTGGTAGGCAGGGGACAGCTCCATCCTAACCAGATAAAGATAAAGGTGATCCAGGCGTGGCCCAGACCAGAAACCCAGAAGCAAGTCAGGAGCTTTCTAGGGACAGCAGGGTACTACAGTGTAGTGATAGTATAATATGTTGATTATTGTCACTCCATTTTGTATGCTATTTCATGTAATGTATGTCATTTTATACTCCATTTTGTATTGTGTGACTCCATTTTACATGCTGCTTCATTTAATTGGTGTTTTGCTCTTTAGATAGCCTCATTATTATGTTTTGCTTCAGACAGTGTATTTTGCTGACTTGAAGGTCGCATATTATCAGGCAACCTGTTTTTGTAGTTTTGTTTAAACTTCTGCTTAGCTCATAGTGTTCTAGGCACCGGCCAGTGTTTGGACACAGTGACCTAGCAGGTGTAGGAATTCTGAGCAGTCCTTATCATGTGAATTTGCAGCATCCTGGGAGCCCGCCAGCTTCTAGAATGTGGGAAAACAACACTATGAGGGCTGCACGATTATTTTTAGCATAGAATAAGATATAAATGTAGCTTTCTAATGCCTGGTTAGAAGCCTCACCTGCAGGGTGGATTATCGCGTGGGGTCAATTCTCGTTCGTGAGACTCCTAGCCAGGCTGACAAGGGGCTTCCCAGCCATTGGAACAGGCTTGATGTAGCTTTTGGAATCGTGATGTATAACCTTTGTATTATATTTTGCTATAATAAAGCTTTGGCTTGCTGTACTTATTGTAACCTTTTGTATTATATTTTGCTATAATAAAGCTTTGGCTTGCTATACTTATTGTACTGTTATTGTGTGTATGTGAGTGTGAATGGCAAATAGCTGCTTGGTTTGAGTTGGCAGAACATTTTTACGTGAGTTGCAGGATTCAAAATAAAATGTCTATTTTTAGGAAAAAGGATGAGTTCTTTTTTTAAAGGTGTATTAAGGTTCAAACAAGCAAGGGCAACTGCCCTTTGTACTTGTAATTTGTGCTTGCTGCAAGTATATACTGTTAGAGCCAATGATGGCTTTCACAGTTCAGGCTGCTTTTAGGAGAAAAGCAGCGGCTGGTTAAGAAGTTAGATAAGCAACATCTAGAAAGAAAAAGAAACTACTGTGGATGTACGTATGTAGGTGACTACAGAAGGATGATTTGAAAACTTCATGTTGCCTATCTGTGTAGTTTCAAGTTTTTCTGTATCAATTTCTAAGTTCCTTGCCTCCTATAGAGGCTGAAACATTTGATCCTAAACCCAAGTACTGGGACCTCTACCAGATGGATCTCAACCTAGTACTGTTAGAGATTTTTCTTTGTTTTGTTTTTAAACTGCAAACCAGAGCTCTGGAAAAAGACTTGGTTTGGCAGGTTACTAAAATGGCCAAAAGAAAACCTTTGAAAGAGTTAATAGCTGCAGCGTTTGGAAATTATCACGAAGGTCCTGCAGTCAGTTTTCTTACTTAGACTAGTATATCGGAAAAGAAGAAGAAAAATACCTTGGCACCGGGTAAGTCTGAATTTTTTTTTATTCAAAATTGTTTTATGTCTGTCTGTTTTATTTCTGTAATACATATACTAAACAAGGTAATGCTCAGTCTTTCTCATGCATATTTTCTAGCTTATATCTGTGTTCTGTAATTATGTTCTATTGTCAAGGTTACGTAGATAGATTGACTGCCTCAGTGCACAACATGTTACAGAAAAAGAGAGAAGAAGCTTTTGCCTTCATAGCTGACTGTTTAATTGGCTTTATTTTTAATGGAACATTTGTGCTGCCTAGATAGGGTCAGTGAAGAACTTTTGTTTGGTGGAGCAGGTAGTGTTGATGGTAAAGAGTTATGACGTCATATAGATTGCAATGTGCAGAAAGAGTTGTAGTTTGCAAGCAACGTGCCAAGCCACTGCTAGGTGAAAATGTAATGTGTTAACTGCTATAAATGACTTTATCATACTTCTAGTTAAAACCAGAAACTTTTTGCAAAATGGCAGAGTGCCATATTTTAGTTATGTGCCAAAAGGTGTAATCATGTTATACGAGGTGTGTTCACTTACAGATGATGTGTTTAAAAAGTGTTTTGTTCTGGAAAGATTTGGCATGGCAATATGTATAAATGTGTTGGTTTAAAAATTGTCAATGTTACAAGACAGGCAGGAGGCAGCACATATATCTAAACCACGTATAGTTTTCTAATGGCACTATGGGCATTACCTCAGCAAATTGGTGTGAAACAATGTCAGTCTTATTTTGTGTTAAGTATTTCTTTTTGTGTATGTGTGTGTGTGTGTACTGTCTTGGCCAGCAGTATTTAAAGACATTTTAATATTGGTGGTGTTCAAGGGCACTACAGGAATGGCTGGGTTTGAATGACCCTTGCATGCACACTGTGACCTTTTGCACTTTATTTGACCTTCTTGTGTTTCAATATTTTATGTTACTACCAGTTCAAACTTGATGTGTATTCCATGCCTAAAGCACAACTTTTCACACAAAATGTATGTTTTCATGAAAGCACACCAAGAGTGAACCATGTAATTTGACTTTTTATTGCAAAACTAGTATTCTAAGTGAAGAGGAACAAACTTTTACAATTTTGAAAAAAGGACTATTACAGCTGTTTTTGAGAGTTTACCATCTACAGAGATATGTATTTACGTATTACCATCAATCTGGACATTTTGTCATGCTTAGGATAAGGGAACCCAGGGACGCTTGGCTTTTTTATCCTATGGAAATAATCTTGTTTTATTTTAAACTGATGTGTGTTTGTTTTGTTGTTTGTCTATGTTTCACAGCTAACCTTTTATTGCTACAGTATTGAACTGTCTCTTGCACCTCGAGCTGTGTCTTCCAACAGTAGGAGCTTGGAGGGAGGGGTAATACCTTCCTCCTTCCAGTGTAATACCCCAAAGGTTGCAAGGTACATGTCATATTTATACTGATTCATGGTCTGTACAATGGTTTAACAACCTGGCTGCCCACTTGGGCTAAGGATGAGTGGAAAATTTATTCGAAAGAAATATGGGGAAAAGAACTGTGGCAGGAAATATGGACTATGGTGCAAAATACTCAGACCACTGTATTTCATGTTGATGCTCATTGTGCTTCAGATACACTAGAACGATGGTATAATTCTATTGCAGATGAAAAAGCTAAGATTCTTCCAGTGGATATTGAAGAAACTCAAAGTCAGCAGTTATCAGGGCTGGCAAAATGGGCACATCAAAATGTGGACATTTGGGAGAAAGCCACTTACAGGTGGGCATATAGTAGGGGGTGTACCCTAACATTGGTTTGGTTAAAACTGTTGTGCTCAGTTTCCTATATGCCAACATGGGCAACAAAGACCAATCCTCATATTGTGAAAGGACAATTGGGAGGGAAAATTACCGGACAAATTTGGCAGATTGATTACATTGGACCTCTACCCCTTAGTGGAGGATGTCAATATGCTTGCACAGTTGTAGATACATATTCAGGGTATTTATTGGCATACCCTTGTAAACAAGCTACACAGAAAAACACCATTAAGGCAATTAACTTAATTATGTTGTACTATGGAATACCCTTGCAGATACAAAGTGACAATGGTTCCCATTTTGAGGGAAAATGGTACAGCTTATGCTCAAGCCCATAACATACAGTGGGTATTTCACATCCCTTATTACCCGTGAGGCAGCAGGGTTAATTTGACAGAATGAATGGATTGCTGAAAGAACAGTTTAGGAAATTGGGGAGCCTACGAAAATGGAAAGAGAATTTGCATGAAGCATTACAGATTTTAAATAATAGACCAATTGGAGAATCTGAGACCCCTTAATGCGAATGATAGCTCTAATTTGCAAGTGCAGGCTTACTCAACTACAGAAACAGTGTTATATTGGGAAATTACACTAGGAGCTCTGTCTCTTGCAGGGCAACCCAGAAGCTGCTGGACTTGATTTACATGCCCTTCAAGAATACAGAATAAACAGCAGAAACATTCAAGTGATAGAAACTGGTATTGGAATACAAATTCCACCGAGACATTTTGGTTGGATAGCACCTAAATCAGAACTAGCCCTCAAGGGAATACAAATTTTGGGAGGGTGATTGATTGTGATTATCAAGGAGAAGTGAAAGTAATTTTGTTGAATAGTAGAGAACAAAATCTGTTAATTCAACAGTATGACAGAGTGGCTCAATTGTTAATTATTCCAGTTAACAAAGTGACCCTATAAGGGACAAGCCTCCACTCTTAACAGCAAGGGGGATAAGGTTTTGATCCACAGGAGGTTTTAACAATGGTGCCAAAATATGGGTTACAAACCCAAATGGCCCTCCTGAACCAGCTGAGGTGATAGCCACCGGACGAGACAACACAGTGTTAATTATCAGGTCAGGAAAGAAAAATGGGAATACGTGCCTGCACATAAATGTTATCTTCGAGAATAATGAAATTTGTGCTTTCTAGGTCCAGCAATGGATTTTAAAAGGAATGCTGGTGTGTCTTATGGTCCATTTGGCAGAGCTAGTTACCCTGGAGGAAGGATTCAAAGGGTTAACTGTAATGACACTGGTTGTAAAGGAACCTGGAGTTGGAAAAATGATACCAAAGATAGAACCCAGGGGAACTTTAGCTGCCCATCCGGACAGAAGTGTGGTACTGAACGTGACATTTTCACCAGGGGTCAACTCTGGATGACAACTGGTGGCTCAGGACAATATGCCTATGAAACAGATGAAATCTCTTTGCAGAATAAGACTGCTATTAAATGCTGCAACTTACCGAATAGTTGCATGGTGACTGTACAACATAGACTTGATTGCTGCATGAATCAAACAGACATTTTCAATGCAAGTATTACTTTGATTGACATAGACACGTTATTCTGCATGAATGCTACTGCAATAACTAATAGAACTACTTGGCAGATCACATTACAGTGTTGAAAAATCATCCTGTAATTAGCAATGATAGTATAGTTAAGGTTCCATCCACATGTACATCAGTAGCGCAGCGTATCAGAAAATGTAATTCATTGTAACATAACGTTTATGTTTAGTAGAAAATGCAAATATAAAAGAGCTTGGTATGATACGCTATTAGGTGGAGCAGGGCAGGGTATGGAATTTTTAAATAATGTGGATATAGAAACACTGACTAACAGGCTTCAGGCAGTAGGAATTGATGTATTTAGCTTAATTAATTTACAAGCTCAATGGATGCCAACTGTTTTCTTACCCCAAAGATTAACTTTGAATTATGATTTTGAGTTCTTGCAGTTATTTAATGCTTCACAGGTATGGGGAATGGGAGTAGCAGAAAATATTTCGCGATTTATTGATTGGACAGAATGCACATGCGACATATGTATTCTATAATGCAAAGAAATAAGGCCCAGAGTGATTTAATGAGTAATAATGAATATGTGGAGGACCGTGTTCAAATCATGGATTCCTAGTAATCATTGGATTGTAATGTCATCCACCACAGTAAAATGCATAGGTCCCTGATAATGAGCAGAAGCTTATTTTGTATTGGCAGCCCAATATTTTAGATCAATCAAGATTGAGTATCTCATTAACTAAAATTAAACAGATAATTCAGGAAACAGACGTAATGCAGGCTCATTTGGCAATAAGAAATAAATCATTAGTGCAAAGTCAGGTGCAAACTACGATAGTTAAAAATAAAATGATTGATTTAAGTTCCAAGATTCAACAAGAGACTACTCATTATTGGTGGGATATTTTTACAGGATGGTCTCCATCAGCTACAAAAGTGTTAAATATTCTGATACATCCTATCATAATCATTGCTGTAGTGACAATTATCTTGCTTATTTGGACTTGTTACTTATCATGTTATATTTGTAGTAATTTTGCTATGGTACCAATATCATACAAATCGTAGTCACAATAATCAAAGGACCGAATGTAGTGATAGTATAATATGTTGATTATTGTCACTCCATTTTGTATGCTATTTCATGTAATGTAGTGTCATTTTATACTCCATTTTGTATTGTGTGACTCTATTTTACATGCTGCTTCATTTAATTGGTGTTTTGCTCTTTAGATAGCCTCATTATTATGTTTTGCTTCAGACAGTGTATTTTGCTGACTTGAAGGTCGCATATTATCAGGCAACCTGTTTTTGTAGTTTTGTTTAAACTTCTGCTTAGCTCATAGTGTTCTAGGCACCCGGCCAGTGTTTGGAGCACAGTGACCTAGCAGGTGTAGGGAATTCTGAGCAGTCCTTATCATGTGAATTTGCAGCATCCTGGGAGCCCGGCCAGCTTCTAGAATGTGGGAAAACAACACTATGAGGGCTGCACGATTATTTTTAGCATAGAATAAGATATAAATGTAGCTTTCTCAATGCCTGGTTAGAAGCCTCACCTGCAGGGTGGACGCATCGCTGTGGGGCCAATTCCCTGTCTGTGAGACTCCTAGCCAGGCTGACAAGGGGGCTTCCCAGCCATTGGAACAGGCTTGGATGTAGCTTTTGGAATCGGTGATGTATAACCTTTTGTATTATATTTTGCTATAATAAAGCTTTGGCTTGCTGTACTTATTGTAACCTTTTGTATTATATTTTGCTATAATAAAGCTTTGGCTTGCTATACTTATTGTACTGTTATTGTGTGTATGTGAGTGTGAATGGCAAATAGCTGCTTGGTTTGAGTTGGCAGAACATACAGGAAATTTGTACCCAATTACAGTGCCCTGGCTGCTCCCCTATCTGACCTGACAAAGAAAAAAATGCCAAAGAAAGTTACCTGGGGCCCAGCCTGTGAGGAAGCCTTTACCAGACTAAAGGAGTCACTGTGCAGTGCTCCTGTTTTGACAAGTCCGGACTATAGCAAAACCTTCATAGTTCAGACGGATGCCTCAGACATGGGTATTGGGCCAGTACTGAGCCAGACGTCCAGCCAAGGGACAGATCACTCAGTAGTGTACCTGAGCTGGAAGCTGCTCCCCAGGGAGCAAGCATACTCTACGGTGGAAAAAGAATGTCTTGCCATAGTGAGGGCCTTAAAGAAATTAAAGCCATACTTGTATGGGCAGCATTTTGTGGTGCAGACTGACCACAACCCCCTGGTTTGGCTGACGCAGATGGGGAAGAACAATGGGAGACTGCTAAGATGGAGTCTTGCTTTACAGTGGTATGATCTAAAAATTGTACATAGGGCTGGAGCGAATAATCAAAACTCAGATGGACTGTCTAGGGTCTATGAGGAGTGAACTGATTTGAGAAGCTCATCCCATGTAGGGGATAGATCCCCCAGAATCAGTCTAGGTGGGGAGGAGTGTGACATAGACAGCCATGTTCTGAGTGCTGTATCATTTTTATTACTTAAAATAATGGAAATGAGGTATTGAAATGCCTGTTAAAAATGCCAGTGCCCTTGGAATAACCTGACTCCCCCCCCCACCGTTTTCAGCTGAAGGATGGATGCCATGAGAAGAATGCTGAGACAGCATGTGAGATTATACACAAACAGATTTTAGAGACAATGTGTTACGTGGAAAGCCTGAAGCTAATTATAGGGTTAAGAAGCTTGAGTTCAGCATATCCATTTTATGATTCTTCCAGAGGAAGAAAAGCAGGTTGTGATGTATTAGTGCGAGATCATAAATGCTTTGGTGTCTGTGTAACAGAGGATACTGTTTAAATATCAAAGAGATGTCATTTGACACACACGAGTTAGGCTGAGGATTGCAGAATGTAATACTTTGAAAATACATCCTGTGGTTGTATAAGATATATATTTTTTATACATAATCTGACAGAGGAGGAGCTAGCTGACCTCACCAAAAAGGGGTTGGCCATTACAGTTGTTTAAGGAATAATTCTGTTTTGCAGAGACACACATTTTTACCTAGACTCTGACCAAGCAAGATCGGTGAGCACTTAAGCAAGTATTTAGAGACTACATACTGTAGTAGGAATTTGCACTGTTTAAACCTTGTTTCTTTTTAAAAGATTTGTATGTCTTTTGATATCATGGTCGACTCAATCACCGACCACTCTCCCATCTACTGTCAATGGCGTGCCGGTCAGCCACCCCCCCTCGGCTGGTCACTTTTACGAACTTTGCTAACCTGGATGAAAATGTCTTCCTCCTGGATATATCAAACATTGACTGGTCTGACATATACCATGCAGCTAATGTAGAGGATGCCCTAAAAGCATTCCTACTGCAGTTCCTCTCAGTACAAAATAAGCATGCACCGAAAGCTATGAGAAGAGTCAGGGGGAAACAAACCAGATGGCTCCATAAAGATCTCTTGCAACAACTTCGACGCAGGGACAAACTCTGGAAAAACTACAAAAGCTCTGGGTTGCCTAGTGACTACTCATTATACAGGCAGCAAAGGAATTCCTGCAGAAAGAACATAAGGTTGGCTAAAAGCTTGTACTATCAGAACTTGCTGAACAACTCAGCCCAAGATCCCCGTAAATTCTGGGGGCACATAAAAACCTTCCTGGGTACACCTCAAGCTGTCACACCCTCTGACATGGTCTTAAATGGCTCCCATTGTAACAACCCCCTCACCATAGCGAATGCCTTCAACAACATGTTCTCTGACCTCTCATCCTATACCTGCACACTGCCATCAGCAACCCACACTACTGTCTATGTGACAGCTCCTGCCTCTGCCTCCCACGCCAGTGACCCTAAACCTTACCCCTTCTACTTCAAAGCCATTACTAGCACTCAGGTTCTGAACCTACTAAAGAAAACATCTGAATATACTAGTCCTAGTTCAGACCAGCGGGAACCTCACCTGTTAAAAATAGCTGCGCATCTTATCTCTAAACCACTGGCAAAAATCTTCACTTTGTCCCTTACCAGCGGTACAGTCCCGGACCTCTGGAAAATGGCTAGGATTTCTCCAATCTACAAAAAAGGGAACAAAAGTGACATCTCCAACTACAGACCGATTGCAATACTGTCAGTACTTAGCAAAATCCTAGAAAAACTGGTTGCAAATCAGATCCTGGGTTACCTTGATACTACAAAACAGCTCAATGATGCACAGCATGGGTTCAGGAAAAACCACAGCACGATGACTGCCCTCGCAAGTTCACCTCGGATATCCTCTCGGACATGGATCAAGGAAGGCACACAGGGCTGTCTTCATTGACCTTACCAAGGCTTTTGACCTTGTGGACCACCCCCTGCTCCTGTCCACCCTTCTGAAAACAGGTTGCTCCTCTCCTGTGCTCAACTGGTTCAGAAGCTACCTGTTAAACAGGTCTCAGGCTGTTAAATTCAACTCAGCCATTTCTACCACTGTGAAAACGAACATCGGAGTTCCTCAAGGCTCTATTCTGGGTCCTCTTCTTTTCACACTCTTCATAAATAACCTCCCAGATGAATTACCTGCCTGCTCCTCACTTCTCTATGCAGATGACCTGGTCATCTATGCCAGCTCACAACGTTGAGCATATAAACTTATCACCAATAGAGCCTACTCCGCGCCCAGAACTGGCTACACTCCCATCGCCTTTATTCTCAATTCCACCAAGACAAATGCCATGCTACTGGGCACTACACAGAAGCTTCACGTGCACCACCCCTCTTAACATTCTTTGATCTAAATGGAAACCTCTACAAGTCGTCACCTCCTTCCGTTATCTGGGCATCCTGCTGGACCAATCTCTTGACTTAAATCTACACATCCAAACCACATAAAAAACAGTGAACTGTAAGCTGGGAGCAGTATACAGAACCAGCTATATGCTCACTTCTTCAGCAAAGCTAGCCATAGCCAGGGGGATCCTTCTACCTACACTTACCTACTGTGCGCCCATTCTCACTTCTGCCCACAAAACTGCCCTGCATAAATGAGATGTCACTTACAATAATGTCTGCCGATATGCGGCTAAAGCGCCACGACTTCAACACCATTGCCAGCTATACACTGATCTTGGGTGGCTCTCCCCCTCTGCCACCAGGCGCTACTACCTGGGCTGTCTAAATGACTCTATTCTCAGACAAAGACAGCCAGCAGCACTTGCCGAGATGCTTCTTCCCTCTAGACCAAACCGTGAGTTAAGATTGGCAGACAAAGCCCTCCTGGTTGTTCCCCGCTGCCAGACCAACAAAGGAACCGGTTCCTTCAAATACGCAGCCCCTAAGTTGTGGAATCAGCTCCCTCTGGATCTCAGGCAAGCATCCTCGCACCCTGCTTTCAAACGTGGGCTGAGACTCCACCTGGCCTCCCTAGATCAATTCACCTGCTTTGACCCTACCTGATTTCCTTCTCGGCTTCTACTCCCTCCCCTCGCTACCTGCCCTCTCATTTCTCTCCTCCCACTCCTCCTGCAACCTACCCCTACCCTTAAGCTCCCCTGCCTGTACTACCTCCTTATTAACTTCATTGGATGCAAATGTATATTTTAGTTATGTATTTGTGAATGATAGCACTGCCTCGTCTAAATGCTACTTGTAAAATATACTCTCCTGTAATCTGTTGCCAGGTATTATCTTTATTTTGCTAAATGTCACAGGCTAACCAACTACCTGGCAGGGCCACCTCCGAAAAGTCAGATGTTGGTACTGCAAGGATCACTACCCCCATCCCCTCCTGCCCCTATTCTCTACCCCTGGCCGTCCCCGGCCAGAGACCGTTATCGGATCTTATGCCCAGACTCGGAACCGTGAGCCTGGCTGCACGTACCTTCCTATAACCGCTAAAGCCATAAGTGCACTTTTCACTACCCCTGGCCCCGGCCAGGGACCGTTATCGGATCTCATGCCCAGTCTCGGAACCACGAGCCAGGCTGCACGTACCTTCCTATAACCGCTAAAGCCGTTAGTGCGCCGACTCTTTCTCTCTCGCCTCCAACCTCCCTTTCTCTTATGCCCAATAGTGGGACCATGAACCTGGCACTCCCCCTAGCTCGCTGCTGCTAAAGCCGTAGGCTCATCCCACAGTCCCCAGAAACCACGGGCTGCCTGCTGCCATTCGCCCGTCTACGGCACCTCCCCTCCAAGCTCAGCTTTCTAACCTGCTGCCTTAGCCTCTGGCTGGGTGCCTTAATTTCTCCCCCCCTTATCGCTCTCCTTACCTCCTCCATTCCACGATACCGTTTTGACTACCCCCGCCATAGTCTAAATGGCTTGTACCTTCCCGGCCGCTCCTCACCTTCTTGCCCAGTGGGGAAACCACAAGCCCAGCTACTACCCTTTGCTTTTTCCACCAAAGCTGTAAGCATACCTTATGGCCCCCAGATCTCTTTGCTGATTGCCGCTTGCACTCCTTACCATGGTACCCATTGGCTACCCATCCCATCCCCTACCCTGGCCGGGTGCCGTGATTTTTTCCTCCAACTGCCCCTCTTTGGCCCTGGGGAGCATGCTTCCCGAACCTGGAGCCCGGTCCTCTTTACCACACTCCCTTCCCCCCGCCTTTCTCCTCACCCTGGATACCTTTTCCCTGAGGAATGAGTCTAGACCTTGTCCTTATACCAGTACCAACACTCCCTGTTAACCTCTCTTGTACTGACCTATTGTTTATTGCCTAGACTAGCCTACACCATGTTAGCCTAGCCGAAGCTGCCTCCCTGTATTAATGAATGTACTCTGTAATGATTGCCTCAAATTGTATTGTTGTTTGCTTCCTTGGTTATCCTGTATTGTACTCTCCCGGGTCGTGCCTGAAAATAGTCACCTGCTGGCTAGTGCACTTACCCGGTAAACAAAAGCTAAATAAATAAATATAACAGTTCTGTATTTTGTGTTTCACATATTTTTAACTAATTAGTAAAATTATTTTTAGAACTTACTTGGTCTGTCTTTGACTTCTTTTTATTTTGTAAGAAAAGTACATGGTTATTGCAGATACTAAACATAAGCTTGAATGGTGGTACCAACTGGAAAGAGAAGCATTAAATCTGAGGTCTTTATTAAAGTTTTAAAGGGTTCATCTCTGTACACCTGGTTAGGTGTCCATAGGCAAAAATATCTGGCCCCCTGAAGACAGATATATCTCAGCCTGTGCATTGGGTATGCTAACAAGAGGTTAACAGTTTGAATCCCTCCAGAACTGGAGACCAAAGGTTGATTGGAACTCACAAAAACAGACAAGAGGGTTACCGTGTCTGTTACACTGTTCACAAGACTGCTCTCAGAGGTTGGCACTTTGGGAGTAGAGGGTCTGACTTGCTGAGTGGGTTTGTGATAAGCACCAGGTCCAGAATTGCTTCCCCCAGTGGGACTGGTCACATACTGCATCATGAAGCCATCTTGGATTGCATCCAGGATTGCCTGGCTTCTGGCACAGAACGTGGCCAGACTAACCCATTCAATTTTGGGCAGATTAAAGTCACCTACCATTACTATCTCCCCCCTTTTCACTGCTTTTGTTAACTGAGTGCATAACTCCCTGTCCTTGTTCTCACCCTGACTGGGTGGTCTGTATGTGACCCCCATCCTTATCTTCCCTTCTTTATTTGTCTGGAGCTGGAGCCATAGCACCTCCGTGCTTCCTCTTTCAAAATCCTCCCTCCCTTGTGTACACAATACCTTCCCTTATGTATGCTGCCACCCCACCCCCTTTTCCTGTCTCCCTGTCCTTCCTGTGCAGCCTGTAATCTGGGATCAATCGGTTGCAGTCCTGGACAGCTGATGCCCAAGTCTGTGTAGTGGCAGCAATGTCTACCCAGCTTTCTGCTAAGAGCGCCTGCAGTTCTGCCACCTTGTTCCCAAGACTGTGCACATTCAGCACCACCACTCTCCACTTTGTCTCTGTCGTGCCCCTGCTCTTCCTCTGAGTTAATCCTATCTGACTTGCTTCTCCCCCCCTTTATCTGAATTGTCATCCATCTTTGCTCCCTGTTCCTTGACTCCGCTGATGTGGAAGGGAGACACTCTGTCCTCCCCTTTTCTGCCTCCCCCCTTAGTAGTTTAAACCCAGCTCCCTCATCATGTATTCCCCCATTTTAGTTTTAATTTCCTTTCTCCCCCTCCAGGTCAGGTGTAGCCTGTTTCTGCATTGGAGTCTCTTGTCCACCCATGTGTCACCCCACTGACCTATAAGACCAAATTCCTCTTCCCTACACCACCGGCCTAGCCATCCATTAAATACCCCTATCCTTTCCTTCCTAGCTGTGTTTTCCCTTGGTACAGGAATTATCTCAGAAAAGGTTAGTGATTTCACAGTCTGCCTACATGCCACTGCTAAGTCCATAAATCTGTGTTGCACCACCTCGGTCTTCTTCCCGGCTAAATCATTTGCCCCAATGTGTAGTATCAAGTCTGTTTTTTCCCCTGTCTCTCTTCCAGAGTGTCCGTTCTCCCAAACATTCCTCCCATGGTTCCTGCCACCTGTATTTTCCATCCTTGTTTTACTTTTTTCCCACTCCCCCTTTTCTGTCTCTCCCTTGTTTCTGTCCTCCCTGTTTCCTTCCATCGAGATATATGATTTCTGGCCCCCCTTAGCTACCTTCTGGCCCTATTCACCCACAGCCTCCTTTGCTATCCTGCTGCAATTCCATATCCGCCTTGCCATTGTTCCCTTTGGTCCCCTTTGTCAGTATTGCATATCTAATGTATGTCGTTGCCCCCGAGATGGAGGTTTCCTGTGCCCTCCAGTTCCTGCCCTGAGTTCCTTGTTTTTGTCCCCGTTTTCATCATCTTCCTCCCTCTCGTCTTTCCCTATCATATAGGTATTACTTGTCCTCCCGACTTATCCCTTGCCTTCATCTGCCTTCTTCCTGCCTCTCCCTATTATTGATATTCTTTAGCTTCTATTCATCTACTCTGTGTTCAGTTTGCCCCTGTATATTTTCTTCATTTCTTTTCATCTTCCATCTCTCTCCTCTGCCCCTTTCATGTGGGTGTTGCTTTTCCTATTGACCTTTCCCTTGCCCTAGCCTTGTCATCTTCCACCTCTCCCCTCTGCCCCATTCATATGGGTGTTGCTCTTCCTACCAACCTATCCCTTGCCTTACCTTGTCATCTTCCACCTCTCCCCTCTGCCCCATTCATATGGGTGTTGCTCTTCCTGCCAACCTATCCCTTGCCTTGTCATCTTCCACCTCTCCCCCTACCCATTCATATGGGTGTTGCTCTTCCTGCCAACCTATCCCTTGCCTTGTCATCTTCCACCTCTCCCCTCTGCCCATTTCATATGGGTGTTGCTCTTCCTGCTGACCTATCCCTTGCCTTGTCATCTTCCACCTCTCCCCTCTGCCCATTTCATATGGGTGTTGCTCTTCCTGCCAACCTATCCCTTGCCTTGTCATCTTCCACCTCTCCCCCTACCCATTCATATGGGTGTTGCTCTTCCTGCTGACCTATCCCTTGCCCTAGCCTGTCCTCTTTCTGACTCTCCTCATTGCTGATTTTCTTTACTCCATGTACGTCTGCTCCATATCTAGTTTGTTCCTGCTTCCAATATCTGCTGCCCTCTATCATTTCTTGAAGTGCCATAGTGAGGCATTCTATCTCCATTTTTAGCTTTCCTCTGCTCCTACACACTGGGCACCTCTCCATCTTCCACAGTATCTCTATGAATGCACCTGCCCCACAGTAGTTACAATCTACAATCCTTCCCTGGTTGCCCTGCCCTGTGTTGTGTCCCCTAGAGCCCCACATTTTACCCACTTCTTTACTGGCTATAATTTCTCCTCTAGTTCTTGAATTACTCGATCCCTTGACCACACTGTACCCTACAATTTAATGAGTTATCTTCAATTGCATCATTGACAGCAATGTTTTCCTAAACAGTCCCCACTGTATCGACTGGCTTGAATGCAGCAGTACTTTAAACGCCCTAATAAAAGTACCGGGGTAATAAGCAAAAATACACTAAATTACTGACTTACTAAGCTAATAATAAAGTACCCTAAAGGTAAGCTAGAATACACTAAATGACTATTTGATTGCTAGGTCAATATTGAGCAGAACTATACTAAGTCATTAACTTAAAGAGCAACTGACATGATCTGGCCAAAAGTGATACATTGCAGAATTAGAATAAGCATGCCCCATTAAACACCATACCAAAAGTAGATGTCTGTGTTACTTCAGTTTAAAGTTATTAGCCATTTCATAACCCTGATTTCACTACCTGTTCAAAAAAAGCCCATGTCAGTGAAGAGCTGATGACAATGTCATCTGGGGACCTCACAGTCTAGAATTCCCTGTCAGCAAGCTTATAGGACCTGTTTCTCCAAAGTTGTAAATATTATGTGCAATGGTTTTCACAAGTAAAACAGACAGCACCAGTCAGTAAGCTATGTGGGCTCTTTTTTCACTTGGTCTATGAAAGTTTTTCCCCAAGTGGCTCAGTTCAGTACATTTGGAAATCAATCTAAATATGGCTGTAGAACAGTGCTGTACTGCTAGCATTGTTTCACAGCAATCTATTGGCCTGCCGAGGGAATTGCAGAAACAACCACCAGAGCTGAAATCTTCTACGCACTTTAATATATGCATTTCCCATAATGCACAGCAGTCAAATCCCAAACAGCAAACACAGCAGAAAAATGGAGATGATTCCACAGTTCACAAAAGTAAGCCAGCCAAAATGAACATATATTCTGAAATGTTGATCACATCTGCATGTATATCAGTAATTGAATGAATATTCACCACTGCACCCACAATATACAAAAGCAGTTAAATATATGTATTTCCCATAATGCACAGCAGCCAAATCCCAAACAGCAAACATAGCAGAATAATCTAGATGATTCCAAAGTTCACAAAAAGTCAGCCAAAATGAACACATATTCTGAAATGTTGATCACATCTCCATGTAATCAGTAATTGAATGACTGTTCACCATTGCACCCACAGTATACAAACTGCAGTTACATGTATGCATTTCCCATAATGCACAGCAGTCAAATCTCAAACAGCAAACACAGCAGAATAATGGAGATGATTCCACTCTATGTCTGTATCTGTGTTTTATTGTACTTGCTAATATAAGAGTTCATGTTACAATTTCTTATAATGCATGATTCCCTGTTTCTGCACTTGCCATGTTACAAGCACATTAAACCACCCCAGAGTATTATTCTACTGTGGAGTTAACTTTGTTACAAAACCTAACACTCATATAGTTTTTATAGCAATGGTTTCTGAATGGTGCTGCCTGTTTTACATGTGATAATCATTGCACTTGATCTTTACAATGTTGGAGAATCAGGTCCTATAAGCTTGCTGTTAGGGAATGCTAGACAGTGTGTTTCCTAGATGACATCATTGGCAGCTCTTCACTGACATAGGCATTTATTGTACAGGTAGTAATATCAGGGATAGAAAATAGCTAATAACTTTAACATGAAGTAATGTAGAAATCTAATTTTTGGTATGAGATTTATTGGGGGTATGCTTATTCGGATTCTGCAATGTAGCACTTTTGGCATCAGTGGCTCTTTAATTACTAGATTAACATACAGTTACAGTGTAATTGGCAGTGTAATTCAATTAAAATATCCTCCGATAAGCAGATAAAGCAACTATAAGCAGAAATAAATAAATTGACTGCAACAGCTCAAGATTACCCCATGACCCTGAAAAGTCACTGTGCCTCTGGTTATGTTGCAGTGTCTCAGAAGTCACAATTTCAGTGCTGGTGATTATGATGCAGCAGTTTATCCCAGATTAAGCTTTAAGGATGCATTCACAGTACCTTCTGTATGATTTTTAAGTCCCTCCAGCAGCAATCCTGCCTCAATGTACACCCTGAGAACACCCCCTTCACTGTACTCCTCCTCCTGCCAGTTCCTGATTGGTGCTTCTCTTTCTAGGTCTGCCTCTGCTAGCCTCCTTACCCCAATCTGTACATTGGGGAGGCGCTCCAGAACAGCATTTAAAACTGGAGGTGGTGGGAGATGAGTGGGTGGGTGGGTGAACAAATTCAGCATCTTCAACAGCCTTGTAGTGCACATGAGTAGTGCAGAACTACTTCACAGAGTGCAGGTGGTGGTGGTTGGCCTAGTGTGCACATGTGCCACAATAAAGCTGTGTGTATTCCCCTATCTGATGTTATATGTGCCTGGTGTGCCATGTGTGCCTCAAGTGTACCCATTGTGGTGTTCCTGCATGGTGATCAGCTCATTTTTGTGGTGTGCCTGTACACAGGAGTGCACTGTGCCTCCATTCCCTTTCTAACTTTGTCATTCTCTTACCACATAGAGTGACAGGGCTGAATAATGCCCTGTTCCATTTGTTATGCAGAAAGATCTACATGCAAGCATCTGTTCTAGTCTCTCCTTTCTGTCTCTTTTCTGTCTGGTTGTGCAACCAAATAATCTTGTGAGATCTAGGAACTGATCACTCTGATGGTCTCACAATTCTCTGCCTCTCACTGTCTCTCTGCTTTCATTGCTTCTGTCTTTTCTTCCCCCTTGCATATCTGTGGTTATAAAAATATAGGTGAATCTATGTGAAACACGGAATCCCTTGTTTGAAAATGTATATAGTTATACTATTGAAATGATTGCAAAAAGCTATTGGAGCTCATGAGGGTAACCTGAGATGCTGGTTTGCAAAATGTTTGCAGAGCTGTCAACAAAATGTCAGTTCCAGGTCACCATGTTCTGTTTGTTGCACCTGCAAGGAAACTTATAAGAACACCTTGAGAAAAACAGCATGTTCTCTTTAACAACTTTCCTGGCAAAGGCTTTTTATAAAAAGAGCAGCAATATTTTTACTAGAAAGACTGAGATTGGAAATTGAGAAGAAACACTCAGAAGAAGGACTTTGTTTTCTCTGTTTATACTGCCTTTGTAAATATCAGTAGTAGTAAAACAACTTTATTTATACAGGCTAATATTTGACAAGCAAATATATACCATAGGGCAAAAAAAAAGCTCTGTTTTCAAGGCAATCCAGTATTTTACATAATAAATTACAGCTTAAGAATATCATGTGAGTTAAGAATACACAGCTATATACTAGCTAGTACTTTACAAAGACAAAACATTCAACATAATCCTAAATGTATGTACAAAGGCACTAGCATAAACCCTTAATAGCAATGGCATTCGTGCAACTTAGGTTTAATATGTTGTCTAAATGTGTTAACAGATTCTGATCAATTTTAATTTTTTATTTTACTGTTATTGATAATGATAAAATGCTCATTGCCAATTTTACAACTGCTCCTGGTTTTCCTATGCTTCCTGACCTGTGCCTCGATGACAGATGGTTTCAGAGTGGGATTATTTATTTATTTATTTATTGGAGTCTTGGAAAACACCTGTGAGCGGATGCTCTTTTTTTTGAGCCTCTCTGATGCCTCCCAACCTGCCACTCCTTTTGAGCGCCAGTGCCTTCTACCACCCTCTGACACCCTACCACCCTCTGACACCTTACCACCTTTCACCAGCTCCTATACCGCCTACCTGAGAGTGACCCCAGTATATCCCTGTACCGGGTGGGTCCCTCTCCTCTGGGAGGAAATCATCTTGTGGCATGACACAGCTTCTCAGGTGCCACAGGGCTGGATCCAGACTGGCTCCAGAACTTCAGGTGGTAGGGGCCTAGGGCGTTTGTCATCTAGGCCTTGGTCGGGAGGCATTTTCCTTGTTCTTGTGCCTCACCCACTGCAGTTCTCAGCCATGCAAGAGCACAGAGGATCCTGGGGTGAGAGCATGCAGGGGGCATGTCAAGGCAGCATGTCTCCCTAAGCACACTCACCAATACGCCTGTAGGTCTTCAGGCTGAGCCCACCCCCCAGGGAGGGAGGCATCCAATGAATGCCTGTGGAACCCCTTCCCTGCCGGACTCCACTCCTGACACTCAGGCTCAGGGCGTGAACCAGGGTCACCAGCGTGCCGAGTGAACCCCTTCGCTCGGTGCCACAGAGCCAGTAGATGCTCTTTAAAGGTTCCACGTCAGTTACATGAGACAGCAGGTGTGAAAACTAAGGACAATAAACATTGGAATAATACATATTTAAATGAGGCAATGGGAAAGACAAAGCTGAAGCAATGTACAATGTATGCCTACGTCTACAAAGAGATGGAATAGTAGTGGAGTGGGTTCAGAGGGGATGGGGGGCTAGGCAGGCATGTAGGACAGGGTGGGAGGAGGTGGGGAGGGGGAAGAAGTGCTTGGGAGGCGGTCAGGATTGATAAGTCAGGAAAGTGCTAGTGGAGGAGTTGCTGTGAGTAGCAGATTAGCTGGGGCACATACAGGTACTCGAAACAAGGAGGTGGTGGCACAGTCTGGTTTTAAAGGATCCAATCGTGGGAGCACCCGAGATGTGAGAAAGCAGTGCATTTAACCAGAGGGCTGCCCGATGTGGGAAGGAACATTGTGCCATAGAAGTGTAGCATCTATATACATGAAAACTTGGGAGGCAGGTGTTCTGATAACTCTGGGTCTTAGAGGGAGGGACAAGAGGTCCTGATCCCCAGATGGTAGTAGATTTAATGAGACTTTTTTGGCTAATATGCAGGTTTGATATCAGAGCCTATCCTTCAGTTGTAACCAGCCAACCTGGGCATAAAGGTCACAGGTGTGGGTGAGCCTCTGAGCACCTGTGAGTAGTCGGCAGGCTTTGTTTAGGGCAACTGCAATGTGATGAAGGGCCGTGTCTGTTGCAGTTCCATATACAGCCAGCCCATAATCTATGAGGGAGATAATGGAGCTGTTGATTGCCAGGTCTAGTGCTTCATGAGTTAGGGAGTGTCAGTGCCAGTAATGTAGACCTATTCTTGTGTTTATGGCCCTTGCAGTGATTTCAATGTGGTGGGAGAAGGACGGAGTGGAGTCGATTGTGATCCCCAGGTGTTTACACTGGGGGACTAGTTCCAGAGTGGTGTCGCTGTCATTCTTTATTGCCAGTGGGTAGTTTTTGAGCTTGTTTTGTGCTGTTGAGAAGAGCATGGTCTTGGTTTTTTATAGTTCATGACCAGCCTTTGTTGTTTGAACCACCCTTCCACGGATGTGAAACCATGTTGCAGATCTGCCTCCAGAAGTTCAGAACACGAGTTGCTGGTAAAGATGACTGCATCATCAGCATAGAGGAGCATATGACAGTGACAGGAGTCCAGGAGCTTATTTAGGAACACGCTGAACAGGAGAGGACCCAAGATTGGCCCTTGTGGTACTCCAGATTTGACAGGACAGCTGTCAGAGAGGAAATCACCAATCTTAACTTGCTGGGTGCAGTGCCTTAAGTAGCTGCAGAACCAGTTCACAGTTTCAGGAGCCAAACCAATGTCAGATAGCTGTTCAAGGAGGAGTGCATGATGCACCTTGTTAAATGCCTTTGATAGGTCAATAAAGGCTGCACCTATGAGATGACCCAGGTCTAGGACATTATGAATGAAACCAACAAACTTGAGCAAGGCTGTAATGGTGCTATGGCCACCCCACAACCCATGTTGCTGAGGGCATAGAAGTTTGTAAAGGTTGAGGTGCACCAACGTCTGGTCAGCCACAATCCATTCGAGAGCCTTGGAGAGTGGTGGGAGGATGGAAATTAGTCTGTAATTGTTTTGCACTGCCTGATCCCCACTTTTGTGGACGGGGGTGACAGTCACAGATTTTCAGTGTTGGGGGAATTGGGAGTGGAAGAGAGACAGATTAATTAATTTGGTTAGTGGTCCTAGGAGTTCCTTTAATGCCAAGTGAACAAATTTAAAGCCCAGGGAGTCCCCACTGTATCTTGATTTGCCACATACCTTTACAATGTACCTTCTGGCATCAGTTTCAGTTACCTCTTTAAAGTGGTGAAGAGGCTTGGTGGGGGCCAGTGCAGGCATCCGTCTAGTGTCCCTTGGGTTAGGGGGGCTGAAGAAGTCTGATGGGAGTACACTACTAAGGTCAATGAATGCATAGTTCAAGAGGTTGGCAACAAGCAGAGGGTCCATTGTTGGGGTATCATCGATATTGAGCATGGAGGGAGCAGATTTGGGATCTTTACCTGTGATATCACTCAAGTTTTGCCAGAAAAAGCTGCTGCTGTTCCATGAGTTGGTGAGAACTTTCTTGTACTAGGAGCTTTTTGCATGGTGGATGGCTTTAGTGCAGCTATTTCAGGCCTTTTTATATTGCTGAGTGTTAGTAGCAGTGCCATGTGCTCGTGCAATAAGCCAGAGACGGTCTTTTGAGGCAAGTTGTTCCAGGAGTGCTGGGGTGATCCATGGATTAGATGGTCCTTTGACTTGTCTTGTGGTGACAGGAGCATGTATGTCGCAGATAGAACTAAATTTTGTAATAAAGATTTCCAAGGCTGCGTCCACATCATTAGTGTTATAAAGGTTCGTCCAGTCCAGAAGTTTTAGGTCAAGTTGTAGCTGAGGTAAGTGGCCTTTTAGGAGCAGTATTATTTCGGTGTTTAGGCTCAGAGAACTAATGCACTCAAACAGTTTGCTAGTGCCGTCGGTGGCCATTTTCGGTGGTAGATATACCGAGATCAGAGTAAGCACTCTATTTTTTGCCCCTAGTAGTAGTCTTATGGCTTGTGCTTGGAGGTGATCGCTGCTGCATGGATATATGAGGACATGTTCCTGTAATGGGTCCTTAGTGTAGATGATGCAACCACCTCCTCTTTTCAAGATCTGGTCCTGCCCGAACAATGTGTAGCCAGGAAGTGTGATGGCAGAGTTGTGTACCTTTGGGGATAACCAGGTTTTACCAGGATACCAGGATTTACGCCATATATACTCTAAGCCAGAAATAGTGCAGCTGTTACTCTGTAGTGGCTGACTGCAGTGGAGTGGTATAAGCTCTGTTGAACTTTCTGTGTCCAACTACTGAGCCAATTTACCACCCACTTTGTTAACTTGCTTCCCCCTTGGTTCTCCAACTTCCTGATCAACCTCTTATGGGGTATCTGGTTGAAGACCTTGTTGAAATCTAAGTATAGAATATCAAGCGCCTGGTCCTTGTCTGCTGCCTTCATGACCTAGTCAAAGAAGCTGATCAGGCTGGTTTGACAGAATCTCCCTGACATGAACTGATGCTGTCTGTAGTCTGGAACCCTGTTTGCTTCAAGAAACCGGACAAGCCTTTCTTTCAGAATGGCATCCATCAGCTTAGACAATAAAGGTTAGACTGATCTACCTGTAGTTTCCAGGGTTGCCCCTAGGCCCACTCTTGCACAGTGGTACCACACGTGCAGTTCTCCACTTATGCAGTACAAACCCACATCTAATGAGCTATTGAACAGATCTGCCAGAGGATCTGGTAGTTCCACCACCAGCTCCCTCAACACCCTTGGGTGCATGCCATCTAGTCCCTGGGACTTGTTTATCTTTAGAGACTGAAGCCCTTTCCTACCCCTGTCTTCTGTTATCCTGTCATCATCCTTGTCCATGGGTTGTATTGCCAGGGGTATATCTTCAAGGAGAGGGGAGGTGATCCTGCCGTTGTATAAGTCACTGGTTAGGCCACACCTAGAGTACTGCATGCAGTACTGGTGCCCATACCTGAAGAGGGACATTAAGTTACTGGAGGGGGTGCAGTACAGGGCAACAAAGATGACCCAGGGACTAGGGGACATACCTTACGTGAGCAGGCTGAGCGAGTTGAACATGTACTCACTGGAGGAGAGGAGAGACAGGAGGGTTATGATTGAAACCTTCAAGTACATGAAGGGAATAAACAAAACAGGCACGGAGGGATTATTCAAGTTAAGGGGGTTTGGGACACTCGAGGTCACAATCTCAGATTGGGGGGAAGGTTCAGGAGGGAAATCAGAAGACACTTTTTTATGGAGAGAGTGGTGTCTGGGTGGAAAGTGTTGCCTGTGGAAGTGATATCCTGTAGAACAGTGGACTGCTTCAAAAGGGGATGGGATAGGGTAAGAGGGAGTATCAGGGGAGGGAGGGAGGGAGGGCAGCTGCAGTATAAGGGTTGCTAGCTTTACATTCGGGCAGACTTGATAGACCATAAGGCCTTTATCTTCTGGCAAATTCATATGTTTGTATGTTCCCTTCTCCCCCTTTCCTTTCCCTTCCCTCATCCTCCCTTGTGGCACTGGTCCATCCTTTTTCTTAGTAAAGACAGAGCAAAGGTATTCATTCAACATCCTTGCTTTCTTTTTACTGTCTTCTACCCATTTCTCCCCTATTTTTACTTTACTATGCCCACTTGCATGACCCTCTTTCCACTAATATACCAGAAGAAGGCTTTCTCTCCCTCCCTCCTTGATCCTCTCCACAGTTTGCAGCTCCTTCCTAGCTTTGGCCTGCCTGCCCACCTTACTAGCCTCCCTAGCTTTCTTCAGATAGTCCTCTCATCCTCATTCCTTTGGGACTACCTAACCTCACAGCCTGGCCCTACTGCCTATTGAACCAGCTTGGTCTCCTGGCTTTGGAGTTTTCCCCCTTCTGGCTAAGGCAGGTGTTAATGGCAGCCCCTATTCCTTCCATGATAACAGTCCACTTCTGATCCACCTCCCCCGTCATTCTTAAAACTAGCTAGTTGGGGGCCTGCCCACCAGTGCAATGGTAGTGCTATCACCTGCGATACTGGTGACTCGAGTTACAGAACAAGCCTGGGTCACTGGAGGGCCAGCTTGGGGGGAGGCCAGCAGAGTGTCCATGCAGACACTTTCCACCTCGGGGAGGGAGGGTATACAGTGGCTGTTGCTCTAATACCCCTTGGTGACCACAGGGGGAGATGCAGTAGGCCCTTTCAGCTCAGGAATGGAGGATGTTGGCTATGGCTAGCGCATGTGCACACCACAGTTTGCATGTGTGCACAGTCCTGTGGGAAGGTAAGAAAACCAGAAAATGCCGAACCACCCAGTATGCCACCGGCCTTGCTTCAGAGGTCCTACACAGTTGCTCCATGACACTCCCTGGACACCGAGCTGAAGAACTGACAGTGAGGGGAAAACTTGGAGACCCCTGAAGGGCCCCACCCTGGGAGGTAAGCCAGGGAGGAACACTGGGGAGGTAAATCCCAGGGGATGGATGACAGGGCTGGGGGCAGGGATCGGGCCAAAGGGGGCTGGTTCAGGTGTAGGAGACCAAAGCATACTAAAGTAAAAAAAAAAGACTAGCTAGTTACTTATTTACGTACTATCTCTCAAGAACAGTCTTGCACTCATTGCTCTCAAATAATGCTGCTGACAGTATGTTGTCATGCAAAAGGCTTTAATGAAAGATACGTCTTGACATGTTTCGGGATGACTCCCTTTATCAAAAGACGTGACATACAATTAAAATGCAATCTGTTACATACTGCCATATGACATCCTCAATCTGCATCTACTGAATGTTATCACATGATCAACAAATGTAAACAAACATTTGTGCCACATATATAGAGATGTCATATGTATAAATTTCTAAAAGTTAAAACATACAGAACAATCTAAATAATTCACAAAATGTATGACTAAGATAAGAATATACACAGTTAATTATCTAGTGAATATTCATCTATATATGCATGAAAAAAGAACATGCAAAGTGACACAAACAAATCCCATGTTGTGATCCACACACACCTATAAAGAAAGAAAAATAAATATTACTCTGCTTTTGAACTGCCTCTTGGTTTTGCCGATATAAAAGACCCCACAGGTACATGATGCCATATAAATTATAGCAGTGGTTTCACAGGTAATGAGTTGCCTGATTTGCAGCCACATCCAAGAGCAGGGTCATTCTCGATGCCCTGCAGGGGGCAGGCCTTAGACAGCTTGTGTTGGAACCCACTCGGGAGAGAGCAATATTAGATCTGGTACTCTCAAATGGAGAGAGGATCACAAATTTTGAAGTCAGTAGACATCTGGGAACAAGTGACCACTGCAGTGTGCTTCACAATAAGCACAACCATGGAGACAAGCCATACAAAAACAAGGATACTGGATTTTAGAAGGCCAACTTTGGCAAAATGGGTGAATACCTGAGGAATGCACTAGCAGATGGCCAAAAGGAGGGTGGAAGAACAATGGAGAAAAATCAAATTGCTATCATAGAGGCAACAAGCCTTTGTGTGAAACAAATAAAGAAAAGAAAGCGGAGTAAAAAACCACTATGGTTCTCAAAAGAGATGACAGGGAAGGTTAAGGAGAAAAAGGCTGCATTCAAAAAGTATAAGGACTCACAGAAGGAGCACAACAGGGAACTGTATCAATTAAAGCAGAAAGAAGTGGGGAAAGCAATCAGAATAGCAAAGGCCCAAACCAAGCAAAAAATAGCCAACTCAGTTAAGAAGGGGGATAAGACCTTTTATAGGTACATTAGGGAGCATAGAAAGGTTAAGGGAGGAATATTGAAGATTAATAAAGGAGAAGGGAGGTGGGTAGAGGGAGACAGTGAAAAGGCAGAGATACTGAATGAATGCTTTTGCTCAGTATTCACAAAAGAAGAAGAGGAGGAGTTACCTAAACCAAACAGTAGAAGCACTCTGGATAGTGGGGTTGACGCCAGTCCATTTACAGAAGAAAGAGTCCTGAAAGAACTCCTAAAACTCAAGGTGGACAAAGCAATGGGGCCTGACGGGATTCACTCCAGAATCCTAAAAGAACTAAGGGAGGACCTAATGACACCACTGACCACACTTTTTAACAAATCATGGGAGGATGGGGTGGTACCTGAAGACTGGAGGAGGGCAGATGTGATTCCCCTTCACAAAAGTGGGAGCAAGGCAGAAGCAGGAAACTACAGATCTGTAAGTTTGATCTCAGTGGTAGGGAAAATGATGGAATCACTTCTGAAAGTAAGAATTGTTGAGTACCTAGAGGCCAGAGGGGCACAGGACCCAAAGCAGCATGGATTTACAGCAGGAAGGTCATGTTAGATGAATCTAATTGATTTCTTTGACTGAGTGACCAAAGTAATAGACCAGGAGGGCTGTGGATATGGCCTACCTAGACTTTAGCAAGGCATTTGACACAGTCCCGCACAAAAGACTAATAATCAAGTTAGCCAGCCTGGGGAGTGGGTTCCAGGGTGGTAGCCTGAGTAGCAAACTGGCTGCACAACAGGACACAGAAGGTAAATAGTGAATGGAACACATTCCAAGAAAGGGGGTTACTAGTTGAGTACCTCAAGGCTCAGTACTGGGTCCAGTCCCTTTAACATCTTTATAGGTGACATTGCAGAGGGTCTGAGGAAAGGTATGCCTCTTGCAGATGACACAAAGATCTGTAACAGAGCTGATACACAAGGAGGGGTAGAAAGGATGAGAAGGGACTTGGCAAGGTTGGAGGAATGGTCAGACATATGGCAACTTAGATTCAATGCAAAGATGTGCAAAGTAATGCACCTGGGAAACAAAAACCCAGGAGAAGAGTACACAATAGCAGGGGAGGTACTAACCACAAAAAAATGGAAAGGGACTTGGGGGTAGTCATATCAGATGACCTAAAGGTGGTTAAGCAATGTGAGAAGTCAGTAAGGAGAGCCAGGAGGATACTGGGATGCATAGGAAGGGGCATCACAAGTAGAAAAAGGGAAGTGGTTATTCCTCTGTACAGACAGTTGGTGAGACCCCATCTGGAATACTGTTGTACAGTTTTGGAGACCCCTTCTACGCAAGGACATAGACAGGATGGAAGCAGTCCAGAGGAGGGCAGCTAAAATGGTGCAGGGTCTGCATCAGAAACCATATGAAGAGAGACTGAGAGAGCTTAATATGTATACCCTTGATGAAAGGAGGGACGGGGACATGATAGAAACTTTTAAGTACCTCAAGGGAATCAACAAAGTTCAGGAGGGTAGCATCTTTCAGAAAAAGAGATGTGTAAGAACAAGGGGGCACAATTTAAAAATAGAGGGGGGACGGCTCAGGGGTAATGTGAGGAAATTTTTTTCACGGAGAGAGTGGTGGATGCATGGAACTGCCTTTCTGGGGAGGTTGTTTGGTCTAAAACAGTGGGGGAATTCAAACATGCATGGAACAGACATAAGGCAATTGTAGTGGGGGGGGTTGTAGGAAGTAGGCTGTTGGTTAACTAGAATCTGTAGCTTATCCAATAGGAAGGGAAATGGGCAGACTGGGTGGGTCAAGTGGTCCTTATCTGCCGTCAAAGTCTATGTTTCAATGTTATTAACATGTGTGCTAGTGAAATCTTTCCCTCCTGACACCACATTACAACACATACATTTCTGGCATCTAAAACAGCCTGTGTATTTGTTAGTGAGCCAAGTTGTACATGTCTGATTTGCCTGTCTGCTATGAACCAGCTGATCTCTAAGGGTGGTTGGTCTTCTATGTGAGATTCTAGGAAAAGTATTGTGATATTCTAACAATGCCTGATCTCCTTTTAAAATATTCCAGTTCTTTTTGAGAATCTGTGACACTTGATTACCATGTATAGAGTATGTTGAAACAAAGTTCAATCTATTGCGATATGTATCTTCCTGATTTTTTTTGTTAAAGACAGTGTTTCTCTCCCTGTCTCTAACTTCCTGCCATGTCTGATATAATGGTGCCTCTTGGTAGCCCCTCTCCACAAACCTATTTATGAGGTCATGGGCTGCCTTGTCATAATCCTCCACCGTTGTGCAGTTCCTACGTAATCTTAGAAACTGACCTTTAGGTATATGTTGCACAACGTGCCGTGGGTGACAGCTTGAAACCAAGAGTAATGTGTTTTTCTCACAAGGTTTCCTATATACATTAGTCTGTATATTGCCTGTATCTGTTATTTTAATACATAAATCTAAGAACTCTATCTGATGCTTACTTGTTGTATATGTAAAGTGCAGATTAGGGTTAGAGTGATGTAGATATGTAATAAAATGTTCAAAGTCTTCAAGATTTCCTGTCCAGATTTACTTATTACTTGCCAGCAGATACAGGCCACACGGTCTAGCAAGTCTGCTCGAGTGTTCACCTAGCATCCCAATTTGCAGCTGCCCCTCCCCCCTTCACAATCCCACACAGATGAATGTTAAGTAAGATTGAACCAGATTAAGCTGTTTGTGGTATTTCCAGTAAATGGGGGAAATTTGGCCAGGACACCAGGGAAATTCCCCTACTCACCAGCAGGAGGAACCTCTGACAGTAAGATGGAAGTCTCCAGTTCAGGAGACTCAAAGTAGGGGAGAGGACATGCTGTTGTTGCAATGCCTTGTGCTGTGGACACCGACAATATCTCAGAAGAAATGGATATTTATTTATGTTAATGCACAAAGTGAGGTAAGGATGGTATCTGAGAATAAGTTACCTGACCCTCCACAACAAATAGATCCACCATTGGAAGACTTGGACCTCTCTTTAGAGGGAAAAACTGGAGATCTTGAAAAAAGAGCTTGAATTCATAGAGTCGCAGCTGGCAGCAGACACTACCAGAAAGGAGGAAGAAAAGAAAAGAAAACATCTAGTAGACGGATCTCTGGGCACTGATATGGGAGCAACAACAAAAGTGTTTGTGCATAGCGCACAGCAGCAGGACCCAGAAGGGAAAACAATTTAGCATCCCCAGACAGCTGTGTCAGCAGAATGCGATGCAGAGGAAGGATGGTCCCCAGAGAAAGCGTTAGAAGACGCGGGGTGGAAACATAGTCCTACGGGAGCCTGGTTACCAGAAACAGAGGATGTACATGACCAAACAGCAGCAGGGTCAAGACAAGGAGAGGCACAAATGGGAAAATCCAATGAAACCAATGAAGCAGGGGTACAACTAAACGAGGACACTACAGAAACCACTTCATATTCTCCTATGTTGTCAGGTCCAAACATTGCTACTGATAGCACTGATGATGGACTGTTTATTACACCACAAGAGGTACCCCCCCCCCCAGGCAACAGCCAGGTAAAGAACAAGGTGAGCAACCAAGGGATGAGACATCAGACTCCCCAAAAAAACCTCAACCCACGTTTGCAAGTTTATTTAAAAAACCCATAGAACTTGCAAAACAGAAACATGGTGCATTTCCGATACCTGGGGAGTATGGAGGCAACACCTGACAGATTTTTTGTGGGTAAGATATTTAGTCACTGCAATTTACACTAGCAGATGTTTATGTGCTCATACATGCAGCAGGGGAGTCCACCTTTGACATTAGTTTTCAGACTCCAGACCTGCTGGAAAGGTTGTGGGCCAAATACATGACTCTTAAAACAAACCCACTTTGGACTCCCTTTCAAATAATTCCCCTGACCAAACAGTCTTTTAGAGTGATTACTGTTCTGTTCAGGAATGAAGGGGTGAATATTCAAGACATGTTATATTGGCTGGATAAAAGATGTTCAGTCCAAGGTACTCCTAACCCTATTTTGGATGGGGAGGGGTTTGAGAACGGTGGTTGGAGGATTAAAATCAAACTCCAACAGGGAGGGACTGATTTAAAACAATTGCCCAATTTTGTGTACTTCAGGTGAGACAAAGGCTTCATATTCTACCCTGGACAACCTCGCCACTGCTTTAAATGCAGCTTAGTCAGATACATTAGTCCAAACTGTGAAGCCCGTAAATGTACGTCATGTGGGGAATTGGGCCACACAAGCCTTCACTGTCAAAACACACACAAGCGCAATCTGTGTGAAGAGCAGGGCCACTCCTTTTCAACACATTACTGATTATGCAGACTATGTGATACCAGATTTTTATATCCAAAAAATGAAAACTGCCTCAGGGTTCTTGGGCTTTTCTCCACTACCTGTACTAGCCCAGAACCAGCGAGCCCAACTACAGTTAGCCCAGATACAGTAGTTCTAGGGGCCCCACCGCAAGTACCTGTACCAGAAACCCCTGATCAGGTAATAGACAAAGCACCTACAGATGAAGAAGGTTTTAAAGAAGTGAAGTCAAAAAAAGGGTCAAAAGGGAAAAAAGCCAAAACAGGGTCCATAAACATACAGGACCCAGTCCCTCAAAGTAACCCTTTCATTGTTTAACAAGAGGGTATTTCCAAGGAGGAGACAGACTCAGATGTGGCCTCATGGCTTCCTCACAAGCAGATGCCCCCTCTGATAACGAAGAGGTTGAGGGCACAGTGGCAAGCAGAACAAGGAGGTGGCAAATGGGGGTAAGAGCCACTTCCAGAAAAGTTCTTTGAAAATTATATCAAGTCTGCATAACACTGATGGTCACTACGAAATAACTATCGCCTCTCTGAATACTAAGAGTGTATTGTCAGAGAGGAAGTGTTTTGCAACATTTGCACTATTTTCTGGTCAAACCACTGACGTTTTTTTTTCCCGGATACCAGACTGAAGACACTAGTAGAAATAGTGTCTGCCAGTAATGCATGGGTATGGGGTTCTAGTTTCTAGTCAGGGGGTGCTGACACCTGTAGTGGAACAGGAATATATTTTAATGAACATAACATTAAGGTCATCCATATGGTTGAAACTGCCAAGTAGGGCATTGTTGCTAGATGTAATAATTCAAGAGATAGATTTTAGGCTCATTAACATATATGCACCCCAGGTTAAGACTGCTCGAGTAGATTTATTAAAATTAATTTTACCCTACTTATACACTTCACAGAATGTCTTGTTTGGAGGGGACTTTAAATACGAGTCGGTTTTAATCTGATAGGGGCCCTAACACATCAAAATTCTACCGTGATTCATCCTATCAGAACCAAGTGCTACAAATAACAGGATCCTTAGATGTAGTTTCTTCTACAACTTCAGATCCCCCACCTACATTTCATAAAGGAAAACTATCTACCAGAATAGATTTTTATTTTTTTTTTACCTAATTTATCAGTCAGATCAAAAGTAGTTATTCCTGTGCAACGTCAGACCACAGCCTTCTCAGAGTCACTCTTTCCGATTTGGCTGAAACCTCAAGAGGGAAGGGATACTGGAGAATGAATGTTTATTTATTTATTTAGCTTTTGGTGACCAGGTAAGTACACTAGACAAGACATTTGCCTATTTTCAGGTATGACCCTGGAGAGTACAATGAAATACAAGTTCATATAGAGGACAACACGATACAAGTTAGGCATTACACAGAATCAGGTAGAACCAGATGAACATAACACCAGCAGTCAGTAAACACAGTTAGAACAAGAACAAAGTATATACATATAGAGTCACCAAGGCTATGAACAGTGCATTATACAATTCTATACAGTATCTTATTAGACATCCAAAAGATAAAGAAGGATTTCTATACTTATTAGAAGCTAGACAGGCTGTTCTCTTCCTCTATCAGAATCCTTAGGTGAATAGTGGAGAGACAGCAAAGAATATTTTCGGAATTATTTCCAGTTAATGAACAAATTAAATGGTCAGAAAAAAAGGGAAGAATATTTGGTTTTACAAAAAGAACGTTTACTTCTTTACAAACTACAAATGGATTCTAACAATTGATACACAGAACAGATTGTTTCAGTTAAAAGCCAATTAATGAATATACAGTATGATATGATGAAATCATTAGAAATAAAACAAAAGATGGTGTATACTGGGAAGCAAGGTAATATTAACCCATTCGATTCTTGTTCGGCTCAAAGTTGAAATAAAATTATTTCACACTTACAAACAACAGAAGGGATTGAGAGTTCCAGGAAAAAAGAAATTCTGAGGGTGGTAGAGTCCTATATTAATGAAAAATTCACAGCTGCAGAAATTTCAGAGGAAAAGGTCAAACTCTGGTTGACCTCCTGTGATTTACCACAAATCTCTGATCACTTAAGGTGTATCCTTACAGCTCCAATTACAGAGTTAGAATTAGACACAGTTTTATCAGGATTAAGAGCAGGAGTAGCCCCAGTACCTGATGAACTCCCAAATGAGTTTTATAAAATACTTTTTCCTATATTAAAAGTAGAAATGGTTAATACTTTCAATTACTTTTTAGTGAATTAGAATCTGCCAGAAGGTATGTATGAGGCCTCATTTTCCTCTTTGAAGGTGGTAACAAGGCACTTTTGGACAATTGGAGACCCATTACATTGCTGAATACTGATAGTAAAATCTTAGCAAAAATTTTAAATAATCGTTTGGCAGTCAGCCCGGTGGCACTGAGGGCTGAGGCGCTGGACACCTTACCTCACACCACGCCGGCGATCTGTGTTCGGGAACGGACATGGGGCGCCAGGGGTTGGCAGGGAGGAGAAGGATCGAGCGTCCACAGGACTGCTCTCCTTCTCCGGGGAAGGGGGATTGCAGCACTCGGCGATTGCCTGCCACCTAGCGGAGGCTGGGGGTGGCACGTCAGCACTGAAGATTGGGCGAGTTGCGGCAGGCGCCAGGAATGTGCACAGGAGCGCGCGCGCCACTGCCACTGGGTGTCATTGCACACCCGCAAACTTGAGGGGAGAAAAAAGTGGAAACAATGGGGGCCCTCTGCAGGATGACAATGGTCCCCTGCCGCAGTGGTCTGGGAAGGCACCTCCCGAATACATATCCGGTCTGGTGGGTCGAGTCACTTCCCACCCCCGCCACAAAGAGTAAGTCGTGGGGTTCATGGGAGGGGGCCTCATACCTGGTGTTCATGTGGGGCGGGGGACGTCAGAAGGTACCAGAGGACTCCGAGGAGGAGAAAATAGTAACCCAAAAAAAAAACATTTTTTTGGTAATAGTTCTAGATATTATAATCCACCCTACTCAATTTTGTGCAGTCCCACAAAGGAAGACAGGGGATGTGCTAGTACAACTTAGGGAGGCATGGCCAAGCCAGGGAGAAGAATGGACATGTAGACCAAGAGCGCCAGGTCTCATTCACATAATATCAGCACCATCCAGCATTAAAACTCACCACGAGAGGTAAAAAAGCTATTAGAAAGTAATATTCTATGGCCTCCACCAAAAAATCCAAGAAGAAGTAGGCCCATTTGAACTTTCAGCCAACAAATACCACTAGAGGAAAAGGCCCCGACCACATGTCCCGAACTGCCTCCCTAGAAACCCACGAACAGATGCAGCAATCAGCAAGTACCTCTGTCATGCAAACATCAGCCCCAGATAGGATCGACAGCCTAATCCAAACATTTAAATTCATCTTAACACATCACATGCAGGCTGGCTTTAAGAATATAGGGGCGCATTAACCCACCTGCAGCAAACAGTGAATTCACTGAGTGACACTGTCAAAACTCACTCCGGGAGGCTAGATGAAATAGAACAATGGGTTAGCAACCAAGAAGACCAACACTCTAAATTGGAGTCTTCCCTACAAAGAGCCTTGCAGAAAATAGAGGTCCTTAAGTCGACCCTGAACAATCACAAAAACTGTGAGAGGTGGTGCAATGTGTGTGGTGGGCCTGCCGGAGGGGGCAGAGGGCTCGAACTGTGGGGCCTATATGGGAACCTGGCTTAAGAAAGTTCTTAACTTACTAGAATCTGCAGCATTCGAAATACAAAGAGCCAACAGATCCCCTGCAAAGCACCCGGGCCCCGAGGAACGTCCCCACCACTTAATAATTTTTGAGATACCAGGATCGTCAAATGGTGCTGGCAGCTCCGAGGAAGATGGAAATGATTATGGTGTCCTGGAAAAAAGTCAGCCTCTTTCTGGATTACTCCCAGAGGATCCAATTGGAGAGACAAGCCTTGGCCAAGGTGAAAAGGAAGCTGCATGACATTAAATGCCCGTTCGCGACAGTGTGTCCTGAGAGACTCATCATCTGGCTGAATAACCAGGAACCAGAAAGCCTTCACTGATCCTGCTGTGGCCCGTATATACGTGAACAAACTGAAAGAGCAAGGGGCAGGATGGCAAGAGCAGCAAATCGACACCCCTTGAACATTTGTTTAAAGGTACTGCATTATAAAATTTTCTTGTCAACAGACTCAGGGGCATGGATGAGGTGTGGTGGGGTTATATGCTTGGCCCGTAATGGAGTCGTATCCAGCCCATAGCGGCAGGGCTGAGTGAGCCCCATCCCCTCCTGGCTCTTGATTCCCGATGGTGCCCCAGTGGTCTGCTTTTATGGCGGGCGAGGTCCAGGAAATCTAAGCTGGTGAATCTCATATAATTTTCTTTGATAGGCCTCCACCACAGGACCCTTTACGTTCTGTGGAACTATGCTTCTTTAAATTGGCGTTTTGGTTTTATATACAGTATATATATATATATATATATATATATAGCCTACCAGGTGGACTAGATGATGGATTTCTGGCAAAGACACTACTATATGATGAAATGGATACAATGTATTAAGAATTGAATTGGGGCTAGCAATGCTATAGATTTAACTATTTTTTGGGGTAGTCAAACTGTTTGTTTACAGTACATATTGAAGATGGTTTATCTCTTCAATTTGTTTAATGCAACAAATGTTCAGGATGTTCTGGGGTGTGTCTCTGCTTCTGTGGTGGGTGGGAGAAGATGACTTGAAATGTGAGGATGTCGGGGCCTCGGGGGCTTCCACTACAATCACTAGGAAGGATGAGCAATTAAAAGAATACAAGCTGTAAGACGCACTGGAGTTGGACATGTGCAGAGGTGGCTGGGTTTCATACAGGGGACCTTGTAAGCTGCTTGTAAGCTGCTGCATGGCCTGACAGTAGGGGAGCTCCATCAGGTCACTCAGACCCCCGACCTGGGGTAGAGAGGGCTGCCCCAGAGGTGCCCCAATGTTTTATACAGCCAGAAGACCACGCAGTTGGGCCTTCTCTTTCCCCCCATGGATCCCGGCGGGGACTTCCTTCCCTCCCGTTTAGACTCCAGATGCAGGGAATTCCAGAGAAGCAAGGATGGGACCCATGGCTGATCCACGAAAAGTAGAGGGAGATGGGAGGGATAAAAATGGCAAACGTGGGTAGAGGGTTTGGGGCTCAGGGATATTATACTAAGTTGTTTAACTTTGTTAACATGTTAGTAGTTTGTGATTTGAACTTTGAGGAGACATTAGGGAGAAAGGGAGGCTGTATGGGAGGTGGGTGGGTATTTTTTAGATAAGGACACTGTTCTGAGTTTTGAAAGTTTAAAGTTCAATGTTTTGGATGTTAGTTTAATTAAACCTAGCAGGTTTACTATAAAAAAAAGGCAGTGGGAAGTACAAACTCTAGTTACATGTATAACTCAGCAAAGCAAAGACCCAAGGTACTTCATAGATTACAGTGGTCAAAAATGAGTCCTCTAAGGTGTATTATCCGGAATGTGAGGGGACTAAAGGCAATCATTAAAAGAAACATAATCTGGAATTATATAGTGAAGCAAAATGGAGATGTTATTTTCTTGCAAGAGGTTCATTTCACAAAAGATGATGTCAGTGGAATGGCAGGCTCCTGGGGCGGGCGCAAACTCTTAGTATCTCCATTTACATCAAGAGCAAGAGGGGTGACAATATGGCTAAGACCACACCTGAGGGTCATGGTCCACAGTGTGCAGACAGACGAATTAGGCAGATATTTAATCTGCGATGCCACCATTGAGGAAACCAGATACACACTAGTTTCTGTTTATGGCTACAATATAGATGACCGTGTTTTTTTCCACCACCTGGTGATGGTTTTAGCTCCATACCCTGACAATATTATTATGGAGGAGACTTCAATACCTATTGGGAGCGGGAATTAGACCACTCAGGGGTGCCAGGGAGACCCCCACTGGGGAGTTTGATTGCCTTTGGACAACTAGCAAATGAGAGGGCCCTGGGAGAGGTCTGGTGGCATCTCAACACCCTGAAGAGGGACTACTCCTTCTATTCATCCTCATGCAAAGTGTACAGCAGACTGGATCACTTTCTGGTCTCCCCCACAATATTCAGAAGTGCTATTGAGGCTGAATATGGTCCTATTTGTATTTTGGACCATGCCCCCCCTGATTTTG
Organism: Neoceratodus forsteri; assembly: GCA_016271365.2. Lineage (NCBI taxonomy): Eukaryota > Metazoa > Chordata > Ceratodontiformes > Ceratodontidae > Neoceratodus > Neoceratodus forsteri. The sequence goes on along the minus strand of CM057450.1, from coordinate 1,752,022,509 downwards.
ACTATTAAAACAGGACAGACCCCTTCCCGAGCAGGCAATGGAGACTCAATCTGACACTATTGACCTCCCAAGTCTATAAAGCACGTATCTCTCAGAGCATTCAAGAATTTCTCTCCCATAATAAGGTGAGTGATACATCAACATCAATCACCTGGGAGGTCTTGAAGGCCTTTGTAAGGGGTGTAATAATCTCCTTTGCATCCCATCAGATTAGGGAGTAAGCTAGAGAAGAGGAGACCCTAGAGAGGGAAATACTCGCTTTGGAAAAAGAAATAATATCAGGTATGGCCCATAATAAAGAAGGGGAACTGAGAAAACTAAAAGGCTAACTATACCAGCTCTCCAACCGCCTGCTAGAATGAAACATTCTGAAGTCAGGCGCAGTAAACTACTTTGAAGGGGACAGGGCAGGGAAGTGGTTAGCATGGAAAGCAAATAAGCAGTCAGCAGAAAGAGTGCTCTTAGAACTGGAGGATGGCAGGGGGGGTGAGGATTTCGGATCCCTGGGAAATAACATCTTCAGAGATTTTTACAAGTCCCTTTATACTACAGAAGCTTCAGAACTCTCCGATCTGGATAATTTCCTAGACATAGTCTCCATAGAAACACTAGATTAGTTGAAGAGAGAGGAACTTGATAGACCAATTTCCATATTAGAACTTAAGCAAGCTGTATGGTCCTCAAATGTGGGAAGAGCATCTGGGCCTGACAGTATACCTATGGAGTTTTACAAAACTTTCTGGGATGACATCCATCACATTCTTCTGCTTAAGATAAAGGAGTCCCTGGATAAGGGATCACTCCCTCACTCTCTGCAACTAGCCACTATCATTGTCCTCCCTAAACTGGATAAGGACTCTATGAAATACAGGTCATATCGTCCCATCTCATTACTAAATGCAGACTATAAGATAGTGGCCAAGGTTATAGCGTCTAGACTGGAGGGTGTCCTTCCAAAAGTGATACACCAAGATCAATGTGGCTTTGTTAAGGGCATACAAGCAAAACACAATATTCACAGTACACTTAATATCCTGGTCAGGTGGAGGGGGGACTGCAATAGGGGCCTTCTGGCATTAGATGCAGAGAAGGCCTTTGATAGGGTGGAATGGGCCTTTATGTTCGCTACCCTGAGACACTCTAATGTAGGCCCCAAACTATGCTTGAGGATACAAGCATTATATTCCTCCCCTAGAGCACAGGTTCTCACTAATGACAATCTCTCCATTCCCTTTGCTCCGTCCAGGAAAACAAGACAGGGATGCCTGCTATCACCACTGTTGTATGTCCTCATAATAGAAGTCCTGGCTTCTGCTATCCAGACCCACCCTAGAATCCAAGGATATGGGGTGGGGGGGGTGAAAAATGGGTAATCTCACTTTTTGCCAATGACATTCTTTTGTTTCTCAGGGATCCAGAGATAGCAATCCTGGCCATTACAGACCTATTTGACCAATATGGACCGATGTCAGGTCATAAAATTAATTGGGCTAAATGTGAGTGGCTTCCATTGGGAAAAGCCACCCCTGTCCGTTCAGAACTCTACGATCCATCCAGTGACAACCCTCAAATATCTAGGAATATTCTTACCAAATAAACTCCCCAGTTTGTATAAGATAAATTATAAACTACTTATCAAAAAAATTCAAGGGGAGTGTGACAGGTGGAAAAGCCTACCTCTGACCCTGATAGGGCATGTAAACTTGGTCAAGATGTACATTCTCCCACAATGTTTGTATCCGTTCCGGACTCTCCTGATTTGGGTACCCAAAAACTGCTTTAAATCTTTGAGAGGAGCCATCACCTTTCTATTATGGAGTGGAAGACGGCCTAGAATAAACCAGGAAACAATATGGAGACCAACACCTGAGGGGGGATTAGGGTTACCCAGTCTCTATCTATACTGCCTAGCAGCACAGCTCTCTGCTCTAGTGGACCTCATACTAGACTCTCCCAAGTGGAGGACCTGGGCAGACATGGAACTTTTTCCTACTGGAGGCCCTCTGACCCTGGCCTACTTTGTGGCCACACTGAGACAAAAGGTAGTAAAACACATTGCAAATTCCTTTACCAGGACCACAATGAGGGCCTGGCTTGCTGCCCATCAAGCCCTGGACTACCCACCTATGATCTCCCCAGATGCCGCCATTGCAGAGGAGGGGAAAGAACCAGGCCAAATAATGGGAGCACTGGAGGCATGGAGTAGGGCCGGCCTACAGAGCATTTCACAACTGAGAGAGTGGGGTAAAATCCTTCCTTATCAAACTCTATCAAAAAAATATAACCTACACCCCTCTCATTTCTTTGCCTACTTAGTAGTGAGGCAGAAGCTAATGGGGGACATGGAGGAAAAGCTAAACCAGATAAGCTGAAAAGATCCCCCTTGAGGAGGTACTTAGGAGCTACCTGGGGCCAAGTAAAGTCAGACCATTAACAGGGTGCTATAAAACACTTCTGGGGGTATGCTGTCAGACCTGGAAGACCTAAAACAGAAGTGGGCAGAGACCTAGGGGGAGGAACACTGACAGAAGGAGACTGGAGGCAGATCCTTCACAGGGGGATGCAGTGTTCAGTTAACAATAGATTGCGAGCAATACACTTTAGCATACTCTATAGAACATATTTTACCCCAGTCCTAACCAACAAAATAGACACCTCGGTGTCTGACTTGTGCCAACAATGTAAGACCCAGCATTACTCATTCCTGCATCTGGTGTGGTCCTGTCCTAAAACCCTCAACATCTGGAGAGGGGTCACGACCATAACACAAAAAGTCCTAAAAGTGAATCAAGAGGTAAGCATGGGTGAAATCTTACCAGGGCTTCCGGAGACTTCACGAAGGGGAGAGGGTCTTGACCACCCCCTCTGGCACCTGGCATAGCAGTGAGAAAACAGGTTATGGTGTGTCATTGTGGCTTGGAGTCTACCCCCACTATAGCAGAATGAGTGAGCAAGCTATTGAACTGCATGAAGTTGGAACACACCCAGTATAAGGCCAGGGATAGAGAAGAAATGTTCTACAGGATCTGGGGCCCAGATGAGAGAGTGCTTAGGGAAGCATGGTTCCCATCACCTTGGGATAGTGGGGACCGCCAGAGACAGCACAGGGTTTCGAGGGACTGGAGCATGTGGGGCACGAAAACTATGGGCGGCTGGGCCAGCTTGAAGGGAGCCTCAGTCTGGTCGCTGTTAGCTCTAAATGGTGGGAGGAAAGGCTAAATTGACCACTTGGGCTATAGATCCTGGAGCGGGTTGAATCAAGACAGATGTAGGTACCACTGGATTTATCCTTTTACAATGTAATATAAACTAAATGTGTGAGCTCTGTATAAAGCATACTGTTATTGTATAAATTGTGCTGTAGGCCTCAAGCAAGCTAAAGCCTTTGATAAAGTTAGCCATGATTATTTATGGCTAGTATTACTAGCCTATGGTTTCCCTGACAATTCTGTAGAATGGATCAAGTTGTATTACCACAAAGCTTCAGTAAAACCATGTGTCAATGGTTGGATAGGACAGGGATGACCAGTTTGTAGCGGGGTGAGACAGGGATGCCCCCTGAGTCCAGCCTTGTATATTCTAGCTTTGAACCACCTCTTGGTTAAAATACAAAAGAAAGATACAATAAGGGGGTGTTTCGGTACACAGCGAAGATCAAGAAATAAAAAGTATTAATTATTCAGATGATGTGTGTCTAGTACTGGGGGACCAAGCATCAGGCAAAGTGGCAACTATTTATTTAAGAGTTTTACCAGGAGGGCATACTGAACGGTGTACCGCTTGATTCCAGATGCGTCCTGGGGGATTCTGTCCTTTTCCAAACTTACTGACACAACTATTAACACTGGTAAAAGTATATGTCTCACCATTGATCATAATGTTGAAGTTTGTTCAGTATGTTTGGATACACTATTACAATTACAGCCACAAAAACTTTTGGGAGTACAGTATATTTTGGCCCTGGAGATATGAACACATTAAACTGGACTATTTTGATAGAAGAAAGTAAAGGGAAAATTAAAAAATGGAATACATGGCATATGTCAAAGCAGAAAAGGATATATATGGTTAAAACATTTTTACTAACAATGTTTTCACACTTATGTGTGGTATTTCCTCCCACAAAAAAGTTAGAAACAGTTATACATAGCATTTTTTTCAGTGTATATGGGGTAGTAGACTTAACCCTGTTAAAAGAAGTGTCACTTATTGATCCCTCAAAGATGGAGGCCTAAAAATGTAAAACCCCCCTAGTTTTCTTTTTTACTATGTTTTTGTATGGGAATTTGAAACCAGTGTTACTTAAAATTGATACAGTGTGGAGCCCTTGGGTGATAGATCAGGTTGGACCCTGTCTCGAATCATGGGACCTAGTATCAGTTATCCTAAAACAAAATTCTCTCCAAGGTCTTCCCCCCTTTATGCAATATATTTTTGGGAAAATAAAACTTTGGGCCATTAAGAAACAACAGATTTGGGATTTTACCAGGAAAGAAATGTACATGCACATACTGAAGAATTTTTTATGGCGCAACCAAGATATCAGGTTAAAACTCCAACGGAAACTCAACAGATAGAGAAATTACTGACAAACCCTACGCTGCAGGGGAAAATGTGGGATGTTCTATGGCTTTGTGCTCATGAAAAGCTTAATGTTAGGAACAACTTAAAACACAAAGAGATAAACGAGAGGGAGTGTCCCAGGGAAAGTACTTGCAGTGGAATATTGGAAACAATGGAGCACTTGTTCCTTGAATGTCATTTCATCCCTTCTTTTTGGACAATGTTATTTTCAACATGGCACAACTTTCCCTTTAAATTAATAAGCAGAGATATTTTGCTTCTGGGCCTTTTGCCCCAAGTGTGGGCCAAGTATGAAACAAGAACAGTTCATTTGATTCTTTTAATAGTTAAATACCATATATGGCATACTAGGTGCCAGCTAACCCTTTACAAGAGACAAGAGACAGCAGAACAGTTGTTTTGGACAGCACAGAATTACAACAGGAGATAGAGGAGTATCAGGAATTACAATTTCAGTCTTGGTGGAAATACATGGACTGGATACTGGAAGTAAGCTGAACAGCCCATGGCATAATAAATCCAGTTATTAAAACAAATAAGGAGCTTAGACTATGGTGCTATACTTATTTAGGTTAGACTAATAATAAAACTATTTCCCTATTCCTTGGGGGGGATTTCATTTCAGTTTTCTGATTTAATTTTGGGGGTTTAAATAATTTGAAGACAAACTCAATAGTCTAGGAATGCAATACTTATTTGATTCCTCTTGTCTAATGACATATATAATAATTAATGTGAGTTAATGTTGTTTGTACTTAGTCTGACAGTGAGATTATGAAACAAACTCATCTATTTTCTGGCAGGGTGGGGTATTAGATAATTGTATTCAGCTTCTTATCAAGGTACAGTAACTATTTATTTGAAACATAATTTAATAAGAGTATGATTTAAATACTCATTTATTGTTTTCATTTCTGAAATTGGAAGGGGACAAGTATGATTTCTTCGTTTTTTTATTACTTTTTTCTTTTTGACTAACATATTTTATTACCCTTTTTTGAAAGTTTAAATAGTATGATAGTAATACTTTTTTATTTAATTTTCAACTATCATTTCTGTATCTTTTTGGTGTGCTTTAACATTGTTTGTTACCATCTGTTTTGAAAGTTATAAATAAAAAAACCTACTCTTTTAGTAAGGAGAGGAGGGGGGAGATTATCTTTCAGTTTCACTAATTTTGGTTTTATTTTGCTTGTGAGTTTTCCAATTTTTCTAAATGTATGACAGGAATACTTATTTTTTTATGTGCATGATTTGTTTTATGGATTTTTTTTGTTTGTATTAAGAACACTGTTTGTATATCACTTGATTTGAAATTATAATAAAAATTCCCCTACTCTTTTTGATAAGTGCCATGGGATCTTTAACATCCACCTGAACTACCACCAGAACAGGCAGACGGGTCCTCGGTTTAAGGTCTCATACAAAAAAATGGCACCCCAGAAGTGCAGCACCCCCCTCATGCTGCACTACAGTGTCAGTATTGGGATAATAACCCAAGTGCCAAGTGTAGGAACTGAACCCATAGCCCTCTGATCTCCTGGCCTCAGGGATGAGTATGCTACCTACTGAGCCACTGACACTAACACTAGTTGTCCCTTACATATTTCTCCCATCTTCCTATAAATAAACTTTTGAAGTTGAGCACTTTTGTTTTATTGTTCACCGTTTCCCTCCACATGTTAACCTGGAACCACACCATGCAGTACCCCTTCTCCCCAAGAGCTCCTCTGCCTTGATGTCACTTACATGGGCACCGTTAGTTAATACCAGAACCCAGATAGCTCCCTGTGGTATAGGTTTGTCACTCACTGGACCAGGAACCTCTCTGAAATTGGGTCCAGGATTAACTGGCTCCTGCCACAGTAGTAGAAGTCTCATGAAGACAGAAGTTATCAGTTTTAATTTTGGTTTTGGCTATTAACATTTGCTCCTAATGGGTATTATAGCCAGGAACCAATCACTTTCCATTATACGTCTCTATACTGCATGCAAAATCGATACATGGTAAGAACTTAATAGGGACTTTGGATGTGGCACAAAACAATATGAAGGCCTTCAGGCACAAGAAAATGGCAGCTTTTTTAAATCTTTTTTTGTTTGTTTTATGAAAACTAAAGTTCAGAGCGTAACCTAGTTTTCAGCATGCCACACCCCTAGATTGCATTATGTATTCAGCCTTCTGCAAAAACACAAAAACCAGACTAGTGAACTCAGGTGCCTCAGCTACCAATGCCAGTTCCTTCCTGTCATGTGACATAAAACCTGCATAGAGCAAAACACCTGCTGCAATAATTGCAGTTTTCTTCAGGCTATAGTTCTCAGCTCTAAAAAAAACACTATGAACTGTTTAAACTGCTTTCACTCTTGGCCTAAATATGACTGCAGTCACATTCTATATTCTGTGGCACCATCTAGGGGCATTTATCTTAAATTACAAAAACAGTGTTTCTGCGGATGCTGCTTGTCATAGCCATAAGCATATAAGGGTTGTGGTGGCTAGAAAAGGCAGATTACCTTGCCCTGCTCAGTCCACTGGATGGTCACTCAGTGGGATACAACCACAGAAATGGAAAACAATCCCATAGATTGTGCGGGGATCTACAGTTGCATAACAGTTGAAATAAATACACAGAATAACAAGTTAACAGTTAAAGCAGTAGTGCATGTTATTTTTAAAATTGTATTTTGTTGCATTTTTAGTAAAAGTGCATGTAAGAAATGCACTCATGAGACATAGTACATACAGGAAACATACTTAATGAAGTCACAGGTGCCTCATATCCCTTTCTGATACCACAGAGAGGGAATTACACTAGAATAAATGTACCAGCGTGAGTATAACACCAACTGGAGCCAAGAATACAGCCTGTGCTCTAAAGTATTATAAAAAGAAAGAAAGGTTTCAATCCCAGCCAGAATAGGACTTTTTGAGTACATACCAATAAATCCGTCCCCAAAGTTCAGCCTTTCCTCAGATCCGATGCGACTGCACTGCTAAACTGAGTTCTGCAAAGAGAATCACCAAAATGGAGCTTCCAATTTAAATTTGAAGGAAACTTTAATTTTGAAACAGTTCATTGCAGGAATAGAACTAACTGGTAACAAAAAGTTTTTATCTTCACAAGTGGTGATATTACCCATGAGGAGGTGCCCGTCAGATGTTCCGGCTTGGGACTGCTGATCTGCAATTGTGAGTGAGGAACAGTGCCCCCTCAGCCACCTAGACTCCCCTGAGGTTCTGAGGGCAGAGACCATCTGAGCAGTGCATATTAGTGTTGAAAATTTTGATATATACATTTTTATTCTATTTTAAATTGCCCCATCACCTGTTTTGTATGATACAATTTCTTCCCCATTATGAGTCTACTTTAGTGCTTTCATGTATTACTGGTAATAAAAGGTGTACCCATTTTAATAAGACTCAGTCCAGGTTTTCATCAGTATTCTCTGTTGTGTTGATATTCTCTGCTGGTTTTCAACATCAGTTGTTTAACTTCCCTTTCTTGTAACTAGAATGAGCACTCATGCAGCAGATGCTACTTCCTGGCCTTATGGGACGACAGATGCACAGAAACACCTGAGAATACTGATGAAAGCTGGGCTAAGCCATATTAAAAGGAGCGCTCCTTTTATTATTTCAGATGTAAACAAAAGTATTGAAGCAGACTCAAACTAGGGAACGAAGGGTACTGTACAAGACAGGAGGTAAAGGACAATCTAAAATAGAATAAAACGCATACTGCAAGTCAAAGGTTTCCCCATAACATGTACTGCTGCTTTAAGTCGGTTGTTATGACTTGAGTGTGGAATGGTTTGGAAGACAGAATCAAGAAATGAAATTAGTTGAAATGGATAGTACAGGTGCTCGCGTCATGATTAGCTCTACTGGGAAACTGTAACATTGTGGATGGACTCCTGGGGCCAGATTTTCAAACTTCTGAGACTGCTGCAAGTCCGTGCTGCGCCTAAGATATGGTGCATTGGGCTTGTGGTAATCTAATGGAAATTTCTATCCTTGCAGCAATTGACTTTTATGGGACCATCATTTTCTAGTCCAGCTTGCAGCAGTAACGGGGCCATTTTAATGGGAGCTTGAGCCCGAGATTTGGTGCACGCTGCTGTAAAGTGGGAAAACTGCCATAACTGCACCTAAGATGGTACACTTGGGTGAGCTGTGACAAACAGGAATGGTGCAGCTGCAGGAATGAAAATGTTTGATGTTGGGCTTGATCCAAGCCTTGCACCACCCTTTGGAAATGCAGCCCCACATTTCAGTTTCAGCTGGATGGCTGGTGTAGTGAAGAACCCAAAGAAAATGAGACTGGACCCGTCCAAATAGTTTCACTTAGTGCACGGTTCTTTATTTTTCCATGCCAGAATTACATGAACCAACATTCTGAGATCCAAGCTGATCTCTTCTCCAGGGTGCTGGCTGTAAATGATACATAATCAATAATAAATATTTATCCTTAATATGTGCAATGATTCACAAAATTATTTACATTTAAAAAAAAAAATTAATTCAGAGTGGACTAAATCTCCATTATATCTAATTCAGATGCACTTAGTGTCTTTTCCCAAACTGTGTTCCTCATTTTTATGTTTGCTTGCACGCATGTGCAAGAAACATAGTGCCATCATCCGAGTTTTCGGAGGTGTGGCAGCCCTCTTCCAATCCAGTCAGTGTGTTTGCAGGCGTGGCCGCAGTTCTCCAATGCCTGCTGAGCTGTCTATGACAGCTCCAAAATGCAGTGGCGTACAGTTGAAAGGGGGAGCTACGCTTCAGTGAGCAGCGATCAGATATCGCCTGCTCATGCACACTCCACCAACACACACACACACGCGCACGCATGCTGCGTGCTCGGCCCCCCCCACGCACACACTGTATAACCAACAGGGGGTGCCCAACCCCCCGTCGGCTGTGCTGTGCCCCCCTTCCCCTAAAACACAGTTCCATATGCCATGCTGGGTGCCCACCCCAGTGTGGCTACACATCGTATAGCCGACGGGGGTGCCCAATCCCCCGTCGGCTCCACTGTCCTTCCCCCCGAGTACAGGGTGCCACGCTGGGAGCCCACCCCAGTGTGGCAACAGATGCTATGGCCGACGAGGGTGCCCAATCCCCCGTCAGCTCCATGCCCCCAACCAGTCATCCTTCTGCCACGCTGGGAGCCCACCCTAGCGTGGCAAACGTCCCGCGTCGTCATCATTAAAAAAAAAATCCTGAAACTTAAAACGGTCCTTCGCTGTGTCTGCCCCCACCGCACTCCACCCACTGCGCACCCTGCCTCCCTACACCCCTCACCCCATACTTACCCGGACTCTGGCACAATGATCTTCGGTGGACCGGGAACACGTCTGCACTCTTCAAAGCCGACCGCGAACTGAGGAAATGCCGGTAAGCTGTATAATGGGATAGATAGGGTTTTTTCAACTTTGCTGCATATCTCAGGCATTTTTTGGAATTTTTGCACCAAATTTTCAACATGGGGTTTTTGGGATCCCTTCTCATGAATGCTCTCACTGTCATGGCGTTAATCGGGCCCGAAGGGTGATTTCACAGTCATTGCGCAAAATCACCTTTTGGGACTGAGTAACAAAACAAGACTGCCACTGTTCATAAGGTGGGCTCTCAAAAAGCCTATGTTGAAAATTTGGTGAAAAAATTCCTTAAAATGACTGTTTTACGAGCATGCGTTGCTCAGTTCATACGCACGCTTGTAAGTTTGCGAACTTTCAATATTTTCACTCCAGATTTTCAACATTGCCATTTTACTACACCTCCTTATGAGCAGTACAGCTGTCATTTTTCACATCTTGCCCAAAACGTGTTTCCGCCCATGTAGCGTACAATGGCACAGTCAGTGTCGAAATCAATGTATGGGACACATTAAGAAAATCACAGTGACACTGTTCATGAGCAGAGGTCTTAAAATGGCTATGTTGAAAATTTGGTGAAAAATTCCTAAAATGACTGTTTTATTAGTGTGCTAGCAGTCTTTACGCACGCTTGTAAGTTTGCGAATTTTCTATATTTTCACTCCAGATTTTCCACATTGCCATATTATTAATTTCCTTATGAAGAGTACAGCTGCCATTTTTCACATGTCACCCAAAATGTGTTTCCGCACATGCAGCGCACAATGGTGCAGTTGGTGTGCGAAAGCAATGTTTGGGACAGATTAAGAAAATCACAGTTACATTGTTCATGAGCAGAGGTCTTAAAATGGCTATGTTGAAAATTCGGTGACAAAAGTCCGTAAAATGACTGTTACAAGTGAGCATTGCGCAGTTTCCACGCACCCTCGTAAGTTCAAGACTTTGTAATATTTTCAGTCCAGATTTTCACCAGTGGCATTTTTCCACACTTCCTTATGAACAGTACAGCTGTCATTTTTCACAACATGGCCCAAATGTGTTTTCGCACTTTCAGCGCAGAGATGCGTGGTCGCTGTGGGAAATCATTGTTCGGGACAGATAAAGAAAATCACAGTGACACAGTTCATGATCGGAGGCACCAAAATGCCTGAGTTGCCAATCTCCTGTAAAAAATCCCCAAACTAATTACGGGTGTGCGTTGCACAGTTTCTATGCACGCCGTGACTTCACCAGTTTTTAATATTTTACTGCAGATTTGCAACATTGCTATTTTTCCACTCTCCATGAACAGTACAGTTGTCATTTGTCACATCCTGTTCGAATGTGTTTTGCACCCGTGGTGCTAAATGCCGTAGTCGCTGTGCATAAGCAGCTTTCCGTTAACAAACTGATATTGCCACTGTTCATGAGGTGGGGGTCTCAAAAAAAACATGTTGAAAATTTGGAGCGAAAATACCAACGAATGCCTGAGGTGTTAGGGTTTCCAACCGTAATGCTCCACCCTGTAGAGAATGACAGGCATCAGGGGTGTGACTTGGGATTCTTGCCTGTAATGCTCATACCATTCCACACCCTGCAGCTAGTGAGAGGCATCGAGGTATGCCTTGGACTCTTCGGCCCCAAAGTTCACCCCATTCTCCTATACCGCACCCATCTCACTGTATTTTCTGATGGAATGGGGTGCGCATAAGGGCCAAAGGCCCCAAGGCACACCGTGACACTTGTCAGTGTCTGCAGGGTAGGGTGTGGTGAAATGGCGTGGCCGTTATGCCTGACGACCCAAAGGCACACCCCAATTCCTGTCACTCTCTGCAGGGTGGTGGTAGGGTTGGCTTCAGTTCAATACTTCACTGTCATTCCTATTATGCAGCTCTGTAACTTCTACACTACTAATGCCAATACCAGCAAGCAAACATTCGGCATTGACAAATGCTTGTTTTCTTCTGTGTTGAACTATGCCAAACAACAGCAATAAATAAATAAATTCATAAGTGACACTAAACTTCAGTAAATATTCTGCTTTCACAGTTTAATCCTTTCATAACAAAAAACAATTCATTTACTCTATCTGAGGACTGGGGAATATTTTCACTCCTATAACGTTCAATATTTCAAAATCAGTTCTTGCCCCTGTGAATGTTAAAAAAACTTTTATTCATATATCTGTTCTGAACAATGAGCTATTTGTAATCATTTATGACTAACCACTCACCTGGTTAGAGTCTGCCTTTAGTTTTCCTAAAATTATAACATTTATAATGATCTTTATTAACACCCCCCTCAAAATGTTGCCTATTTTTGCTTTCTTAAATGATATCTGTATGCCTTTGTTGCTTTAAAAGTCACTCCCCTGTCTAATCCATTTTTATTAATCACCTGTGAACATAAAATAATCAGTGTCAAGATTCTAAAGTTGCTTGGTTTAAACAGCACCTTAATTATTATGAACATTACTGTGTAGAAAGCCATTTGGGGGGTACTCACCAAGTGTTTACAAAACACTTTGTTCTGGCATTCAACATACGGTCACATACACCATTTTTACTAAGGCAAACTGCCTTCCTCTTCTCTCATATAAAGACATGTGCTCCAGGCAGTGTTTGGCGTGAGTGATGTGGTGACGTCAGTCACAACCCACTACTAGGTCCATTAAGGGAAGCTCCCTTCTGTCTGCCAAAACGAGTCTCTCTGCACTAACGGTGCAGAACTGGAGGCTCAGCACTAAGCATTTACAGTTGCTTCTAAAGTAAATCACAAGGACTGATATCCATATCCCTTGTTTTACTGTTTTACCTGCTGACTTTAAAGTTGTTAAACAGAAATATTTCTGAGAGTAAATTCATTAAAGCAGCAGTGCAATGAAAAATATTTTTTCCAAAAAATCTAGTTTCGGCTGTGATTAAGAAAAACATTAGCATGCCTTTCAAATTTTATTTTATTTTATTTTTTTATTTTATTTAAACAGCAGTTTGGAAAACCTTTGAGCCATAGGCTCATTTACAAAGGTACCTTGTCACAGTAAGACAAACCAAAATACACAGTATAGCAGTACAACACATAAGTATAACAGTAAATTAAGACATAGATACAAACAAGCTGGTACAGGTAGGATGGATGCAACAATACTAGAGTTATATTGTCCTTAGCAGCTTAGTAATAAGCTTTGTCATAAGTATTGAGTACGGCTTTGACTAGCGGCAGTTACAGCATCGGGTGTTAATAAGGTGGTTACGTAAGGAAGTTTTGAAGCACGATATAGTTGGAGCTTCGGAGATGGAGGGGGGCAGTGTGTTGAACCAGGAGGGAGCCCTAAAGCTGAAGGCTCTTTGGCCGTGAGAGGTCCTAGCTCTAGGGATAACAAGAGAGGTTTCCCAGAGGTCCGAGTATGAACTAGTGGGACAGAGCGGCGTATGGTGGTGGTCAATCCTGGTGGGGATAGCCCAAGGAGGGTCTTTTTGTAAGGGGCACAGGTAAGATATTTGAGGCGCTCGTCGAGATCAAATACCAGCGCTGTAGCATACAGTAGACAGGTGTGTGTCATCCTAGGTGCTCCAGTACTTAACCTGCAGGCCTTATTCAGAGAAAAGGACTTTATGGAGTGCGGGTCTGATCAGCAGCACCATACACCGCAGTCCATAGTCCACTAGGGACAGGATAGGAGGAGGATCATGGTCAAAGAGCTCCGGGGAGGCAGTGTTTATACCGATGTAAGATGCCCAATCGGATATTGGTGGCAGTGGCTAGGGCAGCGATGTGTCCATGGAAGGAGAGGGAGGGGTCAAAATGGATCCCTAGGTATTTATAGGAGCAAACTTGTTCGAGTGGGAATGAGAACCCAGAGTGAATGAGGAGTTTGAAGTTGCAGGACTTGTTTTGGGGATGTGAGAAGAACATGGTTTTTGGTTTTTTAAGATTTATCACCAATCTATGTTCCTTGAACCAGCCCTCGGCTTCAGTGAAGGACTTCTGCAGCGAGTCCTGGAGGGCAATAGGGTTACGACTTGAGGCAAAGATGACTGCATCATCAACGTACAATAGAATGTTCCCCGAGCAAGAGCGTGGAAGGGTGTTAAGGTAAAGGGAGAATAGTAAGGGGCCCAGAATGGAGCCCTGGGGAACCCCAGAAAAGATGTACTTGTCTCAGTGCCTCCTATGCTGCACGGCGTGAGTCTTTTTTTAATTTTTCATACCTAACACTTTCCAGGTCTACAATGCTATTTCTATGGAAAATGTGGTGGCCATCTTTTTTCTTGAAACAAAAAATGTAATTAAAACATTTATAGAATACTTAAAATTGTGGTTTAATTAGACAATTGTACCACCAAATAAAACTGGAAGATGCCTGGAATCTTTTGTAGTGAAAAATAGGTAGGGTCGATTTTTTTGCCCAATTTCGCTGCACTGTTGCTTTAAATAATCTATGTTAGTGAAGGTTCCCACTGTATTTTTATAAGATTATATTAAGAGCTCACAGAAAACAGTGAACCTTGTAGACTTTAATGTTTTTCTTTCCTCTTAGTTTTCTTTTTAATATTTGCCAAAGGGTAACTGGGGGAAGGGAGCAGGGGAGGGTTGGTTAAAAATGTAACCAGTGAAACTCCTAGCCTGTTGTATTTGACCATATTGGAGCAATGATGTTACATAAACCTTATCCAATCAATTTCTTAATTTATCCTATGTCTGAGACACAAACTAGTTAATCTTTCTATCCACCACCCCTTTCTTTTCAATAACGCTTTATCCCAAGTACCTCCCCTTGCTGTTTTTATGTTGTCTTGCACACACGCAAGCAGCATATTGTGGTAGCTTGGAATAGCAGGTTTTGGAGGTGGGGTTGTGTTGTGGCCAGTGGCGCCACTGCTTTTCTGGGCTGGGCTCTGTGGCATGAATTAAACAGCATGCTGCCTATGACAGCAGTTGAAAAGTATGCCACCAACTTAAAACAATTTCGTCACTGCAATGAGGGAGCAACCTGTCATTGTAGGGTGTGCCTTGCCTGGTGTAACATTTCAATAAAACTTGGTGGAGGCTGTTGCCGTCCACCTCTCAGTCCCCATAAAAGCTGACATTGGGGGTGCTCAATCCCCCTGTTGTCATGCTCCCTGCCCAGTTCCTTTGCCAACAGGGGAGCCTAATCCCCGTCAGCATAATGTCCCCCTCATTTGACTGCATCTGCCGAAGAGGGGTGCCCAATCCCCCATGGCATCATGCCCCCCAACAAGCTTTCTTTGCCAATAGGGGGCCCAATCCCCATCGGCTTCAGTCCCCCCCCCAATAAACAAAGGTGGCACACTGGGAGCCCACCCCAATGTGCACAAAGTACACCTGAAAGAAAAAAAACTTCCTGCATTGTCTTTTTTAAATGTTTTGTACCTGAAACAAAGAAAACAGTCCCTCACCACCCTCCCCAACCCGCATCCACCCTCTGCACACCCCACCTCCCCACACAAACACACCCTCACCCCATACTTACCTCCAGCGGTGCGATGATCTTCAGTGGAGCAGGAACATGTCTGCACTCTTCAAAGCTGACCGCGAAGTGAAGAAATGCTGGTAAGCTGTATAATGGCATAAATGGGAGGGGTTTGATTTAGGGTAATATCTCAGTCATTTTTGAAAGTTTTGATCCAAATGTTCAACATGGGGTTCTTGGGACCCCATCTTATGAACTCAGTCACTGTCATTTCAGAAGTGGCCCACAAAGTTAGTGTGTTTATGCGTCTGGCAGAGGGGAAAACAGGTTTCACACCTGGGCCAGAACAGAGTAAAGTCACCAGGGTATGCAAGAGAGGGAATCAATTGTTCATGTTTACATACTACACAGGTATATAGAAAAATAAGCATTTGTCAATGCCGAATGTTTGCTTGCTGATATTAGCATTGGACGTGCAGGAGTTAGACAGATGCAGAATAGGAGTTTCACCAAATTTTTAACATAGGCATTTTGTGACCTCTGCTCATGAACACTGTCACTATGATTTTCTTAATCTGTCCCAAAATGTTGATTTCCCAACAACCACACCATTGTGCAAAAAATGCAAAAACACATTTCAGGCAGGATTTGAAAAATGACAGCTGTACTGTTCATAAGGAGGTGTGCAAAATTGACAATGTTGAAAATTTTGAGTGAAAATATTACAAATTCTCAAAGTTACGAGTGTGCATGGAAACTGCGCAATGCAGGCTCATAATATAGTCATTTTATGGATGTGTGTCACCAAATTTTCAACATGGGCATTTTAGGACCTCCACTCATGAACAGTGGCACTGTGATTTTCTTAATCTGTCCCAAAGACAGATTTCCAACGGCAACCGCGCTATTCTGCGTCAAAAGTGCAAAAACACATTTTGGCCAGGATGTGAAAAATGACAGCTGTACTGTTCATAAGGAGGTGTGACAAAATGCCAATGTTGAAAATCTGGAAAGAAAATATAAATTCTTGAGGATTACAGTGGTAGTGAAACTACTTAACTCCACTTCATACAGTCATTTTTTGGAATTTTTTACCAAATTTGCAACATAGGCTTTTTGGGAGCCCACCTCATGAACAGTGACACTGTCGTTTCGTTAATCAGTCCCAAAAGGTGATTCCATGCAGTGACCGCGAAATCACCTTTTGGGACCGAATAACCAGATGACAGTCACTGAATTCATGAGATGGGGTCCCAAGAATCCCATGTTGAAAATTTGGTGCCATAATTCGCAAAAATGGTCGTGATATCCACATAAGTTGAAAAAAAAAATTTATGCCATTGTACAGCTTACCGGCATTTCTTCAGTTCACGGTCGGCTTTGAAAAGTGCAGACATGTTCCCGGTCCACCGAAGATTGTCACGCTGGACTCCGGAGGTAAGTATGGGGTGAGGGGGGTGTGGGGAGGTGGGGTGCACAGAGGGTGGGTGCAGGTTGGGGAGGGGCACCGGACTCAACAAGGGACTGTTTTTCTCTTACGGGGAAAAAAAACAACAACGCGGGAAGGTTTTCTTATTTTACAGGTACTTGGCATGCTGGGGTTGGCTCCCAGCATACCATCTGCTTGTTTCTTGGGGGGGGTCTGTAGCTGATGGGGATTGGGCACCCCTGTCGGCAGAGTGTTGGGGGGTCAGGCACATGCATGAGCCAAGGAGGATTGGACAACTCCCTCGGCACACAATATATGGGGGGGACATTATGCCAACAGGGATTGGGCTCCCATCAGCAAATTAACTTGGGAGGAGCATACGGACGGGGATTGAGCACCCCGGCTTTCATGGACTGTGAGAGGTGGACGGTGATAGCCACCGCCATATTACTTTTAAACAACTGCAGGGACATTATGCCGACGGGGATTGGGCTACCCCATCAGCAAATGAAGTGGGGAGGGGCCATGCTGACAGGGGATTGGGCATCCCCATCGGCTTTCATGGGGACTGAGAGGTGGCCAGCAACAGCCACCTTGATGTCAGTATGCAAACTGCAGTACATGTTACCACCACTGATTGCAGCAGTGGTTTTCTTTCAGCTGCATCCACTGCATCTGAACTGCTGTCATAGACAGCTCGGCCATTCATTGGCGCGGTGTGGTCGCGCCTGCAAAATGGATTAGGGAATTGGTAGAGCAGGTGGCACACCTCCGAAAAGTCATATGGTGGCACTATGTTTCTTGCGCATGTGCACAAGCAAACATAAAAATGCTGAGGGGACTTTCCCTTCAAAAATGTTCAGCAGTCTAGTGCTATGCAATTCAGAAAATTGTTAGCATTATTCTCTGAAATGCATAAGGTTTTATTATGGTACAGCAGCTGTAAAATCGTTTTTAATGCCAACAGCAAAAAGAAAGCAAAATCTGACCCATGTAATTATTTGAAATCAATATAACATTTATGGTCTTTATGAAATAACCTTGCTGCTAAGACTTTTGCAGTATTAAACATATGCAGTGCGACATTTTCGGTATTTGACATATGAGTTGTAAATGCAGTGTTTCTCCTAAAGCACTGTAGCATGAAGTTCCTCCAATGCCACCATCTTTTTGAGACCCCATACTTTAGTAACTGGCCTATTCGTAATCCCTATTTGATACAAAGTTCCAGATTTGCAGTATTTGCTGTAGCCCCAGTCTCCTCTGCTACCTGTTCCCCCGGTCTCACCAGGAAAAGAACCTCTTCCCAGTGACTAAACTGAAAATAAATCAATGCCTCCCTCTTCAAAAAAATTTTGAAGCAGTTAGTTACAAAATTTGTGGGGCCACATAGCATCTATATCGGTCGACAAATGCTCCAGCCTTTCATTTTTGTCAAAAGGAAATACTGAAATTAAAGGTGAACTTCCTTATGGCAAATCAGTGAATGCACCTGATATGTAGTCCTTCTCAACTTCTTGTTGCTCTTGCCCTTCTGTCATTGCCCAAAGTGGACCTCCAATTCAAATAACACACCACACTGTTTTTTGGTATAAAAAAGGGCCGCAGCTCTTTTTACTTGATCAAAAGTTGAAGACATTACATGGGACACAACATTTATAAAAACCTAATATGTACATCACATAAAAAATTGCTACCGTGGCATGGAGGGCTGAGGTATGGAGCAGCTCAGCAGGGTGGGAGTGGAGACCAGGGTTCAAATCCTGGTCTCATTCACTTTTACCTCAGGGATCAGTCCTGGGGCCAGTCCTCTTCAACATCTTCATTAGTGATCTTGCAGATGGACTAGAGGGTAATGCTTGTCTGTTTGCAGATGACACCAAGATCTGCAACAGAGTAGATGATCCAGATGGGGTGGGCAGAATGAGAAGAGATCTGGATAAACTAGCAGAATGGTCAGAAGAGTGGCAACTGGGATTTAATGCAAAGAAGTGCAAAATCATGCACATAGGGAAGAGAAACCCTGAAGCCACCTATAGGCTGGGAGGGGAGTTGCTAGCAGTCACAAAGGAAGAAAGAGACTTGGGCATCATCATCACTGATGACCTAAAATCATCCAAGCCGACCTCTAAAGCAGTAGGTAAGGCTAGGGGTGTTGGGTGTATTAGTAGGGTATCACAAGTCGTAAGAGGGAGGTAATAATCCTCTGTACAAGACACTGGTTAGGCCTCATCTGAGTACTCGTGGCAGTATTGGAGGCCACACCTTCACAAGGACATTAACCAAATTGAGGCAGTCCAGAGAAGGGCAACCAAAATGGTGCAGGGACTGCATCAGAAGACATATGAGGACAGATTAACGGAGCTCAATATGTATACCCTTGAGCAAAGGAGGGAGAGAGGTGATATGATCGAGGCATTCAAACACCTTAAGGGCATTAACAAGGTGAAAGAGTCTAACATGTTTAAATATAAGAAAAATAGCAGGACAAGAGGACACAGCATGAGATTAGAGGAGGCCGATTAAGGGGGAATGTGAGGAAATTCTTTTTCACAGAAAGGGTGGTGGATGCATGGAATGGCTTACCACAAGAAGTGGTGGCTATGAATACAGTGCAGGGCTTTAAACAGGCATGGGATAGGCATAAGGGAGCAATACAAATGACTATGAATAGATAGGCCACTGACAGAGCAAAGGCCGATGGCACATTTATAAGGTAGAAAAAGAAATGGGCAGACTGGATGGGCCTTGCGGTCCTTATCTGCCATCAACTTCTATGTTTCTATGTTTCTATCACAATTTACATATATATGCACTTTACAAAATATCATAGATACATACAACACTTATACAGAAATATTGTTTTAACATATGTACATTACGTATCCCATCCCGTAAGACCCCTTGGGCAGCCCTAATTCATGTATTGCTGAAACCCCGGCTCCTTCATCCGCTTGTTTGAGGGGAACTCTGGCCCTTTAGTCCAACAGACCTGTTGAGGGCCATGCCTTTCTGCAAGACAGTTCCCCCCCATCTTACCCGAATTTAGGGCTTCCTAGACTCTTGATGAGGAGCATGCCCGTCGGGGCCGCACTCCCCATCTCGGAGTCTTGGATCCCAGTGTTTCGGTGCATGCCCCAGCCTGGGTGCCTTCATCTCCCAATCTTCCAAGGCATACCTGTCCTAAGGTCGTGCCTGTCCCCGGCGACACCCAATTGCAGCTCTTCTTATATCCATCTTACCCAGGGTCAGCCATGAATTACCGCTACCCAGGGTCAGCCATGTGCCTATACAGTTCTCAACTAGGTTTACTACTAGAGCCGCGACAGAGCTCTTGCTACGGCCTGGAAGTTTAAGGGTGGGAGAGTGGGAAAACTTCTTTTGCTGAGGAGCTGTTCCAGGAGGCGAGATCCCTGGGACAGCTCCTTACATCTGCCATGACCCTCCTGTAGGGAGGTCTGAGCTAACCCTCTCGAGGAGATCGTGTGGGCCCTTTGCTGGGGGCCGCCCTTGATGGTGGTGGGCGGCCCTCCTAGCCCCACCCTCTTGCGGGTCAGTTAGCAACCTGCCCCCGTGAGAGGCCGGTGGGACTATTGCCCAAAGTGGACCCCCAATTCAAATAACACACTACACTGCTTTTTGTTATAAAAAAGGGCCGCAGCTCTTTTTACTTGATCAAATGTTGTATACATTACATGGGACACAACATTTATAAAAACCTAATATGTACATCACAATTTACATATATATGCACTTTACAAAATATCATAGATACATACAACACTTATACAGAAACATTGTTTTAACATATGTACATTACGTATCCCATCCCGTAAGACCCCTTGGGCAGCCCTAATTTATGTATTGTTGAAACCCTGTCTCCTTCATCCGCTTGTTTGAGGGGAACTCTGGCCCTTTAGTCCAACAGACCCGTTGAGGGCCGTGCCTTTCCGCAAGACAGTTCCCCCCATCTTACCCGAATTTAGGGCTTCCTAGACCCTTGACAAGGAGCATGCCCGTCAGGGCCACACTCCCCATCTCAGAGTCTTGGATCCCAGCGTTTCAGTGCACGCCCCAGCCTGGGTGCCTTCATCTCCCGATCTTCCGAGGCATACACATCCTAGGGTCGTGCCTGTCCCCAGTGACACCCAATCACAGCTCTTCTTATGTCCATCTTACCCAGGGTCAGCCATGAATTACCGCCACTTACATACGGTGCCAACACGTATCTCCCACTAATGCTCAAGGGATCTTACTCTTTCCAAACAGTACTGTTTCACAGAAATCGTTGAGGGTATTGTTAAAAATGTCGTTCCCAATATCCAATAAATGAACCCCATCCCAGCTATATAGGCCCTTATCCGTTTTAGTGATCAGGAAATGCCTGATTACCTCCACGCCCAGTGAGGCCGCGAAATGGGACACCTCCCTATTCACGGACCTCCGTGCCTTGTCCATGGCCCCTGCCTTTCTCTCCCCACGCCACTGCTGGCGTGATATCATTCTAGTCCATGCTAGAATGGTGTGAGGCAACATCTGTTTTAAGTGGGACAAACCCCTCTTAATATCCCCAATTAATCTCAGTGCCCCTAGGGTGACCAAGTCATTCCCTTCCAGGTAAATAACCAGTGCGACCGGTGGTTGACGATGTAGGCCCAATGTAACAATAGTTTTGCATAATGCACCCCACTTCATCCCGCCTTTTCCTGCCCATTTTATCACAGCTCGACTTCTTGGGATGCCCAGCTGTCTGGTGTAAGGTCATTTTTTTGCCCTCGTGTATGCCTCCCTCACGTGCGAATGACCCACGATCCATATCTGAGGGGTTGTTGTAGCCGTGCCTGTAAGACAAAGATAGAAACATGTGAGTATTCTCCACAATTTGTTCTTCAATTACCACTTGTGCTGGGTTCTCCAACATCACTTCCTACTGGGTTGTGCTGAGGCCTAATGTACCCCATGTACGCTTTTGATGCCCACCTGCCGACCCCTTTCACCTGGTCCTCTTTTAACCCACACCTGGCTGCCTCAGTGGCTGCTCCAGTTCTGAATGAATGGGTGTTGTATGAGGTTGGGTTTTTTCCTGCCATCCATAAACCTTTTCATAGGACAGCCCTGAACTGCCGCCTTGTGACCGCTTTTCCGTCCCCATGCACAAACAAATGCCCCGGTCCTATTGTACGACCCGCCACATTTTCCTTCATTGCCGACCATGGGCAAATGTTCCCTGGTGGAGCCATAAACAGTGTTACAATGGCGGGGGCCGCACTGGTTCGTTTTTGATTTTCGCAGCTGAAGACACAGTCTGTCTTGCCAGATGACGAAATCACTAAACTGAAGATTGGTGTTCTGGCTCGATGAGGTATACTGTGGTACCAACTCTGAAACCTGGAAGGCCCCAAAAAATGCACATATGTATAGGGCCCTGAAAAGCTTGGTTTCGTAGCCCGAGCTGCAAGTGACTGACAGTGTTTTCAGGAGGCTGGACAGCTCATGTAGTCCTATGGGCTTCCTCGAGTCCGCCCTTTTTCCTGCGAGTCTAGACATGCCCTGTATCATTTTCTTCATAATAAAACTGCTGGTTGGGTCAGAGAAACCCTCATACTTACGAAGAAAGGCGATGCCCGCTAGTTGGAGGTGTATCGCTGTTGGGGATTTTCCTAGGCTTTCTAAGTGGAGGATGTAGCTTTGAACTTGTCTTTGGGTATTGTGCAGTACCACGCTTACCTCGTGACCACAAAATTGCTGGAAAGACCCATAGCTACCTACATACTTCCTCCATGTCGAGGGGGCCACAGCGATTTGTACCAGTTGCTGCAATCTTAGTTCCGGTATTTGTGTGGGGAACTGGTCCGCCCACGGGGCTAACCGCCTGAAGTGCTCAAGCTGAAATCGAGACAGGGCATCAACTATAACATTTTCTTTTCCTGGCAAATGACGTGCCTTAAAAGAGATGTTGTACCATAGGCAACATAACACAAAGACCCGCAGGACCTTCATCACCTCTTCAGAATGAGATGTCTGCGAGTTCAATATGTCTGCTACCGCCCTGTTGTCCGTGTGAAACAGCACTTTCTTATTCTGAATTTTGTGCCCCCACACCCTTACAGCTACCATGATAGGGAACAATTTGAGAAGGGTGATTTTTTTGTGAGCCCCCTCGATACCCAATCCTGTGGCCAGCATTCTGCAAACCATGCTCCTTGCCAGAATGCCCCAAAACCAATGCCACCCGAAGCATCAGTCACCATGTGCAGATCTAACAAGTGGTCTGACAGTGTTTGCCAGATGGTGATACCATTGAAATCTTGTAAGAAGAGTTCCCAAACCTGTAAGTCTGTTTCTACGCCCTGTGTTAGTCTGATGTGATGGTATGGTTTTACAGCCCCCCCCAGTGGCTGATGCCATCCGCCTGAGGAATGGCCTGCCTGGGCGAATTGCCCAGCATGCAAAATTCAAGTGGCCTATAACAGATTGCAGCTGTTGTAGGGTCACCTTCTTTGCCCTTCCCATCTCCCCCAACAGTGTGCTCGAAAGTGCCACCTTGTCTTGCGGTAGCCGGGAAACCATAGCCTCGGAGTCTATTTCTATGCCCAGGTATGAAAGGCAGGTAGCAGGGCCCTCCGTTTTTTCCTGTGCTAGCGGGACACCAAAATACCCCATTAATGAGGTGAAACCTTGCAGTGTCTCCGCACACGTGGTTCCCCGGCCCACAAATGGGAAATCGTCGAGATAATGAACTATATGTACGTTATGTGTGTGTTCGCTGGTGGCCCACTCTAAGAAGGTTGAGAAAGCTTCGAAGGCTGAGCAGCTTACGGAGCATCCCATGGGCATAGCCTTATCCATATACCATTGGCCTCCCACTTTGAAACCCAGTAAATCCTGGTCATTCGGATGTACTGGTAGCAGACGGAAAGCGGATTTGATGTCGCTTTTTGCCATCATTGCCCCACGGCCTAGTTCTTATATGTGGCGCAGTGCCACATTGAACATTGTGTATTGCACTGTGCAATCCTCTGGGTTGATGAAGTCATTTACTGAATTGTCTTTTGGGTAAGACAGGTGATAAATGAGCCTGTATTCCCCTACTTCCTTCTTGGGGACCAGCCCCAATGGGGATACCCTGAGGTTGTGCATGGGGGGGTAATTGAATGGTCCCGCCACCCTGCCCGCCTGTATTTCTTTGGCAATTTTCCTTTCCAGGATGTTGGGAAGTAAATTTGCAGACCAGAGATTGCGAGCTGTGGTTTCTACCCTTGGCCCCTTGTATGGTATCCTAAAACCATACTTGAAACCGTCATGTATATACTTGGCTGCTGTTTTTTCCGGGTAGCAGTCGAGCCAGGGGTCCATTCAGTCTAACCGTACTGGTGAGTTAGCTAAACTTCCCAGACCCCTTTCCTTTTTCACTGCCTGCTCCCTCAATGTTTGATTTCTTGGAGGATTGTCGTGGGCATTCCGATAACTTGTGTTCTCCTCCGCACAACTTGCATATGTGCCAGTACTTACAAAAGGAATGGAAACATTTTCCTTTATTGTAGTCACAGCATGCCTTCCTCCCTGCCCCCTTCCTCTGTTCCTTCCTGTACTCTCCCCCTGTTTGTCTGGCAATGACATGACCACTATCAGTATAAGTTACCACATTGGGCCGGCCACGCGTCATATAGCGGACTCACAGGTCTATGTGTGTGTTTTCCCATTTGAGATTGGGTTGCCTAGATAGTTTCAGATGAAACTGCTCGTCATATTTTAACCACGCATATCCATCAAAAGACAGATGTGCAAATTTTATGGTGTCCCTGTATTTTAGCAGAGCAAGTAGCTTATCAGGGTGTTTCATCCCATAAACTGACATAAATATGTCAAAGGCTGCTGCCCAATTCTCAAATGTGAAAGGTACCTTAGGCCGCCGTGGCCTCTCTTGTTTATTCTTTTTTTCATCGCTCATTTCCGGGATTTCTCTGTACAATAATGAGAACATGTCTATAAATTCCCCTTTCCAGATTTTTTCCCGGACAGCATCAGATAAGTGGTCCCCCAATAGGTCTTCCACCCCAGCATATGCCCACTGCTCCGGAGATGCTGATAATGTGCTGTTTGATTTTAACCCCATTGCCATATTGGGAGCGGTATCTGTTTTGGGGGCTACCATCTCATGCTCTTGTAAGCTTGGTGTCAAGCTTTCCTTGTTAGTTGGGGGGGTTGAATTGTTGAAGGCCCTAAACTTGTCCATACCTGAACTGCTGCCACTTGTGCATTACCCCCTTCTATTGAGGCCCCTTGGGAGACAATGGAGTGAGGAGGCTGGATCAAATGAGCCTGGACACCCCGTGGTGATCTGCTGTCCACCTCCCATGTGACTTAACAGGGATTCATCCTGTCCTGCCCCCGCAGATTCAGTCCACTAGTGTGCCCCTCATCCATAGTTATCCACTGGCCCAGAGGCCCCGGTTGTGCCCAGAGAGGTACCCTCACCAGGCTCATTGGCTGGAACTGCCCGAGGCCCCACGATGGGGTTGGTCATTCCACCCTGCTGGGTTGATGGGAAACTGGGGGCGAAGGGGCCCCAAGGATTCATTGCTGGCCAAGAGATGGGCATGTTACCCAGTCCCCCATACATAAATGGCCACATGAAGGGGTTATGCTGCCATGTTTGATGCCCTGGCATCACCGGCCCGGGATTGAACCCTGGAGCCCTCTGGTGTCCTAAATGGCTGCTTACCCTTTGACCCCCTTGTGATTTTTTCCTGACCGTTTTCTGCCCACGGCCCCCAATCCTATCTCCCATGTCCCTTGCCCTCTTCCATTCCCATTCTCTTACCTTTGTGGCCTCCCGGCTATCACTGGATTGCTCTTCCTCGCTATCTGAATCAGACCACACTAAATCTATCGATACATCACTGTCCTGATCTCCCTCATACTCACCGATCTGTAGCTGTGCAACTGGTACCACTGTTTTTTTTTCCCTTCCTTCATTCTCTGTCCTGGGTTGGGCCACGGATGTGCTCTCATCTGCTCTGCTCCGTTTTTCTTCTGTCTGCTTTTTTCCAGCCTCTGTCACTGGTTAAAACTTCTGCTTACTCTGTCTGACCTGCCCCTTTTTAGCAACGGATTTTCTCTGAGCCACGGATTCCAACAATCGGGCCGATGGCTGGCTACGCCTGGGCTGCCGACCCCCATCCTCTGCCGGTTCTTGCAGCCTATACTCTAATATGGTGGAAGGGTCTGCCACAGTTTGCTGTTGCCCACCTGGATGGGCAACTAGCAGTTCGGGTTCCAACCTGGACATGGTTGTCAGCCAATCCGACCCCCCAATGTCCTTTAGGCGTTGCAGGGCCTCATGGAATGCTTGGTCTTGCCCTTGTGCGGGGATAGCCTATGCCACATATTGTGTCTGGCTTCCTAGCCCAGAAAGGTCTTGACCGGTACCCTGTGCCTGTGCAGAGAATTGGGGGGCCTGGCTGTCCAGAACCTGATTATTCTGAGGTTCGGCCATTTTAGCTATTGATCATAAGGGGCAAAGCAGTGATCAGCGAGGCAATATCTATGAGACAAAAACATTCGTCATTAATATATATATATATTTTTTTGTATGCACTGTCCTCGCCTGTCTGTCTTTTTTCTCTGTATCCCTCTTGCTACTGTTAATGTCTCACAGTCCGCTAGTACTGACAGTGTTGAACCTCTCCCCTTTAAAAAATTCCCGTTACAATTCAGAACCATGGAGGTGAGAGAGAAAAAAAAAACACCATCCTCAGTCTTTTTTGTAGACCCCTGTCCTAATCTGGGTGAGCAGGACCTTACTTTGGAAACAATACCGTTCCTCCCTGCTTCTACCTTAAAAATTCCCTCTGACCCTCCTAAAATTTCTATTTCTGTCCTGAAATGAAGTGATTTGAAGCACCCAATACTAATCAGACAGTTGTGCTAAAGCTTGTTCTTCATCACAAAATGCTTTTCATATTAAACCATACACTGTAAGATCCTTTTTGAATTAATATTACCTATTGTTAAGCTTTTTCCTGGATTGTGGTCGGACTCGTCTGTCCCTAATATTTTTTGCCCTGCACCAGAATTGCAAGGCATGAGGCTAGGAATAAGCCAAGCCATCTCGGAGATACCAGAGGATTAAGGATCCCCGCTGAGCGCTGGCAATATCACGGCAGTGAGACATTTATTGCAAGAGGAAAACATCACATTTTGGAGACAAACAGTAGCGAAGACTGCCTTTTTTTTTTTTTTTTTGGGGGGGAAAGAGCCAGAGCAGCTGTAGCTGAAAGATGAGTGCTGCAGTGCAACAAGAAATAAATCATAGGTTGTTTACATTTTGCGCTTCCCGTTACAGTGCTACAGAAATAATTCTATGGTATGTGTCACACTTTTTACTGGATGCACCGAGCTGAAAGCCAAGAACTTGACTGATCCTGCCACGCGGCCTGGTTCATAATACTGTATCACCTTGCAACAATCAACTACCATGCTACATCCAACTACCATAGTTTCGTGCTATAGTTACTTCATTCCACCCACACTCACATCAATAGTGCTAATAAAAAAAAAAAAATGTCCAACTTTATATTTAACTTGCGATGTCATAGGTTCCCTGATGAGTTCAGTTCCCAACAGTGCATTTTATTGCTCCCACAATTGCCCCTTCAAATACAGTAATGAACCCACCATGCTACAGTTACTCCCCCATACTCACTCTGCACAATACTGTACTGACCCCGATGATGCTATGCTTATTCCCAATGAATTCATGCAATGCTCAGTAATTACCCCCTTGATACTACCGATAGGCAGAGAAAAGTGGATCTAACTGTGGGGAAAGAAGCCCTAGTCAAGTAGCTCACACCACATGGAGCCGAGCTTGCCCAACGGAAAGCCACCCCCCCCCAGCAGGGACGACTGAATTCCCAGCACACCCAAGGGAGCAAGAAAGCATGGCAGCATTGAGAAGGCCGAGCTCCGGAGAGACCATAAATGCCGGGAGCCCAAACGGCACAAGGAAGCACAGAAGGACTGCACAGCAACACCAAACTTACCAGCCCAACCTCTACACATAATTAAAAGAAAAAAATGCAGAGGCTGCTGCATGCAGGGAGGAGAGCAAAATAAACCAATGCCACAGAAAGCGAGATGGGGGGTCAGCGCCTGGGTCTGTAAAATGGGCTGGGGAAGAAGCCACATGGTGAGGTTGAGCCGGCGTGGGGGGGGCACCAAGAGACCCTTGACCACTGGCCTGAAAAGGCGCGTTCTGGTGGAAGGGAGGAAAAGCGCTCTTGAGGCTGGCTGCCCAGACTTACTGAACGTGGCTGGGGGGGGGCACTTCAGGCAACACAGGAGAAACAGGAAAAGCGCTCATGAGGTGGCTGCTGCAACTGATAATGAATGTGGTTAGGGGGACGACCGGATTGTAACGTGGGGGGGTCGTGGATGGAGCAGACACCGGTGCAACAAAAGGCGCCATCAGTAACACAGGAGCCCGGCTAGCATACTGGAAACCAGCCAAAAATTAGCCAAACAAGCACCCTGGAAAAGAAATGACTTACCTCACGAGCTGGGAAAACGCGACACACAGCTGGAAGCGGGAGAACGAAAAAAGGCTAGCGGTCGATGAGAGAACTGGATGGCCGGCGTGGAAAACCCGTCAGAGGCAAAGACGAAATTGAAAGCTGGCCATGCAGGAAAACCGAGCGAAATAAAAGCAAAAACTTCTTTTGCTGAGGAGCTATTCCAGGAGGGCGAGATCCCCTGGGACAGCTCCTTAAGTACCCTTGCCGTGACCCTCCCTGTAGGGAGGATCTGGGCCAGCCCTCTCCAAGGAGATCCTCGGCTTGGGCCCTTTGCTCGGGGGGGCCGCCTCCTCCTTGATGGTGGGTGGCCCTCCTAGCCCCACCCTCTTGGGAGCCATCGGCAACCTGCCCCCCCGGTGAGAAGCCATTGGGGCTATTTTCAATGCAATCAATTAGAACCCGACTGCGATGTCGGACTGGTCAGCAAGAGTTTGTTGTTGGTATCAGAATTCCGGCATGCATTGTTGTCAAACATATTTTTCCTCTGAGAAACAAAGAGAATGAACTTTCTTTCTGCCAAACTCTGAGTAGAACTGATAGCAGCACACTTTTTCGCAAATTATGAGGTATCTATAGATGAAACGTTCTTGTTTCCTATATTAACAACTGCCATGACTTTGACAACACGGAACATGCTACTTTATAAATAAAATGATGCGATGCGACAATATGGCATTGTTTAAGGGGGACTACCTTTTTTTTTTATACTTCTTTATTGAATTCATCATCCACAAACAAACTTCATCTTACAAGAATAGAGGTATTACTTTTCATTACAATGTTGAAGTGGCTATATGACCTGCCTAAGAGACTTTGCTCAGTCTATCAGTACTCGCTATTCCGGATACATCAGACTGAACTAAAGAGGGCATAAAAAAGTGACGCCTCCTTTTAACATATATGTTTTCACAAGTTAATTGTTTATATAAGAACTCTTAATGTTATTAAAACTATAAATAACTCTTAAGAAAATCAATAAAACTATACTAAAAGGATCAAGGTCTCTTTCTTTTTAGCAAATCAGAAAGTGTTGAAACTATTTGTTTGTTGGTTTGTTGCACACTGGTTACTTTGGTTCTCCGCTTAATCTATTTGGTGATGGATCTTTCTCAAGGCCTCTAGAAAGCCCGGCATTCAGCTTAGCCAGGCCCAGGAGGTGAGAATCCCCACATCCATGTTAAATGAGGAGGGGTGAGGAAAGGGAGAGCATCATCACCACCCATGTTTGGTATTAACTATCCAGTCCAAACCAAACCATCCACCTAGTCCATCGGTTCCGAGAGGCTGAGGATCTCTGCTGTAGCTTGAAGGTAAGTTCCTCAAGCTGTTGAATCTGTGCAACCCCTTCTAACCAATCTTGTTTTGTCGGTGAGCCTACCTGTAACCATCTTCTGGTTATTGTTTTCAGTGCTGCCACGACCAAGATTTGCCAAAGATAGACAGCCTCCCATCCCTGTATCTCCCTAGGGATCTCTCCCAAGAACAACATTTCTGGTCCTAATTGGCTTTGGGTCTGGAATATTTGCCTTAATGAATTGGTTATAATTGTCCAGACTTGTAGGAGAATAGGGCATGACCAAAAAGCATGGGTGTGCATTGCTCTATTTTCTCCACAGTTTCTCCAGCAATGTGAGGGTGTGCTTGGGTATTGCTTAGAAACCAACACTGGTACTTTAAAGTATCTAATCCTCAATTTCCATAGGAACTCCCTGCAGGAGGGAGAGGAGGTCACCCCCCAAGTACTCTTCCAACCCTTTTCCAATTGCCCTTCTGTGATAACTGTATTAAACTCTTGTTCCCATTCCTCCCTAATATAATCCATATTAGAAGTAAACTGCTGTATATATCTCCTATATAAATGGGATATTGCTCCTAAGGGATTTCTGAGCTTCAAAGTTGCTCAAAAATCTGCTCTATAACCCCCAGGGTACCTGCGGGCAGATCCTGTTTGATTTTTCTGGTTAATATAACTACAGATTTGAAGATATCTCATTCTATCCACCGGTGTGAGACTAAAATGCTTTGGGCTACCTTGAAGGGGAGCACATCTCCCTCTTGTAGTAACTGCCAAGGTACTTGTAAACCTTTAATGGCCCTAGAGCAGAACCAGGGGTCCCAGGCGGTCAGTCCATAGGCAGGGTCCAGGACCCACCATCTATATCTCCAATTCCCTCCATGTCTCGTCCCACTCGGGGTCCCCCTTCTCCAGCCCTCTAATGTGGTCTGGGTGGTAGTAAGTCCCCCCCCCCCGGGACCTTGGGAAGATCTCTAGGATGAAAAATTAGAGCCGGCAAGGGGGGGAATACATAAGTCCCCATCTCAATCTCCTTCCAGGTGGCCTTATATGTCGGATGACCCCACAATAAACCAGTCCTCATTTGAGAAGCCACCCAATAACGTTCAAGGCGTGGTACAGCCAGTCCTCTTTGTTCTTTGGGAAGAAACATGGTTTGTTTCCTAACTCTAGGCCTCTTATTTGCCCATATAAATCTCATAATCACTCTTTGCCAAATCTCTAGGTCTTTCTTAGAAATAATACAAGGGGTGAAAAAGATATAAATACAGAGGATGAACAATCATCTTTACTGCTTATATTCGACTATGTAGCGAGAGTGGTAATACACTACATCTTTGGAGGTCCTGCTTTAATTGCTGTACCATGGGTATAAAATTAAGTTGATAAAGCTGTGAGGATAGGTTGCTAATATTTACCCCCAAATATATCATCTGTTTTAAGTCCCATCTTATGGGAAAGGCTGCTCTTAGTTCAGGAGGGGAGCTTACCCAAAGGTTAGAATCTCTGTCTTGGAGGTATTCAAAGAGTAGCTCGCCAAAGCAGAGAACTGAGCTAATTTATTCATCACCTAGGTTAAAGATTTCTCAGGGTCCTCCAGATACAGCAGTACGTCGGCAGCATATAAAGAGATCTTATGCTGACGGTCTGCCATCCAACCCCCCCGAATTCCATCGTCCCTTCTCATGCACTGTGCTAGAGGCTCGATGTATAGAGCGAATAGAAGGGGAGACAATGGACACCCCTGTCTGGTCCCTCGTTCCAGGAGAAATTTCTGCACATGGTGTCCATTTGCCCTGACATAGGCCGTTGGTGTTTTATAAATTCTGGAAATCAAGGTTTGAAAAGAATTTCCCAATCCAAAGCAGGCCAAAGTCTCCTCAAGAAACCTCCATGATACTTTATCGAATGCTTTTTCTGCATCAATACTGACTAGCAGGGCAGATTTTTCTGTATAATTTAAATGATCAATTATATGAATAGTCTTTCTAAGATTATCCTGGGCTTGACATCCTGGGATAAAGCCCGTCTGGTCCAAGTTAACCAACTCTGGAATCAATGTCTGCAGCCTCCTAGTCAAAACCGAGGTCAGAATTTTGTAATCTATATTTAGTATTGAAATAGAACGGTATGAGGAGCACATAAGAGGATCTTTACCAGGTTTGGGATCACAGAAATTATGGCCTGTGCCCATGAGGGGGAACCTGTCCTTCCTCACCATGTAAAGGGCGGAACACCCTGCCCAGAATGGGGATGACCTCAGATCTGAACTTTTTATAAAATTCCCTCGGGAGTCCATTAGTTCCCGGGCACTTAAGAGACTTTAGGCCCTTAATTGTAGCATCAGCTTCTCCATCTCCGATTGGCTGGTTTAGGTGATCAGCCTGCTCTCGTGATATTGAGGGTAAACCCAAACCCCCCAGAAATTCTTTAATGTGATCTCCAGGAGGCTGTGGACCCTGTTTATACAAGGAGGAATAATATTCCCGAAAGGAATCGGCTATTCCCCCTGTCTCTTTTTCTACCTTATGAGTGACTGGGTGATGTACAGCCTGGATGGTTGCCCTACTTCGCTGAGCCCTCAGCCTCCCAGCCAAATGCCTCAAGGACCTGGGTCCACCCTCATAGTAATTTTGTTTTAAAAACAGTAGTTTTTGTTCTACAGAATAATCTAACATAGTTAAGAGTCTGGTTTTCAGTTGCTTTAAGGTCTTAGTCCTTTCCCTATCTATTTTAATTTTTTGTTGTGCTTCTTGTTGTTGTATCTGAATCATTAATTCTAACTTCTTAGTCTCTCTCTCTCTCTCTCTCTCACTCCCTTTTCCTCCTGATTGACAACTCTATAAATTTCCCCCATATGACAGCCTTTAGGGTATCCCAAAGAATGGCTGGAGAGGTCTCAGGTAGATCGTTATCCTTCAAAGTTTGTTCCACCATCTGGCAAACTGAATCCACCACCTCCCTATCCTGAAGCAAGGATAGGTTCAGTCTCCAAAAGGTATTTTTCTTTACCTCCACTAATCTGATGGTCAAAAAAATCGGGGCATGATCAGAGAGCAGAAAGTCACCAATTGAAAACCCCTGGACCAGACCTACCAATTCCTTAGGGACCATAACATAATCTAATCTAGTGTAAACTTGATGTACTGCTGAATAAAAAGTGTAATCTCTCTTTCTGCCCTCTAGGTGGTGCCAAATGTCTATGTAACCTAATTCGTTCAGCATCCTCCTTATACGTTTAGCCGTACTATGTTCCTTTCTTGGGGTCTGGGTAGTGGAATCCAAAGAGGGGTTAAAGATCAGGTTTAAATCACCTCCCCACATCACCTCCCCCTGTGCCCACTCTCGTAAGGTAGCTAAGAACTTCAAGTAAAGTGCTGAATTAGAACCTGGGGGAAGTACACCAATGCCAAGGTCAGTGGTCTCCCCTGTAAGGTCCTCCTCATCAAAACATACCTTCCCTTCCTATCAGCCAACTCATTTGTTTTTACAAAGGGAGTTTGTCTGAGGACTAAAATTGCAACCCCTCCTCTGGCGTCCCTTTTTGTATGAGGCAGTTGCGTTACTGCCAAAACCCATGGAGGTCAACTTGGAATGTTCCTGTGGAGATAGGTGTGTCTCCTGTAGAAATATGAAGTCTACTGCAAGTTTCCTCATGTAGCTCAATACTTTGCTACGTTTGACTGGGCTAAATAAAACATGGACATTAAACGAACAGAACTTCCTATCTCTAGCCATTAAAAATGTTTTAACATTCCTTCTGTTCATCTTCTCCAGGTTATTCCAGTAAATGCCTCCCATGTCCCTCCCAAGGAACCAGCAACCAGCGAGCAACTCGTTCTGTGTATCAAGACCTTTGTAACTAATGCAACAGTCTGCCAACAGGGCAGCAACTGGAACAACAGAACAAGAAAACATTATTTACTTCCAAGGTAGGAAACTTGAAGTTTCAGGTTTCTTTTCTCCATTCCCCTTACCATCAGACAGGAAAGAGAGAAGAGGAGGAAACAGTATGCCTCATATGAATGGGGACCCCCCCCTGGGGTCGTGGATGTTTATCATGGCCACCATTTACAATAGCCACATGCGTCACTGCAACCTCCATTTGAGTAAACCAGCAAAAACCGTCAGGACCCCAAAGAATTGCTTTCATTTCTTCCACCCGGGGGACTGCTTTGGCAGCCGTAGGTGGTCTCTGGTGAGCTGGGATTTATTTATTTATTTATTCAATTTTGATAACCGGGTAGGCCCACTGAGCCCCGAAGGTCCTTTTTCAGGGGTGACCCAGAATTAGTTACAGAAGGAGTACAGGAATATTCAAAGGTCACAATGCAGCAATACAGGAGAGCAATTAATACATATTACAACAGTGCTGACATTAAGTCAGTTAGGGCCCAGCCTTTGAGTTAGGGTTTTTGCGCTCAGTGACAAGAGCAAGCACGGAAGTGGGCATGGAGCCTCGTCTGGAATGTTCCGAGGGAGGGAGCTCCCTGAAGGTGGGGAGGGAGCTTGTTCCGCAGGACAGGGGTGGAAGTGGCAAATGATTTACTGCTGGCCATGGTCCGAACCCTAAGTTCATCTAGGAGGTTCCACCCAGAGGTGCAGAGAGTTCTCATGAGCGCTTGGGGACCAGGAGACTGGCCAGGTTGTCTGGTGGATAGCAGTGGAGGAGCTTGTATGCATTGCAGAGCAAGGGGTACTGAAGGCGACCATCCAGGGAAGGCCAGTGTAGGGAAGCAAGTGCTTCACAGTGGTGCTGCCTTTTGTGGGACCGGGAGGCAAATTGGGCTACCTTATTGTACAGAACTTACAGCCTGCTCATCTCCTGCTTAGCTATCTCCTGAAGAATAGGGGTGGCAAAGGTCAGTGTAGGAAGGAGAAGGCTGTTGGCAATGGTTATCCTGGAATCGGGGATCAGCTGGTCATTCAGACGGTACAGCAGGCCAAGTTTGAGGTGCACCATTTTGGTTGCCAAGTCTATGTGAGACTTGAGGGTATACACCCCTGATCCAGAGTTAACCCCAGGTATCTGAGGGAACTCACCACCTTAATGCAGCTGCCAGATGAGGAGGTCAGAGGGAGTAAGGCACTCCTGTCGGGGCCTAGGTTTCTATGCCCAAATACCATGGCCTTAGTTTTGCTGGTGTTTAATACCAGCCTGTTCTCAGTAAGCAAGGATTCCAGCTTGGTAAAGTCAATTTGAAGCTGGGGCCCCAAATCAGATGGGTTGTGCGGAGACCTGCAGATTACGGCATCATCTGTATATTGGACGACCAAGCTGCCCCTTCAGTGGGTACTTAGCTCATTGACAAATAGTGAAAAGAGGAGGGGACCCAGTATAGAACCCTGAGGTACCCCCTCCCTTAGGGGGAGCGGATCAGAGGTCACACTTTTCCACCTGACCCACAGGGAGCGGCCTTTGGCCCAGAGTTTCCTAAATACGAACATACGAACATACGAAATTTGCCAGCAGATAAAGGCCTAGAGGTCTATCAAGTCTGCTCGAATGTGCAGCTAGCACCCTTATCCTGCAGCCGCCTCCCTTCCACCCTTCCCCTTCATTAACCCTCCCCTTGTCCTGTTCCATCCTCGCTTGAAGCAGTCCACTGTTCTA
Source organism: Neoceratodus forsteri (assembly GCA_016271365.2). NCBI lineage: Eukaryota > Metazoa > Chordata > Ceratodontiformes > Ceratodontidae > Neoceratodus > Neoceratodus forsteri. The sequence continues at coordinate 1,751,987,214 of CM057450.1, read as the reverse complement.
CTGCATACCACTTCTGCAGGTAACTAATTCCACCCAGCCACCACCTTCTCTGTAAAAGTGTCTCCTCATCTCCCTCCTGAACCTTCCTCGCTCCAGTCTCATATCATGGCCCCTGGTGGCCCTCCCCTTCCTTACTTTGAACAGCCCCTCTGTACTGGTCTTGTTTATTCCTTTCATGTATTTAAAGGTTTCAATCATGTCACCCCTGTCTCTCCTCTCCTCCAGTGAGTACATGTTCAACTCCTTCAACCTCCTCTCGTATGATAAGTCGCCCAGACCCTTGATCATCTTTGTCGCCCTACGCTGCACCCCCTCAAGTAACTTAATGTCCCTCTTCAGATACAGACGCCAGTACTGCACGCAGTACTCCAGGTGTGGTCTAACTAATGACCTATACAGTGGCAGAATCACCTCCTCCCTCCTTGAGGATATACCCCTTGCAATACAACCCAGCATTTTGTTGGCCTTTGCAGCTGCCTTCCTACACTGTGCCGTGTTGTTCATTGACCCTGTAATGAGCACACCCAGATCCTTCTCCTCCTCTGTCTGGGCTAGCTGCACTCCCCCTAGTTGGTAAGTCCTCCTTGGGTTCTTCATCCCAAAATGCAGCACCTTGCACTTTTTGGCATTAAAACCCAGTTGCCAGATGTCTGACCAGGTTTCAAGCTTTGCCAGATCATCCTGCAACCCCTGCCATCCCCCTAGGTCATCCACCACCGCGCCAACCTTGGTATCATCAGCAAACAGACTGATCTTGCTCTTGATGTCCCATGATATGTCTGCAATGAATATCCCAAACAACACTGGTCCCAACACCGAGCCCTGTGGGACACCGCTTCACTGCCCTTGGGTGTGAGAGCTCCCCACCCACCACCACCCTCTGTTGCCTTCCCTGCAGCCAGTTTCCTACCCATCTCACCAGCTTTGCACCGCCCCTGTGCCTACTAACTTCCTTCCCAGCCTTCCATGTAGCACTCGAGTCGAATGCCTTACTGAAGTCCAGATACAGGACATCCACTGCATGGCCCCTGTCCAGTTGCCTAGTTACCCAGTCATAGAACTCGACCAGGTTGGTTTGGCAGGATCTGCCACGTATGAAGCCATGCTGTCTGCTGTCCTGTAGTCCGTTGGCCTCTAGGAGGGTCACCAGCCTCTCCTTCAGGATAGTCTCCATTAGCTTACCCACGATGGATGTGAGGCTCACTGGTCTGTAGTTTCCTGGTTCATCCTTGGGGCCACTCTTGTGGAGGGGCACCACATGAGCCATCCTCCAATCCTGAGGTACACACCCCGAATGTGGGGTGAACAGGTTAGCTGCTGAGCTGAAGGAGCTCTGGAAGTACTCCAGTGCTTCACATAGGGTTGGCAGGTGCCATATAGGGCTCCAGTCAAGGTTGCCAAGGTACTCATTGAAAGCATCCTCAGAGAATTTGGAGTAGTCTCTGGTGGTGAGTATCCTAGGAGGGACTCGGGGGGGGGGGGGAATCTATTTTTCCAAATACAGAAGATAGGTGAGTGGTCACTTAGCGCATCTGCCATGATACCAGCAACTAGTATGTTGGATGAGTGAGACACTAGCGCCCAGTCAAGGGTAGTGTGGTTCCCAGTTTTGTAGTTAGCCCTGGTCTTTTTGGAGATAATGTGTTCCAGACTAGTATCTAGGAGTGAGGCCTTGAGGGCCTGTTCCGTGTCCTGGGCCCAATTGAGATTGAAGTCCCTCAGGATTAGGAGTTCCGAGGAGACCTCATCGGCATGGGCCTTGGTAAGGGGTTCCAGGGCTTGGAGGGTCACCTTAGGAGGGTGGAAGAGGCAACCGATCGTTAGACGCTTTGTGTGGCTAAGGGTAATCCTAACAAAAACTGACTTGCCACCAGAGTGTTCTGAGCAAAGGGAGGGGGCCGAGAGACACATCTAGTGAGTTCCTGGCTTATATGAGTACCCCATACCCCTCTTTTGCCCTCCCGGTCCTTTCAGAAGAAATTATAACTGGACACTGCCACCTTGTGCAACAAGGTATGTGACTTAAGCCATGTTTCAGAAACAGCCAGTATTTCTGGTTTGTAGCGAGACAACCATCCCTGAACCTCCTGTATTTTTGGTCAGAGGTTACAGATGTTCATGTGGGCTATTTTTAAGCCCTTGGAAGATTCCCAGTGCAAGTCATAGGGGGAGCCTAGGGTAATGTTGCCAACCAGAGGGCCAGGGTTAGGTTCAATATCACCTGCTAGGAGCAGCAGGGCCAATAAAAGTAATAGAGCTTTGGGAGTTAGGGTGAGTAGGCCCCATGGACCGTGCCTTACATAGAAATGTAGAGCCAGGTAGCAGGCCCCCTTTTTAGTGAGCACATGGATCACAAAGAGTGGCCTCACCCCCTGTGCAGCAGGATAGTCAAGTGTGATGGGAGGGGAGTGGATCTGATGTTTCAGATCTGGATACCCAGGCCCAAGATTGCACATAAGCCTGTCAACCCACAATGAGACAGGATGTATAATAATACCAGGATAGGGCCTCTGTAAGACAGCTCAGGGGGTGCTTCCATTTGGGCTTATGGGAACAGGCAGGGGGACTATGGGGGGGTCTGCAGGACCCTGGGATGGCATTTCGACAGTGGTAGTCAATAGAAGACAGGTGAGAAAGTCAGGCGCAATGGCTGTATTTTGTGCAAGAGGTATAGGGTGGGAGGGACTAGAGATAGGTCTGCGCAGGAATGTACTCTGTGGATGAGAGGTAAATGATCAGGCAGCCAGGATTACAACAACACAGGAAATAGCAAGTGCAGGGAATTCTTAGACTACACCAGTCACTCAAACTGCACAAAAAAACTGTCTGCTGGCTCAGATAGTAGAAACTGATTTTACTGCACATCTGCTAGCCTCTTAGCTGACGTTAACTATCTGGTGCTCAGTGAATGTTTCTGGGCATGCAATGGGTTTAAGGAGAGAAGTGTTTCTGGTTGTGCTATCAGTGTGACCTCTATTGGCAGAAGCTGATAAGCTGCAAGTGGTAAAGTAGGCGGATTGGCTGAGTAGCGCGTGATCTTGCCTATATAAGGCAGAGTCCACCAAGGGTAGTGGTGGCAGCAGCGGGGCTCCTCAGGTGCAACTCACAGTCTCAGGAGCCCGTAAAAATGGCTTTATTTCGTACCTGGTCTTGGGCTTGCAGGCCTGAGTTATTTTCTGCTGGGGAGAGCTCTTCTGGCTCCTCACGACTGGCCCTCCCTCTGGGGAGGGGAGCCATCCAAGTTACTGTGGAGAAGCAGAGAAGAAAAGATGAGAATTAAATAAGGTAAGGTGAGAGGGGGCAGAGTTTAACCTGAGGGGGGAGGGGGTGGAGAGAAATGGGGGGTGTCGGAGCCAGCTGAAATAGAAATTTAGTTGTAAGCCCGGTGGTGGCACACACAATATAAAATGGTACCCATGCTCGTATGCACGTTTTGAAAATAAGCACCCCTATTTCTTGTTTTTCCCCTATTTATCCCATATTGTTGCTAATTTTAAACATACCCTTTTCCTTGATTTGACAGATGAGGAGGAGTACCACTCATTAGTGATAGTGCCACCACTGGGGTTGTAAGGCTCACGGGGTTTGGGCTAATTCTTTAAACTAAACTAGCCAGCCACTTTCGTTCTTAAGCTTGGGGAGCTGATTCAGGTGAAAAATCAAGTTGCGCTGGCCTGTTATTTATGAGTTACCATGCAGGGACAGAGCAAATCACTTTACACTTTTTCAGCACAGCATTAATCGCGTGCTCCTTTATACTCTAAGCAAGCCCAGCCAGGGTAGAATTAATTGTAAAGGCGTAGGTTCCCTGCTGGATGTGTTTTGTTCTAGGATTTACATTTAAGGCACCAAGCAAAAAGAAGTGCAGTTAAGGCACCCAGCAAAACTTAACAGAAGCATTAATTTTAAAGAAGTAGGGTCCCTTCTAGATGCTTGTGGTTTGAGGGTTTTACAATCAAGACACCCAGTAAAAAACAAGTACAATTAAGGCAACAAAGTAAAAAGAACAGAAAGTAGCACGTATTCTGAGCTGATGTGTAGACCACACAAAACTAGCATGTAACTGAACAACAGACAGTGCCTGAAAACCTATCTCCACATGTATGACAACGGTTAATGCATAGAGTAGTCCTGGTTTGCATGCTAATAAAATGCAGCTAGATAAATGCATAATAGAAACAGTCCAGGCCTGAATTTTAAATGGCACCAAAAATTCTCAGGTGCAACTCGCAGTCTCAGGAGTTTGGAAAAATTGCCGTATTTCATACCTGTCTCGGGCTTGCAGCGCGGTGCAGTTATTTTTGTTATGGGGGGGCTCTTCTTGGTCCTCACGACTGTCCACCCTTGGGGGGGAGCCGTCCAAGTTACTGGTCTAAGGCTTGTAGCAAGGCGCAGTCATTTCTGCTGTGGGGTAGGGCTGGCCCAACAGCGCAGTGGTTGGATTTCCGCTTCTGACACTGGCGACCCAGGTTTGGGAATGGACCCAGGTCACTGGAGGGCTGGCCAGGGGGAGAAGAAATGCACGTCCTACGGACAGCTGTCCTTCCCCGGGGGAGGGCGGGAAAGTGCCCGGCATGTGACGGACCCATGGAGGCTGAGGATCCCACAACACCGGCACTCGTGATTCAATGGAGGCGGGCGGACGCTGGGACGCCATTGCACATCCCCGCCCAGAGTGAAAAAACTAAGAAAATGGAGGGGAGAGCCTCCGTCTACATGAAGCCCTTCCCGGGCTTCAATTAGCCACTGCCGCTGCTCTACCAACCAGATACTACTTCCACGGTGCTGGAATTAGGGGAACCGGTGCCATGGCCCCGCCCTCTGGGGGGCAAGCCAGGGGGTAACCAGGAGTTGTGGCACTTGGTGGTTGGTAGGAGTTTCAGGGGCTGTGACCAGGGCAGAGATAGGACGGAGGCCTCCCAGGAAAAATGATATATAAAAAATAAAAATTCCTGCTGTGGGGGCTTCTTAGCCCTCACAACCATCCACCCTCAGAGGGGAGCCGTGACTCGGTGAGGACGAGCCATCTCTGAGAAGCAGGTACGGATTCAGGAGTTATTTAACTCACCAGTGACCCATGAACTCTGTTTTGGGGCTCTGGGTTAAGGTCTGGATGACAGCACTTGCAGAATTGAGCAAGATCTGGATGGCAAGGCTGACAGAACTGAGCATGCGCGATACTTGTGTCTGCACAGTCTGACTCAGCAGCCATCTTGTGCATGGTGGCCGTCACTTCTGCAATTGTGGAAGAAAAAGGACTGCCCCACTAAGTGGGTGTGTTTATGTGGCTGGTGGAGGGGAAGGGCCACATAAACACAACCACTGGAAACTGTGCCAGAGCACTATGGAAGAACACTAGATAGTGGTCCAGTCACATGCTTTCACAGTGCTCTTCTGAGATAATAATGATGGCAGAACATCTGCGGAGCACCGCCCACACAGCCATAAAAATAATTACATACTCCTGGACATTCCAAAATATGCAATGCAGATAGGAAAATCTGCAATAGTTGCTTCATTCCCATCTATGGAACTTGTTGCAAGCCTTTCTAAAAATCTCTTCATTGGTCAGACCCAGCACCTTCAAGATGCTCATCGAAAAATTATGTAATGAGACCTGCTCTTGTGGCTAGATAATATTTCAGTTACTCCTACGGTCATATGCTTGGTAACCAATTGCATGGTATTGACCCCCAGTGGGATTTCCATAAGCTGTTAAACCTAATGAACTTTACTATTTTGTATATTCTGCTATAGTCTGTATTCCTCACAATCTACACACAGTTATTCGAGACTTGAATTCAATGAGTGCACTTGTATGCACTTCTTTTGAGGATATTGCTGTCTTGTACACCTCAGTACCCTGTACCATTGCTTTTAGGCCCTGTACACACTACACGTCTTCAACTGTGTTAAGAAGCTTAACATAGTTTAAGACATGCTGACACGGATTGTGGCCACATTACAGTTGAACTTAAACCATTTTTGAGAACCGTGTTAAAACCCTGGTAGTTTTCTAGTCTTTAGCCCGGTTTTAAAAACAATTTAAGGTAAACACATTTGCCTTGCAAATGTGTACGGAATGCAGTGTTCCTCTTCCTATGCACAGTGCTCAGTTGTAGAACATGGTTGCCGACATTGATCCCTGGGCTTCTGCAATGTGTATGGGATGCATGTTTTAAGCCATTTTAAAAAATGGGTTAGGATGACAGGACTTGCAAATGTGGATGCACAAACACGGTAAGTCTTCACCTGTGTTTGAAAATGTTTTATAAACCTGATTGCAAGTGTGTACAGGGCCTTAAATTCTGTATGCCGTCCTACCCAGGACCTCCTTGTAAATGAGATTGCACAACAGAGCCTTTTCCTGGTGAAATAAATAAATAAATACAAATATTTATATAGGAAATGGCCACCTTTTTAAATGCCCACCCTTCTAACTTTCGTACCCTCCCACACACACACATACATGGAGGGTGATATGCATGCTACTGATACATTGTATTTGTATTTCTTACATGTTTTTTTCCATCAGTTAACTAAATTTGGGATAATCACTTTCTTCCATGTGGCAGGAGGGGCGGACAAGAGGGACATTAAGTAAGCAATAACCCACGACTAGGTGTACGGTTATTGGGGATTAATCAACACCCCGGCTGCGTTTTGAGGCACGAGGCCACAGGCCGAGTGTCCTCACAGCACCCAGGGTGTTGATTAATCCCCAATAACCGCACACACTGGAGTGGGTTATTGCGCTTATTAACATGGGCCAAATTTGGGGAGAAATGGACAAAACCTGTTGGAATAACACAGAAAACTAGTGGGAACTACTTAATGTTCCTCCACTATTTTTGGCCATGGAACCACAGTTTTCTGTGTTCTGCCACAGTAGAATCACTTCAAAAAATAACACTTTGTGGTGAAAAGGATACAGAGAGTAGAATAAAGGAGCAAATGGAACTTTTTCTTTCTCTCATAACACAGTACTGTATTGGTCTGTGTGGTGACACTGCACTCTATCACTTTGGTTAGGAACTAGTAAATTTATCAAGTACCTGGGAAAATTTGTCTAGTGGCTATTTCTCTTCCTGGACAGTTGATCCCTTTTGCTTCTGTTCCCTCGACTTCTAAATAATCACAGAGAGAGAGAGACAGACAGACAGACAGAGAGAGAAAGCGAGAGAGAGAGAGAGAGAGAGAGAGAGAGAGAGAGAGAGAGACACACAGCGAGAAACACAGGCTGTAATTGTTACTGCCACTTTCCGGTATCGTGCTGACTACTGTAATTTCTGTCGCCCATCACTGTCTCTCTCTCTCTCTCTCTCTCTTACTGACATTGGTGGTTCCCACGGCACCTGAGGAACATGCGCAGTACGACACAGCATGACATTTAGCCAGTTTAACTTCGTGCAGATGACAGTACGAACGACATGCTTTAGTGTGGGATGTTCGCTTCTAATTTTCCACATACCGCCCGAGACTACTGTGTCCACCGGGTGGGTGGGTGGCAAGGACAATATGGAGCTCCCCGGGAAACGGCACTGGGATGTGTTTCTGTGCCACCGCTACAACCGTTTCTGTGGAGAATATACTTAACAGGAGAAACTATGAGGGATCCTCACTTAGTGACACAATTTAATGGCTGCCGGTGAGGAATGAAAATCCTCAGAAATAACAAGTGCGGCTCTCTGGGTTTCTACGCTGGAGACTGTTCTCCACAACCACATACTGTTCAGTTAACATAAATTAATGAATGGTCACCTGCTAAGTGTTAACCAATCAAGTTAGAGAAACCTATCTGCCCATGTTATAAGTCCCTTTCATTATCACAGTACTGTGTAACTATATAACTTTTTTACATCTCAATTTTACTTTTATTTGCTGCATTTGTTTGCTGACTAGTATTTGTGAGTTCCCTTCACTAGTCACGACCCCTGAGTGAACTTATTATTTTGACTGGCAAATGGCTGCTGCTGCAAACCCCAATCCAGGCTGACCTACTTTCACCACTAGTCACCTATGCCTGACACAGTTACAAACTATGCAAATAAATATTTAAGAACAAAATCTCTGACTTTGCTCTGTCCATCATTGTCTTAGTTTTTCTTTTTTGCTTTCTATTTTTCCCTCCTAACCTGGCGTGATAAACACAGAAACATAGAAAGTGGCAGCAGAAGGGGACCACAAGATGGTGGAAGCCGTTGAACTTAAAGAACTGTCTCTCCCAGAAGTTCTGCAAGTTTCCAACGAGGTGGTACCCTTTTGTGGCACCAGTCCCTCAGCCAGATGCTAAGTTCACCTATTTCCTTATGTAACCCCCCTGTTACCCAGGGTTACTAGAATCACACTTAGATCTAGTGGCAGGCAGGGAAAGGCAGCTTGTGAGACACCAGTTAAATGGGTTTCACACTGTCTCACTCTGTCCTCAGTCTCAGCTGAGCTGGAGGGATGACATCAGTTAGAATTCTCGCAGCAGCATAAGCCACAGTAGAATGTTGCAGCGGGGAGTTAGGTTAGAATGTTGGGGTTTTCAAAGTCAGTCTAGTGGGAGACTCAGTGGAAGGAGGAGGTGTGCTGCAGTTGGCAGCCCCTCAGAGCCTAGCTCTGTAATAGAGCTACAACAGGAAGAGGTTGTGTTCTCACCCTAGAGAAGGACACAGAAGAAACCAGTAGAAGTGGTTGAGACCGTTCCCCAGTTTGTTCCAGTGCTCCATCCCTGAAGGGATGGGGGGGGGGCAGCATTTCAGGGGCAATCCCCTGGCCCTGCTGGAAGAGGGAAAGCTTCCTGACTAGAGAATTTGTACTGAGGTACCAGATGTGTGTTTTCTGTGTGAGAAGCCCTGGGGCACCTGCGAACCATGGTGAGTCTGCTCTGACATAGAGCTTATGTTTCACCAAGAGAGTTGTGTAAAAGATTCTGCTTCTGTGAGGTCAGGAAAGGACAGCCCAGTACAGTATTTTAAGATATGTGTATGGCTTGAAATGCATCTAACCGGTGGGGATCTACAGGGATGGACATAGCCACTTAGAGAACGTTGCAAGTCAGGACACCAGTTACATGGAAAGTAGATTGTTAAATGTGATACACATTTCGAGATAGCAGCTACAAACAGAGAGTTCAAGGAAAGGTGTTGACTCCAAATGAATGGTCGGGTATGGATTTGGGAGCAAGAGGTGGGAGATCCCCCCATCTGGAGTAACCAGATTTACCTCTACGGATTCACTTTGGGCACCTATAGCTTTCTCCCAGGCACTTGGCCAGTGTCTGCAGAAAGTACCCAGACGTTGGATTAAAGATGTGTTTTTTTCCCTTTAGAGCTAGAAGCGCTCATGGGTGGTTGAGGGAGCCACCATCAAACTCCATGACATATGGAAATGTGTACTAGTGCTGGCCGAGTGCCATGCCAGGGAATCCAAGAGTGAGAGTACCAGTTCAGGCGTGGGAGCCCAGATGTGTTCAGAACCCGAGGGTTGTTGTGTGATGAAGAAGATGTGTTCTGACCTCTATAGAGCTGCATATCCAGTGAGTGTAGCCCCGTGGGGGTCCATCTTGCTTTGTATTCTTGTGTTGAAGTGAATAAAAGCCCCACTTTAGAATCCCACTCCTGGTTTGGACATTTTCAGTTATTGCTTCCTGTGTCCAGAATTTCTTGGGTGCCCCTGACCAGAAGTGCAAACCTCGCCTGATGCTGAGCGAATGTTTTCTCCCCGAACCCAGGCTAGCCAGGTAGTGGGTAACACAAATGGAGGCACCGTGCACTAATAACTAATAACACCCCACCCGAACCCTGGTTACACTCATCTCTGATTTTCTGCCTGTTTCCTCCTTGTTTCCATACAGGCAGAACCTCAGAAAAGGCTAGGCTGGATGAAAGAGAAGACAACTTGTCTCCTAAATAAGTTAGGTGCTGTTTGACTGCTTCCACTGATTTGCTAATGAGGTCATTGGTCCCAAGGTGGACCAGGACATTTGTATCCCTTCCTTCCTTTTTTATTATTTTGACAATGCAGTTTGTATCCCTCCACTCCGATGCTCCTGGCAGACGTCTGACCAGCACTTCTGTCTGCTCGTTGAGACACAGGTGTGGATCCACGCCATGGATAATGGAGTCCCCTATGATGATGAGTTTCTTTTTGGCATTTTTATGTTTTATAGTGGTGTGGTTGTTTGCCACTGTAATGTGCTTGGATAGGTGCTGATCTGTTTCCTCCTCTGCCTCTTTGCCCAAGTCAGATGCTAGGGGTATGTATCTGTTTGCTAATTGTAGTGGCTTAGGATTGATAGGGTATATTTTCTGGGTCCTATTTCCATTTCTGACCACCTGCCATCCCCCAGGACTGGTGTTTTTCTGGGGGAGAGGTGTGTTTGCTTAGTATTGGCGGTATGGCGGAGTGCCATACTGTCTAGTACCTTGCAACTGGCTTCAGAGGCAGGTTATCTCGTCCCATGCTGCCAGAAGCTGAGCTTTTAGTTTGTCTATTCTCCAGCATGTTGGGCAGGGACCCAAACCCTAGATGATTTTCCTGTTAAAGAGGGTTTCACAGTACTGGCAGTTGGCTATTTTTCTGCCTTGTGGACAAAAGAAATCAAGCTGGTCTGATACATATTTCTGTGGATGAAAGAAATCAAGTTAGTTTAAACGCAATAAGTGTTTTTTTTATTTGTTTGTTTTTTTGTTTATAACATCCCTCCTACAAGCCTGGAGTCCTGCCTCTTCCTGTGTGCATACCTCTCAACCTTTTTTCCCCCAAATGTGGAACATTGCCTCTCAAAATGTGGAACAAATGAGCAAAATGTGGAACACTTGATCAAATCTTTACCTAGGAAGCTCAGAACACTGTTAAAATGTTTGCATTTGAGTTCAGAAAGTCTGTTCTTAATTGAATAATATATTTTTTGCATCATTTACTATAGATTTTTGCTTTAAAATGTTAATACTGACTGTGGGACAAGTTCTCACAATGTGGAACAGGGAGCTTTTGTGAAGTAAAATGAGGAACGTTCCTCGTAATGTGGTACAGTTGAGAGGTATGCCTGTGTGTGACAGGAAATCAAAGTCAGGAATGTGGCCTATAAATTGTCATTGGGGAGGGGTAATTCCTTTTGCTTTTCCTATTAGGAGAAAAAACAATCAGGAGAAACAACAATCAGTTACCAAGTGAGATTTCAGCCACTCCCACTTAGAAACAACCACTTAGCAGCTGCTAGAAAAACAGAAATAGCTGCTATGTGAAACAGCCAAGCTTCAGAAGCAACTGGCTAAAGTTCTGAAAACAGACATGGCTATTTAAGGTTGCTCACCAGCAATCAGTTACCAGGTGAGGTTTCAGCTACTCCCACTTGAAAACAACCACTTAGGAGCTCCTAGAAAAACAGAAGAAATAGCTGTTATGTGAAACAGCTAAGCTTCTGAAGCAACTGGCTCTCCTAAACGCTCCTTCTGCCTGTTTACAAGCTCTAGATCCCATGCCTACTTCAGTAATCACCACTGGTGCCCAGATAGCCACTGCCTGCTTGTTTTCATATTTAAAACTATTGAGAGGAGGTTTATGTCAGGGGATTACCTGAATGTGAGGGTCTGATTTTTTAGGTGCTAAACAGTTCAGAGCTTCTTGTCATTGCCAGGGCTACTTCCTGGCTTTAAGAGGCTGAAAATATATTTCCTTGGCTGTAAGGGACTGAAAAGTTCTTTCCCTGGCTGTAAGATGGCTGAAAAGTTGCAAAACATACAGTACTGGGCAAGGCTGGCCCACTGGCACGGCGGCAGTGGTGCTTCCCAAGCTGCCGGTGACCCAGGTGCAGGAATCAGCGCAGGACATCAGGAGTCAGTGAGGAGTGGAGAAGCACGCATCTCAGAGGACACTGTGCTCCTCTGGGAAGGGAGGGCAGCAGGCTGCTCTGCCATATTGGCAGATGGGTGACCACAGGTGGCAGCACAATCAAACCGCTCACGGGAGGGAGCACGGCTGCTGGCACTGTATGCAGATGTGCATCTGCATGTAAGAAAAATCTACAGACCTAAAGCCCCTCTTCCCAGAATCCTAATGACTAGATCCTACAAGTCCCTGGATCTCTCTGCGTTACTTAACGACCTGGCCAATACCGATTGGTCATTCCTCAGCCGATCTACCTCCATTGATGAGGCCCTGGTGTTCTTTAAGTCCAACTTCTCTGCCATCTGGGACCACCACGCCCCCCCTTAGGCGTACCAGAGTCAGAGGCGCACACCTCCCTTGGATCTCAACTAAAATCCTAGCCCACCTCAGAAGCAGGGATAAAGCCTGGAAATCCTATAAAACTTCCAGCTCACCAACCGACCTCCAGTTATATTGCACGTTACGCAATGCATGCACTAGGGAAATCTGCCAAGCAAAAGCTAACTATTTCAAAGTCTCATTCGATTCCACGTCACATCAGCCAGCCAAATTCTGGAAAGTGGTAAAATCACTTCTCAGTCCTCCTTCGTAGCCCCCCACTCCTACCCTACTGGTAGGTGGACTCACCGTCACAGACCCCCCAGCTGTGGCATCACGGTTCAACTCTCATTTTACAAATTGCCATGCAACTCTCCTGCCCTCTCCTCACCCTACACTGCCACTCAGCTTTACCTCCCCCATCAGTGCCACACCCACAGCCCACTCGGTCTCATTTCAGCCTATCACCCAGGATGAGGTATATAATGCACTGATCTCCCTTAATCCTAACAAGGGCAAATGCCCAACAGGGTTGGACTCCAAAATGCTCCACCTCTTGGTCCCCGCCATAGCAAAACCCCTGGCCACCCTATTCAACCTATCCTTCTCCCTTGCTGAAGTCCCCTCTGAATGGAAACATGCCACCGTAATCCCCCTTCACAAGGGTGGGGATGCCTTAAACCCAAGCAATTACCGTCCTATTTCCCCTACTACCTAGTCTGGCAAAACTCTAAGAGCACCTAGTACTCTCTCGTCTATCACCCTTTTTTGACTCCTCCTCCTCCTCCTTCATCCCCTACAAGTCTGGCTTTCGGAAATCCCACTCAACCACCTCCTGCCTTCTCAGGCTCCCGACTCCATCCTCACTGGTATGGATATTGGCCACATCACAGCCAACATTTTCATTGACCTGGCCAAGGCATTTGACACCGTCTCCCACTCACTACTCCTGACCAAACTCTCCAATGCTGGGCTGTCTAGCTGAGCCTCCAGTTGGTTCCACTCGTACCTTGTAGGCAGGTCCCAATCAGTCAGAGTCAGTTCTGCCACCCCAGTCCCCCTCCCTGATACTGCTGGGGTACTGCAAGACTCCATCCTAGGCCCCCTCTTGTTCTCCATCTTTCTAAATGACCTGCCGTCTGCCTACCCACACACCTCCATTCACATGTATGCGGACGATACCATACTGTATACATCAGGCCCCTCAGCCACAGAGGTAATGACCAGATTGCAGTTGGACTTTGCTCAGGTCCAGTTCTGGCTACACTCAAATCAACTCTCCTTCAATGCCAAGAAAACTGTCTCGGTGACTTTTGGAACAAGACAACGACTTTTGAGGCTCCCCTTCCCTATCACATTCCATACCCTGGACGGGACCTCTCTCAAGGCCTGTACCTCCTTCAGGTACCTCAGAGTCTGGCTTGATCAGCACCTCAACTTTTCTGTACATGTAGACTCCATACTTAAGAAGCTGCACCCCAGGCTCGGTGTACTTTACTGCAACCATGACAATATCCCAGTCTCAGCCCGGAGGGCCATCATGCAGAAAATGATACTCCCAGTCTTCGACTACGGGGACTTTGTCTACAGTGCGGGTCCCAAGTCCGCCTTAGCCAGACTGGATCCCCTCTGCCACGCTTTCTGTCACTTTGTCCTGAACTGCCCATACTCCACCCATCACTGCGCCCTCTACCAATCTATGAACCTTACATCTCTAGAAAATCATAGGCTGTCCCACTGTGCCAAGACCTCAGCCAAGTACTGGTCCCAGTTGCTCCCCCCCACCTCACATTTGCCTTAGCCAACACAAGCACCCAAGCAGATTCACTCAGAAACAATGACTCATGGACCCTGGTTGTCCCTCATCAATCCTCTGCCGTAGGACAGGCAGCCTTTAGCTACCGCATGCCTAAGTTGTGGAACTCCCTCCCAGCAAATATACGTCACTTCTCTTCCTCCCTGGATCTTAACTCCATGCTCCTAGATCACTTCTTCCCTACCTGCCCATGTGTCTAGGCCATATAACAGCCCTCAGGGTGGCAACCTTGGTTGGCACATCCTATATTTAATGTTTACTGGCCTAACCTAATTTATTTATTGTAATGAGTTTAAACTGTGACTGTCTAGAGTCTTTATCAATTGCTCCCTCATGCTATTCATGACTCTGTATTGTTTCCTAGTCCACTGTGTCTGTCCCTATCAGGTACTACGTACCAAGTATTTTGTATTTTGTACTATTCTTTGTACTTGCTTACATCAACTGTGTATGTACCACCCCTCCCCCAGGACGCATCTGGAATCGAGCAGTAGCCTGCTCAGTATGCGATCCTGGTAAAATGCTTAAATAAATAAATAAATCCTGTGGGGGCACTGCTAAGATAGGAAAACCCCAGAGTACAGCAGGATGAAGCTGACACTCCTGGGTCCTTCTGTCCTGACAGGCCCCTCCTTACTGCATTCCTGAAACAGCCTCCCACAAACAGGAATCCGCCACAGAGCTAGAGAGGCGCTATGGATCTCCTGAAAGGAAGGGTAAGTGCCTGAGAATGAGGTAGGACAGGGCTGGGGATATAGGTAAAAGGGGGGGGGGGGATCACCATGAAGAGGAACAAAGAAAATTAATTTTAAAAAAATGTTCCAGGTAATGAACAAGCAAATTTAAAAAAAGTCCCAGTGTCTAGCTGCCTCCCTCTCTCAACTTATCCCATGCCAAGACAGTCCCTGTCATCCGGTGATGCTGTCACCTCATCCCATCCTATATCAGTAAGTCCCTGTTGCCCCATGGTACCCCTCTCACTCACACCATCCAGTGCAAACATATATCCCTGGTATCTAGTTGCCCCCCCTTGCTCCATCCCATACAAAAATTAATCCCTGATATCTAGTTACCTCCTCCCTCACCCCATCCCATGCAAAAAGTACCCAGTAGCAGTGCCCCCCTCTCTCTCACACACACACACACACGAAGACCAGCACTGCGGTACAATTTTTGACATACAAACTGTGAGCTTGTTTTTCATTAAATGCTGTTTTAATCAAGGGCTCAGACTGGAGCTGGCTCAAGCAGTGAGAAGAGGACTGTGCCGGTTGCCATTAGGGGAACTGAGGTGGGGGGGCCACTGGGCTGTCAGGGACTTTTGGCATGGGATGGTGTGAGGGAGGGGGACACATGGATACCAGGGACTTTTTTGCTTGCATTTAATATACAATACTTTATTACGATTTTTGAATTACAATACAGGTGACATACATAATCTTCCAATGGACACTATAATAATAGATGCAGAAAATCCCACCTGCCCCTTCCAAAAGTGCAGTCATCATTATATAAAGGTTACATTGACAGGTAAATATTTTATCATTTCGTTTATGATTTACACCAAAACTTGAGGTGTATCATCTCCCTCACAAGTCTCCTCCTCTGTTGATTGATTCAGGCTGTCCACTATCATCAGACTTTGAAGGGGGTTCCAATCTTTTCTTAAAGACTTTGGACATAATATTGACAATGACTATAATAATCTCTATTCTCAATGCACACAGAACTTCTCTGTGCCACTTCTGGTACAGTGGCACTTCCTTATCTAACCAGTGCCTTTATATCTATTTCTTGGCTACCGTAGAGACCATGGCCTATATAATTCTTCTGAGACCCCACAAGTTTGTCCTTATATAACCCTAGTAAGCATATCATGAGTGTAAAGGCATGCTCTAGAAGAGGGACCAGTCTGTTTTGAATGTTATCCCAAAGTGGTTTGGCTTTATTGGATGTGTATCAGAGAACTCTGCTTTCTCACACCTCGTACAGTTATAGTTGGGATTCAGCCGGGTGTTCAGTGTTAAACCCAGAGCTTTGCATCTTACGAACTTTGGTATTGTCTGGCAAAACTGCAGAAAATGTAGCAAGTGAAGTTCAGGTGGAAAGTCCTCAAAATGTGGGAAGTTTTGAGATGACTGCTTATCTGGATTGCAAGCTCCAGAAAGGTCAAAAATACATAAAAACACCACTTTTGGGACTTTTTTCTCTCACCTACAGACAAGACAGTATGGAATTTTGTTCCAAAGTGTTCAAGACAGAAGGGGCTTGTACCAAGGGTGTGCCTTTCAAAGGTTTTGTGAAAAAATATTAAGTGGTTCTAGAGTTATAAGGTTTTGATCACCAGACCAAAGCTTCACCCCTGATACGGGTGCCTCTGCTGTTGCAAGCAGCCCAGCGGGTCCCCACTGTCCGCTGGCTGCCTCCTTGCTGTACTGCCCATGGATCACCAGACCGAAGCTTCACCCCTGACACAGGTGCCTCTGCTGCTGCAAGCAGCCAGGCGGGTCCCCACTGTTCGCCGGCTGCCTCCTCACTGTACTGCCCACCGATCACCAGACCAAAGGTATGCTGCTGAAACTTCTAGCATCTCCACGCTGATTGGCTGGAACCATCAGCTCTACCTGCTGATTACCTGCTTCACTTCTTTATTTCTTTGCTACTCCTGTTCCTTTTGAACTTTATGCTAATATTATTTCCTGATTCTGGTACTGGTTAAGTTTCACCAAACTGTACTGTAAATCCTAATTTAAATGTGAATCTAAGCCTGTTTACAGCAATTTTGCACTCCATGGGTAGTTTCAAGTGCAGGATCTTTTAGAGTGCAGGTTTTTTAGATTTTAAATAGCTCTCTTTGTTTTAAGGTCCTGTGGTATTTTATCCTTGATCAGAAACTAAGAAAGGGGCTGGGGTAGTCATATCAGATGACCTAAAGGTGGGCAAGCAATATGAGAAGGCAGTAAGGAGGGCTGGGGGGATACTGGGATGCATAGGGACAGGCATCACCAGCAGAAAACAGGAAGTTGTTATCCCTCTGTACAGACAGCTGGTGAGACCCCATCTGGAGTACTGCATGCAGGTCTGGAGACCCCATCTCCGCAAGGACATAGACAGGATGGAGGCAGTCCAGAGGAGGGCAACTAAAATGGTGCAGGGTCTGCACCAGAAGACATGCGAAGAGAGACTAAATGAGTTGAATATGTATACCCTCAAGGAAAGGAGGGAAAGGGGGGATATGATAGAAACTTTCAAGTACTTCAAGGGAATCAACAAAGTACAAGAGGGTAGCATCTTTCAGAAAAAGAGGTCTGCAAGAACAAGGGAGCACAATTTGAAGATAGAGGGGGGACGGCTCAGAGGTAATATGAAGAAGTATTTTCTCATGGAGAGGGTTGTGCATGCATGGAATGACCTTCCTGAGGAGGTCATGGAGTCAAAATCAGTGCAGGAATTCAGGAATGCATGGGACAGACATAAGGCAATTCTAGTGCGGAGTAGGGGGAAGTAGGCTATTGGTTAACTAGGATCTGCAACTTATCCTTTAGGTAGGGAACTAGGCAGACTGAGTGGGCCGAGCAGTCCTTATCTGCTGTCAAATTCTATGTTTCTATGTAAGTTTAAAGTAATACAGCTTTTTGTGAACACTTCTCTGTTTAGACCAGGTTTCACTTGTGTTACAGTTGTAAACTATGCCCTGCAACTAATCCCATTTCTGTTTCACTTTCTCTCCTTCCAGCTTGAATTTTTTCTATATTCCTCTATTTAGACCAGGTTTCATTGTGTTACAGCTCTAAGCTATGCCCTACAACTAATCCCATTTCTGTCTCACCTTCTCCCTCAGCCCTATTCCTCCAGTTGGAATTTCCTCCTGCTGTGAGGTGTCTCAGCCAAGGCCACTACTCCTTTCTTAACTCTCCCCCACTCATTTCCCTTTTGTTCTCTTTGTCCCTCTACTGGTGCCACAGCCCTAGCTTGTTAACTTTCTGCTGTGAGGTGAATAACTCCCCCGCTCTAAACACTCCCTATCTTACAGCTATATAACAAGGGTGCTTCTGCTGCTGCAAGTAGCCAGGTGGGTCCCCACTATCCGACGGCTGCCTCCTCGCTGTACTGCCCACCAATCACCAAACCGAAGGTACGCTTTGAAACTTCTGTCGTTTCCACGCCAATTGGCTGGAACCATCAACTCTGCCTGCTAATTGGCTGATCCACTTCTTTAATTCTTTGCTAATCCCATCTTTAAGCTAATGTTATTTACTGATTCTGGTACTGGTTAAGTTTCACCAGACTGTCCTGTGAATCCTAATTTAAAAGTGAATTTTACAGCTGTTTACAGCAATTTTGCATTCCAAGGGTAGTTTCAAGTGCAGGATCTTTTAGAGTGCAGTTTTTTTAGGTTTTAAAGTATTGCAGCTCTCTTTGTTTTAAGATCCTCTGGTATTTTACCCTGGATCAGAAACTAAGTTTAAAGTGATACAACTTTTCGTAAACACTTCTCTGTTTAGACCAGGTTTCATTTATGTTACAGTTGTAAACTATGCCCTGCAACTAATCCCATTTCTGTTTTACTTTCTCTCCATCTTGAATTTTTCACCCCCCAACCCCACCCCCAGCCTTTATTAAATACTCTCCCTTCCCCAGCGGCACTGCCCCTAGGCAATCTTCATCCTCCCCTCTTACTAATATTGCAAATCCCCTTAAAGATACAGAATGCAGTTATAGGGCCTAACACTTGTCGGTGTTAATCTTATAGTAGCTACTGTGTCTTTGTTTCCTGATCCAAAATTCCACTCCACCTTCTCTGCAGCTGTCGTCTTGCTGGTCTATAAGGAAGAATTTTCATTATCTGATGATACTAATTTAAAATACAAAAATGTTCTCGCCTGTGCTTTTCATTATGTTATATAGTAGAAAGGGGTTTTCCTACTTATTATTCTTGCTTATTACTCTGCTTTGCATCATGGACTCGTGTTATTCCACGCCAAGCTCCCTTCAGCGTGGTCACATACAGTATCACCCTGGACTGCCATGAACCTTTTGACCCCTCAGACTCTTGTGTTTTGGTAGTCTTGATACCTACCTTAGAACCTGCATTACAACCACTGTGGCAAGTTGGTACTGCAACTGCACACACCATAGAGGATAGGATTCCGTGCCCCTCTGTAATGAACCCCCAGCATGAATCGGACACCGCAGTGCAGCACCCGACAGCCTATCAGCTGCTGCAAGAAGGGCTCAAAATTGAAATCCTTTGTCTGGGCTCCCTATTTAGCAAGGGAGCTTAAGAACTGACTGCTGGATGAATTCACAGGGGTTAAGGGAGCGCCGTTGGAGCAGATCAGCTTCCTCCTCTGCCACAGAACCGCAGACTCCAGGAGAAAAAAACAGAGGGACTTCTACAGGGGGTGAGAGCTTGCCATTGAACTTACTAGCTCTCTCCCCTGAATCAGGCACCGCAGCGCAGCGCCCGACATCCAATCAGTGGCTGCAAGAAGGGTGCGAAATTGAAATCTTTTGTCTGGGCTCCCTATTTAACAAGGGAGCCCAAAGACCAGCTGCTGGATAAATTCATGGGGGTTGAGGGAGTGCCACAGGAGCAGATCGGCCCCCTCCTCCTGCCACAGAACCGCAGATTCCAGAAGAAAAACTGCCAAACCACTCATCCCCCTCCGCCTACCTTAATTAAATACGCTTGTGGAGCAAAAGAACAACTCACTAGCAACTTTGTTACAAAAGGAATGTCAGTTCTTAAGAGTACAAGCCCACTTGTATGGGTCTAATTCTAATTAACTCAGGGCAACAGTTTAGGCTAATCTGAGTGCCTAAATCAAGTCGGTTGTCCGTTGGGCCTTAAGAATTATGCTGCAGTTATCGTTTGCCATTATAGGCTGCTTAGCATGAGGTTTGTTTTCTGTACAGGCTAATGAATAATAATCTTCCTACAATCGTTTTATCCTTCATTGAGCTATTTCATTGGACTAGTTGACATCACATCATAGTCTAGTCTGCTTCAGGGTAGTTCTCTGCACAGTGTAAGGAAAAATAATCACTTTTGCAAAGTCCTAAGTTATTAAGGGTATCTCCTTAAGATATTGTATCCAATAGGGGTCATACTGAACAGACTGCTGTCATACTTTTTCAACTAGCTAGGGTCCCGATTTTGATACATGTGACCCAGTGGGAAAACCAAGGTGAAGCCCCCACACAACTCTAAGTGGTTCTAAGTCAGTGCCCTAAGTCTGCAAAAAGAACTATCCAATATAAGTAAGTGTCTTAAAGACTTATTGAAAGGTTTCTCCTGGTATACTTGACCCCCTGTGGTATAGTTTTAAGAGAAGTCTATACTGACAGAATGGAACGGGGTATGTTGTTGAGCTGCATTTATAGTCTGTCTGTCTTGTGCACGGATCATATGTTAGAAAACCAAAGGCCTTCTGGCCAATGTTGGGAAAGGCCACTTTAACTCGATTTCCCACAATCCCTGGTCTAAAGCAGGTATAGTTACATCTTATGCTCTACAAAAGGGTGGGAACTATTTTAAAATCATGGCTTTCCTAAAGGCCAAGATATGCACTCTCTCCCCTCCTCTCCCTTACAAGCTCCTATCCCTAATACATTGCCTTATGATCCTGCTGGCAGGAAATGTAGAGCTGAACCCTGGTCCCCTATCTATCTGTATTCCAGCCATTGACCCCACTACGCCTGCCTAGTGCAATTCCAAGGGGTTAAAAATAGTGCAAATGAACATAGATAGTCTCAGGCACAAGATGCATGAACTTGAGGCCAGAGCTAACCTTTTCTCCCTGACACAGTTGCCATATCAGAAACGTGGCTAAAACCCAATACCCTACCACATGAGGTTGAACTGAAGGGGTTTATCTCCTTCAGAAAAGACTGTCAGGGCAAAAAAATGTGGTGGAGTCTTTAAATATGTCAAATCCCACCTAGATGCCTCTCTGGTGACCATCCCGGACCTAGAACAACTTAGTCAGGGTGTGAAGCAGTGTTCGTTTAGCTTCTCCTGGGTGGGGTAAAGCCCCTGTTAGTAGGTCGTGTCTACAACACCCCGAAGACAGCCATGGGTGCTTTAAAGACTCTCATGGATACTATCCCTGAACTGCCAGAGTGTGAGAAAATAATACTGGGGAACTTTAACCTGCACTGGGGTGCCCTATCAAATGGTTAGGTTAAAACTTACCTGCAAGATGTGAATACGTCACAGTTAATTCAAGAGCCCACACGCTTCAACCAGAAAACGGGCAAGCACACCACATTTGATTGGGTACTAGTGTCCAACCCTGCCAGAGCTAAGCTTTCAGGCACATGTGCGGATGCACTCAGTGACCACACGCCTGTGTTCACGATTTGGAAAAATAGCTACCCCAAACAACCCCCAAGGACTTTCACATCTCGAAATTACTTGACCCTAGATGAGGGTTCTTTCCTTCACTCCTTAACAGGGGTGGATTGATCGCAGATTCTTAGCACACCTAGTTTGGATGAAGCCCTTGAATGCTTCAGTAAGCACTTCCTCTCTATCGCCAATAAACACGCCCCCCTGAGGAAGATTAGGGTCAAGGGGCAGCACTCAATGTGGCTGACTACAGGCCTGAAAAGTCAGATGAAGGAAAGAGATCGGGCTTGGTGCAAATTCAAGGAAACTAATCTAACTAGTGACTGGATAAAGTACAGGGAGTTAAGAAACAGGAGTAAAAAAGAGCTAAAAAGGGCTAAGAAGCATTATCTTCACACCCTGCAAACTGGCACTCTTTCAGATCCTTAAAGGTTTTGGACACAGATAAACTCGCTGCTAAAGGGTAATACTACTAAAGGAGCTAGTGAAATTATAGGCAATGGGGTATGCCACTGCACTGCTCAGGACTCGGCAAACGCCATTAACAGGTTTTTCACAGATCTGGAAAAATTAAAATCAGATGCCTCCAGCCCAATAGTTATCGACCAAGATAAACAGGGTGGGACTCATCAGGGACCAGAATTCCACCTCAAACTTGTGTCCAATGCTGAAGTCTTAAATTTGCTTAGGGGCTTAAAGGCAGACGGATCAATGGGAAATGATATCTTGGAGCCTAAGTTGTTTAAGATGGCTGCCCCAGTTATTGCGGCACCAGTGGCATGCTTATTCAACAGATCATTAATTGAAGGGAAAATTCCTTCATAATGGAAGGTTGCCATGGTAACCCCTATTCCCAAAGGCGGGCCAAACACACAGGTGGAAAACTACTGGCCCATATCTATGCTCTGCCCCCTTAGCAAACTGCTTGAAAAGGTAGTCTACCAGCAGGTTCTGTCATACCTGGAGGACAGCTGCCTGTTAACAGAGCAACAACATGGATTCAGGAAGAAGCACGGCACAGAGACAGCTCTGTTTAGCTTCACCTCTGATATCTATTCAGCCCTTGATCAAGGTCAGCTACTTGGTGCGGTCTTCATTGACCCCACCAAGGCATTTGACCTGGTGGACCACCAGCTGCTTGTAGGGCACCTGAAATCCATGAGACTAGATGAACTGGCTTTAAGGTGGTTCACTGATTATCTCCATGATAGGACACAAGTTGTAAGATGGCAGGGTGCTATATCTGATGAGCGACATGTAACAGACGGGGTTCCTCAGGGCTCCGTCTTGGGCCCTCTACTATTCTCAATATCTGTGAACAATTTACCACAAAACTATGAAGGGGCCAAGGTCACCCTGTATGCAGATGATGCTGTGCTGTACAGAACCTCTGGTGACTCGTTGCCCCTGAAGATATCAATGAGTCAAGATCTGTTAATCCTTGAGCAGTGGTTCCTTGATAACAAACTAGTATTAACTAGAAAAAAAAAATGCTATGCTCTTCGGCCCTAAGAACCTGGGGGCTACCAGGTCCAACTTGCTATCTCTCTCACTCTCAAATGGGACAAAAATAGAAATGGTTGACTGTATAAAGTACTTAGGAATGTTCATAGACCATGAAATGTCTTTTAGATGCCACATAGATCACATGACCAAAATGGTCAATCAAAAACTAAGCCTCTTATACAGGCTTAGCCCTTTCCTAACCACGGAATCAAAACTCATTGTCAGTAATGGAACCAAAGTAATGCTATTCTCTCACCCGCAGAATACCAGGAAGATGCTCTGCCCAAAAGTACTAACTTCAAATATGACTCTGTTAGATGAAGTGGACTCCTGTAAATACCTGGGCATCACTTTGGACCCAGGCCTCAACTTCCACGAACACATACACCACCTAACCAAGGCCCTTAATGCCCGGCTGGGGCTTTTGCACCGCTACAAGCACTGCTCACTACTCCCCTGATGCCCTCAGGCTCGCTGTCTCCTCCTCAGTCCTCTCTCTCTGCTTGACTATGGTATATTGATATATGGGGCAGCAAGCACCTCATCTCTAGCTGGTCTCCGCCTCACTAAATAGAGCTTGCCGGCTTGTATTACGTCGTGACCACCTTACACACACCCCTGCACGCTTTATAGTACTACCAACTGGCTTAATCTCGACAACAGAATTAGGGTCCACACCTGCCTTCTAGCCAAAAAAATTACCCTAGGCCTCTCCTCCACTGTACTTGCCCCCTTAATCCATCCATATAATAAGATAAAGTACACACGTAGCTCTAACCACCATCTCTTCTCGATTCCCCCTAGCCGTACCTCTCAATTCCAAAGGTCTTTCAGCTTTTGGTTGAACAACCTTCCCACCACCCTGGTAAACGAACAAAGCCTTGGTCAATTTAAAACCTTCCTTAGGGTCCACCTCCAGTCCTTAAGCAACTGAGACTGTTACTGAACTCTGCCTCTTCCTCCTCCTTCTCTGACAGTGGCCTCTGGCCTGCCTCCTCTGTTAAGTGCTCAAACGTATTATATCGGCATTTGTTATGAGTAATTAACTATGCTATGTAACCCTAGTATCCTAATGTTATCCTAATGTTAGCTTGGCTGTTTGCTGTAAAATCCTGAATCTTTATGCTGTGAGTGCATTTGCTGTAAAGTCTTGTCTGTATCTAATCTATGTGACATGGAACCTTTGTAAATGAGTCTCCGGCTCAAAGGTATCTATCCGAAACTGAAATAAATAAATAAATAAAATAAATATTCTTCCTACTTTACTCTACGGAGCCACGCTGCTGCAATCATCGAAGGCCACAGAAATGTAGCGTCTGCAAACACTTTACCACTGAGTCAGCCGTTTTGCCGCTGGGGCACATCATATGAAGTATCACTGCAAGGTGCTGGGCACCATTAACTGGCCCCCATTAGAAAACAAGCTAGCATACCCCGCGCTCTGTTTGGCATACAAGCTACAGCTACCAGATGCTCCCCCAAGTCTTGTGAACCTTCTGAACCTCAAACTGGGTAGCAGAGATCTCAGATCCTCTGACCGCACTCTTCTTCAGGTTCCCAGGGCTAGATCCTTCCATAGTCTGAGAT
Organism: Neoceratodus forsteri; assembly: GCA_016271365.2. Taxonomy (NCBI): domain Eukaryota; kingdom Metazoa; phylum Chordata; order Ceratodontiformes; family Ceratodontidae; genus Neoceratodus; species Neoceratodus forsteri. The sequence goes on along the minus strand of CM057450.1, from coordinate 1,751,962,756 downwards.
CAGCTAACTTATTTCTCCCAATACTCTGGAATAATCTCACGAAAGAACTGCAGGACTGCGAATCTCTTGCTGTGTTCAAGTCTGGACTCGTCACACCTGTATAAACTGACTACCTGCTCTTGCTACCGGTGACCCAGTACCCTGATTTCAGGGGCTGTTGCCTTCTCAGCCTCATGCTAGGGTTAGTCCCCCCTGGACTGAGCACAGCTCGGGTAACTATAATACTGATGAATGAATTCGAACATTGCACCGGTAGCTTTATTTAACTATATTTAGTTCCGGCCTACACACTTTGTCATGTACTTGTCTACTGTGATCCACGATATGTGTTTAACCTTTGCCATGTATTTGTCAACTTTGTATTATTCTCAGTTGTATGTGTTGAACCCTTATTTTTTTACCCTCTAGGTACATGTAACTAATCTTTGGTCACCCCTGAAAAAGGGACTGTTATGGTCCCAGTAGGCCTACACAGTTACCAAAATTTAAATAAATAAATAAAAGTAACTGCCTCAGGATCCCCCCAAAGCTTAATGTTAGCAGTACAAAGCGGGATAAACCCAAAGCACATAGACTACTCCTTGAAGCTACAAAGAAACTATTGCTGCTCTTATTGATATGGTCTGGAAATGTTGAGCTCAATCCTGGTCCCTGCAGATCTAGCCAGTATCAAAGGCTTGAGCTTCATGCATATTAATGCATGTAGCCTCCTAAAAGAGTTTGCATCAATACAAGCGTGGACTAGCCATACTCTGCCAGATGTACTTGTGGTTACAGAGTCTTGGCTCCGACCAGGTACGTCCAATCGAGAGGTGACTATTCCATCATATTCCTTATTCAGAACTGATAGTCCTTGCAGAGGAGGAGGAGTTGCCATCTATGTCAAGGATAAAATTTCCGCCTCTGTCATAGAGTCAACCTCAATCCCCAAAGAATTTGAAAGTCTGACCCTCAAAGTCAAGTTCCCTTCTTCTATCTCATTCTGCATCCTAGGATGCTATAGGTCCCCCTCTGCAGGTCTATAGTTAGATAATCTAACTAATTTGCTGGGATCCTTGCAGTCAGAGATTAGTATATTAGCAGACCTTAATTTGGACTGGTCATCCAATGTCTCCTTACCTCTCAAAACTCTTTGTGACGCCTTTGGACTTTCACAACTCATCTCGGAGGCAACGCGTCCTAATAAGAAAGAGCCAAACAATTGCTCCCTACTAGATCTTATTTTAGTAAACAAACCACATCTGCTTTCCTATGTTGGAGTGTTTTTCTCTGACCTTAGTGACCACTGCTTCATAGCGTGTGTAAGGTCCATTCCCAAAGTACCATCTTCTTCCACATTCTCTCTCAGGAGGAAATGGCATAACCTGGATATTGGTGCATTTCTCTCTGACCTGCGTGACTCCTTGAGATAGCAGGACCTCTACCTGGCAAACTCAGTGCTTACGGTTTACGATATCTTTCAGGAAATTGTGCTGGGGCACTGGATAGGCATGCGTCCCTGGTCAAAATACGCTCTAAGAAAAAATCATACCCACGGTTTAAGGCGCAGTTAAAGGCCTCTCTACTGCACAGAGACTGGCTTTGGAAAAAAGCTCAGAGAACAAAACTCCTTGTGGATTGGGCCTTGTTTAGAAAAGCTAGAAACCATTGCACTAGGTTGGTTAGAGAGGCCAAGGCTAGTTATTTCCATAAAGAACTGAACTCTTTCACCAATTCCTCAGCCAAGTTCTGGAACACTATCAAGGATATTGAAGGTCATGCTGCTCTGAACACCCTACTCACAAAAATCACTACTGGTGTTTCTGTGGTGTCTCACAGATCCTCCATCCTCAACCTTTTAATGACCATTTCGCAACCGCAGGACTTGCATTCAATACCTCTCCTGCCAATACCCTCTGCTCCCAACTCAGCTTACTGGATGCATCAGCTCCAGTTACAAGCATGGCATACTCCCTCCAGCCTACCACTCTAAAGGAAGTTGAGGATCTTCTCCTACATGTGGACACCAGGAAGAGTGCTGGGGCTGACCTCTTAGACCCCTTCTTCTTGAGGCTGAGTCATTATGAACTGGCAGTGCCTATCACGCATCTCTTTAACCTCTCCCTTTCACAAGGCGTTATTCCCCCCCTCTGGAAAACTGCCCACGTAATCCCTCTCTTCAAGTCTGGAGACCCCTGTGACCTAAACAACTATAGACCAACCTCCTTACTCCCCATCCTTTTCAAATTATTGGAGAAAATAGTGAGTATACAGCTCAGGAACTACCTTGATATTGCTAACCTGTTAAACCCCCTACAGTCTGGTTTTAGGCAACATCATAGTACTATCTCAGCCCTTGCAAAAGTGGCCAATGACTGGCAGTGTGCCCTGGATACTAAGAACTTCATCTGTGCCGTATTTCTGGATTTAAACAAGGCGTTTGATACCATTGACTGTGATCTACTCCTTGCCGCCCTACAAAACATTGGCCTGGACTCCCTATCCCTGAGATGGTTCTTGAACTATCTTACAGGACAGCAACAGCAAATTAAGGTGGAAGGGGAGCTCTCATGCCTGAAACCTCTTCTGAGGGGTGTACCGTAAGGCTCGATACCAGGTCCATTGCTTTTTGCAATATACATAAACATAATTGACGTTGACGTCAAAGCTGCTAACATTCACCTTTTTGCCAATGATACTGTACTTTACATTGAAAGGTCCTCCCCGGAAGTAGCTTGCAGGGATCTGCAACAGGACTTTAACCTGCTACAATGACAACTCCTGCAACAGAAACTGCTCCTGAACGCAAAGAAAACAAAGCCAATGCTTTTTTCTCGCTTTGCAAATGCCAATAACCTTGCAATTCAAGGTAACTTACCTCAGATTCGTATGGTCCTTGGCAAACTACTGGACCATGTCACAAAATTCAAATACCTGGAGGTCTGGATAGACCAAAAGCTTTCCTTCAGTGATCACATTGATTAGCTGATAAAGAAGCTGAGGCAGAGGCTTGGCCTCTTTTACAGGATCAAAAACCTACTAACATTGGAGGCAAAAAAGAGACTGGTCCAAACCACTTTCCTCACCTTATTGGATTATGCAGACTTTCTTCATAGCCAAAGAACTGCCACTGCTCTGGCCAAACTCAGCACGCTATACCATAGAACTCTGAAATTCATTACTGGACTTCCTTAGTCTACTCATCACTGCTCCTTCTATGCTGCAGTAGGTTGATCCTCCCTCAGGTACAGGAGACAGAGAAATGCAGCCCTCTGGACCTACAGGGCTCTTATTAAATTACTGCCCCAATATATCTCGGGCTGTCTTCCTCTAAATGTGGTATGTAAGTATGCCTTAAGGAGTTCTACTTACATCTCGTTTTCAGTACCTAAGTTTAAGTCACGCTTTGGTAGGTCTGCCATTAATCATGCTCTACCCGCACTATGGAACAACCTGCAAAAAACCTTGTGACTGGCATTCCCAATCAAACTTTTTTTTTGTCGACTCTCTTTCTGCTCCCACCTACCGGACATCTCTCAGGCATCCCACACTTGGCTCCACAGCTCCACTGCCTGCCTGCCTGAAATGCTCCTCCACATTCTACCTCGGTATCAGGACTCCGGGCCTCTCCCAGCCTGACAGACAGGCCCCAGAGTCCCCAGGGGGAGAGTTGGAGGAAGCGACCAACAGTGGGCTTGTGGCTGGGGCCACTGGTGATCTCTGTCACCTCACCTGGTGGTCGGGGATTTTTTATTTGTTAGTCCCCCTGCCGGAGTGCGATATGCAATGACATCTGCGCCAGCTGACGTCTGCCCCCTGCGTTCTCCTTGCTGATGCACCTTGTAGTTCCCCCGATCTCCACTGGGGATGCTAGGGCACCGAGCTACCCCTGAAACCCACCCCAGGGATAGGAGACGAATTCTCCGGACAGTCGATCCTATCCCTCCCCTGCCGATCCCCAGCGGCCTAAGTCCACTCCTGAACCAGGGTCACCAGCATAGCACGAGGTGTGGCATCCAGCGCCTCAACCCTCAGCACCACTGGGCCAATTCCAAATCAAACTATCAGCCTTCAAAGCACTATATTCTAGTTCATTCAAGAAATCCTGTAACTGCTTCCCCTGATGTCACAGCCTCCCAGTGTCCCTCTCCCTGGACTCAGTTTCTAGCCCTGTCAGGAACATTCCATTCCTGGTACTCCTGCCCCACTACTCAGTATGTTTGTGTCTATTTCTATCCCACCTGATAGTTCCACCCAATCTAAGCTGGAGTCTCCCTTTCTGAGTCATCCTGGCATCTACTAATATTACACTTCCTGGCACATCACCCTCAGCCCCTGTTCCTGGTGTATTGCACCTAGCTCTATAACCATTGCCACCTGTCCCTGGTGCTCTAAAGCCCCTCAGGCACCCCTGCACTTATGCTCTCATTCCAGAGTTCCTCCCCTTCCATACCCATGCCCCTCCTTGCACTACGTACTCAATACCTGAATCCAAGCCTGCTCCATGAAAACTCTGTATACATGGTTGTATAGGTTTAGTCTGTATCTTTTGTAGCACAAGTTCTGTAGCACATGGTATTTAGCTTTCTGTCTTATTTTATAAATGTACTCCTGTGCTGTTATTAACCTCTTGTGTGGAATCCCTATTCTATGTAATGACTCTGTAAGTTGGTATTCCTCTTTATGTATTGTTCATGTATCTTGCCCAGATCCAGCTCAAAAATTAGCTTGCTCAATGGTGTTCACCTGGCTAAACAAAGATTTTGAGTGAGTGATTGATTGATTGATTGATTGATTGAATGAATGAAATTTGGCTTCTGAGCATGATCAGTAGGGTTTTTTGGATAACCCTCTGATACGACCCAAAAACTATTTTTTTGTGAGCTGTTTTTAGGTCACGACTAATTATGTTTTTGGGTCACGAGATAAAAGTTTTAGGTTGTGACATTTTTTAAGACACAGACACTTGAACCTTGGTAAACAGAACCCATTTAGCTAAATTCTTGTGTTTTTTTTTAAATCGGCCCACAAATACTTTTTTTTACTTATATTTGATTAAATTTAAAATAAAACAATATGTTTTACAGCTCATGTCAGACATCAACATACTTGTCAGGATATATTCAATGTAAGAAAGAGCATTAAGTCTAAACAATCTGGTTTCCATCGGTGGTGGCAATACAACTTTCAGGTTGTGTAGAAATAATGCTATATAGCTACACCTTACATGAGTGAGAAAGCGTCCAATATATCAGTGTCTAAGCATTCTTCTTAGATTCCTGCCCAAAGCTGAGCTATGCTCTCAGTCCATTTGACATTTTCAAACATTTGCAGCCTCACCCACATAGCCCTACAAATCCAGTGCCCCAAAAAAGTAACGAAAGGTACCCACGTGGTAAAAAAGCAGACATATGTAGGATAACAAAAGTGACAAAAAAAACATAATTTCTATGAGTTTGTTTACTGAATACTGCTGTGAAACCTGAAGGTATCCCATCATATGGGTGAAGCAAGTTGAGCGTCTCAAATATGAGCGACTCAGTTTTGCACCCGACAGAATAGCTACCGCTCTAGTATAGCAAGGGGAGGGGTTCACAAGGAGTAGAGCATGGAAGAGTGATGGCAAATGGCAAGGAAAGGTACAGTCATGTGGGTTAAATGTGGAAATTAAGTCTTCTGATACCAAGCCAGTCGCCTGGAGTGATGGACACAGTCACCGCTTGGGATGTCAGTAGTGCTGGATTTAGGACTGCCTGCAGGTATGTGTTTTTTTGTGTCTTGTGGTGGCTGATAGGTTTTTTATTTTGTTGCCTGTCCTCTGGTTCCCCCGACTGTGGTGCCCCAGCCATGGTAGCCCCCCTTCTCTGTGTGTTCCCCTTTCCCCCACTGTCCGTCCCCTTCCCCCGAGATTGATTATAATAACTTGGGCGGTGCAGGGGTACATAGACCCGTTCATTAAATGTTAGATTCTGTTGTGTGCCAAAGTATTGTGTACTGCAGTCGCTGTAATGGAGAGTGCTGTGGTGGGTTTGTAATGGATGTTTGATTTGGCGATATGTGCTCGCTGTAATGCGAGTCGCCCTTAAATTTTTTGCTCTTATGACATGGAACCAAACTTGAATTTGAAGTAAAGCATGTTAACTGTAAGTACTCCTATATTAAGACATGTGTAACATAGCTGGCCCGGTGACACTGAGGGTTGAGGCGCTGGATGCCAAACCTCACGCCACGCCGGCAACCCGAGTTCGGGAGCGAGCTCGAGTGCCATGGGTCGGCAGGGGAGGGATTGGATTGAGCACCCGTAGGGCTGCTCTCCTATCTCGGGGGAGGGTATCAGGGAGTCCAGTGCTCTGGCAGTCCCTGGTGGAGATCGGGGGTGCCACAGAGAGCTGGGCTGCATGTATGGCATGGCCGATGCAGGCAAGGTTGTCGTGCACCAATGCGTCGGGGTGTGCCCACGCAGTGGGGTGGGGACAGTTGCACAGAACAAAGGAAAAAATGGCTTGTGGAGCAGGCAACGGCACCAGTCCCCCATGCCCACCAGTGGGATCTCCTTGGCTGGCCTTCCAGTTCCTCCCATGGGGACCCTCCTGCAGTCAGAGTCTGTCTCATAAGCGAGCCCAAAGAGGCGAAGAGCTACCCTCCCTGGGTGGTGAAACCGGGAGTGCCAGTTGCAGGGGGGGTTGGGAGAGAGGAGGCTCAGTCCAAGGAATCCACAGGCGGGCAGGATAAAGGACTGGGATGCCTAAGAGAAAGCCCCACGAATTGTGACCGGAGCGAAATAAAAAAAAAAAAAAAAAGACATGTAACAATGCACACAGTAACTAGTTCGACCACATTTTAAATCCATATATTTCACACCTGTGAGAGTCCTGGGGATGGGGTGTTGTAAACTGGAGAAGTCTCCACCTGAAAGCTACTCCACTTTCATCCCAGTTGAAGTAGTCTCAGCCCCTGATGCAGCATTTATATCATCTCCCAGCCACAAGGTAACCACCATTTTAGGAGGTCAGAGGAGAAAGAGAACACAATCCCAAATCAGGAGGTTTTTAAGCAGGGTAGCAGAACTTCGTGGCTATCATAAAATACAGAGTATTATTTAAAACCACATATTGCTCAGGGAATATAAGTGATGGCAGTCAAGTGTATGGCAAATGCACCTCCCCAGTTCATTCACCAGATCAGTCTCATAAAACCGTAAATGTTCAACAAGTAATATTATTCACTTAGTTATGGCCAAATGATGTCAGGTTTTTTCATGTTTCTCCATATTCTCTGGCTCCCTGGATCCAGCTGCTTTGAACATCATTTGGATCGGTTCCACCCATTTGCTTAACTATGTAGTGTCTATCAGGGGTGTCGGCAGGCATACACACTGTACTCAGTAGAGTACAGTAAAACAAATCAGGCTGGGGCAACAAAAAGAGGACAGCAAGGACATTGTGACCTTTTGCCTTTGTTGTCTACTAAGGGAAATTATGCCATCAGTCAAATACACAAACAAGAACAACTTACCAGGCAGGCAGAAAACCAAAGGAAGGAGGATTACAGGAAGAAACTGATAGAACTCACACATGGCCAAATGGGGTGGGGGGTGGGGTCTATTGTTGGTGTGGCGGCAGCATATTTTGGTTTAGTTTATGTGGGGCAACAGTGCATCAGTTTTGAGTACAAGTTTAAAATTCCTGGCTACACTCCTGGTGTCTATAAACTGATAAGTGTGTCCATCATAGTAGATGCAAAGGTAGGCAAGCATTAGCAGAGAATGTGAGATACCCAAACTTTTTAACTGGGCTTGAATGGCAGCACATTTCTTGAGCCTTGACCTGGTCACATGTGAAAGGTTGGGAAACAAATGCAGAGTTGTGCCATTATACGAACATACGAAATTTGCCAGCAGATAAAGGCCTAGAGGTCTATCAAGTCTGCTCGAATGTGCAGCTAGCACCCCTTATTCTGCAGCTGCCCCTCCCTTCCACCCTTCCCCTTCATTAACCCTCCCCCTTGTCCTGTCCCATCCTCGTTTGAAGCAGTCCACTGTTCTACTGCATACCACTTCTGCAGGTAACGATTCCACCCAGCCACCACCCTCTCTGTAAAAGTGTCTCCTCATCTCCTCCTGAACCTTCCTCGCTCCAGTCTCATATCATGGCCCCTGGTGGCCCTCCCTCCTTACTTTGAACAGCCCCTCTGTACCTGTCTTGTTTATTCCTTTCATGTATTTAAAGGTTTCAATCATGTCCCCCTGTCTCTCCTCTCCTCCAGTGAGTACATGTTCAACTCCTTCAACCTCCTCTCTATGATAAGTCCCCAGACCCTTGATCATCTTTGTCGCCTAAGCTGCACTCCTCCAGTAACTTAATGTCCCTTTTCAGACACGGACGCCAGAACTGCACTTAGTACTCCAGGTGTGGTCTAACTAATGACCTATACAGTGGCAGAATCACCTCCTCCCTCCTTGAGGATATACCCTTGCAATACAACCCAGCATTTTGTTGGCCTTTGCAGCTGCCTTCCTACACTGTGCCGAGTTGCTCATTGACCCTGTAATGAGCACACCCAGATCCTTCTCCTCCTCTGTCTGGGCTAGCTGCACTCCCCCTAGCTGGTAAGTCCTCCTTGGGTTCTTCATCCCAAAATGCAGCACCTTGCACTTTTTGGCATTAAAGCCCAGTTGCCAGGTGTCTGACCAGGTTTCAAGCTTTGCCAGATCATCCTGCAACCTGCCATCCCCCTAGGTCATCCACCACCGCGCTAACCTTGGTATCATCAGCAAACAGACTGATCTTGCTCTTGATGTCCCATGATATGTCTGCAATGAATATCCCAAACAACACTGGTCCCAACACCGAGCCCTGTGGGACACCACTCGTCACTGCCCTTGGGTGTGAGAGCTCCCCACCCACCACCACCCTCTGTTGCCTTCCCTGCAGCCAGTTTCCTACCCATCTCACCAGCATTGCACCTGCCCCTGTGCCTACTAACTTCCTTCCCAGCCTTCCATGTGGCACTGAGTCGAATGCCTTACTGAAGTCCAGATACAGGACATCCACTGCATGTCCCCCGTCCAGTTGCCTAGTTACCCAGTCATAGAACCCGACCAGGTTGGTTTGGCAGGATCGGCCACGAGTAAGCCATGCTGTCTGCTGTCCTGTAGTCCCTTGGCCTCTAAGAGGCCACCAGCCTCTCCTTCAGGATAGTCTCCATTAGCTTACCCACGATGGATGTGAGGCTCACTGGTCTGTAGTTTCGGTTCATCCTTGGGCCACTCTTGTGGAGGGCACCACATGAGCCATCCTCCAGTCCTGAGGTACACACCCGAATGTAGTGAGGCATTAAATAGGTCTGCCAAAGGTCCTGCAAGGACCTCTGCCAGCTCCTTCAGTACCCTGGGGTGGATGCCATCTGGGCCTGGTGCCTTGTCCACCCTCAGTGCCTTCGAACCCTCTCGAACTCTGTCCTCCATGATTTCCCCATCTGTCACCACTTCCCCCCCTGCGTCTGCCATTTCACCCATCTTGGGTGTCACCCCTCTTCTCTTTAGTAAATACTGAGCGAAGTACTCATTTAGTGCTTCCATGTATCATACCCTGCTTCCACCAACCCCCTCCTTCCTAATCCTTACTATGTGGTCCTTACAGCTCCTTTTCTCCTGATGTACTTAAAGAAGTCCTTCTCCCCTTCTTAATGCCTTGTGCCAGCCTGAGTTCAGTAGATGCTTTGGCTCCTTATCGCTCCTTGTCACCTCCTTCGATTCTGTCAAGTCTCTCTGTCCTCCCCCTCCCTGTTTTCTTTGTATTTCCTAAAGGCAGCTCTTTTCTTCCTTACCTTTTCCATGACCTCCTTGCTCAACCAGCTCGGTTTCTTAGCTCTAGCCTTCTTGCTCTGGGCTTTGCAGCAGGTTTGGTTGCCTCCACTATCCCCAACTTTATGAGCTCCCATCTCTGGTTAGTATCCATACTAGATTGAATTCTGGCCAGGTACCCTTTACCACTTCCCCATCCTCCCAAAGTCAGCCCTCCTGAAGTCCAGCACTCTTGTGCCAGATTCCACTCCTTCCTTGCCCATATCCAATGTGAGCCATACTGAGTGGTGGTCACTCCCGACAGCGGTTCCTCCACTGTAAGTTCTCTTCACAAGTCCCCATTTGCAGCACAAGGTCAAGGGTATTCCTAACCTGGTTGGTTCACTGACCATTTGCAGCAGGAAGCTGTCCTGGAAGGCATCCAGCAGTACCTGCTCCTTCTGTTCCTGGTTGTTGGGGTGCTCCAGTCCACTTCTGGCATGTTGAAGTCCCCACAATCACCACACTACCCTTCTCAGGTCCTCCTGATCTGTCCCTCAGTTCCCTGTCTAACTCCTCCATCTGAGATGGTGGCCTGTACCACCACTCCCATTCTAAGACTCCTATTCTTGGAATCCTGGATTTGACCCAAAGTGACTCTGTACTGCCCTCCTCCCTTCCTCCCTTACACACTTCAGTCCTTCCTTCACATATAGTGCCACCCCTCCTTTCCCAGTCACCCTGTCCCTACGAAATAACCTGTACCCTGGTACAGACAGGTCCCAGTCATTATATTGGGTGGCCCATGTTTCCGTGATGGCTGCAATGTCCACCTCTCCCTCTGCCATGAGAACCTGCAACTCTGCAGTTTTCCTCCCAAGGCTCTCTAGCATTAAGGGTAACCACCTTCCACCCTTTTCCCTCCTCCCATCCTGCCCTCCTTTCCTAGCATCACCAATAGTACTTGCCATTTGTCCTTTGTCACTGTTATGGGGGTAAGCTCATATGATTTCCCAACCTGTGGTCCCTGCATATCTCTTCCCAACTGCCACCCCCACTCCTAGTTTAAACTCAAACTTCCTCTATATATTCTTCCATCCTCTGCTTCAACACTTTCTTTCCTTCCTCACTCAAGTGTAGTCTGTCCTTGGCATAGAGACTACTGTCCTCCCAGGTCCCTCCCACCCCCCAACAGCCCATACCCTTTAGCACAACACCAGGTTCTTAGCCATCTGTTAAATTCCTCTATTCTCAGCTTTCTTGTTGTGCTTGCCTTTGGCACCGGAAGTATCTCGGAAAAAGTTACTGATCTTCCTGCCCCCTCACATAATTGTGCTAGTTCCTCAAACCTCCTCTGGACTATATCCATTATGATTGAGAGCTTGAGAGTTCCTCTAGGCCTGCAATGCCGTATCTCATATAACCACCAAAGCCATAACGAGCAAAACAGCCTTGGCTTGTCCCCTTGCTGATCCACTGATTGCAGAGACATGCAATATGCTTTGATGAAATGGGGAGAAGTATCCTCTGAGCGTACTCCCAAAGCCCCTGGCAGTCATGATTTCATGAACGGTAGGGCTGGCTTGCTCTCACTCCCCTCTGGGAACCCAACCAGCCTCCCATTGGAAACCCTGTGTGAGTTTTCCAGGGTTTCCAGACAATATCTTAATCAGGCATTTTATGTGATCATTTTGCTGGTTGCTGCCAAGGTTTGAGTGGCTGTAGCTTCTATTGAGGTCATAGTTTTCATTGCAGCCACCACACCACATCCTTCTCCCCCCAGTCTTTTGAATATCACTTCAACCTTGCCATCAATGGCCTACATCAGTGCCATCAAGGACTTCCACGGTGGTTCAGCTCCAGTTCCACTTGGCAATATGGTAGATGTCCCAACTGAAAGGCTGGGGGGGGAGCACCTCACTCTGTGGTGCTGCTGGATTGGTGCTGCTGCTGAGAGGGCTAGCTAATCCCCAGGTAGCCAAAAACAATCCAATTCAGCGCACTCTATCCCGGGAAAGTACACTTTAAAAATTTAGGCTTCAGGTTCTAAATAAGTGCTAGAGATTCCAGTAGAAAAGTTCAGTGTATAAACGTGCCATTCTTTGCTGCCAAGAAAGAGAATGAAGGTATTTACAATTGTTATTGCAAACCATTTATTTGGCACACAAATTGATCTCTGCAACACACTCAGAGACACCCCGGTACTTCGACCACTAGGTCTTCCTCAGGGGGCCTGTTGGTGGTTAATGTCCTGGCCTGTTGCTCTGGTTGTTGCTGGGTATTTGATTTGCTCCCCCTATGGGTCCCTTCAGTCTCACCATGCCAAGTTTGGTATCAAACTACTGACAGTAAGCTGAGTCACAATCCATCCAGTTATTTAAAGTTTCTGAATTTATATTGTTGTTTTATTTTGGTAAAGCCCCATAGATCTGAAGAGTTATGCAGAGGTGCGTTCTCTCAGCAGACCTGCTCAACAGTGCCCCCAGAAATACTTTTTCTTGGCACCCCAAAAATCTTGGATGTCCAGCTTACCGAGGAGTCAATTTCTGTATTGTAAGCCAACCGAGAATACTTTGGTTGCACATAAAGTGCTGTGACCAAAGAATTGTTGGTTTGCATGTTAAAGGGGACAGAAAATAATTCATTTGATAGCTACTGTGTTTCAGAAGATTAGTAGACTGTTAAACATACATTCAAAGCACATTTTTGACTTGCAGTCATTTATTTTTCACTTTTTTGTTTTCATTCACTCACCTTATGCTGCAGTGAAGTGCTACATTCTGATTTACGGCATGAGTGCCTAGCAGGACGAGTTATAAACTGATAAGGCACTGCATGCAGTTGTGGTTCTTTTTTCTTTCTTTTTAGCAATATTGGGAGACTCTGTACACCACTGGACTAGAGGTTTTTCCATGGTATGTACAGCTCGTTCTAGTGGGAGGGACAGGCAAGATACCTCAAACAGGAAAAGACCCCATATTACATGAACATGGATATGTGAAGGAGAAAGGTCATTAGGAACTGAAACAGGTACCAGCTGAAAAGTCATTGTGGCAGATCTGGCATTTGGGGATGTTCTCCTTATTTGATATTTATTTACTTATTTGCTTGTTTGTTTATTTATTTGCTTTTGTTAAATGGGTAAGCACACTAGACAATGTTGCCTATTTTCAGGCACGACTCGGGAGAGTACAAGTCAAAGCAAGGTACAGACAGCAATACAAGGTTCACAGAATACAATTGCAGTACATAAAGAGATTCAACAACTATATAGATGAACAAAGTTACATAACACATACGTGGGAGGTATACATTATACAGTGTATGAGGCAGCAAAGACAAGGCAAGAATGGGAGCACTAGGGGATAAATAAATACAACCATGAAAGGCACGTTAGATTAAGTTTAGCTAGGAGGCAGGTACACGGGAAGCAGGGAGATCTAAGTGCGTAACAACAGTGGAGATAGACAGGTGGGGTCAGAGTTGGGTGGAGATAGAAGTGCTGGACAAAGTATATTGGCATGAATCCTTGAAGTTAAGGGCATTTACACATGTTGGGGTAGGTGAGGTAGCTGAAAAGTGCTTTCTTGAAGGCAGGGTGGGATTTGAAGGATCTGAGGTCAAGAGGTAGGGAGTTCCAGAATTTAGGGGCATAGAAGGAGAAGGCAAGTTCACCCATTCTAGTGGAGTGATTAGGGGCAGAGAGCAGGGCAGAAGCCATGGACCGGAGGGGTCTAGGACAGGCAACAGGGAGAACACAGCTGCTAGGGAGGGGGGAGTAGAACAGCAAATTACATTGTCCGTCAAGCAGCCTAAGGAGTAAAGTCACCTAGAGGAAGGGGATAACCAGCAGAGGTCAGAATAAAGTGTACAGTGGTGTGTTAGATGAGGGGCAGACAAAGCAAACCTACAGACACTGTTGTAATTGATGTCCCATGGTTGTAATATGTTAGACTGAGCCTGGGTGAAGACCGGCAAGGCATAGCAAAGACCAGGGAGCAGAAGTCCCTGTCCAACAGAGATCCTGGTGGCAGGGGTTAGGGCGTGTCAGACTCAGTAAGCCAAACTGATTTTGGCGTTGACAGACTTGCAAGCCGCAATGACATGAAGGGAGAAATTAAGAGATGGATCAAGGGTGACCCCTACGTATTTGAAAGATTGAGTAGCATGGACAGGAGAACCATCAAGGTAAGAAACCTGAAGCAAGAGGGTCATGGCACTGGATTTCCTATGGGACCCAAAGAGCATTGCCTGGGTCTTAGCAATATTTAGTATTAGGTAGTGGATGTGAGCCACGTTTGGATTCAGTGCAGATCCGAGGACAGGTGAGAGTTAATCTCATTGATTGAGTTGGAGGAGACATACAGAACCAAGTCACTGGCATAGAGTAAGGTGCAACAGTGGGCAGGAACAGCAGGTAGGTGATTTATGAATATTGAAAAGTGCAGGGGCCCTAGTATAAAGTCTTGTGGGACTCCATGGTGGAGTGGGGCCAGGGTAGAGAAGACTTTCTGAAAGGAGACAGATTGACAGCAGTTCTGTAGATAGCTGGAGAACCAGGCAATGGTGGATTAGGAGGTGCCCATGGAGCCTAGCTGATGCAAGACCAGGGAGTGTTTGACCGAGTCAAATGCCTTTGACAAGTCAATAAAGACGGCCCACGTAAGACTCCCAAAGGATATAAAGTGGTCTTTTAAGATCTAAGAGAGGGTGTGAGGAATACAAACATATGAAAACAGCCAGCAGAAGAAAGCCTGTTGGTCTATCTAGTCTGCTCAAATTGTGGTGCCCCTTGAAGGCAATTCTAGTGGTGGGTAGGAGGAAGTAGGCTGTTAGTTAACTAGGATCTGCAGCTTATCCATTAGGAAGGGAAATGGGCAAACTAGGTGGGCCAAGCGGTCCTTATCTGCCATCAAATTCTGTTTCTATGTTTCTCAGCAGCTACTGAGGACACTGCCCCCCACCCCACCAAACCTGACCCCCGTCACACTTTTCTTGCCTTTCATTGACCCAGACCCTCATTTTCACCCTGCTCCATCTCTCTTGAATCCATCCCTCTTGGCCCAGCTTGTCTGCATCTGTAGCCACTTGGAAGTGCAGGGCCCTCGCAGGGAGATGGACTGTTTCCTTTGGCATCTACATCTGTTCATTCAGGTCCTGAAGGGACCTGCACAAATTAGGATACAATTCCACTACCATAAAAAGAAAGGAAATTCACTGCAAAAACAAAACTGTGTTAATACCCCAGTTTGGGTCCACCATAACACCATAAAAGGTGGGAAATATTGTGTTAGGGTTTCTAACCCTTTTTCCCCACCCCTAAGCAGCAAAAGGACAAAAACATACAAGCAACCACAGACAGCAATAATTCAGTAAGACAAACAATATACAACTGTTTCCAGATGACAGAAATGCTTTGTGGAATTTCATCTGCAGCCAGAAGTGGGTGTGCATGTCTTACAGTGTGCATATGTGCCTGTGACTGCAGAAGCACTGGCCCCACAGGGGATTGTGCTTCTGCAGACAGAAGTAGTGTTGTGATTTGGGTATCATGGATTTTTATCTGTGCCTGCAGAAGTACAGGCTGCACAGAGACCTGCACGTCTGCAGACAAAAGAGCTGCTGTAATTTGGGTATCATGGATTTGTATCTCTGGCTACAGTGGCATCTTTTAAGTTTTTCAAGTTTCAAGTTTTTTGTTCTGACTCATGAGATAATGCAATTGAAAACAACATTTATAGGTAAATATAAAAACATACAATCCAATTATCAGATATAGTGTAAACAATACACAGTTAATCATGGACAGTGCATTAATATAAGAACAATTCAGTTGTAACTAACATTTATGATTATATATTATAAATAATGAGACTGAATTTATCAGACAAAATATAGTGACTGTAGTACAGTTATGTCATAGAAACATACATAGAAATATAGAATATGATGTCGGATAAGGACTGCTTGGCCCATCTAGTCTGCCCATTTCTCCCTACCTACACTATTACATCAGACTGTGTCCAATCTATAGCTCTTTCTCCCTTCCCTTCCTTTCCACTATGATTCTTGTGTACTTATCCCATGCATTCTTGAACCCCACCACTGTTTTTGCCCTCCCTCCAAAGCTTTTGTTACTTTTTTGTAGCCCCTTCCCTTCTCTTTCCTCTGTGAACGCTGAACAAAAGTATTTGTTCAGGATGTCAGCCTTTTGCTAGTCCCCCTCTGCACAGTCCCCCTTTCCATTTTAACCTTACAAACTTGCCCCTAGTGCTCCTTACAGCTTTCCCTGCTTCCCTCTGTTTTCCCCGATACACCTCCCTATCCTCTTCCCTCTGCATCTCTTTATATCTTCTGAATGCTATCCTTTTAGCTTTTACCTTTTCAGCCACCTCTTTGAGAACCATTGCAATCTCTTTTCCCTCTTGCTTTTGCTCACATGTTTGATGCAGAGGTTTGTTGCCTTTATTATGCTCCTTTTTATCTTTGCCCACTGTTCCTCCACCCCACCCAGGTTACCCATCCCTGCTACATCATCCCTGAGGCATTCACACATCTTTTTAAAATCTGCCTTCCTGAATTCCAAGACCTTTGCCCTTGTGTGGTTTGAGTCCACAGCAGTCCTTATACTGAACCACACCGTATGGCAATCACTGCTCCCCAAGTGGTCTCTCAGCTTGATGTCTGCAACATTGTCCCTGTTAGTGAGTACCAGCTCCAGTGTTGCCCCATCATGAGTGGGTTCACTGACTAGTTGCCTGAGGAATGCCCCTGTAGAGAGTCCAGGATATCTCTACTTCTAGCTGAAGCTACTGCTGGGAGGCTCCAATCTACATCTGGCAGGTTGAAGTTCCCCACCAGTGTCACTTCCCCCTTTTCTGACATCTTTCCAATGGCTTCCACCAGTACCTTATATATTTCCTCTCTCTGTTCTGGAGGTCTGTAAATCACTCCAGTGCGAACAGTGGTTCAATTCCCCATCTCCAGGGTGACCCACAGTACCTCTGCCTCCCCCTGTATTCCCTGTATTTCTGTGGCTATTTTGTTTTCCCTCACATAAAGCACCACACCTCCTTCTTTCCTTCCCAGCCAGTCCTACCTGAACAGAGTATAGCCCAGTGATGTCATTTCCAAGTCATGGTTTCAGGAATAACATCAGAATTCCAATGATATAAAAGATATAGTTTCTATAAGAGGAGGTTAAAGACATTGGCTTTAGCTAATTAACCTCAGCATCTTAATTCTCACCTACATAATTATCTGGATACTCCTCACTGCCACTCCCCTAATTAAAATCTACACCCCCAAACTACAAACACTTGCATCTCCTCTCTGAGCAAACCCTCCACAACTACGTCCCTTCATGCACACTAGCTATACCTGTCCTCCTCTTCTGACCACACTGTTCTCCATTTACTTTACTATCTTGGCTACCACCACCCCCCTTCCCCCCGGTGGTCTCTCCTATTCTGATTCTCCATTACAAGTACTTTTATTATTGGAGGCCCCTGTAATGGACTGAATTATCATGCTTGCTCTTAACTGCTTCCATACTAAACTACTGTCTATAATGATTAACATCTACTAGCTACATATTGTAATTCTGTTCAAACCCTGTAGATCATGTACTTGCCTCTGTAGGTCCCATGTTCGAGATCGTTTCACTCGCGTAAGCACTTTGGAGTGTTTCTCTGTTTGTTCAAAATGTTTATGTAATGTGCTATATGATGCAGGACTAAAAGAGCTTTGACTCAAAAGGTATTCTCCTAGTACTGAAATAAATACATAATTCAAATTTTCCAATTTAGATTTAATCAGGACTTTCAAGGGTTTGGGTCTGGGTACCAACAATCCCAAACAGTGTATTGTAGCCTGTAATCCCTTAATCCTGAACAGAATAAAAGTCTTAAATAGACTTTAGAAAGCAAATCCTTTTTACTCCCTCTTAAAAGCAACACTCATTCTTTTCATAATAGGATAGAAAGTACATTATTGCACATATATAATCTAATGAGAACAGTATATTGTTAAGTAGAATAGAATAACAGCATTATCCAAAGACAATCCCAAGATACAAATAAGAAGATAATTACATACTTTCCTAGAATTAGACAATATGTAAACAATATATGTAGACTAGTGTCTAGGATAATAATTTATAGATGTATACATTAAATTCGACCAAGATATATAGTTTGCAGAAAGGAACTGACTTTATACAAGACATCTGAAACAGCAGAAATGAATAGTGAAAATATCATTTTGTTGAAGGGACAACACATATCCTTCAATATTTCACTGAACCAGGTCTCTCTTTGTAATTTATAGAATGGACAGATTAAAATAAACATGTTTGAAATCATCCACATCTCTTGTACCATGACTGCAGTATGGGGAGGACCTATTCTCCCTATGTTGCTTGAATAAAAGAAAATGACTTCTATATACAGTATTCCAAATCTGAACCTTGTGAATAAGTTTCTAGATCTTCTATCTGATTATATGGAAAGGTACACTTCTCTAAGAAAAAGTAACAATGTGTTTAGAGGTTTATATTACAAAAACTGCATTAATGTACCGGATAGGTATACATTGCAAAGAAAACCTGCATTAATGCACCAGTTAGGGATCAACTTAATGCCACAAAAGTAGGTAAATCTGGTGTTAGGATTTCCAACCCTAACTCCCCCCCCCAAAAAAAAAGCAGGAAAGGATAAGACCACCAAGCAACCACAGATAGCCATCAGGCAAGACAAACAACACACAACTGTTTCCAGATTACATAAATGCAGTAGCATTAATGTACTACCTTCATGGATTTATATCTCCAGCATGCACACTGTAAGACATTTACACTCACATCTGGCTGCAGATAGAAATTCACAATAGTCAAATTACATCACTAATTCTGTCTGCAGAAGCACAGGTCTCTGCAGACACACATACGAATCCATGATACTGAAATCACAACAGTTCTTCTGTCTGCAGCACACAAGCCCCTATGGGGCCAGCACTTCCGTAGCCACAGGTACTCATGCACACTGTAAGACATACACACACTTCGGTCTGCAGATGTGCATCTGTAAGACACACACAATGACTTCTGGCTGCAGAAGTGCAGGCCCTGTAAAATCCATGGCCACTTCACTACTTCTGTCTACAGAAAGGCATGCTCCTATGGGGCTAGCATTTCTGTAGTATACTCACACACACTGCAAGACATACACACTTCTGGCTGAAGAAGTGCAGGCCCCTAAAGTATCTGCACTTCTGGAGCTGCAGATGTAAGATATACACACCAACTTCTGGCTGCAAAAGCTGGTCTGCACTTCTGCAGCCACAGAAGGAAATCCATGATAACCACATTGCAACACTACTTCTGTCTGTAGAAGCATAAGCCCCAATGGGGCCAGTGCTTCTGTAGCCAGAAGTACTCATGTGCACTGTAAGACATACATACACTTCTGGCTGTAGCCAAAGGTATAAGATATACACACCAACTTTGGGTTGCAGAAGCACAGGCCCCTATGGGGCCTGCACTTCTGCAGCCACAGATGGAAATTCATGATACCTAAATTGCAATGCTACTTCTGTCTGCAGAAGTGCAGGCTCCTGTGGGACCAGTACTTCTGCAGGCACAGATAATCATGCACACATACTTCTGGCTGCATCTACAAATCCATGAAGGTAACACATCAGTGATACTGCACTTGTGTCACCTGGAAACAGCTATATGTTGTTTGTCTTGATAATGGGATTGTATATTGTTATATTTGTATATACAAGTTATGTTTAATTGTAATGACACATGAGTTGAACAATAAAATTGAAACTTGAAAAACTTGAAACAGGCCACTACAGCCAGAGATACAAATCCACGATATGAAAATTAAAACAGTTCTTCTCTCTGCAACAGCACAGGACCATGCACAGCCTGCACTTCTACAGCCACAGATAAAAATCCATGATACCCAAATTACAGCACTACTTCTGTTTGCAGAAGCACAGTCCTCTATGGAGCCAGCACTTCTGCAGCCATAGGTACACATGCACACTATAAAACATAGACACCCACTTCTGGCTGCAGATACATATCCATGGTACCCAAATTACTATACTACTTCTGTCTGCAGAAGGACAGTCCCTTGTGGGACCTGCTCTTCTACAGCCACATATACAAACCCACAATGCATTTGTGTCATCTGGAAACAGTTGTATGTTCTTTGTTTTACCTGATGATGGCTGTCTATGGTTGCTTGTATGGTCCTGTGCTTGGGGGTGAAGTTAGGGCTGGAAACCCTAACACCACATTTCCCTACTTTTGTGGTGTTAAGTTGAACCCTAACTGGTGCATTAATGTGGTTTTTTGCAAGGAATTCCCCTTCTTTTTGTGACAGTGGCTACTGATATAGACTCAAGATGGCCCTGTGCCAAGGGGAGAGTCAATCTGGCTGGGGATGTATATAATCTATGAGGATGTCTGGGGAACTGTGGAAGTGCTTCCATGTGGCCACAGATGCAGACATGCAGGGCCAAGAGTTCGTTTGGCTGTGGAAGTGCAGGGGCCTGTGGAGCTTTGAGTGCAGAGGTGCAGGACCCTCTGGGCCCTATGCCAAGAGAAGATTTCTCTTTACTATGTGGTTACTTGTTGTCTGTATGGCCAACACTGCACCATTCCTCCCCAGGCTGGGGTGGTACCACATGGACTCCCCCTTATAAACATGACAGATGGCATTTATAAAATACTGGACAAAACATCATTTTGTGCCACAAGTGTGAAAACATGTTTTAGCCAAGATTTAAAAAAAAAAATGACTCCTATCACATTCATGAGGTGGTGTGAAAAATAGCTATGATGACATTTTGGAGTGAAAATATTGAGAATTATCAAACTTATGATAGAACATTTAAAAATGTCAACATACCTTCATAACATTATTGCTTTTTCATATTTTGATCCCAAGTGTTCAACATAGTCTTCTTATAACCCTAGGTCATGAACCCAGTAAGTAAAAATGTTCAAATCTCACCCAAAAGTTGACTTCGTGGAGTGACTGCAAAATCACCTTTTAGGGCAGAGTTGGAAAAGCTCACTTACCTCATTCATGACGTACGGTCCCAAAAAGGCCGTGTTGAAAATATGTTGCAAAAATATTTAAAAATGACAAAGTTATGAGTAAAAGTACAAGACACATTGAAAATCCTTTTACAGCACTTACCTTATTTCTTCTCTTCACAATCACAGTCCCAGAAGGG
The DNA here is from genome assembly GCA_016271365.2 of Neoceratodus forsteri. NCBI lineage: Eukaryota > Metazoa > Chordata > Ceratodontiformes > Ceratodontidae > Neoceratodus > Neoceratodus forsteri. The sequence goes on along the minus strand of CM057450.1, from coordinate 1,751,941,737 downwards.
GGACTTTTTTTGTTAGAGTAGATTATGGCACTGAACAGTATGTACCGTAAGTGAGTGAGGGGCTGTGGGGTGGTGGGTACTGAATGGGGGGTTGGGGTGTGGGGTGAGGGGTCAAAGATCGACAAGGGACTGTTTTCAAGTGTTTAGAAAAAACAATCTGCAAGGGATGGTTTTCTTTTTTTGCAAGGAGACCAGGCCAACACTGGGGATTGGGCAGCTCAGTATTGGCATACTCTTTGGCAGCACTGGGGGTGGGCACCCTTGTGTCACCAGCTATCTCGGTGGGGGCAAGTGATCTGGAGAGATGGGGGTTGAATCATTCAGCAGTACTGGGGGGGTGGGTGCCACAATTCACTTCTAATTCAGAAGGGGTGGCAGGGCGCTTGATTTAAGTCAGCACTGGTGGTGGGCATCCTGCTGTTGGCAAGGCTCCAAGAGCTGTGTACTGGTGTGATGTGAAAGGCTTTCAAAATAGAAGTTTCCAACAGTCTGTTCTCAGAATAGAATCATGCATTTCACAGTTTTTCTTTTTTTATACATTTCACAGTGACCTCAGAAACCTCACAATGGGCAACAGTAGAATGAACTTTGTGTGTCTAAGTATGAAAGTCACAAAGACACAGCGGGAGGTAGTTTGGCCATATTCAGTCAGTGTTTTAAAAATTTCCCTTTTTGAAATGAACCTAAACATTGCATTGTCTAAGCATCTCAGCTGTATTTGACAAAGATTGTGATACTAGTTGTTATTGAGAACTGTAAAGGGGGATGGGTGTGGCAGGGCAGGAAGAAGACAATTACAGTATGTACCTGTGAAAGCTACAGTAACCTGGATAAATAAGTGTTGCAGTCTCTGTAGCATTAGATGAAGAGGCACTACAAGAAATACTCTTACACAAACCGTCAATAGTGTGGCATACATTTAGATTTACATTTAGATCACATTTACATTTAGATTTGGAAACTGTATCATGTACACATAGTCAAACCCCATCAGCATTCCCTAGCTAAGTGCAAGCTAAAAATTCCTGTTGCAGCACTTTGTATGTGACAAGAGAATTTTTGGCTCACAACCTGGAAAATGGCCCCGCTCGCTAAGCTGGGCACCCAGAATTTTTGGGGTTCCAGAAAAGGTATTTCTGTGCTGTTTAAAAAAAAAATAAACACCAGAATCTAGCTAAATGCAGGGGTTGAAACATTTTCTGTGAGGACATAAGTCAAGGAAGAATGATCCTTTTGTTCCATATGTCTCTGGCAAGCGTTGATAAGGTGTATTGTTTTCCCCCTAAATTTTTAGTTTCTTTTTTTTTGTGTAATATTTTTATTTACTTTTCCAGTAAGCTACTACATACAATCAAAAACATAACTTATTCATCCAGCTGCTGCCAATATATTCTGCAGAGATTGGTCTATTCATTTCATTCCACACAAGGTTTCAGTCAAATTCTACAGAATTGCATTACATTGAATTAAACTGGTTTAAAATTATATCAGATAATAAATTATAAAATAAAATTAAATAAAATCCAATCAACTCAAATCAAAGCAAAGTGCAACCAATGTACTCATGCATAATACCTTCAATCTTCTACTCCTTGCTATCTTTTCCATACTCTTCTGTCATTCACTTTTATCCTCTCTCTTAACCTTCCTTCTCATATTCATTACCCTTTCCTTTACCACTTCATCTTTATTACTTTCTATAACCCCTCTTCACTTCCTCCTTCCTTTTCTTATCCTCCTGTACCCTCCCATAGCATCCACCTTTCTTCCTCCATCAGGGAGGCCAGGAAGGGGGCCCAGTGTCTTTCAAATCCCTGCTGTCTTCCTCCCTTCGCATACGTCAATCTCTCCAGCCCCAGCGACTGTAACACCGTCCTCCACCACCCTTGCACTGTTGGTGCGGTCTGCGAGACCCATGTATTCTGAATCCCATGTCGAGCCAGAACAAATAGCACCCTAATCCACCTAGGAAGCAGTACCCATTCCTCCTCTTCCCCATTCTCCACTCCAAATAAACATCCCAAAGGGTCCATTGGCAACTCCCTCCTGGCAATCCTTCCCACTCTATCCACCACCTGCCTCCAATATCTCTGCAGTATTGGGCATTCCCAAAAGCAATGCATATATGTTCCCCTTTCCGAGCCACACCTTCCGCATAAGGGTGACACTTCAGAGTGCGACATATGTACGATTACTGGTAGTAGGTATACTCTATGTATAAATTTAAAGTAAGCCTCCTTATATTTGCTACATATCATTATTCCAGAGTGCATCTGGAGCAGTAATGTCCAGTTGTGGTCCGTTATCTCCCTCCCAAGGTCCCTCTCCCACAATTTCCTGGTTCTTACCATCCTGTCTGGTAATATAGCCTTTCCTCTCTTAGCAGACCTGCCTATAAACCCCTTTTCCTGCTTTTGAGCTGCATATATCATCCCTTCTACCGGATCCACTTCATACAGCCCTTTCTTTTCTTTTCCTAGACTTCCCATATATGCCCTGGTCTGAAAATACCAGAACCTATCCCTCTTATCCCTTCCTACCACTTCTTGTAGCTCCTGTAATAAGCAGAGCCGTCCTTTCACCAATAGATGTCCCAGACTACCTATTCCCTTTCTCTCCCAATTCCCATAGCCTATATCCTCCATTCCTGGAAGGAAGTAAGGATTCCCCGACACCGGCAACAAGAGTGTCTCTTTCCCTTGTATCCATCCTTTCCTCTTTAACATTTTCCAAGCCAACAGTACCTGTACCACCATGGGATTCACTTCTTTTCCCATCTTATATGCCCTTAACCCTCTACTATGGAGGTATGCTGTTAATTTCCCCTGTGCCTCTCCCTGTTCCAATTCCAGCCATCTGGCCACTTCAGGTTTATGCACCCAATCCACCACATATCTTTGTTGTATAGCCAGAAAGTAATTCTCCAAGTCTGGAAAAGTTTAAGCCCCCTTTTTCCTTATCTGCCTTTAATTTCCCTAGACTCATCCTCGGACGTTTCCCTTTCCAAATAAAAGCAGTAAAGGCCTTCTCCAACCTATTCACATCCTCCTTGGACAGTCCCAGGTGTATCATTTGTAAAGGATACAAGATCTTAAGCAGTACATTCATTTTTATTATATTGATTCTACCCAACCATGACACGGGCAAATGCACCCATCTTCTTAGATCCATTTCTACAGTTTTTATCAATGTAGTATAGTTTAAATTATATAGTGACCCCAGGGATCCACCCACCTGCACCCCCAGATATGTCATGCTCTCCCCCACCACTTTGAGTCCCCATTGTTTAATCTCCTCACCCAACCCCTTAAACCACATAACTTCTGATTTTCCCAGATTAACTTTATACCCCGAAAATTTCCCAAACTCCTCGATCAAGGCCAAAAGAGTAGGAACCGAGCTCCTAGGATTCTTCATAAACAATAACATATCATCCGCATATAGTGCCAACTTCTACTGAGAGCTACCCTCCCCTTCCACTCCATAGAAACATAGAAACATAGATTTTGACGGCAGATAAGGACCACTTGGCCCACCCAGTCTGCCCATATCCCTACCTATTGGATAAGCTGCAGATCCTAGTTAACCTGCAGCCTACTTCTTCCTACCCCCACCCCCTAGAATTGCCTTATGACTGTCCCATGCATGCTTAAATTCCACCACTGTTTTGACTCCACAACCTCCTCCGGAAGGCCATTCCATGCATCCACAACCTCTCTGTGAGAAAAATACTTCCTTAAATTACCTCTGAGCCGCCCTTCTATCTTCAAATGTGCCCCTTGATCTTGCACCCTCTTTTTGAGCGATGCTACCCTCTTGGACTTTGTTGATTCCCTTGAGATGCTTGAGTTTCTATCATGTCTCCTCTCTCTCCTTTCCTCGAGGCTATACATATTCAGCTCCTTAAGTCTCTCTTCATATGTCTTCCGGTGCAGGCCCTGCACCATTTAGTGCCCTCCTCTGGACAGCCTCCATCCTGTCTATATCCTTGCGGAGATTGGGTCTCCGAGGCTGGCAGTACTCAGATGGGGTCTCACCAACTGTCTGTACAGAGGGATAATAACTTCCTGTTTTCTGCTGGTGATGCCTGTCCCATGCATCCCAGTATCCCCCAGCCCTCCTTGCTGCCCTCTCACATTGTTTGCCCACCTTTAGGTCATCTGATGTGACTACCCCAGGTCCCTTTCCATTTTGTTGTTGTTAGTATCTCACCCCCATTGTGTACTCTTCCCTGGGTTTTGTTTCCCAGGTGCATTACCTTGCACTTCTTAGCATTGAATCTAAGCTGCCATACATTTGACCATTCCTCTAACCTTGCCAGTCCTTCTCATCCTTTCCACCCCACCTTGTGCATCAACTCTGTTGCAGATCTTTGTGTCATCTGCAAAGAGACATACTTTTCTTCCAGTCCCTCTGCAATGTTACTTATAAAGACATTGAGAGGACCGGTCTATACTGAACCTGTGGTACCCACTAGTAACCCCCTTTCTTCCAGGTAGACTCTATTTACTGTACTTTCTGTGTCCTATTCTCCAGCCAATTCTTTACCCAGGCTGTCATCTTGGGACCCACTCCCAGGCTGGCTAACTTGTATATTAATCTTTTGTGTGGGACTGTGTCAAATGCCTTGCTAAAGTCTAGGTAGGCCATGTCCACAGCCACTCCCTGATCTACTACTTTGGTCACCCAGTCAAAGAAATCTATCAGATTTGTCTGGCATGACCTTCCGCTGTGATCCATGCTGCCTTGGGTCCTGAGCCCTCTGGCCTCTAGATACTCAACAATTCTTTCCTTCAGAAGTGATTCCATCATTTCCCTACCACTGAGGTTAAACTAACAGGTCTGTAGTTTTCTGCTTCTGCCTTGCTCCACTTTTGTAAAGGAATCACATCTGCCCTTCTCAGTCCTCGGGTACCACCCCATCCTCTCACGATTTGTTAAAGAGGGTAGTCAGTGGTGTCACTAGTTCTACCCTTAGTTCTTTTAGAATTCTGGGATGAATCCCATCAGGCCCCATTGCTTTGTCCACCTTCAGTTTTAAGAGTTCTTTCAGAACCCTTTCTTCTGTAAATGGGCTGGTATCAACTTCTGCATCCAGAGTGTTTCTACTGTTTGTTTAGGTACCTCCCACTTCCTCTTTGTAAATACTGAGCAAAAATATTTGTTTAGTATCTCTGCCTTTTCACAGTCACCCTCTGCCCACCCTCCCTCCTCTTTGTTAAGCCTCACTAAGCCCTCCTGGTCTTCCTTCACTCCTGATGTACCTATAAAGGTTTTTATCCCCTTCTTAACAGAGTTGGCTATCTTTTCCTCGGTTTGGGCCTTTGCTGTTCTGACTGCCTTCCAGCTTCCTTTTGCTTTAACTAATACAGTTCCCTGTCCTGATCCTTCTGTGATTCCTTGTACTTCCTGAATGCTTTCTTTTTCTCTTGAACCTTCACTGCCACTTCCTTTGGGGAACCATAGTGGTTTCTTACATCGTTCGTTTTGTTAATTTGCTTCACACAAAGGCTTGTTACCTCTGTGATGGCAGTTTTATTATTCCCATTGTTCTTCCACCCTCCTTCCTGCCCATTTTCTAGTGCCTTCCTAGGCACTCACCCATTTAAAAGTCAGCCCTCCTAAAGTCCAGTGCTTTTGCCTTTGTGTGGCTTGACTCTATTGCTGTGTTTATTGTGAACCACATACTGTTCGATGGTGCTTGGTTCCCAGATGGCTACCACTTCTACATCTGTGATCCTCTCTTCATCTCCATTTGAGAGAACCAGGTCTAAGATTGCTCCCTCTCGAGTGGGCTCCAATACTAGTTGTCTAAGGCATGCCCCTTGTAGGGCATCTAGAATAACCCCACTCTTTGAAGTGACTGCTGCAACTGCATTCCAGTTAACATCTGGCATATTCAGATCACCCATCAGCAATATCTCCCCTTTTTCTGCCATTCTAAGTATTCTTTCTACCATTTATTATTATTTTCTTCCATTTATTATTTCCAAATTTTTAGTTTCTTATAGTAAGTCACAGAGGGATGAGAGGTCAGTGATGGAAAGTCAGGAGAGATGAAATGTGAGGAGGAGCCTGGGAAACATATCAGTTTTAGACAAAAATTAAGCATCATCAGTCAGAGAATAAAGGACGGTTCATATGAGAGAACAAACTAGTACTAGTACTGCAGCTTGTTTCCGGTTCAGCTTCTTCAGGTTGTTCCGAGGGACACTTGTGACCAGAGAAACAGACAGTACCAAGACTAGAGAGAAAAGCAGCATCAGTCAGAATAAAGCACAGTGCATTTTCAGAGAATACTGATACTACTCCAGCTCGCTTCCAGCTCAGCTTCTTCATTTTGTTTTGAGGAACATTTGTGACCAGGGAAATGGACAGTACCATGACTATTGTCAAGTCAATACTTAATTGATGGAATTGTATCAAACTAAGAGACTGTTGGGCTGCACTCATGATCAGCAGCTGATTCTCAAAAGACTGCTCCATCAGGGTTGCTCTTTTGTTTTTAACAAGATTTGCTTTGGTGAATCCTCTTTCACATTCACTTGTAGAAGGAGAAATAGTGAGCAGTATTTCAGTTTTTGCATAGGACCCTTCGAGTCATCACCACGCTCAGACAGTTTCATTTGTAAACCAACTGATATACTGATGAGAGAACTGGTTCTGAATCGAGTCAGGTGCAATTTTGTTTTTAATTTTATTTTTATTTTAGTCTTTGGTAATCAGGTAAGGCCCACTAGGCACAAGTGCCTGTTTTCAGGGGTGACCTGGGAGCACTGGGCAGTTAAGTGACTTGCTCAGAGACACACAGTATGCGAGTGGAAGTTGTGAGAATCAAATCCAGATCTGGTCTGCTGGATGTACCAATCTGAATCATAGCTCATTACTCTAACCTCTAGGCTATACTGCAAGTGAAGCCACTTATCTATGGCACAGTCTTTATCCACTTCAGAGAAGTGAGAAGAGAATGGGTTGCTGGTCAGGCGTTCATTTAGCTCTTCATTGCCAAAAGTTGCTAGATCTTCCTTCTCCATAGGCCAGGTGCGAAAATTCAAAATCTGAAGCAAAGACAATTGTTTTTCTTAAAGAACACCATATTTGCTGTGGACAACGTTTACAATATCATTAACAAATGAATGTAGTTCTGCTTCATTGCAAGGTGGACCATGTACTTTGTTTTCCAAACGTATGCCCAGCTGTCTCATATTGTTCCTGGAATTTTTACATGCATTTGCCTGGTGCAGTTTTAAGTGTTACTAAATGTAGAACTGCTTTCTAAATGTGGTCTGGTATCTCAATAATTAAGTAGTCTTGCAAATGGAAAGTTTCTGACAATGTTATAACAATTCCTGTACTACCACTGCCCAGTTCTCTTTCACAAACTACATAACAACAGGCGTGGATAGAGGCTGCCTCAGAGGAGCAGTCTTTATTAATCTGACAAAGGCTTTTGACCTGGTAGACCACTCACTACTCTGTAATAAGATTGGTGACCTGTGTGTACCTTCCTCCCCGCTCACCTGGCTCACAGACTATCTGTCAAATACAGTGCAGAGAGTAAAATACAGATCTGTCCTGTCTCAGTCCACCTCTATCCTTGTGGGGGGGCCACAAGGTTCAATCCTGTGCCCCCTTTTATTTGCACTATATATAAATAGAATTACCCAAAGCCTGTCCCACTGCTCCACTCTACTGTATGCAGATGACTTGGTCCTATACACCAACTCTAAAGATATCTCACTCATAAATTACACCTCAACTCAGATTTGAGATCAATTCAAAAGTAGCTGTCCTGTAACAAACTCATACTTAACATGGCCAAAACACAATCTATACTTTTTGTAATCCCTCCCCCCAAGCTCAGACAATCTTCAGACCCTTTAACTGTTACATACCAGGATAAAGCGTCATTCCCCGGGTGGGGGGGGGGCGTAGCCAGCAGTCGAGCTGTATGCAGCAGAAATTCACAGCTCCATGGACCTTGACTTTTAAAGTCGTTAATTCTGGCAAAAGCCACCATATTTGCAAGATTGGAAAGAAGTTTTCAATGACTTTTATATTGCAGATCATTCTGAGATCAAAATCTGGCAGATCAGAGAAGTTGGAGAAAAGATGGGCCAACCAAAGAATGTAGTAGGAGGAGAGGGTGCTAAACGTAATGAAATATGTTTAGGCCCAAGCTGGAAAAGAGACATCCCTGTAACTGATCCAACCCAGCTGACAAACACGGCACTATTGAAGGCTATCCAGATGCTAGACAAGAAAGTGAAGGAATATGCATTGACGATGTAGGTGATGGACACTAAAATACAAGTGGCCGAGGAGGAGGTTAAGGGGACAGTTAAAACAGCAGACAAGGCCCTGACTGTCACCACAGGTCTCACAAAGGAAAACAGCCTGTTGAGATGACGCCTAGAGAATCTTGAAAACGGTGCGAGGGCAACACACCTAAGAATCCTTAAAGTACAGGAGGTGGCAGAAGGGGAAGACATACAGGGTTTCATGGAGGATTGGCTCAGGGATATTTAACAGTTTGATTACTCTATCCTAATACAGAAAGCATACCGAATAGCAATAAGAGGAGGGAGACTCCAGATAGCAATGAGCGGGACACAGACTCGTACGATTTTAGTGGTTCTGAGTTCAGAGAATGCAAGGGACAATATCCTGAAAAAGGCAAAACAAAAGGGCTCATTTACTTGGCAGGACTCTTCGCTGCACATTTTCCCAGATCTCAGTTATGCCACATGACAGAGGTGTAAGTGATTCAATGGGGTCAGAGCTCGATTGGAGCAACTTGAGTCCACCACTTCTATTGATGCTAGCGAAACGAAAGATCATCTGGAGGTAAGACTTACCGATTTTCAGAACCCACAGCAGTGGTGAAATTGGTGGATAAAATAGAGAGGGATTATTTAGCCCAAGAAAGAGCGACTGACCCAGATGATGAGGAACCAATGTGAGGTATGCTTGCTACAATGCTTCCCGATAGTGACAGGAAGTGAGCAGTCGACTTGAGAGAGACTTCCAATGTCACCCTGCTCAGATATAGAACTACATATTTGTTTAACAATATTTTCAGTATGTTATTAAAAAGTTCTGCATGTGGGTCAGTACCGAGTGAGGGTGATAACAACATGGCGTCCTGTGTGGCGCAGCGTTTTTAAGAGGTCTTATCCATAGGCTGTCCTCCTAGTAATACTATATTAAGGTTGTAATACTGTCTTGCTATTTCTTATACCAGAAGCTGATGGATAAAGCTCAAGGTTGTAGTCTCTGGGGCATCACAAAATAAGAAGCATAGGAAATATGAGATATGATTATTTGACTCACAAGCTATACAATCATATCTACATTGATAAAGAGTTTCAAGTGCATAGTTTAGCTCTGTTAGCATTTAACTAGTTCTAAATGCAAAGACCTGATTTAAAAAGTTAACTTTTTTTTATAAGTAATCTCTCCAATCTATTGCAAATGGTGAGTGGTATGTATAACATGTGAGTATACCGCATCTTGATAGCTAATGGTCCAAGGAGGTGGGATAGTCTGCTTAAAGTTAGATCCTGTGTTTACAACTTATTAAAGGGAATTTAGGGGTCATGATCCTATCATAAGGGTATTATGATACTGTAAATCTGATGTTGAGTTGCCCCTGCTCATGGCAGCAGTAGCCTATCTTAGAATATTTGAGTCTTTAAGACACACAATGTTGATAACCCCCACTATGCTATAACATGTTCAGGAGTATGAATTAATCCTTACTGTAACAATGATGTGAATAGTATGCCTATATACTTACCTGTTGTAATCACTTGTATCGCTGGCACTCAAAATCAATAAATATAAATTTAAAAAAAAAAGAACACCAGTCCCAGCAATCCACTTGGTCACCTACTTAGGAGTTATCTTTCACCCCTCTCTTGACTTCTCATCACATATCCACAGCACCTGCAAATCCATAGATGCTGTGCCTGGGGTCTACTATAAAGTTAGTCAAGATCTTACCCCTTAGGCCAGACTAGCTATTGCTAAAGGTATGCTCCCACCTAAACTCCTCCACAGGGCTCCATTCTTTATATCGGCCTCCAAAACTAACCTCTCCAAATGGGTTGCTGCATATAATATCTGCCAATTTGTCCTTGCATCTCATAAATAGGCTCACCATTGCTCTCTCTGTGAAAGGTTTGGCTGGCTGCCCTCGACTCAAGCTTGCATGCTCACGCTAGAGGGATGTCATCTACAATGTTCTACAAAAATGCATGCTGTTGGCCCTTGTCTCTTTCCTCAGCACAACTCGTAGCAACTATCCCTTGAGGTCTGAAATCAATGCCCTACTGGAAGTTCCAAAAATTAAAACTAAGATAGGGGAATCCTCTTTTGGACACTGTCCAACCCTATGGAATTCCATTCCTTTTGATATAAGGCAATTACCCTCTTCATCTTCATTCCATAAAAGGTTCCATGATCATCTCCTCAGGATGTCTAAGTGTACATGCCCCTAACCTTCTGTCCTGTTTTGATCTTTTCTGATCTGCAGACACTTATTGTATCTCCTGCATTAACTAATATGTTGATCATGAGGCATATTTATTGTTACTTGTATGTATTGTTATTTGTATCCAGGTCTAATGTGTAGACCCAGATGCATATTTATTGTTATTCTTGTATCTACTGTTACTTGTACATCCCTCCCTTTTTTAAGCTTATTCACCTATATTTACGCTGTTCTCCACGTACTGATTTTTATTGTGTAATCTCAGATTTATTTTGTCAAAACTGTTATTGCTATGTACTTCTCTCCCTGTAATGTTTTGTATATTGTAACTGTCCCACATCTTGCCTGAAAATGGGCATTTGTCTGCCTAGTGCACCCACCCAGTAAACAAAACTAAGTAAATAAACTGGCACGAAGTCTAATAAGAAATGCAGAACTTTAATAACGGGAACCAAAGTCAGTTCCTTGTGGTAGCACTTAGCTTTCTTTGCATTGTCTGCCCTGTTCCCATCTATGAATCTGTGCTCAAGATGCATTGCCACAATTTCAAGATTTTTTCTAATGCAATAACTGCTCTGTCTTTGCTGGCAAACCACCTTGCTTGCTTTGCACAAGTGAAATGTGCCAGATGTTTGTCTAGAATTTCTGTGATTTCTTTCAGTTCCCTCCTGCCTTCTGGGGACCAAAAATAAAACCTAAAAATGCCTTTCAAACAATCCTCAGAATTGGTCATGTATTTGAAATATTTGTTGGCATCCAAAATAGCAAGCTCTAGTTTGTGGGTGAATAACAATAATGTCTGGCAAAAGTAACTTCAGTCTAGTAATGACTCCTGTCCGCTCACAAAATTTTACTGATGTGCCATCCAAGTTAGCACAGACAAGTGCTGGATTCCTACAGCCTGGTTTCAGTTCTGCCAAGGGCAGATCAACTGATTCTAAAGCCTTCTCTGTGACATCAAATACACCTGCAGGACCTGCAGTTTCAAGGAGTACCACACATTCTAAGGGTCAGCACTTACATATATGAGGTAGATAATTTCTTACTCTGCTATAGACTGGGTCAGTGCTTCTATCAGCAAGGATGGTCAAAAAGGATGCATTCTCGACCACTGAAACTATTGCCACATGTATTGTCTATGCTATGTTGTCCACAAACGGCAGCCTGCTATGTTCATATAGTTGTTGCCGACACAAAATTCACTTTTATGCTAGATCTCGCGTACCATTTCAAAATCTGAAAATGGCTTTCCATTTTTGCTATGCAGTATACTGCGTTAAATACAGCTTCATATTTCTCAAGTTCTCTTGCTGTCATGTGTCCTTTTTTTTTTTTTTTTTTTTTAAGGACTGGCCCAGAGCAGTTTCGGACAAGTGAAGAGATGGCACTGATTTCAGATCTGTGTATTTTAAGTAATGCTTTGTGATTGTTCCCTTGTTAGACTATGCCTATTTATGGGGTCAGTTTTTAGATCACTTGACCCTTTCACTTTGGCAGAATGTGCATAATAAATTTGTGGACAGGCCTTGCAATATAGACAAAACATTGATTTTTTTTTTAATTCAAGTTTATTAACATCTCTCAGGTACATTCTTTTTTACACATGAATTAATATACATTCATATCATTTGATAAAATGGGTTTCTTACCTTATTTTATACAGTATGTCTCAGTCAGTTTAGTACAATATTAATTACTATATTATTGTTATCTATCACAGGAAGGACTTCTTTATTTTTCAAGCCCTTCCTTTATTCATCAGAGTCTCCTTCAAACATTGGTCAGATCACAGCCTGCCCCCCCCAAACCCTCTGCAGTCCCCTGGCCATTCTTAGCATATCCCTCAACAACAAAGGCTCTCTTTTTCTCTGTTCTTTAGCTGAGTGTCAATCACCCATCTCCTGCTTCCCTGGAAGATCGCCACACCTCCCATCTAGTCCATCTTCTCAAGTATATGGGAGTTCTATTATTAATTTTATAAGTGAGTTGTTCAAGTTCTGCTATGGTAATTACTATTTTTATTCACTCCCGAGTAGTGGGGGGTCTGGGAGACAGCCACTTCTTCGTGATGGCCTTGTGTGCTGCAGTTATTAATATAGACCAAAGGTACAATGAATCCGTACCCTGTATCTCTGCGGGCGGGAGTCCCAAGATCATTGTGGACCACTCTAGAGGTCTCTGCACTAAAAATATTTCTGTGAATGTTTTAGTAATATCACCCCAATTGTCCGACAAGGCATCACAGGACCAAAAGATGTGTAGGTGGTCCGCTTCCAATGAGCCACACTCCCTCCAGCTTTGAGTAGAAACAGCTGGGTTTCTTTTACTAATTATTTGAGGGGTTAAGAAATATTGGACCTTAACTCGCCAAGAGAATTCCTGCCAGTACGGTGATTGGGTCATTTTTTTAGTAAGGGAAAATATTCAATCCCATTCAGGGACCCCTAACCCTTGGGGGGCTTCTTCGCCCCATTGTATTTTTATTTTGGCAAGTGGGTCCCCCTTTAATGTCGATAAAGCCCTATAAAGGAAGGAAATCATCCCTTTCTGGCTTCTAGCCATTGTTCTTTCCTGTATGGCGCCCAGGAACTGGTGGGCCCTACCTGAATCTGTATCTTTTTTCTTTAGTGTGAGGATATAATTTCTGGCTTGCAGGTATCTGAAGTGGTCTCAATTCTGCAAAGCATATTTGTTTTTAAGGGAACCAAAGTCTAGTAAAGTTTCTCCCTGCCAGAATTGCGAAAGATATCTCAGGCCCTTCCTATCCCATATGTGAAACCTATTATCTAGGCATCCTGGTAGAAAATCTGGGTCCCACGCCAGCCTCCTCAGAGGCCATACAGAGTTTTTGAGTTTATATTTCTGCCATATTCTGTGGACAGATCTAATTGTGTCCCTAATTGAGGCCAGTTTTGGGTGTGAACCTCTATTTATATTGGGGACCAGCAGTCCGACTTCCAGGGATTGTGACCCCGTTCCCCTCTCCTCCCCACCCTCCATGAGCTTCCATCCCGTAGAAGCATTGGGATGGGGCCAGATCATGGCATTTTTTAGTTGGGGCGCCAAGAAGTAGTCCTCAAGATCCGGAAGGGACTGACCACCTCTCTCTCGGTGGGTTTGGAGGATTCTTAAATTAATCCTGGGTTTCTTGGAGCTCCAGATAAATTTAGTTAACATTTTGTTCCAGGTTTGAAAGATCGATTTGTGTATATAAAGGGGGATGCATTGAAACAAATATAGAAACCTTGGAAGTACATTCATTCTCAGGGTGTGTATCTTGGAATACATTGGGAAGTTTAACAGGGACCATCTTTCAAAGTCTTTCTGTAAGTTGTTTATTAAGTGAAGGCAGTTTGCAGCATAAAGTTGGGAGTATTGTTTTGTGATGTATGCCCCTAGATATTTCATCTTGCAGGTCTTCCAGTGTAGCGGAAAGAGGGTAGACAACTCTACACTAGGTTTGTAGTAGAAGGCAAGTATCTCCATCTTGTTTTTATTGAGGGAGTAACCTGCATGCCTGCTAAATTCCGTCAATATTGCCCACACTTTTTTTATGGACCGGTGAGGTTGTGTAAGGCGCAGTAGGACATCATCTGCGTACAATGACATTTTCTTTTGGAGGTCACCCACTATCATACCTGTTACCTCCTCTGCTCTCCTCACTGCCTCTGCCAACGGTTCGATATACAGAGCAAATAGTAGCGGGGACAGGGGACATCCCTGGCGTGTGCCTCTGCCCAGACCAAACCTTTCTGAAATGCCACCATTCACTCTGACATAGGCCTGTGGATTGTAGTAAATCGCTCGGATGACATTTATAAATGGTGGGGGGGAACCTCTATGTTCTAAAATGGCAAATAGGAAGCTCCAGGAGACTTTATCAAAGGCTTTTTCAGTGTCCAAGCTCATCAGACATGCTGGCGCACCGGATCTCTGAATAGTGTCTATTAAGTTAATCGCTGATCTAACACTGTCAGGGTTTGGTAGCCTGAGACAAAGCCTGTTTGGTCTATATGTATTAATTTAGGCAGTATAAGATTTAGTCTGGAGGCTATTATCGCTGTGAAGATCTTGTAGTCAGTGTTTAATAGAGATATGGGACGGTAGGATTCACAGTATGTCAGATCCTTCCCTTCCTTATGGATGACCGAAATGGTGACGTATTGCCATGAGGGGGGGATAGGTTCATCTCCAGTCCATACAGCCGCAAACACCTCCAGGAGGACAGGGGAAATCTCCGCTTCGAAGGTTTTGTAGAATTCTGCACCGAATCCATCTGGACCTGGGCATTTAGTTGTTTTTAAGTTTTTTATTGTGTGTTTGAGTTTTTGTATCATAATAAGATTGGTAAAGGTCTTTGCATCAGGTCAGGGCAGGGGAGGAAGGGGGACGGAATCCAGGTATTTCTTTTTCTCTTGAGAGGAGGTTATTTCCTGAGGTGAATATAATTTAGTATAGTATGCCACAAAGGCCTTCGTTATTTGTGAGGCCTGGGTGGTCTTCTGGTTATTACCAGGGGAGGCTGTTTTAGTAATAGTCGCCTTTGCTATATTTTGCCTGAGTCTATAGGCTAATATTTTAGTCCCCCTAGGACCCCCTTCATAGTATTTTTGTTTCAAATAGAATAGGGCCTTCTCTACTTCTAGTTTTTGTATTTTTTGCAATTGTTGCTTGCTTTCTATTAAGTTTTTCTCTCTTTCAGGATCCCACTTAATTTTCTGGCTTCTTTCCCATTCTTTAATCTAGGAAGTTAGCTCTTGTTGTTTTTGGGTTAACATCTTTTTCTTGTGGGTGGCTATCTGAATCAGTTTGCCTCTGACCATCGCCTTAAGAGAGTCCCATATTGTCTGAGGAGAGATTCCGACTGTGCTATTTTCTTCTAATGATCTTTTGAGGAATTGTTTAAGCTCTTTAACAGTTTCTTTATCCTGAAGAAGAGAGGTGTTCAGCCTCCAGAGGTTTTTTTTTTGGGTAGACCCAGATTGATCTCTAAAAAGAGCGGGCTGTGATCCGACAAGACCATGGTTCCCACCCACATCGAGGAGCAGAAAGGGAGGTTCCTTGTAAAAGTAGAGAACATGTCTAACCTCGAGTACATATGAAATCTCGGGGAGTAGCATGTGAACTCTTTACTGGTGGGATATCTTTCCCTCCATACATCCACCATACCCAGTTGTTGGGTCAGTAATTTAAATGCTTTGGCTCTATTAAGTTCCGGTCTGGGTATTTGAGATGTGGTATCCATCCTTCTGTTGAGAATTATGTTCCGGTCTCCACCCATTACCGATATACCCTTCGCTTTTTCTGCAACCAATTGTAGCAGAGCTGAATAAGAGGAGACCGGAGATCCAGGCGGGACATATACATTAACCAGAGTAATCAACTGTTCTTGTACTGTTCCTATTACTATAAGGTATCTCGCAGCTGGATCCTCAATCACCTCCTGCATCTGGAAAGGGAACTTGGCTGAAAGAAGGACGGCCACCCCTCTCTTCCTACCCCCCTGCAAGGGAGGAATGAAACAGATGGGGGAACGCCGTACACCTCAGTTTCTGAACTTCCATGGTGGTGAGGTGTGTTTCCTGCAAGAAAACCACCTCACATTTTTGCGCATTCAGATATCTTTGCAGCCTTTTCCTCTTAATAGGGCTCGAGCATCCATTTATGTTGAGGGAGACTGTCTTCGAGTAGTGGTTAATCATTTGTGCATATTTTTATCTTATCTGCTAACCACAGAGACACTGTATTTAAAAAAAAATAATATTGATCATTGTGAGTACCTTGCCATAATCTAAACCAAGTAACTTCATAACATAACAACTTTTCTATTAACTTCAAAAGGAATTGCCTAAAACAATTAAACCATTGCTTTTGCCTCATCCAATATCTAGCCTTCAGCAATATGTGTGAATTAATGCCCATGGCTACCAAACTTCAGAGCCACGAGTCTTTGTTTTCCTCTATAGGGCTTCCTAGGTGTGATTGAGTGCTGGTCCTCAATGGAGGAAGAAATGTCCTTACTGGACCTGTAAGGGAGCTCAGCAGTGCAATGAGACCTCCCTTTGGCCTTGTCATTAGGTCTCTAGAGTGGCCATCCTCCTGCAGATCACCTCTCTGGCATAGCACCATACCAAGCATTACCCCTCACCCCCACATATTGCTCCTGTCCTCCTCTATCTCTCCAGCCTGGTAGGACCAGGGAAAGAGAAGAGGACAAAGAAATGATGGATCATTCTCAGATTATGCAGTAAAATCTTTTAAGATCTAATAGAAGCTGTCATAACATCTCCAGTTTCTTGGAGATTCATTAAATTACCCCCTGCCCCCATGTTCTTCCGGTCCCCCCCAATCCCCGGCATCCCCCCAGACTCCCCTGTTTTAGGTAAATTTGTCTGGTCTCTCTCACAGAGGGAGTCTCTGCCATCCCTCAAGATCTCCCTGGTTTCTCAGCTAATGATCTGTCTATTCATGGCCAGCACAGGTTCCTGCCTCCCCTCCCTCCCCTTAATCTATCAGCTGCTTTTAGTTCAACTTTAAAATGGGAGAGGGGGGTGGCCTGAGTAACTCGTATAGGGCCCCTCTCATCCCTGTCTCGAATACCATAATACTCTCCCGAGCCCTCCGAGTATCAGTCAGCACGTTTCTTGCTGGTGGGGCTCAGCCCTCTTCCAATGGAGCACATCTCTCCCCTTCCAGGGGGCTAGCAGCCGCCCGTGCCAACCAACACCAGCAGGTCCCCCTGTCGAGATCGTAGTTGCTTAATTGATCATCTGGGCCTTTCCCCTTGTTTTTTGGACTCACGGGCCCCCCTTGTATCCAGGGGAGAGGAGAACCCAATGCTTTTCTTGTGACTCTGAGCATCTGGTCTGCTCTGAGTAGCGGTCTCCCGGAGCCCACCAAGCGAAAAGGGTTCGCTTCAAATTTTATTTACCATTTTGTCCGGCGACGGAGTGCAGCTGGGGCTCTCTCTCATTATTTTAAACCTCCCTCTTGTTCTGTCTGTTATGTGAGACTCCCTGCTTCTGCTGAGCTTTCATCTTCTGGGTATTTCCCTCCATCGTCCCGACTCTGTCAGTCTCCCCCTAGGGAACCCTGCATCCACAGCTCAGGGTCTCACAATGAGCCGCCAGAGTGCCTCTCCGTCAAGCAGGAGGCCTCTCAATTTAGTACCTTCTCCTCCTCCCCCCCCCAGGGCCTGGGACCGTCCCCATCCAATTATGCATTGAACAGTGCCTCCTCTGCCACCCGGTCACCTCTCCAAGGTGAAGAGCACAGTATTATTGTTTTCTAGTGAGGCAGAGCGTGCCTATGCCCAATCGCCTCCCGACCTCATCGGGTGAGCAAATGCTACAGAAGGCCCAGTGAACCAGTGATACAGGGCGGTCATGCCTAAATCTCAGCAGCCTGTGAGCTTGCTTGCTAGTCAGGCTTCCCACACCCTCTCGTGGCAGGCCCCCGCCCGCCTAAGCCGGTCAGTGTCATGGACAATCCACCCACCCAAGGATACTCCAGTGTGGACACCGGATCCATCCGTGAGTCACCTGGAGGCCCGTGGCCCAACCTGTCCCGGGAGGCTCTATTTTCATTTACAGCAGCAAGCTCTCTTCTTTCTTTTGCAGGGATCCGGGATGGCGGGACTGACATCACCGGACCTCCTCTAGACAAAACATTGATGATTTTTCTTCATTGAAATCCATCCATGAATATTCTTTTTTCCAATCAGGTCAGAAATCCCTAACCTTCTTTCCTCTGTCGTATCTCTGATCCTTCAAGAGGCCAACATCTTTACTGTTACATTTTCAATAACTGGTTTTGCTTGTTGTACCAGATGTTGGGAAATTAAAGTTTAACACACTCATTTTGCAACTCAGACAGAAAGATGCTTGTTTAGCATATGAATGAAACTGCTCTGAGGCAGTGCTAGCGATAACCCTCTTACCGGGTCATAATGTCGCTCGCTTAATAGTGTACGAATTATGGCTAAGTACAGGCCAGCATGCTACCACTACTGGTGCAATACTAATGATACTACTGTGGCGGTATTGCACCAGTAGTGAGCTTCTCTCAGGCAGAGGATAAGACCTCTGCTGGAGCGGTTCCGACGAAGCAGCTGCCATGGCTCACAGGACTGAGCCACAGCAGTAGGAACCCAGACGCTGTGTCTGGGACCGGGTTTGATTTCGGTTCCAGAAACATTTCATTTTTTCGGACTTAGGCGCCCCGAGGTGGATCCCTCCGAGTTGAGAATCTTTAGTGGGGGGTTCAGGTGTACACCTCATAATGGGGTGTGTGGGGTGGAGCCCCATAGCAAAAGATTTATGCCTCATGGCACAAATCGCACTGTATTGGCAGCACGATTTTGCAATGTGGCACAATGTCTTGCAACATTATGACCCCATGCCAGTCACCCTGTCTGTATTTCTGTGTTAGTGCCACAGACTTCTTAGAAAATAAGAGCTTGCTTGCTGGCTGGGATACTGTGAGCTAGAAACAGCTGAGTGCTAAGAAATGTTTGTTTTTTATTAAAATTTTAGGCACAAGGTGAAGGAACAAAGCACACTGAGACTGAATAGTGTGCATATTGTAGAACAAACTGCAGCAACGCCACACACAGATGAGAAGTAAGGGAGATGCACCCTAAATGTCCAGACAAACTGCCAATAGCTGAAGAGCATGTACGCACACTGACAAGAGACTATATGGGAAATGCACCACCTGTTAAAAGATAAACTGCAGCAATGGCTGTTGAAACTCTTTTTTTTTTTTCTTGTAGGACGCAGACACACACACACTACACAGTATGGGGACTGCACCAGTGTTAAAGACACAAACCTCAGCAATGGCTGCTGAATTTTTTTTTTCTTTTAGTGCGCACACACACACACGCATACACAGGCTACAGAGTGTGGGAACTGCACCAGTGTTAAAGACAGAAACCTCAGTAAGGGCTGCTGAATTTTGTTTTCTTTTAGGGTGCAGACACACACACACACACACACACACACACACACACACGCTACAGATTAGGGAACTGCACCTATGTTAAAGACACAAACTGCAGCAACGGCTGCTGAAATATTTTTGTTTTGTTGTAGGGTGTACACAAAGAGGGTCGATGGGAACTGCACCAATGCAGAGCATAGTAGGGAGTGGAACTACAGCACAGAATGTTCACAAACTGCTGCTTATGAAAACAGATGCATTTTTTTCTTTTACAGTAGACAGAGGCTTAACAGGAAAAAACTTGCACTATTTCACAGACTAGAGGAGATAAAATGCAAAAATGCTGCGGGCAAAAAAAAATGTTTAATTTTTTTTTTTTTAGCTTAACCCTGCTGCCAGTCAGACACACAGTCCCTCTCTGTGACCAAATAGTTTTGTTTTTTTTTAATATCAAAGTTATCTCCCCTTTCAAGGGAGTCCCCTTATGCAACTTAACCCTGCTAACCTTACTGCCAGTGACAACTCAGACACGTGTGGGTCCCTCTCTGTGTCCAAATGTTTCTTTTATATTAAAGTTCCTTCCTTTCAAGAGTCACCTGTATTGTGCAGCTTAACCCTGCTGCCGCCAGTGACTAGTCAGACACACAGGGTCCATCTCTGTAACCAAATATATATTTGTTATGTAGCTCAGCTACCACCCCTGCCTGTTGGTCCTCTAACAGGTTAAGGGTCCTGGGTCCTGCTACAGTGGTGACTGGGGGTTCTAACCAAAAGTTATAATAAATAGCATGGTGCCACCACCCAGAGTAAGCTAGAAGTGGGTCAGGTGACTGGCTGGCACAGCCCCCTGGGATGCTGCACCCACCCACCTCTCCTACCAACCACCCCACACACTGGATACCCAACAGTTCGTTACTACCCTGAACCATAAACCAGCAATAACTTAGCAGACACACAAATACACTGTATGCAGTAATTTCAAACAGTGAACTTACAGCTTTCTTGAGGGTAAGGGCTAAGATAGGGGTACCAGGATGAGGGAATAGCTGTGGAAGTAAAAAGGTTGTTAGTGAAGTAGCATTCCAAAATGGATTTATGTGATAACGGTGATCACTGATGGGCAATCACCATTACGGCACAGTCACATCGCCAAAAGTTTCTTTAGGCGATGGACTTCCCGGCGCACAGCAACAGGGTGCTGGGCACAAACATTTTGATTGTTTATGCGGAGGGATGTGCCCCCCCATCCCCCTACTTAAAGATTCTCAACTCCAGGGGGGGTACATTCGGGTGGGTGCAAGTCAGAAAAAAATTAATTTGCTCCGGGCACAACAAAAGGCACCCACGCCCGGACCCGAACCCGATGCCACACCCACCGCAGCCGAGGACCAACCCCCCAACACCACGGCGCAGCTCAGCAGCCCACCGCAGCACCACCCCCTACAGCTCCTCCATCCCCTCCCAGCCCATGCTTGGCATGCTCACTCCCCCTCCCTGTGCGTGTAGACATATAGTGACATCCGGTCGCTATTTCACCCACCCCCACCATCTGGTCGCCCAGCTCCCCCGATCACCACATCCACAGGCACCGCAATCATGTCGCCATTCCGGAAATTGCCCATCGGTGATCGCTGGCATCATAGGATACCATCAAAAACAACATAAGCCCTCGGATCAGTCTGCCCCGTCTTGTCCACCCTCACTGGTACCAGTGTTATTCCCTAAGTGTCCCCTGGGGTACCCACTGGTTGCAGGCCTGGATGTTGCTGTGTGTTGGCCAGCTGTTGGGGCCCTAGGATGTTAAAGAATCAAAGTTAAAATTAAACTGAACACTCCCTTACCTGATCCCAGGAACAAGCCCTGGGGACTCATGGTTTGCAGCTCTGCAGAAGTTCCTTAAGAAAGGATTTTTCACCAGTTCAGGAGTGAGGAGCTCCATCCAGGAAACACCAGCAGTGGGCAGCTGGATGGTGGTCTGGCCTAAAAGGCTGGATCTTGATTGAAGGTCTTGCAGCTTGCCCTCTTGATTGAAGATCTGGCCGCCTTGTCACCTTCAGCCTCTTCCGGCCTGTTGCAGAGTTCACCCACAGGTCCTAACCAGCCCCAGAAGGCCCAGACCTGGGAATGGTTCCACAGCCCAGTTCCCCACAAGGGTCATAGGTGCACTAGCAACCCAACAAGCGCCGGTGACCTCCCAAGACTAGTAGGCCTCATTCGGAAGAGGTTAGCAAGTTTCCTCCCTGACTCTGTAGAGTGCCTCCAATTGTCGAGTTCACTTTGTTCCTGCACTAGCTCAGCAATTCCAGGGGCAGACAGGCATTCTCAGTCTTACAATGCCAGGGCCAGTAGGCCACCGATTTGCAGTTTCTTAGAACTGTTTCAGAAAATTAGTAGACTATCAAACATACGTTCAAAGCAAATTTGTGTCTTGCAGTCATTTATTTTTCACTTTTTTTCTTTCATTCATTCACCTTATGCTGCAGTGAAATGCTACATTCTGATTTACAGCATGCATGCCTAACAGGACGACTTATAAACCTGTTAGGCACTGCATGTAGTTGTGATTCTTTTTTCCTTCTTTTTAGCAGTATTGGGAGACTCTGTACACCACTGGACTAGAGGTGTTTTCATGGTATGTACAGCTCGTTCTAGTGGGAGGGACAGGCAAGATACTTCAAACAGGAAAAGACCCCATATTACATGAACATGGATATTTGAAGGAGAAAGGTCATTAGGAACTGAAACAGGTACCAGCTGAAAAGTCATTGTGGCAGATCTGGCATTGGGGGATGTTCTCCTTATTTGGTATTTATTTATTTGTTTGTTTATTTATTTGCTTTCGGTAACTGTGTAAGTACACTAGACAATGCTGCCTATTTTCAGGCATGACTCTGGAGAGTACAAGTCAAAGCAAGGTACAGACAACAATACAAGGTTCACAGAATACAATTGCAGTACATAAAGAGAGTACCACGACTATTGTCAAGCCAATATTTAATTGATGGAATTTTATCAAACTGTCAGAGTCAGTGTCAGTGGCTCAGTAGGTAGCACACTCGCCTCTGAGGCCGGGAGATCTGAGGGCTGTGGGTTCAGTTCCCACATCTGGCACTTGGGTTAATATCCCAGTACTGACACTGTAGTGCAGCACGAGAGGGGTGCTGCACTTCTGAGGTGCCGTCTTTCGGATGTGACGTTAAACCGAGGTCCCATCTGCCTGGATTGGTGGTAGTTCAGGTGGATGCTAAAGATCCCATGGCACTTATCGAACAGAGTAGGGGAGTTTTATTGAAATAATAACATAGACACAACACAAAAAATTCAATCAGTATACAAGGAAACCACAAAACACAAGGTGCCGATAATAACAATAGTGATCAAAAAAAAAGGAGAAAACCAAGATACAAAAGGAAAAAAGAAAAGAAAAAGAAAGAAAAAAAACACATTTCTATATTACTTAAACTTTATAAAGTGGAGGAACCCTTTCCACCACTTTTGCAGTTCAACAAGAGCAACTTTTCGAGCATCCTGAGAATATATTCTAGACAGCTCATTTGAAACTAAACTACTAAAACAATAATATGGCATTTTCCTTTGGTAGAGAACCCATTGACATCTAGCTTGCCACAAATAATATCTTAGACAACAAAAAAAATAAAGATAAAGTATCTTCATGAAACTGGGAGAAAGTTGCCAGATATATTCCCAGAATCAATATGTTATAAGATATAAAGGTAAGCCATTTAAAACCCCATAGTGTTGCTGAGAAGTCCCACAGCCCCTTCAAATAGGAGCATTGCAGAAAAAAATGCTCAATTGTTTCCTCCACATTAAAACACTCTAGGTAAGGACAATTCCTTTCTTCCACTACTTTATATTTGGCATTCCCCTGAACATTCAATCTACCATAAAAAATCAACCACTGGACTTCCCCATTGAAACTGAGGCAATCTGTTATTATTTAATTGAGCCAAGACCTTAGGATTCCGGGTGGACAGGCAATTTTTAAAGCAAGGGTCCTGTTGATATAACTACCCCATTATCAGTGAGTAAAATCCCTTTACTTTATTATTTAAGATAACTTCTTTAGTAATATTCCATTTATATAATTTTTGGACAGACGGACAAAAATATAGTGGAATATGCCCACGAGGATTTAATTTAGGCGCTAAGGTATGCCAAGTGGCAAGGTGTTTGCCCAACGCCCGGATAATCCATCTTGTCCCAATATCTTCAGATGGGGTCAACCCACACTTAATGGAACACATAATAAACAAGGAATGTAAAAACACCACTGGATCTACCATCCCTAGTCCTCCTGATTTTGTGCTTAAATAAGTATAACATCGTTTCACAGGGTTTAGTTGGTTGCCTCATAACATCTGAAAAAACAAACTATATACTCTGGTTTCCAAATGAACCAGAATGGGAAAAATCATGGCTATATACTGTAAACTGGATACCAAAAATTGTTTAATAATATGAACACGTTTCAATTTTGAAAATTCCAATGTTTCCAACGATTAATCTTAGCCTCAACCACCTGAAGCACTGAATCCCAATTTTCTACTGGCAGATTCTGGGGCCCAAATAAAATACACAGAATCTTAAGTGGGGGATCGAGAAAAAAATACCCTTCTGTATCATATCCACTGGGCCAGTTGCTCCAAGAAATAACCCTTTAGTTTTGTGAATATTCAACTTGGCATTGGAAACCCTAGCATAAGTGTCGAAAGCTGCCAAAAAGTTATACACCTCAAACTGACTAGAGAAATAAAGCAACAGGTCATCCGCATAAGCCTGCAACATCAAATCTTTATCTCTAGAAACTCTATCTGGAATTCCAACCCAACTTTGTGAGGCTATTACATATTGCAACAAGGGATTTAGGGAAAAAATGTAAAGAAGAGGACTCAATGGACATCCTTGGCGCACTCCAGTCCTTAAACAAAAGCTATGAGCTGTATTCCCTTTTAAAAAGAGAAAGACCATGTTATATTCATAAATCAGCTTAATTAGATTAACAAATTGTCTAGGGACTCCATACCGTTCTAAAACTAGAAACAAAAAGGGTAAATGCACCCTTTCGGAAGCTTTCTCAAAATCAGCCACTACCATACAAACTGAAGTTCCGGATAAAGACAAATGTTCAATGACATCACGTATAATCATTAAAGCCGATTGAATTTTTCTCTCTGGAATCCCACAGAATTGATAAGGAGATATCATCAATCTAGCATAATTTTTCAAACGGGTATTCAAAATACTTGTAAAAATTTTATAATCGGAATTTAATAATGTGATAGGCCGCCAATTCTTAATGTTCTGTTTATCCCCTGATTTAAATAAATGAATCAATAAATCCTCTGAAAAAGAAGAGAAAATGGTGGAACTTTTGTTAAAATATTGAAACAAAAAAAAAAAACATTGACTCAACTCCACAGAGGAGGCTTTATATAAGTTATTTGAAAGACCGTCTGTTCCAGGGGAAATATTTGTTTTTAGTTTCTGAATGACAGCCTGAATTTCTGTTTGAGAAATGGGTTCCAGTAATGTTGAGGTCTCATTTGTCTTTAAAGGAATCTTTATGAAATTTAAATAGGAGAGCACAGACTCCTCTGTAATAGGGAGGGAAGGTTCCAATGAATGGTAATGATCTATAATTAACTCCCTGATTTTCCTGCTTGAGGTAATAATAGTCCCATCCATTTGTTGTAAGAAATCCATAGAAGAAGAATCTTTCAAAGTTTTACAAACTTCAAAAGGATCCCCAATAGGAGATTTCTTAGTCCCATTAATGAGAATGGCTTGCAGTGTTTTAGCCCTGTCATACTGGAAAGCTTTCATATCATTTTTTAGATTATTTATTTGTGCAGAATAATCATACCGAGAGTCATGCGCCAAAGTCATGAGTCTCTGAAGCTGTTGCCTCAATGATAAATATTTCAGAAATTTATGATTTTCAGTCATACTTCCTTGTTTTTTGAACCAGGTACTTAAGTCCAATTTAGTCTGCCTCCACCAATCCCCAATGTCAGAATAAAGAAAAACCACTGATAGTCTAGCCTGTAAGATAAATTTAACCCCTGACTGTATGTATGGAAACTCCAGACTAGAAGCATTCAATTTCCATCGTACCTTCCAATATTCTGGGAGAACACTTGAAGGCAGATAACATAACAAAAGGGAGTGATCAGAAAATTCACTAGGAACCATCCTAAAGGTGCTTATTTGTACAGAAGGGGAGACAAACATATAGTCTATTAAGGAATGAAATTTCCCTCTTGTGTAAGAAAAATGTGCTCCATGATCTGCATAAACCATGCAATTACACAGTTCTGCAACCTTAATGATATGTGCCAGAGCATGGGAATCACAATATACTTTTTATTTTCTGTAAATGTGAGTCAAGAATTGAACAATTAAAATCTCCACCCCAAAGCATCTTGATTGATGTCACTAAAAAAGGTTGAACTGCCTTCAAACAGGCCACTCTATCCGCCTTTGACTGGGGATTATATATATTAATGAAACGATAACACACGTCATGCCATTTCCCATCTATTATCAAAACTCTACCCGGTATTAAATCAATTAAATTATGTAAAGAAAAAGAAAAAGAATTAAACAAAATACCTATCCCATCTGCCTTATCCATTCCAAAGGACCAATAAGATGGCCCCCAAACCCAATCCCTTTTAAAAGAGGTTAACTGTTCTACACAGTGCAATCAGGTTTCTTGTAGATAACAAACTGAAATATTCTGCTCATGAACATAATGGAACAGCGCTTGCCGTTTAACTGTGTTCAGTAAGCTATGAACATTTAATGAACCCCAACACCACTGCATAATAAATCAGATACTGAATAACCTTTAACTGTCATTTCTTTCTTTTTTTCTCTTTATAATTATCAGTTGATTGTGAGATGGTAGACAAAGAAGATTTCTGGGAGTCTGAATCTCCCAACTCCATTTCTGTATCACCCCATGGGGTAAACAGTGCTGCAGAAGAGTTATTAGTCTCTACAGCAGGGACAGAGGGTGGAGATTTAGGGTGCACATTCCTATCAGATCTACGTCGTGGTAGTGGTGACCCCTGAGCCAAAATTTTGACGCTTGACTCTGGAGCACTAGAAGGCACATCAGTGTAGCACACTGGAGGAAGATCCAATATGCCCGGGGAGCTGTTGCCGGGCTTCTTATCTTTAGGCCGGCCTGAGCAAATAGTTTGTGCTACCTTATCAGGCTCAGGTGAAGAACACCTAACAACAGGATCCAGATGATTAATCTGTTTTTTGGTAATAGTCTGTGAAGAGGGAGAGGGAGGGGGAGGTTGGGCAGGAGGAGGTGGGGATTTAGCAGCACTCTGGGCCTTCTGTATCAAGAGATCCGGGCTTATACAAGATGCTTTATTTCTGGCCGCCCAAGGACACTCT
This sequence comes from Neoceratodus forsteri, assembly GCA_016271365.2. NCBI lineage: Eukaryota > Metazoa > Chordata > Ceratodontiformes > Ceratodontidae > Neoceratodus > Neoceratodus forsteri. The sequence goes on along the minus strand of CM057450.1, from coordinate 1,751,914,862 downwards.
CGAAACACGTAACCATACTCCTCTCAAAGATCACACCTAGAATGATTTGCACATTGCATTGTAACATGCCCCACCTCTCCGCAATTATCACAACGTGGCTGATCACAAACACTAGAAAGATGAGTCCTAGAACCACATTTATAACAGGCCCTTGGTTGCCCTCCATAAAAACAAACCCCCCTATCCCTACCTAACAAGAAGGAATTGGGGATATGATCCACCCCTGAATCAGATTGCCTTAGTTTCACTTTATACTTCCATCCCCCAGTCCAAAATTGCTCTGAATCTAAGATGGGATCAGGAGCACTCAAAACCTCGCATTTCTGGGATAACCAAAAGGTAATATCCTCTACATAGACCCCTTCATTCCTAAACATTACTGTTACGAATTTAATTAATGGTTTAGTTAAAGGTATTACCAAAACGGGGGTCCATGTAGGGGAAAACTTCACCTGACCATACCGCTCCCAAAACAAATCCAAAGCATGAACTGTCCGAAAGCTAACATCGTAGTTGTCCTCCCCCGAAATGTTAATAAAAGCAAAAACATCACTGGGGGTAAAATGAAGTGACTCTTTTAATAAAGTTTTCCCGACATAATATCTGTCCGGCCTGTTCTCCAGTCCCCCTTTGTAGCGAATGTGGACTGCATTTCTATGAGGAGCTGCTTCCCTTTTTGCTGAGGAAAATAAGTTAGACATTAAAGGCTTCTGCTGGGGGGGGGTTGTTCCAAAGAAAGATTCTGAGTAGATGCACAAGTGTCCACTGGTGGAGGATCAGAAATGGATTTTTGGGGAACAGACGGGAGAGACTGTTCTTTAGAGACCATAGTAGTAGGTAAAGTCGGAATTGCAGAAGGCAAATCCATGTCCCCTTTAGAACCTTCAGTAGAAATTACAGGTGGTAAAACAGGTTTCCACATTGGGGAATGTTGTGAAAATGCAAATTCTGTGTCCCAGGCTAGATCAGGTGTCCATACACCTATAAAGGCCTGTTTCCATCCTGCCCCCTTAAGGGCTACTCCTGGTGATCAATATTCAGGTCTGTCCCCCGAAATAGAGAGCAAAACCCCTGGCCCCTTAATGTTCCCTGGTGTCATAACCGGAGTTTTAGCAACAGATTCAGAAAAAAATAATTCAGTCACCCCAGTTTGGGAGACTGCCGTGGAATGATAAACCACGCTAGGCTGAGTATGAGGCTCAGGCTGTTTAAACACAAAACCTGCCACCTTACTAAGTGGTGGCGATTCATTAGCAAAAGGTTGTCCAAAAGGCCCTCCATGACCTGGTGACCAAATTGAGCTGGGAACAAGCTTCAGAGACAAAGTCATTTTTGTTGCAGGCTGTAGGCACTCGCCATGACTGGCGTGAAGATTGCCAGCCTGAGATAAAGTAGTTAATTCATTCTGTACAGAAGTACTAGGGGGGTTCTGAAGCTGCACCTTTCCACTTTCTGTAACACTGTCAGCGGCCTTAGTAACCATGGCAATGGACACCGCGCTGCATTTGCAGCTGTCTGTGCACTGAGCTGCCCCTCCGGGTGCGATAACATTCTCCTGCTGTTTTTGCAGTGCAATAGGGCTAGTCTCGAGCTCCGGTGTTGCAACATGCAGCGCTGACAGTTTATGAGTTTGTAATAAATCCCCTGAAGGCTTTAGGAAGCTGCAAGAAATCGCAGTAACACTGCCAGCCTGCAAAGTCGTAGGGGAGCCATGAACATAGCACATATTGCTCGAAAAGGAAAGGATACACTCACCGCTCTCTGTGGACCCTCCCACCTCCCACCTCCATAGTTAGTTCTGTAGAAATGACAGCAGCTGCCGCGCTGCTGACAGGGGTAACTAAAGTTGTTAGTGGATGTATAGCACTATGTCCTGCCGCTGTTACAGGCGGTAAATCCATCACAATAACCGGGCTGTTGATAACATTGCAAACTATTGATTTTGATGACAGACGCATCGTGGAATTCCAAGTCGGAATCAACATCTACCGACTGTAAACAAGTAGCCTCCGCGTAGCAAAGGATGAGAGCCGAGGCAAGCTCTCCCACCAGACAGACATCCTCCTCCTGCAGCGTTGCACTCCTAGTGGCCATCCTAGCCTGCACTCCTGTCTGCAACACTTCCACACCAGGATCCATGGGAGCCGCCATCTTGGTCCCACAGGAAAATGGGTCCCCCCCTGCTCACAGGAAGCAGAGTAGGGGAATTTCCCCGGTGTCCTGGCCAAATTTCCCTCATTCATTAAAAAAAAAAATACCACCAACAGCTTAATCTGGTTCAAGGTCAGTTGGCATTCATATGTATCCCCCTCCCCCGAGTCGTGCCTGAAAATAGGCAGGATTTGTCTAGTGTACTTACCCGGTCAACAAAAACTAAAATAAATAAATAAAAATAAACTAAGAGACTGTTGGGCTGCACTCATGATCAGCAGCTGATTCTCAAAAGACTGCTCCATCAGGGTTGCTCTTTTGTTTTTAACAAGATTTGCTTTGGCGAATCCTCTTTCACATTCACTTGTAGAAGGAGAAATAGTGAGCAGTATTTCAGTTTTTGCATAGGACCCTTCGAGTCATCACCACGCTGAGACAGTTTCATTTGTAAACCAACCGATATACTGATGAGAGAACTGGTTCTGAATTGAGTCAGGTGCATTTTTTTTTAAATTTTTAGTCTTTGGTAACCGGATAAGGCCCACTAGGCACAAGTCCCTGTTTTCAGGGGCGACCTGGGAGTACTGGGTGGTTAAGTGACTAGCTCAGAGACACACAGGCCCAGATATTCAAACTGCACCCAAAAAGTGCACAATAGCAGGAGCAAGCACAAGTCCATTGCGCCCATGCGCAAGAGGCGTGATATTCAAAAACCGAGCCAGCCAAGATGCGCCTACAGCCGACGACTGAATATCGCACCTGTGCCGCCATAGCGCAACTAGGAGGGGAAGCTGAGCAGATCTGATGCCATAGCGAAACAAGGGATGTTCAGCTGAGTAGTCCAGAGGCGTCATAGCGCAACCAGGGATGCCCCCCAGCAGCAGTGCAGTAATGCAACTACACAACCAGGGATGTAGGGGCCCACCAACCATGCCTCAGATGGGCAGAGGAACACACAGCAGAACATTGTCCCCCTACACCCCATGAACTGCACAACTGGGAGAGGGCTGGAATAACCACTGGCCCATGGAGACAAGCAACCAACCCACAGCTAGGCCATGGTGCCCCATCACACCCCCTGGCAAGCTATGACCGGCACACAAGGAGGGCCGACCACCCCATGCCACACCATCCCCCAATGCAGAGCACACCCTGCACCATGACCCCCAGACACCCTGCCCAGGAGCAGCGTCCACCACTGCAGGAAACCCCATGCATGCCACCACCCCCACTGTGACAATGCAACCCTGTGCAGCACAGAACCATGCAAGGCAGCCCCACCACGAGCACCCATCAGCGGGTGGCAGCACACAGTGATGCAACAACGGCATACACAGTGCCACCATGCACAGCCCCGGGTACAGCCGAGGACCGACCATGCGTCGGCTACACAGGTACCCATGTGACAGGGCATGCCCGGACACCACCACCAGTGGTACAGCACCCTGCACACCCTCCCAAGGACACACCCCGACCCAGCACTGGCCACAACAGCCAGTGCAGACACCCACAGTGGTGTGTGGAAGCATGCACCACACCGGATGCAACACAGTGCATGGACAAACACCCACCCATACCCAAGGGCACAACAACACAGGGATGCAGTAGTGGAGCAACCAAGCCCCCAGAGTGGGCCCATGAAAACCGTGTACACACAGCCTGCAGTCCTCCATGGCACAGGAGTGCCAGCCACCCTGCGCAGGCACTGTGGACCTGTACGCCACCATCATTTGCCTGGAGCACAAGTCACAAACAGTGGTGCACATTCCCTGCAACACACACAAGCCACAGCATGGAGGTGGGATAACAACTGCGGAGGCCACAGTGTCACCTGAGGCAGACATGCACCACACCAGTGACAGGAGGCAACCCAGCATTATGACGGGTACAGTGGCTGCCCTGCATGGACAGCCACCACTGACATGCCAGCAGACTGTGCAGGTCACAGACATGCAAGGGTGTCAGCTGCACAGGCCATGGATGGGCTGACAGGGGTGCCATGGACACAGAGCATGAACCATGAACCACTGCACACAGTCATCCAGTGCACAGGGCACAACACACATACCACAGACACCGACTGATAGCTTCTCCCACACCATAGTCACCTCTCCACGGACACACACACACATACCCATGACTGCACCACCACTGACGCCATGCACACCACTGCAGCTGAGCACCTATAGCCCACTGCAAATCAGAGACCACCACAGTATTCATATCAAAAGATTTGTATTCAAACACATCAAAAAGAACTATTTACAAAACTATGTACAAATGTGGGAGGAGGGCCACAAACAAGGTGGGGGTGGGTAAGGGGCAGGGGTGAACAAATGGGACAGGAAAGGAGGGGTGTGAGGGTGGGTCCAGGGGGGTAGGGGATATCAGGGGCAGAAGGATGATCAATGGGAGCCCCGCTTCCCGCTCCAGCTGCTCTGCCTCCTGTGTCTTCTCTCTCTGGACCCCAAGCCGGTCAATCCTTTGCAGGATCTCAAATGATGCCCATGCCACATTGAGGATCTCCTGCAGTGCCTCCCGTATCTCCTGCAGCTGGCGGACACCTAGGACAAGGGAGCACAGTCAATAGGTGTGAATGCACAGCCCCATACAGCCCACCCACTGTGCATGGCATATGGCCATGGGACATGCCTCTGTGATGGTGTGTGACCACCCACAGTGATCACATCCACAAGACCTGCCCACCCAGGTGCATACAGCCATGTGGACCGCTGCACACACTCACAGGCCAAGTCATGCACAGCACCACCGTGGCTGTTCAGTGACATGGCTATGTGGTGCGAAGGTAGTGGCACAGCCATGTACCCGGTGCACACGCATGGACCACCATCGATGCACTCCCAGACATGCAGTGCCACTGGACAGTGCTGACTGTAACAAGTTGCGTGCATGGCAGTGGTGTCAATGGATGGTGGCCATGCCTCGCTGCCCACCCTGTTACACAGCATGCAATAGTAATCATGGAGGTATGGTACTCAACATCATCAGGCTGGTCCCTTGGGCGCTGTGGACCGTCGCCCCTCCTACCAGCCCTGCCATTCTGCTGGCGCTGCATCTCCCTGGCCAGACGCCTCTCTTCTGGCCCTGTGGTGCAAATGTGGAGAGAGGAAGATCAGTACAATCCTGTAGCAAAGTTCCCCTGCCCCCATGTGTGTGCACTCCCACCCAGCCAGACCCACCCACCCCACACCCTGATAACACCACCACAGCCAACATCGGATGGTCCCTCCCCCATGTTCCGGACACATACAACCGTGATACCCATATGGAAGATAAAAGTGTGTGGATGTAACACCTAGCTGGTCGTGGTACTGTGCCCCTCTGGCACATGTCCGCAGGCGGGCAAGCAGGTCCGGTTCCCTCCTCCTCAGGTCACCATACCTGTGGCGGCACTGCTCCGCCATCTGCCCCCTTCCTGTGGCCTCCTCCAGGGCGTTGGCCACCTCCTTCCACACCTGGCTCCTGAACCTGTCCTGGGGTGCCTCCCCAAACAGTGGGCCATAAAGTGGCTCAAAAATGGCCACCAGGTTGGCAAGTTCAATTTGGGCCCACTGGGCAGCCCTCCTCCGCGCCATCTCACTTGCTCAGTCGGCTCAAAATGGTGCTCTGCAGTGCGGCTCCACCACGTGCAGATGCTGCGTGGTACAGCACTGCCATTCCCTAGTGTGCTGTCACCGAACAGCGCAATAGTGGTGCACCCATGCCTGATGCATGGAGCCTAGGGGGCAAAGGTCAGGCACAGGGTCAAGGGTCTGTGGCGCATGGACAGGCACAGCGCCATTGGAACCCAATGCATGTAGCGCAATTGGGTGCTTGTGTGCTACCTCCAGTAGTGGCCTACCGCGCTGTTGCCCCAGTGTGCCTATGATGCCCCAGTGCCACAGCGCCATATAGGTGAATATCACTGTAGCATCACTGGCACAATGGTGGCCGTGCCCTGCATTGCCTCCCGTGCACAGCACGTCTGCAGCACGGCAGACGCCTGCATCAGCAACCCGGGCATGCGCAGTGAGGTGTGTACTGCGCATGTCACAGAACTGCGCCCTTGGCTCAGCACGTTCAACACAATTGCGCAAAGCGCAACAGCACGATAGTCAGTCGTCATATGCAAATCAGCTAATCAGCCATTCAATGGCGCAGCACTGCAATTTGCATCCACTTAAAGTTGCGCCTCGCCTCATTTGCATGGGTTGCGCTATAAAAGTGCGACATTGGGCTGCACTGGCCATAGTCGGTTACTGCAGTCTATTGGTGAGTTGCATGCTGTTTGGGAGTGTGAACTGTGGATTTTGGGACATGCATGGGACTGCACAGTCACAGGTAACAACTTTCATTCTCACAGGCTAAATAATGACCGAGCGAGTTGCGGGAGAGGAAGAACACAGGGGTGGGAGGGGGAGGAGTACTAATTTCACTAAGGCCAAGACTGATGCCCTGTTTTAGGCCTACCTGGATCAGGAGCCGCTTCTTAGCGGACGGCAGGGAATACCACAGGCCCATGCTGTTGCATGGGAGGAGGTGGCACGTGCAGTGAACCTGCATGGCAGCCACCAGCGCTCCGTGCAGGAGTGCAAGAAGAAGATGGGCACAGACAGGAGGAGGATAAAGGAGAAGGTGGCTGCCATCCGGGCAGCACGAGCTGTGACAGGTGGGGGACAGCCGGAGGTGCTACACCTGACCCGACAGGAGGAGAGGGTTGCTGGCAGCATGCAGCGTTGTGCCATTGAGGGTGTTCCGGGTGGTGGCTTCCAGACAGGTGGTAGCCCGTCACTGCATGGTAGGTCATGGTCTGTCTATTGGGGGGGCAGGGTAGGTCACATGCAGTAACGCGACTTTGTTTTCCCTTACAGATCCTGAGCATCTGCATGGGTCAGCAGTGGTGGGCCTGTCCACTGAGGACAGTCAGATGGAGATGGAGGAGGGCCCATCCACCTCCATAGGTATACGTGGCTCAGTGCGACAGTGGGCCCACCTGGCAGTCCAGACTGATGTTGTTGGAACAGGTGCGGCAGAGGCCCTGCCCATGTCCCAGCGTGCCAGCCTTCACGGATGCCAGCATGCTGTGACTCGGGCTGGTGCCGGGTCCATCACCGATGATGATGTCGCTAACGGCATGGGCAGTGACACGTGTGTGCCACAGGATGGCCACACAGCAGGTAACAGCACGGACATGGCTGTGGGTGGTGCTGCTGTGGAGGCCTGCGTGCCATCACAGTCCCAGCCTGTACCTGTCAGCACCAGTGGGGCAGCACTGGTATGTCCAGGACAGTGGGACTGTTGCGGCCACTGCAGTGGCACCAGTGAGCCCTGGTGAGTGGCAGCCAGAGGGGCAGCATCAGCTGTTGGCCAATGGGCTTGAGGGTACAGGGTCAGGGGGTGGCATCAGTGCACCGCCTGTGGACATGCCCAGACCTGGTCCTGGTGTGCAGCGCCCACCCTCAAGGGGTACTGGGCATCAGGGCCATGCACACCTGAGGGACAGGATGCCAAGGAGGCAGATGACCTCTTGGATGAGCACACCCGCATACTACAAGCATCAGTCAACCAACAGATGCGGCTTGCGACATCGGTGGATGCACTGCGTGCAGCTCTGGAGTGGGCAGAGGAGCGTCGCAGCAGAGACACCACTCTGATCCTGGCAGGGATGCACCGGTTGCGGGAGGATGTGACCACTGCCACTGACAGGCAGACACAGGCATTCACTGCTGTCATGGCCACAATGGGCACACAGTCATGTGCCCATGTGTCGCAGACACCATGCAGTGCACTGTCCACCCCCCATTCCTGGTGTCATGCGACACCCTCCTTGTTGACACTGGGTTCAGCTGTGGGCATCCCAAGCACGCCTGGCACAGGCATGTTTAGTGTGCTGCAGACCCCTGCGCGAGCACAGTCGCGTTCACACAGTGGAACCCCTGGGGGACCATCGGTGCCACCCCATGAGGCCAGTGGTCAGCCTGTCAGTGCTGGCGGGTCTCGGCGGGGCCACCCATGCATCCATGGTGGCCAGGGCACTGTGGCGCATGACTGACCTGTCTCCCAACGTGGCTACTGTCTGGTGCTGCCCTGTGTGCATTGTGTCATTCAGCGGGCATTGCACAGGTGAGTACCTGGCCCTGCACGCAGACACACAGTCCATCTGCACACCCTCCCAGCTGCTGTCCACAGTTGTGTATGCATGATGATGCCTGCATTGTGCTGTACACCAATGTGCAATGGTGCTCAGCATCTGACACATGCACAAGGACAGGCAGTGGGCGTGGTGGTCTGTGGACATGTGTGTGGCTAAGAGTGGCATTCTGGGTCAGTGTGCCTCCTACCCTTTGTGCATGTCTGGTGCATTTGTGTGTGTGTGTGTGTGTGTGTGTGTGTCTGTGTGGCATGTTAGACCTCACCCATCCCTGGTTGTGTGTGTGGTTCCATGCCTGGCCACTTCCCTGGACGGAATGCACCCCTGGTGTGTATCCATGCATGTTTGTGGGTTGTGCCTTAGCCACTGTTGGTTGCACATGGCCCCATGACTTACCTGGGTTGGCTGAAGTACTCCTCCATGATGGTGTCCTGGTGCAGCTGTGCCAGCCGGAGCAGTCGGGGGTCCCGTCGGCCAAGGGGGGCTGCCCATCACCATTGTCACCGGCGTCCTCATCATCCCCATTTCTGTCCCCCTCTTTGACCTGTACGGCTATCCCACATTCGTTGGCTATGTTGTGCAGGATGCAACAGGCCAGGAATAGCCCGCAAGCCTTTGAGGGGCTGTACTGTAGGGCACTGCCGGAGGTGTCCAGGCAATGGAAACATGCCTTCAGCATCCCAAACACCCGCTCAATGACATTACTTGTGGTGGCGTGTGCCTCATTGTAGCATTACTGCGATGGGGTCACAGGCCGCTGGTAGGGTGTGAGCAGCCAGGGACGGAGTGGGTATCCACTGTCACCTGTGTGTAGAGGATGGAGGTTAGTTTGGTGATCAGCATCACCCTGCCCCAGGCCATGTAGGCCACTACCCATGTCACCTCTGACCATACCACCCCAGGCCCTATGATTGTCCATGTGGTTTGCATACTCACCCACCAGGTGGCCAGTGGGGATATCCCCACTCTCGAATCTGTGGCACAATGCTGACTGGTGCCAGATGAAGGCATCATGTGCTCCCCCCAGAGTGCGTGGCACAGACATTGATTATGCGCCCCCTGGCATCGCACACCACCTGGCAGTTGATGCTGGCATAGCCCTTGCGATTTATATATGCAGCCCCCTCGGGGCCAGGTGGTGTGCGGATGGCCACATGGGTGCAGTCTATTGCCCCTAGCACGCCAGGCATACGTGCTACCCTGTGGAACTCCTGTATGTTTGCTGTACGCTCCGCCGGTGTGCTGGGGAAATGGATGTACTCCGCAGCATGTGGCAGCAGTGCACTGAGGAATTGGGTGAGGTGGCATGACGTGGCTGACTGGGTTATGACTGTGGTGTCCCCAGTTGGTCTCTGGAAGGTACCCGTGGCGAGCAAGCACATGCAAGCTGTCACTTTCATCTCCATTGACAGGGCATGGCTCCGTTGTGTGGGGTGTCTGCATCACATCACTGCACAGCTCACAGAGCCACCTCAGAATTGCCCGATTCAGGCGGTACCGGCCCACAATCTCAGTATCACTGTACAGCTCAAAGCTGGTGCGGGCTCGGTACTGCCTGTTGGGGGCATACCACCGACGGGCCCTTCCATGGCCACGCCCCCTGCTGCCCGCCTTCTCACCCCCCTCATTACGACCTCCATCTGGATGGTGACACTGGCCATGTCCCTGGCTTGTGTTCACCCCCGGCAGCTGTTTCTGTATTCCCCTGCTGTCCTGGCTGCTACTTCCCCTGCATGGGGAACACCTGCCTGTGCTGGCCTCACTGCTGTGTGGTGTACTTCCCCCTTCTGCACTGTGGCTCCCCACACCCCCTGTGCCTGTTGCTTCCAGGTGCCCTTCCCTGGCATGCCCTGTGTGTCCCTGCTGCCAAGTGTTTTCTGCTGGATTTTGCCCTCATGTGGCTTCCCTGTAGCGTTCTTGCACCTCTCCCTTGCTTCCTTTTATTTTGGCTCATTTCTGCTATGGCGCAACTTCCGCTGGCTCCCCTATTGCGCATGGCGCATGTTGTTGAATCTCGCACTGCGTCATTTATGCACGGTTCCTCCCCCTTCAGTTGAGCATGCATTCATTATCATTGCGCTGTTGCTCAGTGTGATTTGGGGGGGTGCAACTGCCTCCTGCTGAATATCGCAGAATGGCGCATTTTTGGACTTGCGCAGGTGCAACCCTATTGGGCATGACTCAACTCTTTTGAATATCTGGGCCACAGTATGCAAGTGGAGGTTGTGAGAATCAAACCCAGATCTGGTCTGCTGGATGTACCAATCTCAATCATAACTCATTACTCTAACCTCTAGGTTATACTGCCAGTGAAGCTACTTATCTATGGCACAGTCTTTATCCACTTCAGAGAAGTGAGAAGAGAACGGGCTGCTGGTCAGGCGTTCATTTAGCTCTTCGTTGCCAAAAGTTGCTAGATCTTCCTTCTCCATAGGCCAGGTGCGAAAATTCTAAGTCTGAAGCAAAGACATTTATTTTTCTAAAAGAACACCATATCTGCTGTGGACAACGTTTACAATATCATTAACAAATCAATCAATCAATCAATCAAACTTTATTTTTAAGAAGGCGCTTTTCTTAAAACCAAAGCGCCTGTACAATTCAACAGAATAATAAATAAACGAATCTAAAACTATTATAAATCAATAAAAGCTATGTTAAAAAGATGGATCTTCAAGGCTCCTTTAAAACTCAGGACAGTCGGACTATTTCTCACCTGACATGAATGTAGTTCTGCTTCATTGCAAGGTGGACCATGTACTTTGTTTTCCAAACGTATGCCCAGCTGTCTCATATTGTTCCTGGAATTTTTACATGCATTTGCCTGGTGCAGTTTTAAGTGTTTCTAAATGTAGAACTGCTTTCTAAATGTGGTCTGGTATCTCAATAATTAAGTAGTCTTGCAAATGGAAAGTTTCTGACAATGTTATAACAATTCCTGTACTACCACTGCCCAGTTCTCTTTCACAAACTATATAACAACAGGTGTGGATAGAGGCTGCCTCAGAGGAGCAGTCTTTATTAATCTGACAAAGGCTTCTGACCTGGTAGACCACTCACTACTCTGTAATAAAATTGGTGACCTGTGTGTACCTTCCTCTGCGCTCACCTGGCTCACAGACTATCTGTCAAATACAGTGCAGAGAGTAAAATATAGATCTGTCCTGTCTCAGTCCACCTCTATCCTTGTGGGGGGGCCACAAGGTTCAATCCTGGGCCCCCTTTTATTTGCACTATATATAAATAGAATTACCCAAAGCCTGTCCCACTGCTCCACTCTACTGTATGCAGATGACTTGGTCCTATACACCAACTCTAAAGATATCTCACTTATAAATTACACCTCACCTCAGATTTGAGATCAATTCAAAAGTAGCTGTCCTGTAACAAACTCATACTTAACATGACCAAAACACAATCTATACTTTTTGGAACCCCTCCCCAAGCTCAGACAGCATTCAGTCCCCTTAACTGTTACATACTGAGATAAAACATCATTCCCGGGTGGGGGATGTAGCCAGCAGTCGAGCTGTATGCAGCAGAAATTCACAGCTCCACGGACCTTGACTTTGAAAGTCATTAATTCTGGCAAAAGCCACCATATTTGCAAGACTGGAAAGAAGTTTTCAATGACTTTATATTGCATATCATTCTGAGATCAAAATCTGGCAGATCAGAGAAGTTGGAGAAAAGATGGGCCAACCAAGGAATGTAGTAGGAGGAGAAGGCACTAAATGTAATGAAACATGTTCAGGCCCAAGCGGGGAAAAAGGCATCCCCATAACTGATCCAACCCAGTTGACAAACGCGGCACTATTGAAGATTATCCAGATGCTAGACAAGAAAGTGGAGGAATATGCATCGATGATGCAGGTGATGGATACTAAAATATGAGAGGCTGAGGAGAAGATTAAGGGGGCAGTTAAAACAGCGCACAAGGCCCTGACTGTCACCACAGGTCTCATAAAGGAAAACAGCCTGTTGAGACGGTGCCTATAGAATCTTGAAAATGGTGTGAGGGCAACACTCCTAAGAATCCTCAAAGTACAGGAGGTGGCAGAAGGGGAAGACATACAGGGTTTCATGGAGGATTGGCTCAGGGATATTTTACAGTTTGATTGCTCTGTCCTAATACAGAAAGCATACTGAACAACAACAAAAGGAGGGAGACTCCAGATGGCAATAAGTGGGACCCAGGCTCGTACGATTTTAGTGGTTCTGAGTTCGGAGAATGAAAGGGACAATATCCTGAAAAAGGCAAAACAAAAGGGCTTACTTACTTGGCAGGACTCATCGGTGCACATTTTCCATGATCTTAGTTATACCACACGACAGAGGTGTAAGGGATTCAATGGGGTCAGAGCTCGATTGTGGCAACTTGGAGTCCACCACTTCTTGTTGATGCCAGCGAGCTTGAAGATCATCTACGGAGGTAAGACTTACCGATTTTCAGAACCCACAGCAGTGGTGAAATTGGTGGATAAAATAGAGAGGAGTTATTTAGCCCAAGAAAGATCGACTGACTCAGATGATGAGGAACCGAAGTGAGGTATGCCTTGCTACAATACTTACCAATGGTGACAGGAAGTGAGCAGTCGACTTGAGAGAGACTTCCAATGTCTTGCTGTATTATACATCACCCTGCTTGGATATCGAACCACATATTTGTCTAACAATATTTTCAGTATGTTATTAAAAAGTTATGTATGTGGGTCGGTACTGAGTGAGGGTGATAACAACATGGCGTCCTGTGTGGTGCAGTATTTTTAAGAGGTTTTATCCATAGCTCTCCTCCCAGTAATACTATACTAAGGTTGTAATACTGTCTCACTATTTCTTATACCAGAAGCTGATGGATAAAGCTCAAGGTTGTAGTCTTTGGAGCATCACAAAATAAGAAGTATGGGAAATATGGGATATGATTATTTGACTCACAAGCTATACAATCATATCTATATTAATAAAGAGTTTCAAGTGCATAATTTAGCTCTGTTAGCATTTAACTAGTTCTAAATGCAAAGACCTGTTTTGAAAGGTTAACTTTTTTTAAAGTAATCTTTCCAATCTATTGCAAATGGTGAGTGATATATATGACATATGAGTATACTGCATCTTGATAGCTAATGGTCCAACGAGGTGGGATAGTCTGCTTAAAGTTAGATCCTGTGTTTACAACTTATTAAAGGGAATTTAGGGGTCATAAACCTATCATAAGGGTATTATGATACCGTAAATCTGATGTTGAGTTGCCCCTGCTCATGGCAGCAGTTGCCTAGCTTAGAATATTTGAGTCTTTAAGACACACAATGTTGATAACCCCCACTATGCTGTAACATGTTCAGGAGTATGAATTAATACTTACTGTAACAATGATGTGAATAGTATGCCTATATACTTACCTGTTGTAATCACTTTTAGTGCTGGCACGTAAAATCAATAAATATAAATTTCAAAAAAAGAACGCCAGTCCCAGCAATCCATCTTACCCCATAGGCCAGACTAGCTATTGCTAAAGGTATGCTCCCACCTAAACTCCTCCACGGAGCTCCATTCTTTATACTGGCCTCCAAAACTAACCTCTCCAAATGGGTTGCTGCATATAATATCTGCCAATTTGTCCTTGCTTGTCATAAATAGGCTCACCATTGCTCCCTCTGTGAAAGGCTTGGTTGGCTCCCCTCGACTCAAGCTTGCGAGCTCATGCTAGAGGGATGTCATCTACAATGTCCTACAAAAATGCATGCTGTTGGCCCTTGTCTTCTTCCTCAACACAACTCGTAGCAACTATCCCTTGAGGTCTGAAATCAGTGCCCTGATGGAAGTTCCAAAAATTAGAACTAAGATAGGGGAATCCTCTTTTGGACACTGTCCAACCCTGTGGAATTCCATTCCTTTTGATATAAGACAACGTCCCTCTTCATCTTCATTCCATAAAAGGTTCCGTGATCATCTCCTCAGGATGTCTAAGTGTACATGCCCCTAACCTTCTCCTGTCCTGTTTTGATCTTTTCTGATCTGCAGACACTTATTGTATCTCCTGCATTAACTAATATGTTGATCATGAGGGGTATCTATTGTTACTTGTATGTATTGTTATTTGTATCCAGGTCTAATGTATGGACCCAGATGCATATTTATTGTTATTCTTGTATCTATTGTTACTTGTACATCCCTCCCTTTTTTTAAGCTTATTCACCTATATTTATGCTGTTCTCCACGTACTGATTTTTATTATGTAATCTCTGATTTATTTTGTCAAAACTGTTATTGCTATGTATTTCTCTCCCTGTAATGTTTTGTATATTTCATCTGTCCCAGGTCTTGCCTGAAAATGGGCATTTGTCTGCCTAGTGCACCCACCCTGTTAACAAAACTAAATAAATAAACTAGCACGAAGTCTAATAAGAAATGCAGAACTTTAATAACGGGAACCAAAGTCAGTTCCTTGTGGTAGCACTTAGCTTTCTTTGCATTGTCTGCCCTGTTCCCATCTATGAATCTGTGCTCAAGATGCATTGCCACAATTTCAAGATTTTTTTCTAATGCAATAACTGCTCTGTCTTTGCTGGATAACCACCTTGCTTGCTTTGCACAAGTGAAATGTGCCAGATGTTTGTCTAGAATTTCTGTGATTTCTTTCAGTTCCCTCCTGCCTTCTGGAGACCAAAAATGAAACCTAAAAATGCCTTTCAAACAATCCTCAGATTTGGTCATGTATTTGAAATATCCGTTGGCATCCAAAATAGCAAGCTCTAGTTTGTGGGTGAATAACAATAATGTCTGGCAAAAGTGATTTCAGTCTAGTAATGACTCCTGTCCGCTCACAAAATTTTACTGATCTGCCATCCAAGTTAGCACAGACGAGTGCTGGATTCCTACAGCCTGGTTTCAGTTCTGCCAAGGGCAGATCAACTGATTCTAAAGCCTTCTTTATGGCATCAAATACACCTGCAGGACCTGCAGTTTCAAGGAGTACCACACATTCTAAGGGTCAGCACTTACATATATGAGGTAGATAATTTCTCACTCTGCTACAGACTGGGTCAGTACTTCTATCAGCAAGGATGGTCAAAAAGGATGCCTTCTCGACCACTGAAACTATTGCCACATGTATTGTCTATGTTATGTTGTCCACAAACGGCAGCCTGCTATGTTCATATAGTTGTTGCCGACACAAAATTCACTTTTATGCTAGATCTCACGTACCATTTCAAAATCTGAAAATGGCTTTCCATTTTTGCTATGCAGTATACTGTGTTAAATACAGCTTCGTATTTCTCAAGTTCTCTTACTGTCATGTGTGTTTTTTTTTTTTTTTTTTAAGGACTGGCCCAGAGCAGTTTCGGACAAGTGAAGAGATGGCACTGATTTCAGATCTCTTTAAGTAATGCTTTGTGATTGTTTCCTTGTTAGACTATGCCTCTTTATGGGGTCAGTTTTTAGATCACTTGACCCTTTCACTGTGGCAGAATGTGCATCATAAATTTGTGGACAGGCCCTGCAACACAGACAAAACATTGATGGTTTTTCTTCATCGAAATCCACCGTGAATATTCTTTTTTTCCAGTCAGGTCAGAAATCCCTAACCTTCTTTTCTCTGTCGTATCTTTGATCCTTCGAGAGGCCAACATCTTTACTGTTACATTTTTAACAACTGGTTTTGCTTGTTGTACCAGATGTTGGGAAATTAAAGTTTAACACTCATTTTGCAACTCAGACAGAAAGATGCTTGTTTAGCATATGAATGAAACTACTCTGAGGCAGTGTCAGTGATTACCCTCCTACCGGGTCAAATGTCGCACGTTTAATAGCGTACGACATTATGGCAAACCCGGTACAGCGCAGTATGCTACCACTACTGGTGCAAACCGTGTATACTACTGTACGTGGTATTGCACCAGTAGTGGTTTCCCAGGCAGAGGATAAGACCTCTGCTGGGAGCAGGTTCCAATGAGCAGCTGCCATGGCTCACAGGACTGAGCCACAGCAGGAGGAACCCAGATGCTGCATCTGGGACTGGGTTTGATTCCTGGTCCCAGAAACATTTTATTTTTTTCAGACTTGTGTGCTCCCCGAGTTGGACCCCCCCTCCGGTGTTGAGAATCTTTAGTGGGGGGGTCTGGGGGGTGTAGACCCCCATAACAGGGGGGGTGCGGGGGCTGAGCCCCCATAGAAAAAATACCTATACCTTGTGTCATAAATCGCGCTGTATTGGCAGCATGATTTTGTCATGTGGCATAATGTCTTGCGACATTATGACCCCATGCCACTCACCCTGTCTGTATTTCTGTGTTAGTGCCACAGACTTCTTAGAAAATAAGTGCTTGCTTGCTGGCTGGGGTACTGTGTGCTAGAAACTGCTGAGTGCTAAGAAATGCTTGTTTTTTATTTACATTTTAGGCACAAGGTGAAGGAACAAAGCACACTGAGACTGAATAGTGTGCATATTGTAGAACAAACTGCAGCAACGCCACACACAGATGAGAAGTAAGGGAGATGCACCCTAAATGTCCAGACAAACTGCCAATGGCTGAAGAGCATATACCCACACTAACAAGATACTCTATGGGAAATGCACCACCTGTTAAGAGATAAACTGCGGCAATGGCTGTTGAAACTCTTTTTTTTCTTTTAGGGCACAGACACACACACACACACACAGGCTACAGAGTATGGGAACTGCACCAGTGTTAAAGACAGAAACCTCAGCAATGGTTGCTGAATTTTGTTTTCTTTTAGTGCGCAGACACACACACACACACACAACACAGTATGGGAACTGTACCAGTGTTAAAGACACAAACTCAGCAACGGCTGCTGAATTTTTTTTCTTTTAATGCACAGACACACACACACACACTACAGAGTATGGGAACTTTACCAGTGTTAAAGACACAAACTGCAGCAATGGCTGCTGAATTTTTTTTTTTTTAGGGTACACAGGCACGCACACATGCACACACACAGGCTACAGAGTACGGGCACTGCACCAGCTGTTAAGAGACAAACTGAAGCAATGGCTGCTGAAATAATTTTTTTTTATTTTAGGGCACACACACACACATGCTACAGAGTATGGGAATTGCACCTATGTTAAAGACACAAACTGCAGCAACGGCTGCTGCAATATTAAACTACAACACAGAATGTTCACAAACAGCTGCTTATGAAAACAGATGCATTTTTTTCTTTTACAGCAGACAGAGGCTTAACAGAAAAAAACGTGCCCTGTTTCACAGACTAGTGGAGATAAAATGCAAAAATGCTGCTGGCAAAAAGAAAATGTTTATTTTTTTTTTAGCTTAACCCTGCTGCCAGTCAGACACACAGTCCCTCTCTGTGACCAAATAGTTTTTTTTTTTTTATATCAAAGTTGTCTCTCCTTTCAAGGGAGTCCCCTTATGCAACTTAACCCTGCTAACCATGCTGCCAGTGACAACTCAGACACGTCTGGGTCCCTCTCTGTGACCAAATATTTCTTTTATATCAAAGTTCTCTCCTTTCAAGAGAGTCACCTATATTGTGCAGCTTAACCTTCCTGCTGCCAGTGACTAGTCAGACACACAGGGTCCATCTCTGTAACCAAATATATATTTGTTATGTAGCTCAACTACCACCCCTGCCTGTTGGTCCTCTAACAGGTTAAGGGTCCTGGGTCCTGCTACTGTGGTGACTGGGGGTTCTATCCCAAAGTTATAATAAATAGCATGGTGCCTCCACCCAGAGTAAGCTAGAAGTGGATCAGGTGACTGTCTGGCACAGCCCCCTGGGATGCTGCACCCACCCACCTCTCCTACCAACCACCCCACACACTGGATACCCAACAGTTCGTTACTACCCTGAACCATAAACCAGCAATAACTTAGCAGACACACAAATACACTGTATGCAATAATTTCAAACAGTAAACTCACAGCTTTATTGAGGGTAAGAGCTAAGATAGGGGTACCTGCATGAGGGAATAGCTGTGGGAGTAAAAAGGTTGTTAGTGAAGTAACATTCCAAAATGGATTTATGTGATAACGGTGATTGCTGATGGGCAATCACCATTATGGCGCAGTGATACTGCCGAAAGTTTCTTTCGGCGATGTACTTCCCGGCGCAGCAACCAGTGCTCGGGGACATACATTTTGATTGTTTATGCGGGGAGATGAGCCCCCACCCCCTACTTAAGGATTCTCAACTCCAGGGGGGTGCAAGTTGGAAAAAAATTTATTTGGTCCGGGCGGAACAAAAGGCACCTGCACCCGGACCCAATACCACACCCACCACAGCCAAGGACCAACCCCCGATGCCACGACTCAGCTCAGCAGCCCACCACAGTACCACCCCTTACAGCTCCTCCATCCCCTCCCAGCCCACGCTTGGCATGCTCGCTCTCCCTCCCCCATGCGCGTAGACATATAGTGACATCCAGTCGCTATTTCGCCCACCCCCACCATCTGGTCGCTCAGCTCCCCTGATCACCCCATCCACAGGTGCCACAATTGTGTCGCCATTCCAGACATCACCCATCAGCGATCACTGGCATCACAGGATACCATCCAAAACAACATAGGCCCTTGGACCAGCCCACCCCCTGTTGCCCACCCTTACTGGTACCAGTGTTATACCCTAAGTGTCCCCTGGGGTACCCACTGGTTGCAGGCCTGGACATTGCTGTGGTTTAGCTGGCTGTTGGGGCCCTAGGATGTTGAAGAATCAAAGTTAAAATTAAACTGAATACTCCCTTACCTGATCCCAGGAGCAAGCCCTGGGGACTCATGGTTTGCAGCTCTGCAGAAGTTCCTTAAGAAAGGATTTTTCACCAGTTCAGGAGTGAGGGGCTCCATCCAGGAAACACCAGCAATGGGCAGCTGGATGGTGGTGGTCTCGCCTAAAAGGCTGGATCTTGATTGAAGGTCTTGCAGCTTGTTCCCTTGATTGAAGATCTGGCCGCCTGTCACCTTTAGCCTCTTCTGGCCTGTTGCAGAGTTCACCCACAGGTCCTAACCAGCCCCAGAAGGCTCAGACCTGGGAATGGTTCCACAGCCCAGTTCCCCACAAGGGTCATAGGTGCACTAGCAACCCAGCAAGTGCTGGTGACCTCCCAAGACTAGTAGGCCTCATTCGGAAGAGGTTAGCAAGTTTCCTCCCTGACTGTAGAGTGCCTCCAAATGTCGAGTTCACTTTGTTCCTACACTAGCTCAGCAATTCCAGGGGCAGCCAGGCAACTTCTCAGTCTCACAATGCCAGGGTCAGTTTCTTAGAACAGCTCCGATTCACACGGTGAGGTACAACAGTCACAGGAATTATGGAACATGCAAGTACCTGCGAACAGTTCCTTATACAGTCTCTGAATGTCCAAACGCAGCTTCAGTTGGGACACAGCTCACAGCCAACTGGTTCAGTTCATGAAGCAGGTTTCCAGAGCCTGGCTAGTACCCCTTTCCTGAGATGTTTGGCCTCTCAAAGTAGCTCTCCAAACTTCCAGGTTTCAGTGCCGGATTTCTGCAGCAGCTATTCTCTCCACAGAAAACAGTACAGTCCAAAATACCTGAAGAGTTCCCAGAGACAACTCATTCTCTCTCCTCTCTCTCTCTTCCTCTGATAGAATCACTGTTTCCACAGCAAAATCCAGTGCAAGGCCTGTGAAAAGCCCTAGACAATTATCAGCCAGTTCACACAGTTCCTCCTGACCTGATCAGAGCCCGGGAAAGACTGACTAAAGTCCTTGGGTTTCCACTCAAGATTCCAGCCTCCTGACTGGTTGCCCAGAAATGTCAATCATCAATAACCATGGTGATCAGTCCTCCTCAATTGTCTGTTGGTGGGGGTGGGGGGGTTAGGTGCCTGAAAACAGTAAATGCCTTCTCCCAGAAGTCCTCTTGGATCACTTAGGGTGCCTATGTACCCAACTGGCTGTTCTATAGGGTCAAAGTGTCAAAACATGGCTGTTCCCATACAGTCCACACAGCTGTCCTCATGTTGTCCCACATTACAGTTCTGGTGCAGCCTAGCCAAATGCTTGTTATTTACAAGAGCCCCACCAGCAGTTAGTCCCCACTGTGCTCCCCTCGAACAACCACACTTATTTACATTTATGCTCAGTGGTTTTTCTGTTGCCGAAACACTATGCCCCTAAGCGGCAGGCAGCATCCTCACTAATATTCATGAGGGCTCATATTTATTCATGAGCCCTCACCACGGATCCAAAGTTAAACTTAAAATCTTCTCCCCAAAATGGCCTCTCACTGGTCTTGCTCTGGTCTCCGGTCCCCAGATAACAGAAAAGGGTAACAGGACCAAGAAACACTCCCCATTTTTTGATCACGGCCAGGAACATGGAAGTGCTTCCTGGCACATACGCGATCGCTGGCAAGTTCAAACCACGCACAACTCAGCCCTTACTGGGGCCAAGGGAACCAGGGCAGACCACAGGATGAGCAGGGTCAACACAGAGACCATGGGGAACCAGGAAGGAATGGGGAAAACCAGGGGAAATAAGTTAAGCCCCGGGGGGGGTTACATTCTCTCCCCCCCCGAATGTTTGACTTCCATGCCAAGCTTAAGAGTAAGGTACTAAAATGGCTAAACATTAATACACAATAGCATGGCTAACTATACATCTGAATCCTATTTATAATATAATAATCATGCAAAACAAAGAAACATTATATACAGTGCAGTAAGTTTTACCCTTTGACCAAGTCAATGACCATCTGAGACGGTGGCACCCATTCGTTTAGGGTATTATCCCACAGGACCCTTGTGCCCACATAATGCCACTTGCATTCCAGAGCTGCAAGACCACTTCCCCAGAGACTGGAGCCCCCCCAACCAGGAGCTCTCCCCTTGTGGAGTACGGTGCCTACTCCTTGTTGCCGCCAGCATTCCAGAGCTGCAAGACCACTTCCCCAGGTACAGTCCTTCTAGACTCGCCGAAGTTTGAACCTTTTGGTGCTTTCTCTCCACTTCCTTGCCATTGGCTAAGCTTCTCCAAGAGCTCCTGCCATTGGCTGTGTCTCTCCCACTGATTGGCTCCCTTAGAAAGCCAAGGACTCTCCGCTGAAACTGAAGCTCCAGACGGCTTCTGGTGCCTCTTGCACTCCGGCCTGGTTTGGCTGAATTTTACATTTTTACTTACAGTCGTGAGAGTTTTTTTCTCACCCACCCTCCCTCCCTGCCAGCACTCTTTAAATCCACTTTTCTGCCCTGAGTGCTCCACCCTCCTTTCACCAAATAGGGCCACCACAGTAACCAGATGCATCCTTTCTCTTAAAGTGACAATACCAGCTCTACTTAATAAAGGAATAGACAACACCCAACCCTTGACTGCCATCTCCCAAGCCTTCTCTTATATATATCCAATCCCCCTCTTTTTTTCTTGTATCTCTAACCTTCGCCTTCCTATGTCATCCCTGGCATGTCTTATGCTCCCTCCTTTTCTTAACCTAATTAGCCCTCTAATAATTCTACTCTCTTGCAGTGCACAATCATGTTGCTCCTCTTCCTTGCCTGCTTCCCATTACTGCTCACTACTACTCCCCTACCCCCTCTGCTCTTCCTTCTCCCCCTCTCCTATCTCCCACCTACCCTCACTCGCTCTCCCCTACCCTACCCTCCTCCTGTCAGCCCACCTTCCTACATTTCCTGTAGTGCCCTGCCGCTGGTTTCCTCTTTGGAAAGGGACCCCACTTGGCTTCCTTATGAGCCTTTACAATGTGCTGCAAATGGACATTTGATCACACTTCAGCCCTCAGACGTCCTCACCCCCAGATAAAAAAATGGCAGACTTTAGTATCTAGATTACTGATAATACTTCTACTTCTCACATCAGGTGACGTTGAACCCAACCCCGGCCCATCCCCACCTCCCAACACGTGACTTCCCTAAGGGGCTAAGTATCGTCACTCCACCTAAATATTAGAAGCCTCCTCCCTAAAATTGATCTCCTGCAACCACTCATGTCACAACTAAAACCCTCAATTCTCATTATCACTGAGTCATGGCTCAGCTCTAAAATTTCAGACACAGCCATCTCCATCCCTGGGTACTCAATCGCATGCCGAGACCGTAAGTCCAGGGGTGGGGGTGTCATCATGTATATCTCCTCCTCTATCAGATACTCTATCTGCCTATCCACCACCTCCCCTTCTGCCTATGAACTTCTACTAATAAAAATATCCCTCCCCTGTTCCCTCTCCATGTTCATTGGTGGTAGACACTGCTGACCCAGCCTTTCTGTCTCTGCCCTCTCCTCTATCACTGATCTCCTCTCTACCATCTCATCCTTTGCCTCCCCTGGTGAACTGTAACTCCTTGGCGACTTCAACATAAACTGGCTTTATAGCAGGCAGTCCAAAGTCTGCACCCATGTATCTTCATCGAATCTAAAACAATTAATTACAGACCCAACACGTCTAAATCATAAATCTGGGAAACATACCCTAATCAATTGGGTTCTATCCTCACACCCCTACCATGTTATAAAGTCTAGTATACTACCAGATGCACTCAGCGACCATCGTATGGTCTACTGCATATGAAAAATGCACAGTATAAAGTCCCCTCTTATCAATCTTAATATCCACTCCTTCCATTCCCTTGACTTGTCCTCCATCCATAGTGATCTGACCAACATCGACTGGTCACCCATCTCCTCCACCTCCTTAGTGGACGCAGCCCTGTCCTTCTTTAGCATACATTTCCTGTCTGTATGGAACTGCCATGCTCCGCTAAGAAAGGCTATGGTCCGAGGTAACCACCTCCCCTGGGTCTCCACCAAACTCATTGCCTGTCAGCGTGCACATGACCAAGTGTGGGTTATAAGTCCTCTGGTGCTCCCCATGATCTTCAATGCTATAGCTCACTCCAGAACACCTGTACCCATGCCATCCGTCTCACCAAGATGGAACATTTCAATGCCTCCTTCCAAGATAACATAAACAACCCTTCCAAATTCTGGAAGGTTGTTCACACCTTGTTTTCCCCACCATCCCAACCCCCTCTTCTGTCCTAAAAATTGTCTCCCATATGATAGATGACCCGCCAAAAGTGGCAGAAGAGTTCAACAACTTTTTCACTATCTGTGCCTCCTCCCTCCTTGCCACACTTCCCCCCATCACACCTCTTCCTCCTGATGCCCCCTTCCACATTCAGTCCCCCACCACCTCATGCTTCAGCTTTAAGCTGGTCCTCCCTGATGACACCCCTGCAAGTACTGCTTGCCCTTAATCCAAACAAAGGAAGAAGTCCTGACGGTCTCGACCCTAAACTTCTCAACCTATCTGCTCATGCATTTGCTCTCCCACTGACTAGTCTTCTGAATCTCTCCTTCTTACACGTGACTGTACCTAAGGCCTGGAAGGCCGTTATCATGGTCCCGCTTCCCAAAGGTGGGGACCCTTCCAATCCTAGCAACTTCCATCCCATATCCTTGCTCCCTATTCTGGCTAAGGTCCAAGAGCACCTAACTGTAGAGTAACTCTCCCTCTTCCTTGACTCCTCTTCTTTTTTCACCCCTTACCTGTCCGGATTCCATAAAACCCACTCCACCACCGCCTCCCTCCTCCAGCTCACTGACTCCATTCTCTCAGGCATGGATCAGGGATGCATCACCTCTGCCATCTTTGTTGACTTGGCCAAAGCCTTCGACACTGTCACCCATTTCCTTCTCTTCTTCTAGCTGACTGCAGCTGGCCTCTCCAAATCCACCACTGGCTGGTTCCATTCCTACCTCATGAGCCGGACCCAGTCTGTCAGAGTTGGCAACTCCATCGCTACCCCTCTCTCAATCAACACAGGTGTCCCCCAAGGTTCGGTACTTGGGCCAGTACTGTTCTCCATTTTACTGAATGATCTACCAGACGTCTGCACATCTGTCAGTATCTACATGTACGCAGACAACATTGTGTTATTTTCCTCAGGAGTTCCCCTGCCGAGTGGCTACCAGCCTTCAGCTAGACTTTAACAATGTCCAGCATTGGTTTAGCGTAAACCAACTATCACTGAATGTCACAAAAACGGACTCTATGACCTTTGGCACCAGACAAAAGCTGTCCAGATTAGACTCCACCCCCACATTTCATACCCTGTCTGGTTCTAAACTGAACGACGTCCCACATTTAAGGACCTTGGGCTATGGCTAGACAAGAATCTAGGCTTCAGGGTAGATGTAGAAGCCATACACAAAAAATTTCTCCCTAAGCTTGGTGCTCTGTGCAGACATAGCAGTTTCCTGCCAACGCAAGCCAGGTGAGAAATTGTCCAAAAGATGATTCTCCCAGTCTTCAACTTCAGAGATATTGTCTACAACTCCACCCCTAAGACCACTCTAGCCAGACTGGACACTCTCTTCAATTCCTTCTGCTGCTATGTACTTAGCTGCCCTCCTCTCACTCACCATTGTAATCTCTACACCTCGCTCTCCTTCCTGTCCCTCTCTGCCAGACCCCCGTCACACAACGCTAATCTAGTAGGGAAGTACTCCCTCTTCGCCATCCTTCCTCCCTCCTGTTATTCATTTTGATACAGCACACACAGAACACTTGCTCTCCCTCCCTGGCATATTTTATCTGGTCATGCTGCCTTCTCGTACAAATTCCCTAACATCTGGAACTCCTCCCCCCTCGAGATTCACTCTGTCCAATCCCACCATTCCCTTGCTCTTCTCTTTAGCAAACACACTGTTCACTGCTGCAACTGCAATTAACCCCTCACAAACCCTCCCCCTTTTTACTTCACCTCCCTCCCTTTTCCCTCAGCCTCCCACCATCTACCTAATAGCCCCTTCTTGTCAAATGATGCCCCTCTCATGTCTCTTCCCTTCCCTTCTAATTTGCCTCCCCACCATCTCTCATTATGTCTCTCTGCCTTCCCTCAGCAGCTCACCTTGTTTATAGACCTCCCTAGCCTGCCATTCCCTCACTTTCTGTTCCTTCCCCTGCTACTTCTAACCCTCACTTTCTATCTCTCTACTATCTTGCCAAATCTCTGACCCCTTGCAGGGTTCTCAGCATCCTGAAGGTGAGTAGGTTTTGGCTGCCTTTTCTTGTCCCCTCCCTACTACCCCCCTCTCCCGTGCTACTTCTAACCATCACTTTCTCTATCTCCACTACCTTGCCTAATCCCTGCCCCCTTGCAGGGTACTCTGCATCCTGAGGGGGGTGAAGCAGGTTCTGGACCTCTCTCATCTTGTCCTTCCTCACTACCTCCTTCTTCTCACCCTCCACCCTGCTGATTTTACCATCATAATTCATTAATATGTAGCACTTAGTTTCCTATTTACTATACTCGCTTTAAGCACTTGTGCTGCATATGCCATTTGTTGTGTTCAAATGTTTGTTTTGATGTTATTATCTTCCATGACTGCCAATACCCATTTCACTCTATTTACATGTCTTTGTTGGATTGCACTGTATTTGATTGGTGCAATATGTTACTGTTGGTTTTTTGCTCTTCCCTTTCATGTAACCCCTTCTCCCAGGACACTTCTGGAAATTAGCTGTTTACAGCTCATGTTGTCTTTCCTGGTGAAACTTTTCTAAATAAATAAATAAATAGTGCACTCTCCCTGAATTGGTCCTCCTTGGATGCTCTTTCACCTCCCTTTCCTTCTCCTGGCCTCCTTCCCTTCAGATCTATGTGGTTTAGCATCAGCAGAGCACATAACTACCTTCCATAGGGATCTAGGAGTAATGTATACCCCTTTATGAACCACAAATAAAGGCAAAACCGAGGGGATTCCGGGGGCATCATAGGTCAGCTTTAGTAGTGGTCTGACTGTCCTATCTGATCTCCTGGGAGTTTCCTGAACTTCAGAACTAACAGCTGCCTCCTGTTCAGAGGCAGGATTTCTGTCACCCCCACTCTGGCCAGTATCTTCTTCAGCTAGTAGGGAAGGGCACTCTAATATTTCCCCTTCCTCACCTACTTGTCCAATGGGGCTATTCTGTGGCCATTCAGAGGACGCAGTCGGACCAGTATTCAGTTTGGATATGGTCCCTCCAAAGGGCACTTCTTCAGGGGAACTGCTCCGAAACCACTCAAGTGGCTCAGCCAAATCAGTATTCAGGTCTGGAGTGGTCCCTTCAAAAAGCATAGCGGGAGCATCCTCCCCATCTGCACTTTGTCTCATAGGCACAGCAGTGTCCATCAAAGGCAAGGGTGGTCCCTGAAACAACCGAGCTAACTCAGGGGTAGGGTAAAAGCACCTATATGTACCACGTTCAGTTTCCCCCTCTATTTCATCATCCGAGTCCTCTTCATCCTCAGATACCCCCTCTACCTGGGCAGGTCCAGCCCCCATAGCATCACTTCCCTCATGCCATTGTCTTCTGCATGCAGCAGCTTGAGGGGGTTTGGGGATGTAGAAGGATCTACCAAGTTGGTCTCTGCATCCATTACTTGGTCTCCAATGGGAAGCAAGTGGTTTTGATGTATTACTTTATGCCCTTGAGTCTCTACTTCTGGCTGTATTTTGTACACAGGTAGTCTTCCAATTTCTCTATCACTACATACAGAATGCTCCCCCACCTGTCCGCAGTCTTGTGTTTCCCAGGAAGGCCCAGGCTCCAAAGTAACACTCTGTCACCCGGCTCCAGATCTCGAGCCTGCACTTCTCTATCATACCAGTCTTTGTTAGCCTGGTTTCTTTTCATGGCCATTTCTGAAGTAAGGCAGTAGGAGTCGTCTAATTGCTGCTTTAACTTCCTCATGTACTGTAAGTAGTCACCTGTCCCAAGACCATCACTTGACACCCCAAAGCACAAGTCCACAGGTAAATGGGCTTCTCTCCTGAACAAGAGCTGGTATGGAGAGAATCCTATGGCATCATTCCGAGTGCAGTCATAGGCATGAACCAGGGTGTTCACTTACTGAATGCAGCTGAGCTTGTCTCAGGGATCCAAGGTGACCAACATATCCAGCAGGCTACGGTTGAATCTCTCAGGTTGAAGGTCACCTTGGGGATGGTATGGTGTAGACCAAGACTTTCTAATGCCCCATAATGAAAGGAGTTCCTTGATGAGTTGTCTCTCAAAGTCACACCCCTGGTCCAAGTGGATTCTCTGGGGGGCTCCGTAGTGCACAAAAAACATTGCCACCAGGATGTTTGCCATGGTGGAAGCCTTCTGGTCCTTGGTGAGGTAGACTTGGGCACATCTAGTGAAGTGGTCCATGACTACCAGTATGTTGGAGATGTTGCAGGAATCCAGTTCTAAAGTGAGAAAGTTAATGCATACTAACTCTATTGGGCCACTGATGCATATATTGACTAATGAAGCTGCTCTTTGGGGAAACGCCTCCTGTTGTATATATCTCTGGCAACTCTTGCAATAAGTCTCTACATCTATTCCCATCTTTGGCCTGTAAAACCTGCTCTTGACCAAGTCCAGGTTGAGCTCAGCACCCAAGCGACCCATATTGTCATGCAAGGCCTTCAGCGCCATCTTTATGTGCCATTCAGATAATACCAACTGCTCTTGGGGCACCCCATGCTGATCTTGAGTCTCCCTGTAGAGCAGTCCCTTTATCAACCGTAACTTTGGCCACTCTCGCAACAGAAGTCTGGCCGTGGGATAAACAGTATCCACTTGTGTCTGATCTCTGTTGTGTTGCAGCAATTGGATTATTTCCCATCTGATAGGGCTGGTTCTCTGTTTCCTTTTCAAGTCCTGGGTGGTTAGCTGTGGTAGGGATCTCACATCCAGGGCAGCTAGACAACCGTAGGCAACAGGGATACAACTTCCTGATGCTCCCAAACAGTCTACCAAGTGAGAAGGTCTTCGCCGTCTAGCTTTTTACATAAAGCCTTCACTGCATGCTCAGATATTCTTTCCCAACTGGAGTGCTCAGCTGTATAGGCTGGAGGGCACCTGGACAGAGCATTGGCATCCACATGGTTCAAGCCAGGGCAATACTCCACACAGTAATCATAGGTGAATAGTACTGACCGCCACCTATGACCAGCTGCAACCAATTTAGCAGTGGTCTGCACATAAGTAAGCAGGTTGCTCTCGGTATTCACCATGATCTTAGCCCCATACTGGCAGTCATGGAACTGATCCACAATAGCCCATTTTGGTGCCCAAAACTCCAATTTGTGGCTAGGGTATCTCTGCTCTGATGAGTTCAGACTCCAGCTTGCCTAAGCTACTGGCCGCAAGCCTTCAGGGTACTCTTGATACAACACTGCCCCCAGGCCGCTAAAGCTTGCATCCGTGTGGAGAACATAAGCCTTCTGCAAGTCTACATAAGCAAGTAACGGGGCATGAGTTAAGCAGTAGATGATGTCTTCAAAAGTACTGTCATACTCCTCCGTCCACCGGGAGTCGAAAGGTTCTGACGGTCGAAACTTTGGTTGGTCTGATTTGGCTCCAGGCAAAGAGGTCTTCTTGCTCTTGTTGGTCAGAGGGTACCACTGTAACAAGTTCAAAAGGGGTTAGACTACCCTTGTGTAGTCCTTCACGAGTCTTCGATAGTACCCACAGAAGCCAAGGAGGCATTGAAGTTCTTTCAAGGTCCAGGGCATGGGCCAAGTGGTAAGGGCTTCAGTTTTACTGGGATCAGTCTGAATGCCCTTGGCGGAGACTATATGCCCCACATATTTAGCTGAGGCCTGGAAGAATTGACACTTATCGATGGACAACTTCAGATCAAACTCCTAAAGGTGGTCCAAGACCTTGAGTAACTGAGCTTCATGTTCCTCCAGCGTCTTCCCAAAGACAAAGATGTCATCCAGATATACTAGACACTCCAGTAGATTCATATCCCCATTGCTTTCTCCATCAGGCACTGAAATGTAGCCTGGGCACCTGAAATCTCTTGTGACATCCAGAGAAATTCATAGAATCAAAGGGGGAATATGAAGGCCATCTTCTACAGATCCTGTGGGGCCATAAGGATCTGACAGTAGCCAATACATAAATCCAGGGCTGAGAACCACTGGCTGCTGTTCAAACAGTCTAATGCATCCTGTATTCTGGGCATGGTGTATTGATCTGGCACAGTCCAGTTGTTCAAAGTGCGGTAGTCCACATACATATGTACAGTTTCCTCACCATGACAATAGGTGACGCATAAGGACTCCGTGACTCTTGGATAATTCCATACACCAGCATCTCCTGGAGGTGACGTCTAACATCATCTATATCAACTGGGGCAAGTCGCCTTGATCATTCTCTGAAGGAGCGTTCATTAGTGAGCCATATGTGGTTCTGTTCTCCAGTCACATATCCCACATCCCATTCGTGTAGGGAAAATACCTTCATTCTGGCTGTCAGCTTCTCTCAAACTCTATCCTTCCACTCCTCCAGGATGGGGGAGCACTCAAATCAAATAGTCCAGGATTAATTCCAGCTGAGACACCTCCCTTTGCTGCAGCGGGTTGCACCACCATATCAGCTAAGTAGACCCTCACCAGTGTCTTGCCTCTTCTCACTACCACCTCTTGGTCTGTAAAATTCTTCACCTGCACAGTAACCCTCCTAACAAATGCACAGGCTCTGGCAGGTAAGACGCTGGGCTTCATTAACAGTCCCATGGGTAGCCCATGTTCCTCAGGAGTGTCCGCCATCACGAGTTGGTTCTTTACATCCTTTTTTAGCCTCACCACTCCACTAATGTTACACTCCACATTAGGCAGAAGTACAATCTCTTCCCCATCTCTTCACCACACTATTCCAACAGGATCATCGGGCTCCTCTACGAGGGGCATTCTTTTCCTCTTGTAGGCCTCTCTGATCAGAGAATGAATGCGGAGCTCATTACCTCCCCTCTCAACTTCTCAGTTGTGACATAATTGGACTAAGTGTCCAAACATGTGGGCATTCGTGCCCACCAGCACAGGCACGCTATCATATATTCCAGACTCAGGACATATCAGAGCCTGGGTCTCCACCACTTCACCCACACCAGCCACTTTGGTTGGAAAAGCCATCCACACTGTGATGTAACTAAGGTAAGGGTATGATTTTTCATTGAGTCTCCAGACATGTACATAGCAACCTACAAATTGTCGGCAGATAAGGACCGCTAGGCCCATCCGGTCTGCCCATAGGCCCTATACATTGCATGTGGTCAGTGACACTATGTGATCAATGGTTTTTTTATCATTCTCTCCCCTCTCAAGCTTCCCTTGTGCCTGTCCCAGGTATACTTAAACCCCTCCACTGTGCTTGCCCCCACTACCTCCTGTGGCAGACTATTCCAAGCATCGACTACCCCTTCTGTGTAGAAGAACTTCCTCACATTACCTCTGAATCTACCTCCTTCCAATTCATATTGTGCCCCTTGTTCTAGTACTTTTTCTACATTGGAAAAGGTCCCCCACCTGCACCTTGTTTATGTCCTTGAGATACTTGAAAGTTTCAATCATGTCCCCTGCTGTCTCCTCTCTTCCAGTGAGTACATATTGAGGTCCTTTAGTCTCTCCTCATATGTTTTGTGGTGCAAGCCCTGCACCATCTTTGTTGCCCTTCTCTGGATAGTCTCCACTATATCTAAGTCCTTGCTCAGGTGTGGCCTCCAGAACTGCATGCAGCACTCCAAGTGAGGCCTTACCAATATTTTATACAATGGCATCACCACCTCCTGCCTCCTGCTAGTGATACCCCTGCCTATGCACCCCAGCATGCCACTGGCTCTCCCTCCAGCCTTTGTGCAAATGTACCCCAGCATGCCACTGGCCCTCCCTCCAGCCTTTGTGCAATGCTTTGATACCTTAAGGTCATCAGAGATGATAACCCCTAGGTCTCTTTCCTCTTTGGTGACAGTCAGTTCCTCCCCACTCAACCTGTAGCTCTCCCCAGGGTTCCCTCTACCCAGGTGCATTATTGTGCACTTCTTTGCACTGAACCTCAGTTGCCACATCCCCAACCATCTTTCAAGCTTCTCCAGGTCTCTCTTCATTTTCTGCACCCCTTTCTGGAGTATCCATCCTGTTGCAGATCTTGGTGTTATCTGCAAACAGGCAGACCTTTCCTTCCATCCCCTCTGCAATGTCACTAATGAAGACATTGAACAGGTCTGGTCCTAGTATGGATCCCTGTTGTACCCCACTGGTCACCCCCCCCTCCCCAGATTGTACCCCATTTACCACCACCCTCTGTCTCCTGTCTGTTAACCAGTTCCTAACCCAGTTCACCACCTTGTCTCCCATGCCCAGACTACCCATTTTGTTAATCAGTCTTCTATGTGGGACGGTGTTGAAGGCTTTGCAGAAATCTAGGTAGGCAACATATACCGCCCCTTCCTGATTTATTTCCCTAGTCACCCAATCAAAAAAATCTATTAGCTTCATTAGACATGACCTTCCTGCTGTGAATCTGTGCTGCTTCAGATCCTGAGCACTGCTGGATTCCATATGTGCCACTATTCTTTCTTTTTTTTCTGAAACTCAGCCTTTTAGCCCTGACTTTGTCCCCCACGTCTTTGGAGAACCATATTAGTTTCCTTCTTTTTTCCCTATGGCCACTATCCTAACATATTGGTTTGTTATCTCCACTGTGGCTCCTTTCAGTTTCTCCCATTGTTCTTCCACCCCCCCTCTATAACCCCTCCTTTCCCCAGGACTGCTTGTATACATCTACCCATTTCAGTGAAATCCACCTTCCTGAAATTGAATACTCTTGCCCTTGTGTGGCTTAATTGAGTCCATGTCTCCATGCTGAACCACACCACGTGATGGTCACTGGACCCCAGCTGCCCTTCCACCTGTATTTATTTGACTCTGTTCCCATTGGTCCACACTAGGTCCAGAACTGACTTGTCCCTGGTTGGCTCATGCACCAGCTGCCTGAGTCCAACCCCCTGCAGGGATTCTAGAATGGCTGTGCTTCTGGCTGAAGCAACCACCTGGATGGTCCAATCCACGTCCAGCATATTGAAATCCCCCAGTAGCAGGATTTTGCCTTTAGCTGCCAATTCATGTATGTTCCCCACTAGTTCCCTATCTACTTCCTCCCTCCCTCCCTCTGTGCCGGAGGTCTGTAGATCACCCCTGTGTGTATTTCTGTTCCATTCCCTGGCTCCAGTGTGACCCACATTACCTCGGCCTCCCCCTGTCTTCCCTGAACTTCTGTAGTCTTTATACCATTTATGATATACAGGGCCACTCCCCTACCCTTTTTACCCTCCCTATCCCTCCTGAACAGTGTATAACTTGGTACACTGACTTCCCAGCCATGATTAGCAGAGTACCACTTCTCTGTTATTGCTGCTATGTCAAGGTCTGTGTAACCCCCTTACAAATGGGGGTTCCCAAAAGTCTTCCTTGGGCTTGCCTAAATGCCCACTGCCAGGCTGGTGTTCTGTGTCCTAGCAATTTAAAAGTGTTTGCATGTGAGTGCCCTGTTAGCCTCCGTGCCTGCCTCTTTAAGAGCTGCCTATTTCGTATTGTATAATTAATCCGGGTAGGGTCCGAGTAGTTTCAAGCTCAAGTCCCACCCAGGCTGCAATGTTATCACTCCATTCTGCCATCGCTAATTGTGCAGAGGGAGCCCTATTAGGAACTGTAACTGTTTGTTCAATGTGCTTACGTAACTGGATGAGATAATATGAGATGCTTGTGTAACCTGATTTGCTTTGTGGCTTTCCGCCTCTCTATCCATGGGATATACCACCCTGTAGGGGTACAACACAAGGAACCCTAGAAGACGGTTCCCCCACTACAGGTGCCGCGGGAATGAATGCATCGGCTAAAGGTAGGTTAGGAAGAAGCCCATGGGTAAGAGAGATGTGCCACTGGAGGAGGAGGGGTGGATAGTGGGTAACGAAAAATAATCCTAGCGAGGCCTAGGATGTGTAACCTTTTTAAGCCCGATGAGGGAGTGACGTTTTTGCTCCACCCATTGAACCTTGGGCTTAAAGCCCTCCCATTCAATGTGCTTACACAACTGGATGAGATAATATGAGACGAGACGCTTGTGTAACTTGATTTGCTTTGTGGCTTTCCTCCTTTCTATCCATGGGATATACCACTCCTGTAGGGGTACGACGCAAGGAACCCTAGAGGAGGGTCCCTCCCTCTTACAGGGGCTGCGGGAATGAATGCGTCACCTAAAGGTAGGTTAGGAAGAAGCCCAAAAATAATTCCCAAAGATGTCGAGCTTCGAAGAGGCAAGGATGATGAATGAATTCTGAGAAAAGAAAGGCTAACTTATGAAGGAGAGAGGGGAAAGCTGGGGCCACCATCCGCCTCCATCCAACAGCGGAACCTAACTAACCAAAGAAGCACCAACTCTAACTAATATGACCATTGGCACGGAGGAGAGGAAAACCCCTCTTTGAGGAGAAAACCTCTGGGGATCCAAGGCCTAGGTTGCCTTCCCTCCAGGCTGACGACGTTTGATTTAAGGACGTATGTCGGTAAAGAGAATGGTTCAGTAATGAGGGATATGAGTTGGGACGATGATGACATGATAGGGAAAATTCCAAAGAAACACAGATGAAAGAAGGAACATGAGGCAGCAGGGACCTGAGATGGGTATGCTCGAGTAGTCGATGAGAAGGAGGAAATCCATGTAGAAGTCAGAGGAGCGAGGGGTATCCAGATGTGCTCATGAGGAGATTCCAAATGTGTGTAACCCCCCTGCAAATGGGGGTTCCCAAAAGACTTCCAGGAGCTTGCTTGAATGCTCCAAGCCTGAATGGTGTTTGGCATTTAAGCCATTTATCAGTGAGTGTTTTTAGAGCCTCTGGTACTGTCTCTTTAAGAGCTGTCTGCTTGCAGACATAATTAGTTTGTATGGGGGACTGTGTGTTTCTTTGATTGAGTACCACTCAAGCTGCTGCCAATTCACTCCATTTTTGCAGTCACTAGGAGTGCAAAAGGAACCTATCTGAAAGATGTAACTGTTTGCCAGAAACCATTTAGAGTGATAATGAAATTACAGTTTGTCTAACCTGCTTTCTTTGCAGTCAGAACTGTGTCTGCTAGTTCCCCATTCTAGTTTTGAACTGCTGAACTGGACCAATCAGTGTGGGGTATGCTAGCTCTAAAATGGTGCCTTGGACGAATCAGAACTTGGACTCATAATCTGAGCCAGCCACAAGAGGATTGTATGGGCAGTGACTCTGGGAGATGTAGTTTAGACTTCAGCACCTTTTGGACCAACAGCAGCAGTCTATTGTGGTGACAGCCAATCCAGTCAAGAACTGGGAGGAACTCAAAGGAAGTGCCGGTTTTGTCAGTTTGGAGTTTCAGTTGAGCTTTGGCAGTGAAGAAGGAAGGAGCCCTGTGCTTTTTCAGTGTGCAGTTTTAGTCAAAAAACGTGTGTAAGGCCCAGAGTTCCGGTCTGCAGCTTGTGTAACAGCTTGTTAGGACTGAATCCGTCCTGTGAAAAGAATCAAAGGATCTCTGAAGAGTAGAAACCAGGCTCACCCTGTAGAAGACTGGAAGAATTGCTGAAAATTGCACTCGGTCTGTCAGGAACTGAATCTGCTGTGTGTTCTCCCGGGTATTGTGCAGTAATTGCGATCGGGATACAGATGCAGCCTGCCTGGTATAGTGCTTTCTTTTATATGGATGTGTGAAGAGGTTTGTGTACCTCAAGTGAGCCCTGCTGACATTGAAGGACCCTATCTTATTTGGAGGTCGTGAGTACTAATTCAGGGTCGCTCCTGTTGAATTGCCACATTAAATCCAAATGGAATTACTGTACTGCTGACTGTTTAATTCTCCTTTTCTCTGTGTGAAAGGGCCCTACCAGCTG
The DNA here is from genome assembly GCA_016271365.2 of Neoceratodus forsteri. Taxonomy (NCBI): domain Eukaryota; kingdom Metazoa; phylum Chordata; order Ceratodontiformes; family Ceratodontidae; genus Neoceratodus; species Neoceratodus forsteri. Next base: position 1,751,879,867 of record CM057450.1, on the reverse strand, counting down.
CCACGGTTTGGACTAGCCACTAGGGCTTGGGTACCCAGGGACAGTAACTGATAGGGATAGCCTGGCACAGAGCCATAAGGTAGATTATTAGAGTGATAAGCTAATTAACCTGATTTCCCCTGTCCTTGTTATATCCCCTAAATAAATCAGAGCTGCTTGTTTCAGCAAAGTTATACTGCCTGAGGTATTTGTCTATGTTAAAGTACTGTACTGTGATTGTTGCACTGTATCTCATTTCACAGGAGGTCCCAGTGCGGAACCAGACCTGGGGGTAAGTGTATACTGTGAAGGTAATTCTGATATATGTGTGGGCCACTAGTGGGAAGAAAGGGGGTTGCAGTGTCCCAGAGGGCTGTGACCAAGTTAGTTTAACTATTGCAAACCCTGACCTCTGGGTGGAGGCACCTGCATTGGATCCAGGCCCCTCAACCTGTTAGGTGGCAAATCAGGCAGGGTAGTAGCCCCTGGGATAGCGCCATCTAGGGGTTACATCTTGGAGGCTCACCGCTGGGATTGTGTGTCCTCTAGTGGCCATATTCTGAACCACTGTTAAGAAAAAATGGGTACCCGACAGAAGTGGCTGTGCACCGGCTGGTGGAGTGGTGTACTGGGGAGAGATCGACCCCAAAATGCTATGCTTATCCTGGACATCCCCTGGGTATCACTCACGGACACTGTGCAGGGAGTACTCAAGGTGGAAGGTTTACAAACCCTGTGGTGGTGGGTCGGCATGCTAATCTGCTCACCCACACTTTCCTGGCCCTAGTAGAGTTTAGGATCCCATAGATAGCTCCAAAGTGCACAGACCATTACCCCAGAGGGAGCCCTCACTGCTTGAGAGTGATAACTAAGGACAGTAAAGACCGGGGAATCAGCCCCACCACTATCTGAGCTTTGAGGAGAAATTTGCTGAATGGTTTGCTGAGAGGGAAAACTGTGGAGGACTTGAAGAAACTATTCTTGCCACCTGGGGTGTTCCTCCCCAACACCCTCTCCTGCTCCAGTGCCCGTAATGGTGGCTGAACCAATGCAGACTCCTATTTCTGCACCTGCCATTAGTCACGACTCTTACCGAAGGTTGAGGATCTTCTCTGGCACCCTCCCACCCCCAAGGGAGGATGACTGGAGACCTGGATAGACTATGTTGCCCCAAGTGCTAGAATGGCAATGCTCGGGCAGCTAAAGAGGGTTAGTGAGGAGCCTCCGAGGTCCTGCCCCGCCACCATCCATGCTAAACGGGCCAGTAACCCTGAAGCGACTGCACAGGCCTATCTTGAGGCCTTGGAGAATGTGTATGGGAGCCCAGATTCTGATGAGGACCTATGGTGGAGAGTAAGAAATGCACAACAGTACCAAGGGAGTTGTTGTCTGTGTATTTCTCGGCTGGAAAAATTGTTGCAAGAATGCCTCAGAAGGGTAGTTTGCCAGCGATTGAACTAGACCGAACCAGACTGGACAGAATCCTTAAGTCTGCCCCTTCTCCAGAACTGCTGTTTGCTTCCATTCACGCCTGGCAAATCGACTGGAATCCCCACCCTCCTATGATGAGTTAATGAGAGAAAGAGGAGTTGAGAAAGGCGACCTCGGGAGGTACCTGCACCAACAGCTGTGGCTACGACCGAGTGACTGAGGGTGACCCATCAAGTGAAGTTCAGGGCAGAGGTTGACAGTCAATGAGTGCTCTGACAAGGAAAAAGATATGCCACAATGGGGCGAACTGTTGAGAGAGATCCGAGAATTCAAAAACAGTCCTTTATGAAGGCCACGCCTGCAAGTACGGGCCCTGACCTATATCCGACTGCATCTGCTATGGGGTGGGGATACCACACCATGTATCTCCTACTGATAACAGCTCCAAACTCAATTCCTTGACCATGGAAGTGGAGAAACTTGTGAGATGTCTCCAAATGCTTATCACGCCGCAGAACAGAGATGGCAACAGGTTTCCAGTTAGTAATACCCCGCCCTGGCTCCCAGTGTGGCGCCTCAGCCAGCTCAAACTCCAGAAAGTATGTTTTGCTATAATTGTGGGAAAGATGGGCACATGAAAGGAATGCCAGTCCCAAAAGACACTGACAAAGTTGCATATAGGCTACAAGGAGAGCTTCGGAGAAGAAATCAGTGGTTAAGAGGTGCACGACATGATCCCAGTGAGGGCACCAAAAATGCTAATTCACGTCCTTTTGTGGCAAGGTCAATTGCCCAGGCCCCCACTACCGCCTCTCCAGACTGGTCCAGAATAGTGGGTCCCTCCATGGAGACCACTGTAAAGGTGAATGGAGTGTCTACAAGAGCTGTATTAGACAGTGGCTCCCAAGTGACAATTATGTTCCAGGATTGGTATCAGAAGCATTTGTCAGACGTACACTTACAACCATTAGAAGGACTGCATGTATGGGGGTTAAGTGAGAAGGCCTACCCCTATTCCGGTATATCCGATCTGGCTGTCTTTCCCCACCTCCGTGGCTGGAGTGGCCGAACAAGTAGAGACCCTAGCCTTAGTGTGTCCCCCACTGGACTGTATGATGGTGTCCCTTTGTTGATTGGAACAAATGCTCATATGTTGGAAGGCTGGCACAGTTGTGTTATGAAAAACAGGGTCAAAGACTAGTAGAGCTTTAAGAGTTCGGCTTTAATTAAGAAGGCCTATGAGGCACAGAGAGATGCTGAAAAAACAGAACCAGAGGAACCGGTCGGAATTGTATGGAAGAAGGATCCTGAGTCTCTGATCCTGGCGCCAAATGCCCAGTGTACCTTACAGGGAGAGGTCCGTATCAGAAAGGATGTTAAGAATAAAATATTAATGTTGGATGCACCAGGCGATGGAAAATTGCCAGAGGGACTGCTGGTCAAGCCTAGTATTTTGCCCGCTAGAGCCCATGCTTATGCTAGAAGGGTAATGGTCCAAGTTCATAATGTGTCTGAAAGAGACATTCGAGTAAACAGAGGTTGCATCCTGGCTAATGTGCATTGTGCAGACACTGCAGTGCTACCCAGCAGCAAGAGTTCAAGGAAGAGATGACAGAGTAGCGCCTGACTTGTTTGATTTTGAGCTCCCGCTGCCAGCTGAATGGAAAGTGAGGATCAGTGAGAAGCTTGCCCAGAGAGACCAGGTGTTTTTCTTATGAGAATGGGATGTGGGATGCGTGCAAGGAGCTGAGCACAATATCCGCTGCATGACGAAAAGACCATTTCGTGAGAGGTCTCACGCCTGGCACCTGCTGACATAGATGATGTGAGACGGCATCTGCAAGAGATGTTAGCTGCTGGTGTAATACAAAGAATCCAGAAGCCTTATGCTTCCCCATTGTGGTAGTGAGGAAAAGAATGGAACAGTAAGGATGTGTGTGGATTATCGCTACCTTAAACCCGTGGACTATCCTGATCAGTACACAATGCCCGCATTCAGGATGCTTTTGGACTGCTAAGCGAGACAAGTGGTTCTCTGTGCTGGATCTCCGCAGTGGGTACTACCAGATCCCGATGGCCCCAGAGGACCGTGGGAAGACGGCCTTTATCTGTCCGCTTTGCTATGAATTCATGAGGATGCCTCAAGTGATTTCAGGTGCCCCAGCCACTTTTCAGCGATTGATGGGCGTGCAGTGGGGACATGAACTTACTAGAGTGCCTGGTATACCTAGATGATGTTATTGTGTTTGGCAGCTCACTGGAGGAACATGAGAGCAGATTATTTAAGGTATTGGACCGACTGGAGGACTTTGGCCTTAAACTGTCCATTGATAAGTGTCAATTCTTTCAAACATCAGTAAAGTATGTGGGACACATAGTATCCACCGAGGAATAGAGACCGACCCAAGTAAAGTTGAGGCCTTGACCACCTGGCCACAGCCCAAAAATCTAAAAGAACTGCAAAGATTCCTGGATTCTGTGGTTATTATCGAGCTTCATCAAGGACTATTCAAGAGTGATCCGCCCTTTACTTAACCTTACTCAAGGTATCCCCCAACCCACAAAAATACCAAAAGTCAGCGGCCCTCAAGACTGAAAGAGTGTATTTTCATCCGAGTGAAGTATTTGGGGCCCGCTGGACTCCTGATTAATGAGACTGCTTTTCATGAGATCACATGTCAACACCCATGCTCCAGTGCTGGCCTATGCGATCCAAGAAAACCTCACGTCCTGCACACTGATGCTAGCTTGCAAGGGTTGGGGCTGTGTTGTACCAAGCACGAGAATGGCCTGAGACCAGTGGCCTTTGCCAGTAGAAGATGACCCCATCCGAAAAGAACTATCCTGTACATAAGTTAGAGTTCCTAGCTTTGAAGTGGGCTATTGTTGACCAATTCCATGAGTACTTGTATGGGGCTAAAATACTAGTAAAACTGACAATAATCCTTTGACCTATGTGCAGACCTCAGCTAAGTTGGATGCCACTGGCCATAGGTGGCTTTCTGCATTATCTACATATGACTATGCTCTCGAATACCGAACGAGGTCTGAACCACATAGATGCTGATGCTCTCTCCCGGAGCCCTGTTCCCCAGAATGATTGGGTCGATTGGCAGAACCTGACATTCGGCACTCTGCGGAAGTTTGACAGGGAGGAACAAATGTCCCAGGGCCTTGATGGGACTGTATGGTGGATTGCTTGGGACCCTCTGAGAATTGCATACTGCTGCTTATTGCCACTTTTCTGCAATAGACATTGGTGCACTGCCTCAGCTGGACAATGACAGTATTCGATGCGGCTCAATCCTCACGATCCCATGATCAAAGCAGCTTTAGAAGCCCTCTATGCAGGAAAAGATGTGTCCAAATTACGCTCCACTGATTTGAGAACTGCACTGTTATACAAAGAAGGTCCTAAGTTGAAACTGATCAATAAACTGTTATACAGAGAAACAGTAGACAGAGGGGACAAGTAGACAAACAACAACTAGTGCCCCACTGCCTTTGAGACTCAGTACTGAGGTCCTTGCACAACCACATGGGGCACCTTGGTATAGACAGAACACTTGACTTGGTGAGATCCAGATTCTATTGGCCTAAGATGGGGGCTGATGTGGAGCAACACATTCGAACTTGTAGTCGCTGCTACAGAGGAAGCTTTGCCCCAGAGGCTGCCCCTTGTTAACATCACCACAGTGCACCCATGGAGCTGGTCTGTATTGATTTTCTGAGTTTGGAGTCAGATCAAAGAAATATCAGTAATGTGCTGGTGGTCACTGACCATTTCACGAGATATGCCAAGCTTTCCCACCAAAGACCAGAAAGCATCCACTGTGGACAAAGTACTTGTAGAAAACTTTTTGTTCACTATGGGGCTCCAAAAGAATCCATTCTGATCAAGGGAGAGACTTTGAGAGTCGTCTGATCAAAGAGATGCTTTCTCTGTGGAGTGCGAAAGTCAGAACACTCCTTACCACCCCAGGGGACCCACAGCCTGAACGTTTCAACGCACTTTGCTAGATATGCTGGGCACCCTGCACCCAAAGGACAAGCCTAGATGGAGCCAACAAATTAGCACCCTGGTACATGCTTATAACTGCACCAAAGTGATGCCACTGGATTCTCCCCCTACCGCCTGATGTTTGGAAGAAGCTCGACTACCAGTAGATGTGTGTTTTGGGGTCTCTCCTGATGGGGTTCAAGCTGACAACTATTTACAGTATGTGCAAAAGTTAAAGGCCCAGCTAACTCATGCGTACCAACTGGCTCAAACCATGGCTGCCAAAAGAAATCTGGCCAACAAAGAAAGGTATGATAAAAAGGTGAAAGCACAGGAACTCCAGGAGGGAGATCGGGTATTGCTAAGAAATCTGGGACTGCATGGCAAGCAAAGATTGCTGACAGATGGCACCATCTCCCTCACATTGTAGTGGGCAAACTAGATGATCTGCCAGTGTACAAAGTAAGGCCTGAGAATAATTCAAAAGATGTAAAAACAATACAGAAATCATTTACTGCCCATTGGACAAATCTTAATTGAGTCTGAGGCCCTAGAAGATGCCCCTCTGGACCAGTGACTAGAGCTGCTGCTAAGAAAAGATCAAGAAAGTCTGCACCTACAGAAGCAAAGTTAAAGTGTTCCCTCCACAAGTCCCAGTTGAGCATGACTGTCAGTCCATATCGGAAGAAAGTGAGAGTGACTTTGAATACTATCCTTCTTACGAACTGAGTCAATTGTTTCGGGGCAATCCCTAGTCAATACTGGAGACAAAGCTGGGCCTTCTGGACTGTCTAAGCCCCCAGCTTCATCCCTGGAGCCAATGCTCCCAGAAAGTGAAGTGCAAAGCATCAGATCAGATGAAATGGAATCATTGTGCATGGTTGAACTGTTTGAGCTTTCAGGAGAAAATGATAGATTGGGGCAGACTGGTGATACACCGAACAAGAAGAGTATTTTGAGTGCCCTGACAGTCCACTGCCAGTGTCCGAAAGCTCTCCATGCAGCCAAATGTTGTGGACTCAGAAACTGTAACTCCTGGAGCTGAAAGTGCCCCAAGTTCTAGCCTCTCTACCCCCATGGAGACTCCCTGACAAGTGAGGACAATGCTGAAATGAGGCTCAGAGTGCAGAGACTATAACAGTTCCCCTAGAAAGACTGGTCGAGCTGTAAAGCCTGTGGTGCACCTCAGTTATGATTCACTTGGGAGGCCGTGGACTTGCCTCTCAATGTTGTCCATAAAGGAGTGTATGTGTCCCCGAGCTCATTGCCCAAACTGAGCATCAGTGCTAACTCCAAGTTACTTGTGTTGCCCTCTATATGGTGCCCTTGCCCCATCCAGCCCCAAGGTAACTGATAGGGAAGGCCCCTCTCTTCAGGTTTCATGTACAAGAGGTAATAACTTGAGTTATGGTACAATGTGTATGTAATACTGTGTAAAGTGACGTACTGCAATGTTTCAGAAATGTGTTCTTGGTAAAATGATATATTGACTGATGATTACATGTGCGAGCCTAATGCAAATGTATATGGTTGCAGTTGAAACTTATGGAGGTACTTGCTTGACGCGGACGTCAAGCTTTCCCAAACCAGGAAGGGTGTAACCCCCTGCAAATGGGGTTCCCAAAAAGACTTCCAGGAGCTTGCTTGAATGCTCCAAGCCTGAATGGTGTTTGGCATTTAAGCCATTTATCAGTGAGTGTTTTTAGAGCCTCTGGTACTGTCTCTTTAAGAGCTGTCTGCTTGCAGACATAATTAGTTGTATGGGGACTGTGTGTTTCTTTGATTGAGTACCACTCAGCTGCTGTAATTCACTCCATTTTTGCAGTCACTAGGAGTGCAAAAGGAACCTATCTGAAAGATGTAACTGTTTGCCAGAAACCATTTAGAGTGATAATGAAATTACAGTTTGTCTAACCTGCTTTCTTTGCAGTCAGAACTGTGTCTGCTAGTTCCCATTCTAGTTTTGAACTGCTGAACTGGACCAATCAGTGTGGGGTATGCTAGCTCTAAAATGGTGCCTTGGACGAATCAGAACTTGGACTCATAATCTGAGCCAGCCACAAGAGGATTGTATGGGCAGTGACTCTGGGAGATGTAGTTTAGACTTCAGCACCTTTTGGACCAACAGCAGCAGTCTATTGTGAGTGACAGCCAATCCAGTCAAGAACTGGGAGGAACTCAAAGGAAGTGCCAGTTTTGTCAGTTGGAGTTTCAGTTGAGCTTTGGCAGTGAAGAGGAAGGAGCCTGTGCTTTTTCAGTGTGCAGTTTTAGTCAAACGTGTGTAAGGCCCAGAGTTCCGGTCTGCAGCTTGTGTAACAGCTTGTTAGGACTGAATCGGTCCTGTGAAAAGAATCAAAGGATCTCTGAAGAGTAGAAACCAGGCTCACCCTGTAGAAGACTGGAAGAATTGCTGAAAATTACTCGGTCTGTCAGGAACTGAATCTGCTGTGTGTTCTCCCGGTATTGTGCAGTAATTGCGATCGGGATACAGATGCAGCCTGCCTGGTATAGTGCTTTCTTTTATATGGATGTGTGAAGAGGTTTGTGTACCTCAAGTGAGCCCTGCTGACATTGAAGGACCCTATCTTATTTGGAGGTCGTGAGTACTAATTCAGGGTCGCCTCCCTGTTGAATTGCCACATTAAATCCAAATGGAATTACTGTACTGCTGACTGTTTAATTCTCCTTTTCTCTGTGTGAAAGGGCCCCTACCAGCTGCCACGGTTTGGACTAGCCACTAGGGCTTGGGTACCCAGGGACAGTAACTGATGAGGGATAGCCTGTGCACAGAGCCATAAATAATTATTAGAGTGATAAGCTAATTAACCTGATTTCCCTGTCCTTGTTATATCCCCTAAATAAATCAGAGCTGCTTGTTTCCAGCAAAGTTATACTGCCTGAGGGTATTTGTCTATGTTAAAGTACTGTACTGTGATTGTTGCACTGTATCTCATTTCACAGGAGGTCCCAGTGCCGAACCAGACCTGGGGTAAGTGTATACTGTGAAGGTAATTCTGATATATTGTGTGGGCCACTAGTGGGAAGAAAGGGGGGGTTGCAGTGTCCCAGAGGGCTGTGACCAAGTTAGTTTAACTATTGCAAACCCTGACCTCTGGGTGGAGGCACCCGCCATTGGATCCAGGCCCCTCAACCTGTTAGTGGCAAATCAGGCAGGGGTAGTAGCCCCTGGGATAGCGCCATCTAGGGGTTACATGTGCTAATGAGGAGACCACGGATAATGCATACTGGCTTGATTGAGTGATGCGAGTGAGTAGACATTGGGAGATGATGATGGAGTAGGGGAAAATCCTCAAAATAAAGCACAGATCAAAGAGGGAACATGAGGCTGTGCACAGATCGAAGAAGGAACATGAGGCAACGATGAATACTGATGGTGATCACCGCAGGAGGGCAGCAGGTCGATGAGGTAGCATAAGAGCCAATGAGAGGTATGCTTGATTGAGCGAGGTGAATAAGTAGACACTGAGGCCAAGAAGGCATGAGTATGCGATGTGAACGATTAGACCCTGATGTTATGGTTGATGAGGTAGCATAGGATTTAATTTTAGGAATGCTCAAGTAAGCGATGGAAATAGAAAAAACCTTGAGGCAAGGATGAGGGAATGATGACTGGAGTAATGAACTCGATACATGTGGGAGGATGACCATGGGCTGATGATGAGTAAGTGATACATAGGTAAACCTTGAGGTAAGGAATCAAGGCACAGGACAAGTCATGGTGAAGCAGTCGAAGCTGGCGCGGTTCAATGAGGTGGCATACGATTCATGATAGGTACGCCTAAATGATGACCGAAGTCAGGAACTGGATGAATGCAGCAGGAGGGCCACTGATTGGCATATGATGCATGATAGGTAGGGCCCAAAAGAAATATCTATTGCAGGCCTCGATTGGAGTGAATCCATAATGGTTGGTACGGAATGTGAATAAGAGGAGACAGGAATGAACTTGAAAATGAACTTTGTATGAAGGTAGTATAAGCAAGTAGGCTCCTCGAAAGGAGGTAGACCCCAAGGTGAAGAAGGCATGTCTGGAACCAGAGGGGAGGTGAACCAGAGGGTAAGCTCAGGATGAGCGAGAGGAGCAAATCGGATGATGAACAATGAGGAGTGAAACCATGAGTGGAGTGACTGCATGATGGCTGGGATGATAGGGATGCCCAAAAGAATTATCGAGTGCAGGCCAGATGGAGGCAGCCTGCCAGGAGAAGACTGGCATGAGACCCAATGAGAGGTACACTGGAATGATCGACGAGAGGAAGGAAACTCTGAGGCCAATGAGGCATGCTCGAGGACGATGAAGACTAATGATGAGCGCCACAGAGGTGCAGTGGTTCAATGAGGTAGCAGAACCCTAAAGAGAACAGGGAATAGGTAGCGATACAGAAGGCAGGAGGGTCGCGGATTGATAATGGGTGTAAAATGGACGAGGGATGATGATGAGGGATGGCAATGGAGTGAAGCCATGATTGGAAGGAAGCCGTGATGGCTGGCACAAGGAAGGTAAAAGAGGAATGGATGAGGTATGATGAGGGAGGGAAGCCCAGAAGGCAGGAACGGGCAAGAGATATGATACTAGACCGAAAACTAGGCAGGAAGTGCCTGAAGCCAATCATTTATTGGCAAACAGTGCCACCATCTGTTCAGCAGGAGAATCTGCCTGTGAAAGAGGAAGAATCCGCCGGAGGTAGGCTTGATTGCAGTATACTAGACTGGGAAAGAGAGCATCCAGGTAGGGGGTAGTGAGGACAGAAACAGCTTAATCTAGGAGACAAATGGATATCTGAGAGCTGTGAAACACTCCGCTCTCAGGAAAAGTGCCAGGAAATAAAGCTGTAATAAGCAGAATGCTTATGAATGAGGGCTTGGAGCACATCAGTACCGCATGCCGTGCTAGGCAAAGCACGGCAAATGAGAGAAAACTTGCAAAACTATCACACAAACTATCAGACATACTGATAGGAACATAGCTACGGCAAGACACTGCAACAAGTCCTGAACCAAGACGTGGAAAATCCAGCCCAGTTTCTAATAGGGTACAGACTATGTGGTTAAATGATGGTCCCAGCAGCCAACACTTGAGAAAGTCACACCCAACTAAACGAACGACCTGACAGTCATGATGACATAGGTCCTTACCAGCCAGTTGCTGGAGATGGCTATGGAGCCCAAAAACCAGAGCCTGAATGTGATGCACAGTTACCCGAAAGCAGGAAGAGGTCGCAGAGCCATGCAATAAGGTCAACTGTCATTGTGGGCCTAACTGCGATAAGGAGACTAGAACTAAGCAGCTTCAAGGGCTAGCACCGGGCACAGCCGAGGGCAGAGTGCTGCAGAAAGCCACATGAGAGCGCTGCTGGTTTACAAGGAACCGGCAATGGGGAAGCAGTGCAGGACAGGACCGGAGTCAAGACACAGCCCTGCCATACATTGCCAGCGGTCCCGAGTGCAGTAGAGAACTTGCCATAGGGTCCCATTCACAGCACAGTCTGCATCTCACAAGAAAGCCGTGTAGAAAACAGAGAAGTTCGGGCTGAAAGGCAGTCCAAACCAGGATGTGGAAGTGGAACGGAGTGAACCAGGCCTGGTGGGTGACAGCAAACCCGGAAATGCAGCAGAGAGACAGAGCACCGGAGATGGAAAGGAGAGGAGGAGCGGACAGCCGAGCACCAAGGTAAAATCTAGGACAAAAGCGAAGGAGAGGCAGAACGAGGTATGGGGAAGAGGCGGGGGGATGACAAATAGGAGAAATGAGGATGGAACGGGCTGCCATGGGGGGGCAGAAGAATGAATGAGGTGGGACAAGCGGCACAGGGGTTTGAAGCGGTAGCCAGAGGCAGAAAAAGAACAATAAGAAAAACAGGAGAACTGGACTAGAGGAGAGGCATAAGTGAGGGAACACGAATGCACAGCGAGGAAGGAGGGACAAAGCCTCAGGCTGCAAAGAAAAAGAATCCTAGCGAGGCCCAGTATGTGTAACCTTTTTAAGCCCGATGGGGGAGTGACGTTGTTGCTCCACCCACTGAACCTCGGGCTTAAAGCCCTCCCATTGTTGATCTACTTTAATAATAATAATATTGTAGTTTGTCTTACCTGCCTTCCTTTGCAGCATGGACATTTCTGTTAATCCCCACCATCTTGGTTCTGGACTGCTAGTTTGGACCAATCAGTACCTTTGGGGACCCTAAAATGGAGTCTGTCCCCAGGGGTCTTGTGGGAGTGAATTTCTGTAGGAATTGTAGTTTTTGCATTTTTGGCACCTAAATGGACCTAGAGGGTTAGCTCTAGTTGTGACAGACAGATGAATCAAGGAATCAAATCTTTTGGATGACTGGGAAAGTCCCAAGCTGCCTGCAGCAGTGAGTTCAGGCTGAGTTTGGAGTTGGAAGAGTGAACAGCTCGAGATATTCAAGCAGCTGCTCCTGTGTAGTCACAGGGGACATCAGCGGGAAGGCTGTGTTTGGCCTGCCTGCCTGCCACCATCTTCTCTAGTGAAGAAGTCTGCTTAAAATATCGGACTTTATCTGAAGCTGCTGTGCTTGTGACCAGAATCCTGAATTGTGATAAACTGTTTTTTTCTGAAGTGGAACAAAGATTTGCCTCGGTGTGATCGGCCTGTCAGGACCTGAGACTGCCGCAGAGCATACGATTTGTGCAGAGACACAGTGAATTGCAACCGGACCGTCCTCCAAACTGTGGTATTTACTTGCTTTTACTATAATTGTGCTAAATGCTGATAGTGGGACGCAATTTGGTTCCCCACTGCCTGATTGTGTCACGCTTGCTGGAAGCTGCATCCAACAACCACCGGACTGTTATCCAAATTGTTTACCCAGTCTGGGCCCTGCCACCTTGGCTCAGACAGCTGCTCACACCACAGAGAAAACATTGATGAGAGACCAGCCCAGGGATCAGCCCCCTACTCAACATCATGAACAGGAACGACACCACAGTGAATCGCATGGGCCCTGCCCCTCTTGACCATCCAGAGGTTTCCATTTCGTCAATCCTGTGTCCTGTACTGGGTAGCGTGAGTAAACTCCAGGGTACTCCCTGCAACAACAGCTCAATCAAAGTGCATCATCTGAGTTAATTGTTTTGCCTAATTATCACAAACTGAGCCACCTGGCTCTGGATTACAAATTGTGGGTTACTGTGCATGATTATTTCTTTCCACTGTTAGGGCCCCAACCAGCTGCAACGCCGGCCTACCCTGGGCAATGCTTCAGGCTAGCCTTTACCAACAACTGGGTACCCAGAGTGTTTGTGACTATAATGTGCATGCCATATAACCTGAATCTTTCAGATCTTGAATCAGCCACCAGATTCTTCCCCTCCCTTGTTAGTGCCCCCTTAAATAAATCAGATCTAAATATTTTTGCATTGAAACTGGTTGTGGTGTACCTCTGTACAAACAGCACTGAAATGCTGTTGGTTGTTGCACTAAATCTTATTTTACAGGGGGTCTCCTGGGCCAAGCCAGCTGAACCAGCCCTGGTGGTAAGTGCAACAAGTGTGGGGTTAAAACTGTTGTCAGGGGTAAATTGCAATTGTGTAGTCTGTGAATCATTTAGGCCATTAGAGGAAAAAGAGGGGGGTAACAGAGTCCCAGAGGGCTGTACCCATGTCAGCTACGCTACCACAAACCCTGTCCTCCGGGTGGAGGCACCTGTTTTCAGTACTCAGGCCCCTCAACACTGCACTTGGTCAAGCAGGCAGGGGTAGTAACCCTTGGAATTGTGCCACCTAGGGGTTACATCTGCATCTGCCAACAAGGCCTCCAGGTCTGGAATCTTATTTCCTAGGCTCCGGCCATTCGTTATAATGACCTTCCATGTTTTACAGTCTGCCCTCCCTCTGCTCTTGTTCTCCCTCTCCAGCATCTTCGCCCCACCCCGGTTTCCTTTCCTATGTGCTCTCACCCCCTTCCCCATATTCTCATTATACATTCTTTGCCTGCCTGCCCCTCCCTGCCTGCTTTAGCTGTTCCTATAGTCTGCTTATGTTCCTGCATATTCCCATGGGGGGTGTTCCTAAGCCTCCTGTCCCTCCCCCCTTGGCTAGTTTCATTGCTCACAGCTGAAGCATTTAAACTTCTCACAAAGGACCAAGATCCCCTTCTTGGACAGATGCAGGCTGTCCTCCTTATACAAGCTTGCATCTGCCCAGGTCAGGCCCCAGTCTCCTATGAAGCCAAAACCGTCCCTTCCACACCAATCCTTCAACCAGGAGTTGAAGGTATGGATGTGAACTGCCCTAGCTTTCCCTGTGCCCTAGACAGGTAGCACCTCAGAGAATGAGACGGAGCATGCTATCTGTTTCAGGTTCCCCCCAGCTTCCTGAAATCCTCCTGGACTCTGACTAACTCCACCCTTCTCCTGGTCAAGTCATTGGTCCCCAGGTAACGGTTGTAGCTCAATGTGAGACAAATGCTTGTCATACTAAAACTGAAAAATGATGGTAACTTGGGAACCACTATCCAAGACAGCTCATGTAGGGATCCCATTGATGGTGATGGCAGTTTCAGTCGATGGTCCCACCAACTTGTGCATGTCAACTGAGGCTGATGTGATGGTCTTAGCTGCAGAGGCCCTCACGTGAGCCATGAAGCTGGACCTGCCAGGGGCCCCAGTGTGCTCCTTTACTGGGCCCCTCTGTAGTTTCCCTGATTCTGGCCAGAATTCTTAGTTGGCCTATCTCTAGCCGGAGCACAGTTCTATGGCATTCTACACCCCTTCTTTATATGGCCCTCATTCCTACAGCGATGGCATATAATAACCTCCCAATGCTGATGCCTATCCAGCACAGTGGGGCGCGTTCGCAATACTCCCACCAGGGCACTAAGGACTACAGGGCATCACTCTGTAGCCCTCTCGCTGCTCTGAGCCATAGCCGGCATCCCCACCCTTTCTAACTCAGCTACTCTTCTGGCTAGCTCATCCATCTGGGTGTTAAACCCAACTTCGGTAAGGGGTGCTGGCACTGGGGACCTGCCACTAAAAGTTGTGGGGCCTGTGCTGGGGACCGTCCCACTCACCCCCTAGGGCTCAGCTAACCCCTGAGTCACTGACAACTTAGCTGATGTAACCACCTCCTTACATTTCCTCAGCAGAGTTTCCAACTCCTGTATCTCACCAGAGGGCTCCTCTCTTCCTACCTGGGTACCGGCCATTGCCCTTGCTCCTCCTCTGCCTCCCTGACTTCCCACACTAGTACCCAGTAAGACGGGGTGTTGCTTTTCCTATCTGCTAAATGTAGCTGCAGCACTATCAGGGAGGTGACAAACAGCTTTTACCACATGTTCTGACCTCACGTGGTTCAAATCCTGAGCCACCACTCCTCCCTTCCTAAATTCCCTTTGTAGAGCTCTCTCCACCCAGGTTAGGAAAACAGGCAGGGACTCCCCCTCCCACTGACGGGTAGTCTTAAACTTTCACAAAAGGTCCTTGCTGGACTCTGGGCTACGAAAAACACTTTCTAAGGCTGTCAGGTATACCTGAGCTAGGGCATCAGGGTCTATGGCCAGTAAGGAATGAATGACTTCTAGAGTAGGCCCAGGAAGGCTCTCCACCAAGCGCTTCCTTTTCTCAGTCTCTGAGCACTGCCAATCCTGCACTAAAGGGGTGGCACAATCCATCCACGTCTCCAAGTCATCCTCACTGTTTGGGGTTGGCTTGTCTCCTGAAAACATCCTCAACTTATGGTAGGAGTCAAAAGCCACTGGTATGCCGGCACGATGGCATTCAGGGTTGAGGCACTGGATGCCACACCTAGCACCACACCGGTGATCCGGGTTCGGGAACACGCCTGGTCCACTCAGGATCAGCGGGGGGAAAGAGGACTGAGCATCCAAAGGACTGCTCTACTCTCTCTCCGGGGAAGGAGACTAGTCATCCTGCCTGCTGATTGCCCTCTAGCAGTGGCTGGAGGGCAGTACGGATCAGGAGGCTCAGAGGCCAACATGCTCATATCAGAGGGGATGGAGGGAGGGAAAAAAATGGAAAAAGGCCAGGGCTCCACGGATCCGTGATGGCCCAATCGCACCAGCAAAGTCTACCCACCCTCACCACCAGATTTGCCATATCAGGTGGCAGGGGACTGCCGGCACCCCTACACCTGGCCCTGCTGCAGAGCGGGAGTCTGCGGGGGAACCTCGTGGGCAGACAAGCTGGGGGTCAGGCCGGAGGATGTAACCCCTCTGATGGAGGGTGTCATAGCCCCATGGAGTCCATGGAAGGTGATACAAAGACTAATTTAAAAAAGCCACTGGTATATGACCAGGATGGGGTTTCTCATTTCAGGAGGATGTGGGTGAGTGCCCAGTCCCCTTTCTCCCATCCCCCAGGGCAATTACACTAAACAGTGTGACAATGGGCCAGGCCTCGGCTAACTCCTATGCCAACAAAGCCTCAGGTATCCATGCAGCTTCTATGGCATTAGTACTTTCCATTAATACAACCAGCGTTCCTTCTTCATAATCAAGCATTTTATCCTGGACCTTTACTTTACCTAGTCCCTTTACTGTGGACAGGTGCTTCTCTATGGTCTCCTCTCCCACATCAAGGGGTATCCCAAAAAGTAGAAGGGACTTCTGGGGATCTATTTGTATGCCACTACTCCATTCAACCAATCTAATTTTATCTTGCTTCGTAGGCCTAACTTTTGGCCTAGGGAGTATGGACGTGGGTGCTGGGGTCCTCACGGGGGTCATCCCATTTGGGTCCTCCATGAGGGACATGGCTGGTGAACAGAAGATCCTAGCAGAGCCTCCAAAGATGTAGCCCAGGCTACATGTGTCAATGGTCTACTACCCCTGTCTGTTGGCCCTCTAACAGGTAAGGGGCCTGGGTCCTGCTACTGTGGAGACTGGGGGTTCTTTTGCAAAGTTATAATAAATAGAGTGGTGCCTTCTCCCAGAGTAAGCTAGATGTGGGTCAGGTGACTGGCTGGCACAGCCCCCAGTCCTCCCACCTACCCACCTCCCTTACCAGCCACCCCACACACAGGATACCTAACAGTTCGTTACCACCCTGAACCATAAACCAGCAATAACTTAGCAGACACACAAATACACTGTATGCAGTAATGTCAAACAGTAAACTCACAGATTTATTGAGGGTTAGGGCTAGAATAGGGATACCTGGATGAGGGAATAGCTGTAGGAGGAAAAAGGTTGTTAGTGAAGTAGCAATCCAAAACAACATAGGCCTTTGGGCCAGTCCACCCCCTGTTGCTCACCCCTATTGATACCAGTGTTATACCCTAAGTGTCCCCTTGGGTACCCACTGGTTGCAGGCTTGGATGTTGCTGCGGGTTGGCCAGCTGTTGGGACCCTAGGATGTTGAAGAATCAAAGTTAAAATTAAACTGAACACTCCCTTACTTGATCCCAGGAGCAAGCCCTGGATACTCATGGTTTGCAGCTCCGAAGAAGTTCCTTAAGAAAGGATTTTTCACCAGTTCAGGAGTGAGGGGCTCCATCCAGGAAACACCAGCAATGGGCAGTCAGATGATGGTGGTGGTCTCTTCTAAAAGGCTGGATCTTGACTGAAGGTCTTGCAGCTTGACCTGTTGATTAAAGATCGGGACGCTTGTTACCTTCCACCTCTTCTGGCCTGATGCAGAGCTCAACCGCAGGTCCTAACCAGCCCCAGAAGGCCCAGATGGGAGTGGCTCCACAGCCCAGCTCCCCACAAGGGTCATAGGTGCACTAGCACCCCAGCAAGTGCTGGTGACCTCCCTTGACCAGTAGGCCCCACTCAGAAGGGGTTAGCAAATTCACTCCCTGGCTCTGTAGAGTGCCTCCAAATGCCTAGTTCACTCTGTTCCTGTACTAGCTCAGTAATTCCAGGGGCAGCCAGGCAACTTCTCAGTCTCACAATGCTAGGGCCAGTGGGCCACCAATTTGCAGTTTCTTAGAACAGCTCCAGTTCACACGGTGAGGTACAACAGCCACAGGAATTATGGAACATGCAAGTAGCTGCACACAGTTCCTCATACAGTCTCCGAATGTCCAAACAACTTCCAAGCGCAGCTTCAGCTACGACACAGCTCACAGCCAATTGATTCAGTTCACAAAGCAGGTTTCTAGAGCCTGGTTAGTACCCCTTTCCTGAGATGTTTGGCCTCTCAGAGCAGCTCTCCAAACTTCCAGATTTCAGTGCAGGATTTCTGACACTGCTATTCTCTCCACACAAAACAGCACAGTCTGAAATATCTGGAGAGGTCCCAGAGACAACTCACTCTCTCGCTCTCTTTTCCTCTGGCAGAATCACCGTTTCCACAGCAAAATCCAGTGCAAGACTTGTGAAAAGCCCTAGACAATTATCAGCTAGTTCACAGATTTCCTCCTGACCTGATCAGAGCCCAGGAAAGACTGACTCAAACCCAGAAAGTCCTTGGGTTCCCACTTGAGATTCCAGCCTCCTGAATGGTTGCCCAGCAATGTCAATCATCAATAACCATAGCGATCAGTCGAGGGGGGGGTTAGGTGCCTGAAAACAGTAAACTCCTTCTCCTAGGAGACCTCTTGGTCCACTTTGGACACCTAAGTACCTGACTGGCTCTTCTATAGGGTCAAAGTGTCAAAACATGCAGTCCACACAGCAGTCCTCATATTGTCTCACATTACAGTTCTGATGGAACCTAGCCAAATGCTTCTTATTTACAAAAGCCCCACCAGCAGTTGGTACCCATTGTGCCCCCTCAAACGACCACACTTATTTACATTCATGCTCAGAGTTTTTCTGTCGCTGCCACCGAAACACTATGCCCCTAAGCGGCAGGCTGCACCCTCACTAATATTCATGCGGGCTCATGTTTATTCATGAGCCCTCGCCATGGTTCTGAAGTTAAACATAAAATCTTCTCCCCAGAATGGCCTCTCACCGGCCTTGCTCTTGTCTCTGGTCCCCAGATAACAGAAAAGGGCATCGGGACCAAAAACACTCCCTGGTTTTTGACTGTAAAAACGTGGCTAGGAGCATGAAAGCACCGGCAAGTTCGGGATAACGCCAGCGACCACAATACCAAACTGGAACCCAATGGGGCTGAAACCATACACAACTCTGCCCCTACTGGGGCCAAGGGGACCAGGGTAGACCACAGGACAAGTGGAGACAACACAGAGACCACGGGGAACCTGGAAGGAATGAGGAAAACCGGGGGAAATAAGATAAGCTCCCCTGGGGATCAGATTTATATCATAGTTCTCTCCCCCTTTGAAGACAGTCCTTGTGTTATGCAGCTTAACCCTCCTGCTGCCAGTGACTGTGCAGACACACATGGGCCCCTCTCTTCCTTCTGTGACCAAATATTTTTTTCCTATGTCAAAGTTCTCTCGCTTTTCCAAAGATTCCCCTATGGAACTCAACCCTGCTGCCAGTGACTAGTCAGACATGCAGGGTCCCTCTCTGTGGTCAAATAGTTGGAATTTTTTTATATCAAAGTTCTCTCCCCTTTCAAGAGAGTCCCCTGCAGATTGCTGCCCCACAGGGTTTATGCAGCTTTCATGCTGCCAGTCAGGTGCACATAGTCCTCTACGGCCAAAATTAATATAATTTATTTTTTTAGTCAAAGTTCTCTCACACATTTTTTCAGAATCCCCTTTTGTAGCTGCATCCTGCCTGCCTACAATTGCATCCAAACTGAGCAATTTTAAACCTGCACACGGTGTTAAAGCACTACTCCAGTAACATGTCCTTCTGTCACGGAATTCAGGCCATGAGTGAGAGATAGTGCCCAATCCTCTGAAACATGCAGAGTCAGTCTATAAAATGATGAACACTGAGCATTGTACTCACCGTGTGATACCCAGCAGTGCTGGAATACCACAGCTTTTGTAATCTGTTATGCTCCAGCCTCCATATCTGTAGTCCACTGCGCTCTCCTCTCACAAGCTATGGGTTCCTTCAGAATGTCGGCCAACCAGGAAGCATGCAGTAATGATCTCCTCCCCCCTGCCTCACTACGCAGTATGCGCATGGTGCATATAAGATGGCATGGGAGGGAGAAGGATAAAAACAAAGACGTGACTGCTCAAAGTCCAGGCAGGGGATGGGAAAAGAAACAGTCACAGAGATCTGCCAGCAAGCCATGGTGCACACAAAACTCTGCCAGTGAAGGAAGTCCACCAGGCTTGCAACAGCTTTATAAATGTAATTTATTAAATTTTTGGCAGTACAGAGTTTAAGACAAACAAATGCACAACAACAACAAACACAAAATAAGTCCTGGACAATAGCAAACAGTAAAGCCTGCCTTGTTTCAATTTAAAATCAGTATGATACAGTGCAAATTTAATAATGTAAGGTACAGCGTGCAGCTCCCCAACATCCTCCATCACAAACCATGAACATCATACAAAACCCCCGACACTGAGCAGGTGAAGGAGAGATCATTCTCTTTCAAGGAATAAATGTGGGTTCCTCCCACATTGTGAATAGGAACCACCTGTTCCATCTGTTTCTCCCTTTTCCTCCGGTTGTTGAATCATGTAAATTAGTATTTTCATAGTATATATGGAATTATAAAGTAATACAATCCTCAGTAGTAGGGATTCCAGCTGTAAGCCATTACTTTGTTACACATTTTCTCACCATAAGAATAAGAATACCTCATGAATAACAGACTGTAGCATGTTTGAGCCCCTTTGGGTACAAGAAAAACAGATAGAGCTGATCTGTTAACATCAGTTGTGAGCCAAAAATCTCCTGAAGGGCTTTCATGAGCGAGAAGAAAAAAAGGGCCAGATGAGGGCAGGCCATAAAATATGGTAACAGTCGGCTCTCTCCATTCCACATTGCCTCCAGCACCAGCTATGAGGGGCAGTGCAGTAGTGAACCTGCTGCACTAGAGTTAAAAAAAAACTAACTTTTAAGGCATTTCTAGTTAAACTTCCTCCACATCACCAAAGAGGTGATTTTATGTGCAGTTACGAATGCCCTCTGCTACTGTTCTGGAGAGAGAGGTACATTGAGCTCACAATTCCTGGAAGCTAGGACTGAGATCGGGGGACGAGCTTGTTGGTGACCAAAGCCAGAATGCAAACGAGAGATCAAGTGGTCCGATGGATCACCCAGAAATGCAGTAATCATAAGCTGCACTAGCGCGTTTTGGGAATCTAGCATCGGACTTCGGCATATCCAAGCAGAGAGGAAAGCCAAAATCTGAAAGTAGCGGAACATAGCCTGCTGCGGTATACCAAGGCATGCTTTGAGTGCTTGAAAGCATTTGATCTGGGAGCCTTGTAGTAACTGACAAGGATGTTGTAAGTCCCTAAGGTACCACTGCCTGTACCCCGCATCAACACGGGTCGGCATAAAGGCGGTGTTACGGTGCAGTGGGAGTGACCAGAGCAACTGCTCCCTTAGCCCAGTCTTCTGCAGCCACCATCACCAAATTCAGAAAGGGGTGGACACAGTGGGAGAGTTACACTCTGCAAGGGTATGTGTTTGGTGGTAATCCAAAATATCTCGTTCTGGTGGGTAAGGCGGTAGTGTCGCCCTTTCAGATTGGGTCCGCTGCTGGAGAGGGTCATTTCAGAGCCAATGTAATATGGGTTGCACTGATGCCACCTCATAATAAAGACTGAGATCCAGGAGTGCTAATCCCCCTTAGTCAGTAGGTCAACATAGTGACTCAGGTGGTGCAGAGGATGTGTCTTGGCATACCAAGCAAAGGGTCAGTGGTTTGATTCCCAGTGGGAACATTTATTTGTAAACCAGAGCTGGTGACTCTGAAGGTTAGACACTAGCATGTGATGCAAAGGGTATGGAGTTTGATTCCCAGGAGTACTATATTAATTTATACAGTCAGAAGAGAGATGCAAGTCACAAGTGGGATACCTCAGGGTTCAGTCCTGGGGCCAGTCCTCTTCAACATATCTTCATCAGTGACATTGCAGATGGACTGGAGGGTAAGGTTGGTCTGTTTGCAGATGACACCAAGATCTGCAATACAGTAGGTGGTCCAAATGGAGTGAGCAGAGAGAGAAGAGATCTAGATAAACTGGCAAAATGGTCATAAGAGTGGCAAATGGGGTTTAACGCAAAGAAGTGCAAGATCATGCACATAGGGAAGAGAAACCCTGAAGCCACCTACAGATTGGGAGGGGTGTTGCTGGTAATCACAAGGGAAGACAGAGACTTTGGCATCATCATCACAGATGATCTGAAATCATCCAAGAAGACCACTAAACATGTAGGTAAGGCTAGAGGGATGTTGGGGTGTATTAGTAGGGGTAACACAAGTCGTAAAAGGGAGGTAATAATCCCTCTTTCCAAGACACTGGTTAGGCCCCATCTGGAGTACTGCGTGCAGTACTGAAGGCTGCACCTGCACAAGGACATTAACAAAATAGAGGCAGTCCAGAGAAGGGCAACCAAAATGGTGTAGGGACTACATCAGAAAACATATGAGGACAGATTGACAGAGCTCAATTTGTATACCCTAGAGCAAAGGAAGAAGAGAGGCAATATGATCGGAACATTCAAACATCTTAAGGGCATTAATAAGGTGAAAGAGTCTAACGTGTTTCAATATAAGAAAAATAGCAGGACAAGAAGCCAAAGCATGAGATTAGAGAGAGGCCGATTAAGGGGTAATGTGAGGAAGTTCTTTTTCACAGAAGGGTGGTGGATGCATGGAACTGCCTACCTCAGGAAGTGGTGGATATGAATACAGTGCAGAGCTTCAGACAGGCATGGGATAGGCATAAGGGAGCAATACAGATGAGTATGAATAGATAGGCCATTGACAGAGTAAAGGTCTACGGCACATTCATAAGGTAGAAAACATGGGCAGGCTGGATGGGCCTTGAGGTCCTTATCTGCTGTCAACTTCTCTGCTTCTATGTTTCTATGTAACATAGTGTGGAATATCTTATACAGGAAGAACTGTCCTGCTGTAGAAGTCCAGTGATCATTTTACGCTAACTGTCCCAGTGCAGTTTTTCTATTGATATGGACAGAGACTGAAATAGGTACAGGAAACAAGGGAGGGCTATCATCTTGACAGTCGCCACTCGAAATTCCAAGAATAACAGGGGTACAGAACACTTATCAAGCTCTGCTTGTAGCTGAGAAGTAAGAGGGGAAAAATTTGACTGAAAGAGTCGTGATACAGAGCTAGTAAGATTTATCCCCAAGTAACACATATGGGGCAAGCCCCAGCAAAATGGGAATTGAGATATCAAATCCCCGGAGGGAACACAATTGTCTGTTAATGCCTCCATTTCATTTTCATTTAATTTGTAGCCAGAGAGGGAGACGAACGTATGGAGAGCAACCAGAGTATCGGAAGGTCTGTGACCAGGGCAGTGAGGAAGAGCACCACATCGTCGGCATATAAGGCGATATGGTGCTCCCCCCATCCAGGCCAGGGTATCCTCTAAGGTTACTGCGTTGACAGATAGTTTTTGCTAAGAGCTTGATGTACACAGTGAATAAAAGGGGGGGGGGGAGTGGACTTGCAATAGCTTTAAAGGGAAAGTCCTGCTGCACTTTCAGCAGGTTCCAGACCTCTGACTTTGGGATTTTTCATCCCCTGTAAATGGACCCCATTTACCAAGGTTCAGGTGTTTTTTTATCTGCCATCTCTGGGACTTACCTGATGCTCCCATGTTCCCCCATGGATAACTCCCCATGGAAAGGGCTGCTGGAGGCCACCCCCTATCTCCACCCAAAAGTTGAGGGTTGGTGAGGGAGCGGGAGCTCTGCTGTAGGAGTGGGGCCTGCAGTGGGCGGCATACTGCGTGGTGTGTTTTGTCCTTATTTATATTTCCTCATCCCACAGACATTGTAGAGGTTGTGTCTGATGTAGGATTGACAGAGCACTGATGTTCCCCTCCCTTAATGCTGGCTCCAGCCTGCACCACTACCTGAGGTCACCCATGGTGGTACTGTGGCAGAGACAGGAGCCTTCCCTCCACCCAAGGAGGTGAATGTCCACTGGGTCGCTCAACCATCCTCCCCCCAGCCAGCCCTTCGATGACCCAGGCTTGTTCCCAAACCCAGGCCACCAGCATCATGAGTGGTAGCTCTACCACTGCGCTAACTAGGCTACTTAGGTAGGTTTTTTGAAAAAACATAATTTGTACATATTTTCTTTAATTTGGAAAAAAAAACTGAAGGTGGCAGCCATCACTACTCAAAATTTTTTTCTTACAACACGATAATTACTAATTTTGCAAAAGGAAAATACTTGAGAAAGCAACATTTTGGTCTCATATCAGAGGTTTGTCCTAAAAACTCTATTGAGCATGCTCAAAAGTGAAATTTCAAAATCTTATAATTCAGGAACCAATTAATATTTTTTCATGAAACCTTCAAAAGGTACACCTTTGATCAAGCACCTTCAGCCCTAAAAACATTGAAACAAAGTCCTATACCATCTACGCTGTAGATGAGAGCAAAAAAAGTCAACAAAGGGCCTTTTCTGCATTTGCAACACATCCAGATCTCAAAATCTAGATAAGCCAAAGTTATGAAGGTGCAAAGACTGTGGTGCAACACTAAACACTCTGCTCAGTCCTAACTATACTTGCACTACTGCACAAATATATATATATTTATATATATATGTACACAAACACACACACATATATTTAAGAGTTATGCAGTAGGGAGCTGTATGATGCATCATTTATCTGCACAAGGGCAGTTTGACCTTGGGTAACTTCATAAGTGGCATAAGTTAGGAGTGATGTGCCTGAGGACAAACTGCCCAAGTGCAGATAAATGATGTATTACACAAGCTCCCCATCACATATTTCATTTATGCAATAGGGAATGAGCTTCTGTGAATTGTTAAATTCTTGTATGTTTTTTAAAAATAAAGATTATAATGCATTTGTGAGTTTTTTTGTGCTGTGGCAAGTTAGTGCGCCTTCATGAGAGTGGTTGCCATGGGCGTCATCATGGACACAACGTGGGGATGAAGCGTCAATGTGAAGACCCACCCACCAATTGGTGGAAGACGCAGCTTTTTAAAAGTAACAGAAAAGCCGACATAGCGGTATGGCATCCATCTGCAATGCCAACGTCCCTGGTACAGGAACAGACCCGGGAAGTCAGAGGGCCAGCTGGGTGGGGAGAGAAGGATTGAGCATCCTAGGGGTGGCTCTTCTTCTCCAGAGGGAGGGGGGCTGTGTGTCCGGCACAAGTCAGACCCCTAGCGGAGGCTGGGGGTTTCACGGTGAACAGCACCTGGACTCCTTAGGAGGCATGTTGGACGCTGGCGTCATTACATGCCAAGCCTCCTTCAGGCTGTAGCACAAGAAAAATTGCATCCGCCATTGATGACGCCCACTCCCTGAGTCCAGTCACCAGCTGTGGCACTCCGTAATAGCTGACCTATCCCATCTCCACCAGCTCTGGCCCAGCCTCATGCCCTGCTCTGGGGGGCAAGCCAGGGAGACAATGTCGGTGGCGCTCCTACCGTCAACCTTCTCCTGTCATCGTGAAGGTTCAGGTCTGGTGCAGCGGCCGCACCCTGGGGGAAATCCAGGGGGTATCACTTGGAGAGGAAAGTCCATGGGTGAGGAGGGGGCCCGGGGAAGACAGGGCTGAGCATATGGCAGTATAAAGCATACTAAATGAAAAAAAAATAACAGAAAAAAATGGCGGTGACATATAGTGAGAGCTGAGAAAGGTAGGTGGTGTTGCAGCCTTGCAGAGGAGCGTTAAAAAGAAACATCTTGCTTTTTTTTTTGTAAATTTGTTTAATTTGAGAGCATGTGAAGAGTATGGGGCAGTGTAATGAGTTGAGTGGGCGGTGGTTTCTTAATTGCGAGCTGGAACTGTGTGATTGAATCTGCGAGTTGAAACTGCCAGAGGGATCAAAAGAAAGAAGTGAAAGCTGCTGTTTTTACTTTATTTTAAATATGTGTTTATTTGAAACTTCAAAGGGTGTGTTTGGAGTAGGTCTAATGGCCTATCAAGCTGGCAAGCTGGGGAGACGCTGGAGGCGAGCAGGAAACAGTGGAGTCAGCAATGGAGAAATGGAGCTAGCACTAGAGCAGGACCAAAGCCTGACATTGAGCTGGAATAGAAAAGGTAATTCTTTTTGTTTTACCAGCACTGCAGAGAGAATGATGAGTGGAACTGAGAACGGCAGACTGGCAGGGTCAGTGCTGCAGTACACACTACATACTTGCAGGCTATGACTGGAACTGAGAACAGCAGACTGGCAGGAACAAATGCTTCAGTACACACTGCATGCTTCACGGCTATGACTGGGAGGTGGGGACATACTACAGAAGCTAGTAAATGAAACTGGTGGAAGAAGTGCTGGTCGGTCAGTTGGCCCATTGGTGGGTGAGGGGGAGTGGTGGCCAGCTCAGTGATGACAACAATACAGTACTATATGAATAAATCGGTGATGACCTAAAGGCTTGAATCCATGAAGATTATACTTTACCATTGGGTGGGAACATAGCGTCACTGAATTGTTAGTTTAGCTCATAATGTCAGGTTACTTCAAGTAATGTAAAGTATGAACTGTACTGAATTGTATTGTATTGTGTTGTATGGTATTGTATTACACTGTTTTGTCTTCGACTGTGTGATTGTTACTCTCAAAACTAAATTCTCAATAAAGCATTTTTTTTTTTTAGTTGGTTAGTTTCTTTATTCTCCTCTCCTCTCCTCTCCCCTACGGCTCTCCCTCCTGCCAGATCCCCCAACCCTCGTTCACAGCTCACCTGTCCGCTTCCGCCATGGCTTGCCCTCTATGGCAGGGTGGAGGGATCCCTCAATCCACTGGGATGGATCAGGTGCGGAGGTTGCTGCATTTTCACGGGCACTGGGCCTGTGAGGATCAGCTATCATTCTGCCGAGGGGCCTTTTTCCTGATTTCCTTTGTGGCTTGAGAGCGTGCAGTGCTGCCAATGATGCCCAGCGTGCATATCTGCATGCTGTACATCATGCAGCTGCTCCAACTCCACCCCTACATTACGGGACCTGGCATGTCGTCCCCCAGCCACCGCTAGGGGTCAGGCAAGTGCTGGTCCATGTCCCCACCTTCCCCCCGGGAGAGGAGAGCTGTCCTCCGAATGCTCGATCCTCTCCCTCCCCGGCTAACCCCCGATGACCCACTTACACTGCGAACATGGGTCGCTGGCATGGTAGGAGGTAAGGCAGTGATGCCTCAGCCCTCTACGCCACCAGGCCAGCTAATAAAGCACATTAATTACAAAAAAAAAAAATTGGTGTTGACAACAATACTATACTACTAAATTTGTAGTCACTGATTTATTCATATGGTTGGTCTGATAAAAGTGTTCATCAGCAGTTATCAGGGTCTACACCTATTCCATAAATATATTTATAAAATGGCAAGAAAAGATCTAATCCAGAAGCAAAAGATCTGATACTTTTTATTGGACCAACATAGATGTAAAACAAAAGAACAAAGTGCTCTAGCTTTCGTACCAACCAGGTCCTTCATCAGAAGCTTTAAGAAAAGATCTAGAAATTTCATTGGCTGACAGACATCACCTGACCATACATTAAATATCTTTAAACACAGTCAGCTGCCGAATCTCATCCCCCCTCCAAAAACCGACTTGCTTGAAAAATACCACTGTCTCCAGTACAAACAGAAACTAAAAAAAATCCAGTAGCTATCATCTTGAAAATCTCACCCTTTGCTAGACTGTAATTTAATTATTATTATTCATAAACTGGTTACAATCTTAATGAAAAACAACTGCACTGCTACACTCACAATACAAGGCAAAACATATCTAACAACCTAAATAAAACAATTTACATGCCAGTTGCTTAAAATAGTTAGGCCTCTTAAAAAACACTTTCTAAATGAAACAACATTAATTGTTTTACAGGAGACAGTAAACAGCCATTTCATAGGTGTGATATGCCACTCCAGGGTGTGCATTAAAGGATTTTAATGCACTTCTCAGAGACGTAAGGACACACAGCCTTCAACCTAGTGCCTTACTATGCTCCTGGGGCATGCATTAAAATACTACAATTAATGACTTTCCCTTTTTCCCATAGGGAAACCATGTCATTATTTGCTGTAATAAAGCATTTATAACAGCAAACACGTGCATGTTTCCCTCGCTCTGCGCATGCGCCCACCACACTGGATACCTTTCAGCCGCTTGCCACTTCCTTCTCCACTGGCAGAGGAACTTGGCAGTAAGTTATTTAAATGAAAAAACATTCTCATTTTCCACCACTGGGGGATAATAAAACATTTTTAAATCACCCACAACAAAACTCTGGAGGCCGGCTGAAATTGAAACCTGAGCGTGGCCACACTGGAATGGCTGATATTTTATAGAATTGCTGTGGCAAAAAAGGGAAACCCAGCAAATATATCAAATAAAATATGGGGTGGTGTGTGTAAACTCAAAGTTTACACACACACCCTCATTGTTAGACGTTTTAAAGGAACAGTAAACATTGCAGGGGTGATTCAAATTGTGAAAGCCCATGAAAATATATTTCAGACGAGGCACTGGACTTCTCTGTAGGTGTCAGGAGTCATAGAAACATAGAATTTGATGGCAGATAAGGACCGCTTGTCCCACCTAGTCTGCCCATTTTCCTACCTAACAGAGAAGCTGCAGATCCTAGTTAACCAACAGCTTACTTCCTCCTACCCCACACTAGGACTGCCTTATGTCTGTCCCGTGCATTCTTGAATTCCCCCACTGTTCTTGACTCCACGACCTCCTCAGGGAGGTTGTTCCATGCATCCACAACCCTCTCCATGAAAAAATACTTCCTCACATTACCTCTGAGTTGTCCCCCCTCTATCTTCAAATTGTGCCCCCTTGTTCTTGCACATCTCTTTTTCTGAAAGATGCTACCCTCTTGGACTTTGTTGATTCCCTTGAGGTACTTGAAAGTTTCTATCATGTCGCCTCTTTCCCTTCTTTCCTCAAGGGTATACAGTACATATTAAGCTTCTTTAGACTTTCTTCATATGTCTTCTGGTGCAGCTTCATTTTGGCTGCCCTCCTCTGGACAGCCTCCACTCTGTCTATGTCTTTGAAGAGATGGGGTCTAACTGCACCCAGTGCTCCAGATGGGGTCTCACCAACTGTCTGTACAGAGGGATAACAACTTCCTGTTTTCTACCATTGATGCCTCTCCCTATGCATCCCAGTATCCCCCCAGCCTTCCTCACTGCCTTCTCACATTGCTTGCCCACCTTTAGGTCATCTGATATAATTACCCACAGGTCCCTTTCCATTTTTACTGTTGTCAGTATCTCACCCCTATTGTGTATTCTTCCCCTGGGTTTTTGTTTCCCAGGTGCATTACCTTGCACTTCTTTGCATTGAATCTGAGCTGCCATACATTTGACCATTCCTCCAACTTTGCCAAGTCCCTTCTCATCCTTTCCACTCCATCTTGTGTATCAACCCTGTTGCAGATATTTGTGTCGCCTGCAAAGAGACATACTTTTCCTTCCAGTTCCTCTGCAATGTCACTTATAAAGACATTAAAAAGGATCGGTTCCAGTACTGAACCCTGAGGTACCCTGCTAGTAATCCTCCTTTCTTCACTGTGGACTCCGTTCACTACTACCCTTTGCATCCTGTTGTCTAGCCAATTTTTTATCTGGGCTACCACCTTGGGACCCACTCCAAGGCTGGCTAACTTATGTATTAATCTTTTGCGTGGGACTGTATCAAATGCCTTGCTAAAGTCTAGGTAGGCCATGTCCAAAGGCCCTCTCTGGTCTACTACTTTGGTCACCCAGTCAAAGAAATCTATTAGATTCATCTGACACGCCCTTCCCATCGTGAATCCATGCTGCCTTGGGTCCTGCTCCCCACTGGCCTCTAGGTACTCAACAATTCTTTTCTTCAGAAGTGATTCCATCATTTTCCCTACCACTAAGGTCAAACTAACTGGTCTGTAGTTTCCTACCTCTGTCCTGCTCCCACTTTTGTGAAGAGGAATCACATCCGCCCTCCTCCAGTCCTCAGGTACCACCCCATCCTCCCATGATTTGTTAAAGAGAGTAGTCAGCGATGTCACTAGTCCTATCTTTAGTTCTTTTAGAATTCTTGGGTGAATCCCATCAGGCCCCATTGCTTTGTCCACCTTCAATTTTATTAGTTCTTTTAGAACCTATTCTTCTGTAAATGGACTGGTATCGACCCCCATCTTCAGAGTGTTTCTCTTGTTTGGTTTAGGTATCTCCCCTTCCTCTTAGTTTGTGAATACTGAGCAGAAATATTTGTTCAGTATCCCTGCTTTTTCACTGTCACCCTCTGCCCACATTCCCTTCCCTTTATAAGGGGACACTCATTGACTGGATCCTGGGTAACTTACTTGACAAAATTGTTAACTCGGGGCTCCTTCCTGACTCCATCTCTGACCACTCACCAGTCTACTGCAAATGGGGCTCAAACCCACCCAAGGTTCCCTGCAGAGTGGTCATAATGAGGGACCACTCAAAACTTACAGTTCCGAACTACCTCAAGGACCTACAGGGTGCCGACTGGACCCAAGTCATGGCTACACATGACTCCATATTAGCCCTCGACCTCTTCATCGTGGCATTTGCCCCGCTTCAAAATAGGCATGCTCCCCTTTCTAAGAGGCGGGTCAGAGGATCGGTCATGAAATGGCCTCACAGCGAGCTCCTATCTCTTATGAAGCAGCTGGACAAGTCCTGGGCAAAATACAGGACATCACACAACCAAAAAGACCTTCAGGAGTACCGTCAGCTTAGGAACTCCTGCAAGCAGGCAATACATACTGCAAAAAGCAAGTACTGCAGTGCTGTCCTGATTACCACCGCAAGTGACCCACGACATTTCTGGAAGAACATAAAAAAATCTAGTCGGTAGTTCAACCAAAGCACAAGTCACTGACATGACAATTGGTGAGGCCAACTGCAATAACCCCCATACTATTGTCTCCTCTTTTAACCGCCTCTTCACGGACCTGCCAGCTGCCTCCCATCTACAGTCCTCTGCCCCAGCTCATGCTTGTGGCTCCCTGCCCCTCCGTCTGCCTTTTTACCTCAAAAAGATCACTGTGAGTGAAACTCAGGCTCTCCTTGCTGGTCTCTCTCACCACACGGGAGCGGGTCAGGACGGCCTGGAACCCAGGCTACTCAGCCTGGGGGCCCCCTACATCACCAGACCACTTGCCCACATATTCAACACCTCTCTTATCTTAGGGGTTGTCCCCAACTTATGGAAAGT
Organism: Neoceratodus forsteri; assembly: GCA_016271365.2. Classification (NCBI taxonomy): domain Eukaryota; kingdom Metazoa; phylum Chordata; order Ceratodontiformes; family Ceratodontidae; genus Neoceratodus; species Neoceratodus forsteri. The sequence goes on along the minus strand of CM057450.1, from coordinate 1,751,849,242 downwards.
CACCATGGTTGTCCATGTCCTGAAAAATGGTGACCCTAAGGACATCAACTATTATCGCCCCATCGCCATACTATCAGCTGCCTGCAAGCTCCTGGAAAATGCTGTAGCGTCGCAACTAGCCCACTACCTACAGGGATACAATGTCTTCTCCCCATGTCAGCATGTCTTCCATAAAGGCCACAGCACCTCAACGGCGTTTGCAGAGGTCACCACCAGAATCAGGATGGCAACCGACCAGGGCAAGTTGACAGGGGCTATATTTGTGGACCTATCCAAAGCCTTTGACCGTGTGGATCATCCCCTCCTCCTCTCCTCACTACAGACCCTTGGCTTCTCCCTCCATTCCCTCCGACTGGTTCACCAGCTACCTTGGGGGCAGGCAGCAACTCACCTGCTTCAACCGTACCCTCTCGCCCCTCCTACCTGTGAACAGTGGCGTACCGCAGTATCTGTCCTTGGACCTATCCTGTTCTCTCTGTTCATCAATGATTTACCCTCTGTTGCCACAGAAGGGCACCTATCCATGTAGGCGGATGACCTGGTCCTATTAGCCTGCGCCCCTGATGTGACCAGCATCAATAACCAGCTCAACTCGGACTTCTCTCGAATCCAAGCGTGGCTTGATGGGCACAAACTCACTTTCAACCTAAAGAAAACACAGGCCATGCTCTTTGGCTCCATGGCCAAAATCTCCTCTTGCACACCCCCCCTCAAAATCCAAGGGTCCTGCAACTCCCTCCTGCCAACAGTCGACTCTGCTAAGTACCTGGGAGTCACCCTCAACCTTCACCTTGACCTCACCGGACACACCAGAAGCATTTGCAACCCCACAAATGGCAAAATTGGCATAGAATATAGGGCCAAAGACTGCCTTACCCCAGCTGCCCAGCTGGCCATAGCCAGGGGGATACTCCTTCCCACCCTCTCCTATGGGCTCGTTGCCTTTGAATCTGTCCCTTCCTCTAGCCTAGCAAAGTGGGACACCACATACAACAACATCTGCCACTTTGCACTCGCAGACCCCCATCTCATGCACCGATGCATGCTCTACTCTCGACTGGAATGGATTCCCCCGAAAACACCGGATCTACATCATGGGAAACTGCTGACAACATAATTCAATGACCACTCCGCCTTTGCTTGCCCTCCCCCTGAAACATGTCTCCCCCATCTACCACCTCAGGTCCTGCGCGCCCCAGACCCGCCAGATCCCCAAGACCCGCACTCTCACAGGGGATCAGGCATTTACCACCCACGCACCCAAGCTGTGGAACTCCCTTCCTTCCTTCACAAGTTTGTGCTTCCCCTCCCATTCCACCTTCAAAACTTCCTTCTGGAGCTTCCTGAAATCTGCTGCAACCTGCCTGTGTGTCGCATAATGCCAAGCCCTACAGCCCACCCACCTGCTATGGTACCCCAGCTAGGCTCTGTCCCCCTCGCCACCTTGGTGATGCACTTTTACTGGTGGTTATCTTATATATTTACTAGTGGTTATGTTATATATTGTTTCTATCTCAACCTAGGGGAGGTCCTATACCACCATGTTGCCTCTGGGCCTGTTTGTATAACTGACGACTGTGTTTGCTGATTTGTAATTCCTTGGCTATGTTACCCCTTAAATACCCTTGCTGTTTTATCCCACAGTTGGAGCATGCTGCTCCTGGTTTGTAATGTCGACAATGTATTTCTCCTATGTATACCTTAATATTCTCCCGGGTCGCACCTGAAAATAGGCACTGGCGGTCTAGTGTGCTTACCCAGTTACCAAAAGCAAATAAATAAATAAGCCTCAGTATCCCATCTTTGGTCTTTCATCGCTCCCTAATGTACCTATAAGAGATCTTATCCCCCTTCTTAACAGAGTTGGCTATCCTTTCCTCGGTTTGGGCCTTTGCTATTCTGACTGCCTTCCCTGCCTCTTTCTGCTTTAACTGATAAAGTTCTCTGTCCTGCTCCTTCTGTGTTTCCTTATATTTCCTGAATGCTATCCTTTTCTCCTTAACCATCCCTGCCTCCTCTTTTGAGAACCATAGCGTTTTTTCCTTCATTGTGTTTTGTTGATTTGCTTTACATAAAGGCTTGTTGCCTCTGTGATGGCTGTTTTGATTACTCCCCATTGTTCCTCCACCCCTCCTTCTTGCCTGTTTGCGAGTGCTTTTATGAGGCACTCTCTCATTTTCCCAAAGTCAGCCCTCCTAAAGTCCAGTACTCTTGCTTTTGTATGGCTTAAATGTATGGCTGTGTTTATCGTGCCCCAAACTGTTTGGTGGTTGCTTGTTTCCAGATGGCTACTCACTTCTAAATCTGAGATTCTTTCTCCATCCTCATTTGAGAGTACCAAGTCTAAGACTGCTCCCTCCCCAGTGGGTTCCAATACTAGTTGTCTGAGGCATGCCCCTTGTAGAGCATCAAGAATGACCCTGCTTTTGGATGTGCCTCCAACAAAGGTGCTCTAGTTAACATCTGGCATATTCAGGTCCCCCATCAACAATATCTCCCCTTTTTCTGCCATTCTAAGGATGCCTTCTATCATTTCCTTGTCCATTCCCTCCCCAAGATGGGGTCTGTATACAACCCCCATACGGATTGTGGTGCCATTTCCTGTCTCCAGGGTGACCCAGAGTGCCTCATCTGTTCCCTGTTTACTCTTTAGTTCTGTTGCTTTGATCCCTTCCTTTACATAGAGAACTCCTCCTCCTCCTCTTTTACCCTCCCTGTCCCTTCTGTACATTGTGTATCCTGGTATGTTGGCATCCCAGTCATGGTTCTCTGTGTACCATGTTTCAGTGACAGCCACAATATCCAGGCAACCCTCTTCCATCAAGGCCACTAGTTTACCGAGCTTGTTACACAGACTACAGGCATTGGTACTCATCACCCTCCACTTTTTGATGGCCTTACCCCTTTTATCCCCATCTCTGTCCTTACTGCCTTTGCCTTTTTTTACATTTACCTCTGTTCTGCTCCCTATTGACTTCTCTACCTTGGTGCTTACCTCACTAATTACTGTGTTTTGTGGGGGGAGGCTGTGATTTCCCTGCTCCTTTTCATTGCCTCCCCCCTTGGCTAGTTTAAATGCTTGCCAATGAAGCATTTAAACCTCTCACCTAGGATCCTGGTCCCCCCCTGGACAGATGCAGACCATCACACCAGTAAAGAGTCCTGAGATATGACTTTCTAATTAATCTGCAAATCAAAACATGGCAGCAGCCATTTTACAACAGGAGGTGATGTAATTGAGGGGAAAGCTGCATGTTGTTAATTACAACTTGCCCCTCAGTGACATCACTGTTGGTCTCATGATTCAATGAAATGACTGCTGCCTTGTTTTGATTTACAGATGACTTAGGTATTCATAACTCAGAACTCCTGACACCTATCGATAAGCCCCATACCTCATTTGAAAGATCTTTTTAAAGGCTTTCATAATTTGAGTGGCCCCTGCAGTGTTTACTGTCCATTTAATAAACTCCTCGAGCTTCGCTCTCGGGGTTAATGTAGCATCTAACACCTTGGGGGTGGATACACTTCTAGTTACACACACCACACCATACGTTATTCTGTTTTTAATGCACACCCTGTCACGGCTTATTACTTACTTGCATATGTATCTTTTAGGGGTGTAGTAGTGTTCCTATAGTCAGGGTTGAGTAGGATGTTTAATGTTAACCCCCTAAATTTGTAACTTAAAGCTTTGCTTCTGTTTAACGGACTTGCATGAAATTTTGCATGCGTGGTCTGTGGGGCAAGATCTCTTGATTTAGCAAGTTTTGTAATGGTCAGATGCCATAGGAAGCCCTTGCTAAGCTTTCCACCTAAAATTACTTTGTCAACGGGATTTTCTTGAATTATGAATACGAAAGAACTATAGTTCTTTCGTATTGTTCTTTTGTGAAACAGCAGGACTTTCTTGAATATTGAAACCACAGCTGGGGTCATGCTGCAACCTTAATTGGAGCAGTGAGCCACTGACCCCCTATAGCTACCTATCTAGGTAGCTAGCTAGCTATGTAATGTTTCCAACACTAACTCCCCACCCCCAAATAGCAAAAGGAAAAAAACATTAGGGTTCAGGGTCTCCAGAGTCTTGGTGAATCAGTGGTGGGGTCTTCCATGGGGTTGTTAAGCCTAACGCTCACCCGCAGGGCCCTGTGTGAGGAAAACTACAACAGATTTTGTTGGCAACATGTGGCGAGACATACTTCTCTACCTTTGAAGTGTGTACTGCTATGAGGCAGTAGCATGGAGCTGTACTTTGTGAATCAGATAGGAGGCTACAGGCTGGGGGAGTCAGCATTAGGGTTGACAACCCCAAGGAACACACACACTGAACTGCAAAGACTCCAGAGACCCAAAACCCTAATGTTTTTTCCTTTTGCTGCCTGGGGGGGTGGAGGGTGAGGGTGAGGGTGGGGAGCTAGGGTTGGAAACCTTAATGCCACATTTCCCTACTTTTCTTGCATTAAGTTGAACCCTAACTGGTACAATAACAAAGTTTGTTGCAAAGAATATATATATACACCTTCTGTGCAAAACACTTTGTTAATGCACTAGTTAGAGTTAAACTGACAAAAGTAGGGAAATGTGATGTTAGGGTTTCCAACCCTAATACCCCACCTCCATCCTTCAGGTAGCAACAGGAAAAAACATTACAGTTTCACCTCTCCTGCATCTTCGCAAATCAGGCATAGGGTTTGCCTTGGGGTTGTCAACCCTAACACTCACTCCATTTAATCATTAAAGAAGTCGAGATGTGTAGACTATATGAGAATGGTGTGAATGTTAAGTTGACAGCCCTAAGGTACACTCCACGCCTGATTTGCGAAAATGCAGGAGAGGTGAAACCATAATGGTGTTTCCTGTTGCTGTCTGGGGGTGGAGGTGGGGTGTTAGGGTTGGAAAACCTAACGTTGTATTTCCCTACTTTTATCGGCTTAACCCTAACTAGCGCATTAACGATTTTTGCAAAAAATTTCCTTTTTTTTTTTTTTGCGATAGTGGAATCACATCCTCATTCATGCAGGTCTTTTCAGGACCTAATGCTGTGCACCAAGGGGAACACTCCATCCATCTACAGAAGTGGCACTTGTGGGTTGCAGATCCAGGGCTGCTGGATCTCCAGGTTCACAACTTGAGGCTTTAACCCTCTAGGCTATATTGCATTGGTTGACCTAGTAAGCCAGTTGACCAGCAGTAGCAGTGAGAATGATGTTGTTTATGACCAGCTCTGTCTGTGGAAACAATGTAGATGAGGAGAAACATGGAACAAAAACAGTAGGGAAATATAAATCCCTGTTTTAAGCTTGCCCACCATTCAATAGGAATTCAGCTGGATATTACAGACACAGGCACTGACCGTATTTATTCTTATCCTTGACACTCTTCAAAACAGCAACCCCCGATAAATAAAAAGAACGGGAATAGAATCAGAAAGCATAGCTAGTAAATAAAAGTAATTCATTTTAATGTACAGCTTAACCCTAGTAAACTCCAAGTGTGCGATACCAAATGTGTCATGCCTTAGAGCAGGCATTCCAGGATGATGATGTGTCAGTCTGTGAGGAAAGGGAGCACTCCACTAAATATAGCATGCCACTTGATTTTATCAACTGATACCCTGTAAGCTTTTAAATGTTGGGTTTCATACTTGTTTCACTTCATTGGTAAGGGGAAGGGGGCAAGTGTTTAGGAAACAAATAGGTGAGTCAATAACAAAGGATAAAAAACTGTCAGGGCTATGGTAAACATAAAATGCACAGACTGTAACATAGTGAATTAACTTTCTAACTTAGACATTTTGAGGAGTTGTGGATTTCTCTTTTCTAGTCATGTAAAAGTAATCCTAACACAATCAGTAATAAAGTACTTTTGGGGCAGATAAGTTAGTACTATGTAGCTGACTACTTGTCTCCCCAAGTAATCTGTAAACTGTACTAGATTGCTTTTCAAAAACAGCATTAAACAACCCCACACATAAATAACTGCAACAAATTGCAACAATTCAAAAACGTAAATATGCAGCACACAAAATTTTAGGAGAAAAATGTGCATTGGGAGAGCAGTGAATAGATAGATAGATAGATAGATAGATAGATAGATAGATAGATAGATAGATATGTAACCCCCCCTACAAATGGGGGTTCCTAAAATATCTTCCTAGGCTTGCCTAATGCCCACTGCCAGACTGACGTTCTGTGTCTTTACAGGATTAAAAGTGCTTGCATGTGAGTGCCTATTAACCTCTGTGTCTGTAGTGTATAATTAATTTCGGTAGGGGCCGAGTATTTCCAGGCTCGAGTCCCACCCGAGCTGCAGTAATATTACTCCATTCTGCCATCGCTGATTGTGCAAAAGGAGCTCTGTTAGAACTTGTAATTGTTTGATGATTAGCTGCTCTAATAATAATGATATTATAGTTTATCTAACCTGCCTTTTTTTGCAGCATTGACATTACTGTATTGCACCAATCAGTACCTTTTGGGGAACCTAAAATGAAGTATGTCCCCAGAGGTCTTGTGGGAGTGAATTTTTGTAGGAATTGTAGTTTTTTCACTTTGGTGCCTAAATGGACCTGTAGGGGAGCCCTTGCTCTGACAGACAGATGACTCCACCAACCAAACCCTTTTTAGATCAGAAGGAAGTCCCGGTGCTGCCTGCAGTAGTGAATCAGTCTGAGTTTGGAATTGAGAGCGTGAACAGCTCAAGTGATTCGAACAGCTGCTCCTGTGTAGTCACACGGGAAACTGGTGGAAAGGCTGAGTTTGGCCTGTCTGCCTGCTGTCCCTCGAAAGGGATCCTTAAAGAGTGCTTAAATAAATGGATTGTATCTGAACCAATTGTGACAAAAGCCACCGAATTGTGACTGTATCTTTGCCTGAAGAAGACTGAGGATTTGTTCCACGCAATCAGCCTCTCAGGACGTCTGAATCACCACAGAGATCACAGTTTTGCTCAGGAAAACTGAAATTGCAACTGGACTGTCATGCAACCTGTGGGATTGTGTTTTGCTTTACTGTAAATGTGCTGTATGCTGTCAGTGGGTCGTGATTTGGTTTCCCGCTACTTAAGTGTGTCACACTTGCTGGAAGCTGTCTCCAGCACCAGTCGGACTGAACCTGAACTGTTTACCCGGTCTGGGTCCTGCCACCTTGGCCCAGTCAGCTACTTCAGATGCAGAGATCACCATCAACCCAGAGATGAGCCCCCTGCTCAACATCTCGAACAGGAATGACACCTTGGTGATTCGTGTGGGCCCTGCTTCTCCTGGCATACCAGCTTTCAACCTGCAGTCTCCATTTCATCCCTCCTGTGTCTCGTATTAGGTAGTGTGAGTAAAGACATGGGTAGCTCCCTGCAACACTAGCTGCCAATTTTTGCTTTCTTTACATGAGGACAGTTGTCTCTGGGTTTAAATCCAGAGTCTTTTACTGCTGTGGCCCACTGGCTGCAGTCAGCCCCAGGAGCACTCCGATTGGCTCCATATAGCTCTGCACTGTTAATGTTTGATTATATTGTGCTAGATTATGTTTCCTGTTAAAACTGTCATGTTTGTGTTTTATAGCTGAAGTTTTCTGATTTAATGTAAATGCCTGTACTGTGTTCCTCATAAGACCAGTAGCGATCTCAGCTCAGGCCTTTGAGACCCCCCCTTCACCTTTTTACGGTAGTATTGTGTTTTAAATAGCCCTGTTATTGCTCACTCAGACCTGGAGGCACCTTGCCTAACATCTTGGTCTGCAACACCCCCCACCCTGTTTAAGCCAATCTGCATTTCTTTTTAGCTCTACGAGCAGCCACACCCCTCTGACTTTCTTATTTAATTCTTCTCTGCCTTCTCCTTCCAGGTAGTCTGAGAGCCACAGCCGTGGTTCTCTGACAAACCCAACCTGCCAGACTGCCACCCGCAGTCCAGGTCTGAAGCCACCAGCCCCTCACAGAAACGCAGGTACGTACTTGCCCTCAGGGACTGATTACCTCCAGGAAGGAGACCTAGCTGCCAATTTTTCTCCCACCCACCCAGCCCCCGGTCCTGATTAAATACATAAACCCCACCCGGCTTTCTAGCTCCTCCTCTCTAGCTCCCCCCCATCCTTATTCCACTATGTGTGTCAAATCGTGGATCCTGTTCTGGTCCTTCTTCTATCTCATATCGCATGTCCAATATATGCCACCTCAAGCCTTTATTACTGTGGATACTAATCTGATCTGCTCTGTAACTAGTTCCTGTTCCTATGTGGATATATGCCTTTTCAATTCTCCAATTCTTTAACACTATCTTCATATTACCTTTAACACTGGTACACGAAATGAATTACCACCTCAGCTTATGACTTCCGTCAACATCATAGAGGTGTCACCTCTACAAATAGCAGTCAGAGTACTTGCCTCTGCCACTCTTAGTGGGAAGGGCAAAAAATGTTGGGGCGCGCCCCCCAGGATGATGGCCCATAATGACGTAAAGGGGTTACCAGTATGAAGCTTACTATTGCCACTCTAAGAAAACTTTTACTCCTTCTTCTCCTGTGCTCAGGAAACGTGGAGCTCAATCTGGGACCACTAGCTGCAATCCCATCGCCCTCTGACCTTGCCACACTGAAAGGCATGAGTTTCCTCCACATTAATGTATGCAGTCTGTTAGAAAAGTTCTCCATTATCCAGGTCTGGGTCCTCCATACTCGACCAGACATGCTAGTGGTTTCAGAAACCTGGTTTAGCCCAGCCACCTCTGACAGGGAAGTCAATATCCCTAACTATTTACTATTTAGAGCAGACAGACACTTCAGGGGTGGAGGGGTTGCCATCTATGTCAAGGATAGGTATATGGCATCCTGTCTGAGTGCTTTATCTGTTGCAAATGCTTATGAATGTCTGTCTCTTCAAGTCACCATCTCGCACACTTCAACATTATGTATCACAGGGTGCTATAGACCTCCTTCTGCCGATCTACAATTGTTAGTTCATCTGAGTTATATCATTGAACAACAATCCTCAGAAATAATTATTCTTGGGATCTTAATTTAGACTGGCTATCTAAAACCGCCGCTCCTCTCGTAGCTTTCTGTGACACCCATGGATTATCACAACTCATTGTCGAACCAACACGAGTAAATAAAAAGAACGTGGATAACAGTTCACTGCTAGATGTTATCCTAGTGAATAAACCACATCTCTTCTCCTTTGCCGGCACCTTCTTCAGTGATATCAGTGGTCACTCATTTATTGCTTGCATAAGATCAAGCAACAAACTTACTACTTCACCGAAGTTTGCTGCCAAGAGATGTAGATGGAACTTTGATCTCACTGCCTACATAAACAAACTGAAACACTCCTTGTATTGGCAAGAGTTCTATTTGGCAAAACACATGCAATCAGCATTCGACATATTCAGCAAAATTATCCTAGACACCCTAAATAAATATGCCCCTATAGTTAAGGTGGAAATAGCAAAAAATGCATGTAGATGGTTCACACCATTATTAAAATCAGCATTGACTGAAAGAGATAACCTATGGAAAAAAGCACACAAAACCCAGTCGGCTGCAGACTGGTGCAAGTTCAAAAGGGCACAAAACTCATGTACTAGAATGGTTAGAGATACAAAAGCTGCATACTATTATTCTGAATTTCTCTCTGCCTCCAAAAATCCTACAAAATTTTGGAAAACCGTCAAGGACTTATCTGGTCACACGTCCAGTGGCTCACTACCTGATGAAATCTCCTTAAACAATAACACCATTAATGACAGACTGGAAGTTCTGGATGCCTTCAATAATCACTTTGCGACTGCAGGCTTAGCCTTCGACAATTCCCCTGCGAATCTGATAAGCTCTCAGGTGGATAATCAAGGTGCAGATCCTAGCATCACTGATTCAGTCTTCTCCTTGCATCCTACTACTCTGAAAGAAGTTGAAGACCTCTTGCTAAAATTGGATGTAAAAAAAAGTGCTGGTGCGGACACCCTCGACCCATATTTCTTGAAGGTGGCCATCCATGTGTTAGCCGTGCCCATAACCCATTTATTTAACCTATCATTAACTCAAGGATCCATTCCTTCAATATGGAAAACAGCACACATCATACCCCTGTTCAAGTCCGGAAATCCCTGTGATCTAAATAATTACAGACCAATTTCGATTCTCCCAGTCTTGTCAAAATTACTGGAAAAAGTCATAAGTAACCAGCTGAGGCAGTGACTAGAAGCTAATAACCTGCTTAATCCAGTCCAATCAGGGTTTAGAGCTAAACATAGCACCATCACAGCACTTGCCAAAGTGACTAATGACTGGCAAAGAGAGCTAGACAACAGGAATTACACCTGCACCGTATTCATGGACCTGAGCAAGGTCTTTGACACTGTCGACCAATCTCTGCTACTCTCTTCCCTGACCTCACTAGGTGCTGACCCATTATCTTTACAGTGGTTCAACAATTACCTCTCTGATCGTTTCCAGCCGGTGAAAGTGGAAGGAGATCTCTCAACTCTCAAACCTCTCCTAAGAGGTGTTTCCCAGGGTTCTATCTTAGGACCAATCTTATTTGCAATATACATCAACAATATTGATGAAAGCATAACTAAGGCCAACATTCATCTGTTTGCAGATGACACAGTTCTTTATGTAAGCCACCCCGTCATTACAATCTGCATGTAATGACCTTCAATCTGAGTTCAACCTGCTGCAACACCAACTCCTAAACAAAAAACTATTACTTAACGCCAATAAAACAAAAGCAATGCTCTCTTTTCTCTCTCTGCCCAAATGGTAAATTCAGCCCTATCAGATCCTGTGTCACAGATTACTACAATTCTTGGCGAGAAGTTGGAGATTGTCCCTAAATTCAAATACCTTGGAGTATGGCTGGACCATAGGCTCTCCTTTATAGAGCACGTTGAAGAATTACTCAAAAAATTACGACAGAGACTTGGCCTGTTCTTTAGGATAGCCCGCTTCTTAACTAGAAATGCCAAACTACAGCTGGTACAATCAACCTTTCTATCCTTGATAGATTATGCTGACATCCTCTGCAGACACTGTCCCATTTCCTACCTCACCAAACTTGACACATGATATCATAGAGCTTTGAGGTTCATCACAGGCCTGCCTTATTCCACTCACCACTGCTCCCTATATCAATCAGTGGGTGGAGTTCTCTTCAATTCAGGCATGATAAAAATGCAGCCTTATGGACCCTGAGAGCCATCTCCAAAAAACTGCCCCAATACATTACAGACTGTCTTCCAATAAAACCAATAGGCAATTACGCCCTGAGAAGTTGCAAATCTCTCCTACTGATGGTTCCCAAAGTTAACTCTCGCTTTGGAAGGGCTGCTATAAGCTTTATACTGTCCTCCTTGTGGAATAAATTGCAAAAAAAACTGAAACTGAGGTCACCCATCAGCATCTCGTCTTTCAAGCTCTTACATTCATGTCTCAGAAATAATCAGTGCAATTGTTTCCCATGACCATGAATTGTCATCATGCTAACCTGTACCATTTAACCATGAACAAAGTTCTTCTAGTGCTTGTCTCCTCTTTGGCCCTGGTCTGTCATCGTGCTTTCATGTAACACCTTGATGCCTCTGTCCTCCCTTTGATACTGGTCTATCTTCCCGCTTTCTCCAGCCTTCTTTTCACAACTCTATACTGCACTCATCCACAATCTACACGCAATCATACTATAAAAGTCCTAACTCCCCTTTCCCTCTCCCTGTAGGCCCCCACTGCCGCATCACTTCTGCCGACCTATCCTTGGGACTTCACTTCTCACAATGTTTATCCTTCGCTTGCATATTACATATCCCTCCTAGTACCCTATCTGCCATTATTTGGTGGTTCTCCAAGTCATTTTCATGGCTAGTACTAGTGACTGTCCCTGGTAAATGAACTAAGTGGTACTTCTATACAGAGAACATGGTTTATATACAGTTACATGGTTCCATGATGGACCTGCCCCCTTGTATTTGAACCCTCTTCTGTTATGGCTTGCCTTGTCTTCCTTTTATCATTTGACTCCCCTATTACTGCACCATTGTGTTTGTGTTTATATACTTATTTACATGTATTTATATGTTTTTATGATGGATGTTACTCGACCCGGTTCTAACCAGGTCCAACTTGTAAAAGAGCTCTGCTCAATGATGCGCGCCTGGATAAATAAACATTTTGATTGATTGATTGAACATCAGCTAAATCAAAAGTATTGTCATCTGGTTAAATTGTTGTTTTCTTGTCACAAACTGAGCCTCCAGGCTCCGGATTACAAATTGTGTGTGGTTGTGCATGCTTCTTCTTTCTACCACAGGACCCCAACCAGCTGCAACGCCAACCTACCCTGGGCAACGTGTCAGGCTAGCCCACCTTTTTTCCAATTGGGTACCTAGAGTGTGACCGTACAGGGACTCTACCGTGCATGCATGACTGCCTGATTGAATCAGTTACAGAACTAATCAGCCAAATTACGCCCATCCCTTGTTCATTCCCCCTGAATAAATCAGATCTAATTCTTTTTGCATTTAACCTGACTATGGTTCCATTTTGTACAAGAAGCGCTGTACTGTTGGTACCTGCTGTGTCTAACCTTATTTCGCACTGGGTCTCCAGGGTCGAACTGGTGGAACCAGCCCTGGTGGTTAGTGCAAACAGAAGGGGAATTTGTATGCTGATTAGGGGTTATTGCAACTGTGTCTGTTGTTCATTGCTTAGGCCACTAGAGGGGAAATAGGAGGGTTACAGTGTCCCAGAGGGCTGTACCCAGGTCAGCTATGCTACCAATAACCCTGTCCTCCGGGTGGAGGCACCCGTGTTCAGAACCCAGGCCCCTTAACCTGCACCTAGCCACACAGGCAGGGGTGGTAGCCCTTGGGATAGTGCCACCTAGGGGAGAAAGAAAGAAAGAAAGAAAGAAAGAAAGAAAGAAAGAAAGAAAGAAAGAAAGAAAGAAAGAAAGAAAGAAAGAAAGAAAGAAGAAGAAAGAAGGAAAGAAAGAATGAAAACATGGACAATAATTGAATATAATTGTTACCACAGAGTAAATCTAATGTTATGGGCCATAAATGGGCTACTGGATTCTGAAACCTCATGCAGTCAACTCATTAAAATACACAAGCTCATGGTTTCCTAATCTACTTTTACATATATTCATGCCTATTACACGCTTGGTTGTTGCCCTGCAATTGGAAACCTGAATATGCGTGTTACTGTTTAATAATGAATAATACAAACTGTTGTTGGTAACCGTAGCAAATGCAGCTTGGCAGAATCACTATTATTAAATCACAGGTCCTTTTCATTATCGCCTCCCACTAAATAAAATATAGGTGTACACCAGAGCAGGGCTTCAATCTGTTTGCACTCTGGACTACTCCAAGAATGCTGGGGAAGGTAGATTTTGAAGATAAGTGACACCGGAGGTGCACTTAGGGAAATCCTCTCTGCCGCTCTCTAGTTTCCTAAGGATGAGTGCTACAGGGCATTAATCATTCATCATGCACCCCCAGCCCCTTCTGTGGCAGATCTGCACCAATGAGCAACCAGTAACAGGACAGAAAGGGTTTCTTAAAAAATAATTTCAAAACAAAACTTCAGGGAACAGGGAGAGGATGCAAGAGGTGAAGAAACCTTTTTTAAAGAACCATGCTGTCTTTTGACTTTCTCTTTTCTCTTCTTGTATGAACTTTTCTGTGACCTTATAGCAACATAGAAACATGGAAAATGATGGCAGAAGGAGACCATAGGTCCATCAAGTCTGCCCAAGGGTTTCTGAAACCTTCTATGGGTCCCGGGACCTAGCCCCCTACCCATTTCCTGTATCCTCAGTACCTATGCGAGCTACATACAGCAGCTCTCAACCCCCTGCCTCAAAAATCAGGGACAAGCTGTCAGTTCCACTTCTCAGTGATGTATACTCAGAGCACAAATGATGGCACGGATATTAAAAGAATGTCCTGAGATCCTGAAAAGGGAAAACTGAATCCTGATTGAACCCAGGCCCCAGTTCCTTATGTTGATTTGTTTTAAACTATCCCGGCCAAAAATTGCAACTAAAAACAAAAAAAAGGAAAAAGCAGTAGTGTACAACAAGGGAAACAATCAGAGAAATATAAAACAAAATCATTAATATACATTTATTCATCTTAAAACTGGCAAAGCACACCAGAAGATATTATAGAGTAAAGGATGGATCTTATAAAGTGCTTTACTGGTATCCAAGAAAACTTTTTTAAAATATGATATTCTGAAACAGTTTCGCTTATGTTTTGTTATTTTATTATTATTTTTATTATTATTAATTTATATTATATAATACTTATATATTATTATTTTGCAATTATCTTCCCTTGTTCTTTACTGCTACGCCTATGTGAATACAGATCCTCTACTGTTCCATCCTCTGAAATCATCATAATTCTCTGTGACATCAGGGATCTCAAAACGGGGACATGACAATTTTTTCAGATAAGAAAGCAACAGTTAGATGAAGTCAGACACATAAGGTCTTGGCTCATGCAAAAATCTTCAGTAATAAAGAGTGACAGTTTATAAGCATATAAAATTAATAATTAATAAAAGTGAATTGTGCCTCAGTATTATATGTTAAGTTTTCCCTGGCATTAGAAAGTCACTATAACTAATTTTGATATTTGCAATTGGCCATTAACATACCAGTGTACACAGGGGCCCAGATATTTAAACTGCGCCCAAAAAGTGCGCAACAGCAGGAGCAAGCACTAGTCCATTGCGCCCATGCGCAAGAAGTGTGATATTCAAAAACTGCGCAGGCCAAGATGCGTCTATGGCCAACGACTGAATATCGCACCACCTGCACCATAGCGCAACTAGGGAGGTGAAGCTGAGCATATCTGATGCACCATAGCGCAACAAGGGATGTTCAGCTGAGCAGTCCAGGTGCGCCATAACGCAACCAGGGACACCCCCAGCAGCAGGGCAGCAATGGAGCAGCACAACCAGGGATGCAGGGGCCCACCACCCATGACACAGATGGGCAGAGGAACACACAGCATAACAGACATCGTCCCCCACACCCCATGCACTGCACAACCGGAGGAGAGCTGGAATAACCACTGGCCCATGGATACCAGCAACCAACCCACAGCCGGACCATGGTGCCCCAGTACATCCCCTGGCAAGCTGTGACTGGCACACAAGTATGGCTGACCACCTCGTACCACACCATCCCACAAATGCAGAGCACACCCTGCACCATGATCCCCATACACCCTGCCCAGGAGTAGCACCCAACAGTGCAGGACACCCCATGCATGTCACCACCCCCACTGTGACAATGCAACCCTGTGCACCATGGAGACATGCAAGAAAGCCCCACCATGAGCACCCTGCAGTGGGCGGCAGCAGACAGTGATGCAACAGATGCATACACAGTGCTGCCCTGCATGTCCCCACCGAGGTACAGCTGAGAGACCGACCATGCATCAGCACACGAAGTACCCCACATGCGACAGGGCATGCCCCAGACCCCACCTCCAGTGGTACAGCACCCTGCACACCCTCCCAAGGACACATCCCATCCCAGCACTGGCCACAACAGCCAGCACAGACACACACAATGTAGCATGGAAGCATGCGCCACACAGGATGCAACACAGTGCATGGACAAACACCCACCCATACCCAAGGGCACATCAACACAGGAACACAGTAGTGGGTCAATCAAGCCACTGGCATGTGGCCAGGGCGGATGTGTACAGATGGCCAGCACCCCTACATTGCACAGGTGTGCCAGCCACCCTGTGCAGGCACCATGAAGCTGTATGCCACCAGCATGCTGCCGGAGCACAAGTGACAGACACTGGAGCACATCCCCTGCAACAGACACCAGCGACAGCATGGATGGTGAACAACAACAGCGGAGGCCACAGTGCCACCGGAGACAGACGTGCACCATACTGGTGATGGCGGTCAACCTGGCATTGTGCCGGGTACAGTTGTTATCCAGCATGGACAGCCATCACTGACACGCCAGAAGACCGCACATATCACAGACATGTAAGGGTGTCAGCTGCACAGGCCATGGATGGTCTGACAGGGGTGCCATGCACACAGTGCAGGCCCCGTGGACCACTGCACACAGGCATGCAGTGCACAGAGTACAACACACAAACCACAGACAGTGACTGATCCCTCTGCCCATACCATAGGTGGTTCACCTCTGCACACACACACACACACACACACACACACACACACACACACACACGCCCATTCGTGCACCACCCCTGACGCCATGCACACCACTGCAGCTGAGCACCTGTAGCCCACTACAAATCAGAGACCACCACAGTTGTTATAACAAAATGTATATATTAAAACTATGTACAGTAAAGGTATATACAGAACTATATACAATGGGGGGGAAGGGCCACATAACAGGTGGGGGCGGGTAAGGGGCAGTGGTGAACATATGGAAGAGGGAAGAAGGGGTGTGAGGGTGGGTCAAAGGTGGGAAGGTGGTATTTGGGGCATGGGGATGTCACTGGCCGCCCCGGTCCTCTTCCTTCTGGCGCCGATGGGATCTCTGCCTCCTCCTCCTCCTCCTCCTCCTCACCCCATGGCGGTGGATGTGTCTCAGGAGCTCCAAGGTCTCCCTCCTGACCCGCAGCAGCTCCTGGATGTCCCGCTGGATCTGCCGGAGTGTCCGGCCACCTAGGACGAGGGAGCAGAGTCAATAGGTGTGACTGTCCATCCCCCTGCAGCTCACCCATTGTGCATGGCATACAGCCATGTCCCACGCCCCTGTGATGGTGTGCAACCACCCACAGTGACCTGTCAACAAGACCTGCCCACCCAGGCAGCCACAGCCATGTGGACCACTGCACACACCCACCGCCCATGTCCTGCACAGCACCACCATGGCCGTACAGTGACTTGGCTATGCAGTGTGAAGGCAGTGCCACAGCCATGTGCCCGGTGTACGCATGGACCACCACTGATGCACTCCCAGACATGCAGTGCCACTGGACAGTGCTGACTATAACAAGTTGCGTGCATGGCAGTGGTGTTACTGGATGGTGGCCATGCCCAACTGCCCGCCCAGTTATACAGCATGCAGTAGTAATCATGGATGTAAGGCACTCACCATCAGCAGGCTGGTCCATGCACCACGGACCATCTTCATCCCTCCTGTCCCTCTCCTCCAACATGCGGCACCTCCCCTCTCGGTTGCGCTTCCGTTCTTCTGGCCCTAAGGTGCAAACATGGAGAGAGGAACATCAATACAATCTGGTAGCAAAGTCCCCCCGCCTCCATGTGTGTGCAATCCCACACAGCCAGACCCAACCACCCCACACCCCGATACCACCACCACGGCCAACACCGGACAGCCCCCCCATGTGCCGGACACATGCAACCGTGATACCCATATGGACGATAAAAGTGTATGTATGTTGCACCTACCTGGCCATGGCACCATGCCCCTCCTGGCACGTGCCCACAGGCAGGCAAGCAGGTCTGGGTCCCTGCGCCTCAGTTCCCCATAATGGTGGCGGCACTGCTCTGCTGTCCACCCCATACCGGTGGCCTCCTCCAGGGCGTCGGCCACCTCCTGCCATACTACATTCCTGGCCCTGTCCGGGGTGCCTCCCTAAACAAAACCCCAACATGGGGCTTGACTATGGCCACAAGGTTTGCCAGCTCGATCTGGCTCCACTGCACAGCACACCTCTTCGCCATCTCTGCTGCTCAGTTCAAGCAAAATGGTGCTCTGCAGCATGGTCCTGCCATGTGCAGATGCTGCGCGGTACAGCGCTGCCATTCACTATCATGCTGTCAACAAACAGTGTGATAGTGGTGCACCCATGCCTGACACATGGCGCCTAGGGGCAAATGCTGGGCACAGGGTCATGGGTCTCTGGCGCTCGGACAGCCACAGCACGATTGGAACCCAATGCATGTAGCGCGATTGGGTGCCTGTGTGCTACCTCCTGTAGTGGCCTACTGCACTGTTGCCCCAGTGCACCTACGATGCCCCAGTGCCACAGCGCCATATAGGTGAACAGCGCCGTAGTGCCACTGGCACAATGGTGGCCATGCCATGCATTGCCTCCCGTGCACAGCACATCAGCAGCACGGCAGGTGCCTGCATCATCAACCCGGGCACGCGCAGTTAGGTGTGTGCTGCACATGTCACAGAACTGCACCCTTGGCTCAGCACGTTCAACACAACTGCGCAAAGCGCAACAGCGCGGTATTCAGCCAGCATATGCAAATCATCTAATCAGCCATTCAGTGGCGCAGTCACTGCATTTGCATCCACTTAAAGATGCGCCTCTCCTCATTTGCATGGGTTGCGCTATAAAAATGCGACATTGGGCTGCACTGGCCATAGTCGGTTACTGCAGTCTATTGCGGTGAGTTGCATGCTGTTTGGGAGTGTGGACTGTGGTGTTTGGGACATGCATGGGACTGCACTGTCACAGGTAACACCTGTCATTCTCACAGGATGAATCATGACCAAGCGTGTGGTAAAGGAAGAGGAACAGAGTCGTGGGAGGAAGAGAAGGCCAAATTTCACTAAGGCCGAGACAGATGCCCTGTTCGAGGCCTACCTAGACTAGGAGCCACTTCTCAGCGGAGGCCAGGGAACACCACAGACCTGTGCTGCTGCATGGGAGGAGGTGGTGCGTGCTGTAAACCTGCATAGCAGCCTCCACCGCTCCATGCAGGAGTGCAAAAAGAAGATTGGCACAGACAGGCGGAGGATTAAAGAGAAGGTGGCTGCCATCAGGGCAGCACGGTCTGCGACAGGTGGGTGACAGCCGGAGGTGCTGTGCCTGACCCCACAGGAAGAGCGGGTTGCTGGCAGCATGCAGCGTTGTGCCATTGAGGGTGTTCTGGGTGATGGATTCCAGATGTATGGTAGCCTGTCACTGCATGGTAGGTCATGGTCTGTCTTTTGGGGGGGACAGGGTAGGTCACATGCAGTAACGCTACTTTTTTTCCCTTACAGCTCCTGAGCATCTGCATGGGTCAGCGGTGGTGGGCTTCTCCACTGAGGCCAGTCGCATGGAGATGGAGGAGGGCCCATCCACCTCCACAGGAATATGGGGGTCAGGGTGACAGTGGGCCCACCTGGACATCCGAACTGATGTTGGCGGAGCAGGTGCGGAGCAGGCCCTGCCCGTGTCCCAGTGTCCATGGATGCCAGCATGCTGAGACTTGGGCTGGTGTCAGATCCGTCCCCGATGATTATGGAGCTAAGGTCATGGGCAGTGACACGTGTGTGCCACAGGATGGCCACACAGCAGGTAACATCGCTGTCATGGCTGTGGGTATTGCCACCGTGGAGGCCTGTGTGTCATCACAGTCCCAGCCTGTGCCAGTCAGCACCAGTGAGGCAGCACTGGTGTGTGTCCAGGACAGTGGGACTGTTGCGGCCACTGTGGCGGCACCATTGAGCCCTGGGGAGTGGCAGCCAGAGCGGCAGCATCAGCAGTCGGCCAATGGCCATGGGGGTACAGTGTCAGGGGCTGCATCAGTGCACTGCCTGTGGACATGCCCAGACCTGGCCCTGGTGTGCAGCGCCCACCCTCAAGGGGTGATGAGCATCAGGGCCGTGAACACCCTCAGGGACAGCATGCTGGTCAGGCAGATGACCTCTTGGATGAGCACATCCGCATACTGCAAGCATCAATCAATCAGCAGATGCGGCTTGTGACGGCTGTGGATGCACTGAGTGCGGCTCTGCACCCGACAGAGGAGTGTCACAGCAGAGAAACCGCTCTGCTCCTGGCAGGGATGGACCAGTTGCAGAAGGATGTGTCCGCTGCCATTGACAGGTGGACACAGGCATTCACTGCTGTCATGGCCACAATGGGCACACAGTTATTTGCCCATGCGTCGCAGACACCATGCAGTGCAATGTCCACCCCCCCATTCCCGGCGTCGTGCAACACCATCCTTGTCGACACCGGGATCAGTTGTGGGCATCCCAAGCACATCTGGCGCAGGCATGTTCAGTGTGCTGCAGACCCCTGCGTGAGCACGGTCGCGTTCACGCAGTGGAACCCCTGGGGGGCCGTCGGTGCCACCCCATGAGGCCAGTGGTCAGCCTGTCACTGCAGGTGGGTCTCGGCGGAGCCGCCCATGCATCCGTGGTGGCCGTGGCACTGTAGCGCGTGACTGACCTGTCTCCCAGCGTGGCTACTGTCTGATGCTGCCCTGTGTGCATTGTGTCATTCAGCGGGCAATGCATGGGTGGGTACCTGGCCCTGCATGCGAACACACAGTCCATCTGCACACCCTCCCAGCTGCTGTCCACAGTTGTGTGTGCATGATGATGCCTGCATTGTGTTGTACACCACTGTGCAATGCTGCCCAGCGTCTGACACACACACAATGACAGGCAGTGGACATGGTGGTGGTCTGTGGACATGTGTATGCTAGTGTGAGGTCTGGTCATGTTTCCTACCCTTTGTGCATGTCTGTGAGGTGTGTGTGTGTGTGTGTGTGTGTGTGTGTGTGTGTATGACCGCATGCCATGTTATACCTCGCTCATCCCTGGCGGTGTGTGCAGTTACATGCCCGGCCACTTCCCTTAATGGCATGCACCCCTGGTGTGTGTCCATGTGTGTTTGTGGGTTGTGCCTTTGCCACTGGTGGTTGCACATGGCCCCATGACTTACCTGGGTTGGCTGAAGTGCTCCTCCATGATGGTGTCCCGGTGCAGCTGTGCCAGCCAGAGCAGTCAGGGGTCCCGTTGCCCAAGGTGGGCTGCCCATCACCATTGTCACCGGCGTCCTCATCGTCCCCATCACTGTCCCCCTCTTCAACTTGTTCAGCTATCCCACATTCGTTGGCCATGTTGTGCAGGATGCAACAGGCCAGGAATATCCCACAGGCCTTTGAGGGGCTGTACTGTAGGGCACCGCCGAAGGTGTCCAGGCAACGGAAACGTGCCTTCAGCATCCTGAACACCCGCTCGATGACATTGCTTGTGGTGGCATGTGCCTCATTGTAGCATTGCTGTGATGGGGTCACGGGCCGCGGTGGATGTGAAAGGAGGCGTGTGGAAGGGCCCATCGCTGTAGCAGCCTCAACAGGCTGTACCAGCCCACCAGCTTCAAGCTGTATAGTGATATGGAGATCATGGGCTGGAACCGCCTGAATCGGGCAATTCTGAGGTGGCTCTGTGAGCTGTGCAGTGATGTGATGCAGGCACCCACATGACGGAGCCATGCTCTGTCAGTGGTGACTAAAGTGACAGCTTTCATGTGCTTGCTCACCATGGGTACCTTCCAGAGACCAACCGGGGACACCACAGGCATAACCCAGTCTGCCTCATCACGCCACCTCACCCAGTTCCTCAGCGCACTGCTGCCACATGCTGCAGGGTACATTCATTTCCCCAGCACACCGGTGGAGCACACAGCAAACATACAGGAGTTCCACAGGGTAGCACGTATGCCTGGCGTGCTAGGGGCAATAGACTGCACCCATGTGGCCATCCACACACCACCTGGCCTTGAGGGAGCCGCATACATGAATTGCAAGGGCTATGCTAGCATCAACTGCCAGGTGGTGTGCGATGCCAGGGGGCACATAATCAATGTCTGTGCCACGCACCCTGGGGGAGCACACGATACCTTCATCTGGCACCAGTCGGCATTGTGCCACAGATTAGAAAGTGGGGACATCCCCACTGGCCACCTAGTGGGTGAGTATGCAAACCACACGGACAAACATAGGGCTTGGTAGGGGCATGGTCAGAGGTGACATGGGTAGTGGCCTACATGGCCTGGGGCAGGGCAATGCTGATCACCAAACTAACCTCCACCCTCTACACACAGGTGACAGTGGATACCCACTCTGTCCCTGGCTGCTCACACCATACCGGTGGCCCGAGACCCATTGCAGCAACGCTAATGAGGCACACACCACCACACGTAATGTCATCGAGCGGGTGTTCGGGATGCTGAAGGCACATTTCCATTGCCTGGACACCTTCGGTGGTGCCCTACAGTACAGCCCCTCAAAGGCCTGTGGGCTATTCCTGACCTGTTGCATACTGCACAACATGGCCAACGAATGTGGGATAGCCATACAGGTCAAAGAGGGGGACAGCGATGGGGACGATGAGGACGCCGGTGACAATGGTGATGGGCAGCCCCCCCTTGGGTGACGGGACATCCCAACTGCTCCAGCTGGCACAGCTGCACCGGGACACCATCACGGAGGAGCATCAGCCAACCCAGGTGGGTACATGGGGCCATGTGCAACCACCAGTGGCTAAGGCACAACCCACAAACATGCATGGACACACACCAGGGGTGCATGCCATCAAGGGAAATGGCCAGGCATGGAACCACACACACCACCAGGGATGGGTGAGGTCTAACATGGCACGTGGACAGACACACACACACACAACGCACCAGACACGCACAAAGGGTAGGAGGCACACCGACCCAGAACGCCACCCCTAGCCACACACATGTCCACAGACCACCATGCCCTCTGCCTGTCATTGTGCATGTGTTAGATGCTAGGCACCATTGCACATTGGTGTACAGTGCAATGCAGGCATCATCATGCACATGCAACTGTGGACAGCAGCCGGGAGGGTGTGCAGTTGGACTGTGTGTCTGCGTGCAGGGCCGGGTAACCACCCATGCATTGCCCACTGAATGACACAATGCACACATGGCAGCATCAGACAGTAGCCACATTGGAAGACAGGTCAGTCACGCGCCACAGTGCCCCAGCTGCCACAGATGCATGGGCAGCCCTGCCGAGACCCGCCAGCACTGGCAGGCTGACCACTGGCCTCATGGGGTGGCACCGATGGTCGCCCAGGGGTTCCACTGCGTGAACGCAACCGTGCTCGCGCAGGGGTCTGCAGCACACTGAACATGCCTGCGCTAGGCATGCTCGGGATGTCCACAATGGAACCCGGTGTCGACAAGGAGGGTGTCGCACGATGCTGGGAATGGGGGGGTTGACATTGCACTGCATGGTGTCTGCACCGCATGGGCAAATAACTGTGTGCCCACTGTGGCCATGGCAGCTGTGATTGTATGTGTCAGCCTGTCAATGGCAGCAGTCACATCCTTCTGCATCCAGTCCATCCCTGCCAGGAACAGAGTGGTTTCTTTACTGCGACGCTCCTCTGCCCGCTCCAGAGCCGCACTCAGTGCATCCACCGCCATTGCAAGCCGCATCTGCTGATTGACTGATGCTTGCAGTATGCGGGTGTGCTCATCCAAGAGGTCATCTACCTGATCGGCATTCTGTCCCTCAGGGTGTGCGCAGCCCTGATGTTCCGCACCCCTTGAGGGTGGGCGCTGCACACCAGAACCAGGCCTGAGCATGTCCACAGGTGGTGCACTGATGTCGCCCCCTGACACTGTACCTCCAAGCCCATTGGCCAACTGCTGATGCTGCCCCTCTGGCTGCTGCTCCCCAGGGATCACTGGTGCCGCCGCAGTGGCTGCAACAGTCCCACTGTCCTGTACACACACTAGTGCTGCCCCACCGGTGCTGACAGGCACAGGCTGGGACTATGATGACACGCAGTCCTCCACGGCGGCACCACCCACAGCCATGGCCGTGATGTTACCTGCTGTGTGGCCATCCTGTGGCACACATGTGTCACTGCCATGATGTTGGCGACATCATCATCGGTGACAGACCCGGCACCAGCCTGAGTCACACCATGCTGGCATCCATGGATGCTGGCATGCTGGGACATGGGCAGGGCCTCCTCCGCACCTGTTCCAACAACATCAGTCTGGACATCCAGGCGGGCCCACTGTCACACTGAGCCACGTATTCCTGTGGAGGTGGATGGGCCCTCCTCCATCTCCATCTGACTGGCCTCAGTGGAGAGGCCCACCACCGCTGATCCATGCAGACACTCAGGAGCTGTAAGGGAAAACAAAATCGCATTACTGCATGTGACCTACCCTGTCCCCCTCCAATAGACAGACCATGACCTACCTTGCAGTGACGGGATACCAACCATCTGGAATCCACCACCCGGAACACCCTCAATGGCACAACGCTGCATGCTGCCAGCAACCCTCTCCTCCTGTGGGGTCAGGCATAGCACCTCCAGCTGTCCCCCACCTGTCGCAGATCATGCTGCCCTGATGGCAGCCACCTTCTCCTTAATCCTCCTCCTGTCTGTGCCCATCTTCTTCTTGCACTCCTGCACGGAGCGCTGGTGGCTGCCATGCAGGTTCACAGCACGCGCCACTTCCTCCCATGCAGCAGCACGGGCCTGTGGTGTTCCCTGGCGTCTGCTGAGAAGTGGCTCCTGGTCCAGGTAGGCCTCAAACAGGGCATCCATCTCGGCCTTTGTGAAATTCGGCCTCCTTCTCCTCCCACAACTCTGTTCCTCTTCTCCCACAACTCACTCGGTCATGATTCAGCCTGTGAGAATGACAGTTGTTACCTGTGACTGTGCAGTCCCATGCATGTCCCAAAATCCACAGTCCACACTCCCAAACAGCATGCAACTCACCAATAGACTGCAGTAACCGACTATGGCCAGTGCAGCCCAATGTCGCACTTTTATAGCGCAACCCATGCAAATGAGGCGAGGCGCAACTTTAAGTGGATGCAACTTGCAGTGCTGTGCCATTGAATGGCTGATTAGCTGATTTGCATATGACGGCTGAATATTGCGCTTTTGCGGTTTGCGCAATTTTGTTGAACGTGCTGAGCCAAGGGCGCAGTTCTGTGACATGCGCAGTACACACCTAACTGCACATGCCCGGGTTGATGACGCAGGTGGTTGCCATGCTGCTGATGTGCTGTGCACGGGAACAATGCAGGGCACGGCCACCATTGTGCCAGTGGCGCTACAGCGATGTTCACCTATATGGCGCTGTGGCACTGGGGCATCGTAGGCGCACTGGGGCAAAAGCACTGTAGGCCACTACTGGAGGTGGCACACAGGCACCAAATCGCGCTACACGCATTGGGTTCCAATCGTGCTGTGGCTGTCCGTGTGCCAGAGACCCTTGACCCTGTGCCCAACCTTTGCCCCCCTAGGCACCATGCGTCAGGCATGGGTGCACCACTATCATGCTGTTCGGTGACAGCACGATAGGGAATGGCAGCGCTGTACTGCACAGCATTTGCACAAGGCGGAACCGTGCTGCAGAGCGCCATTTTGACCCTACCGAGCAAGAGAGATGGCGCGGAGGAGAGCTGCCCATTGGAGCCAGATAGAAATGGCAAATTTTGTTGCCATTGTGGAGCCACTTGTTGGCCCACTGTTTGGTGAGGCACCCCTGGACAGGTCCAGGAGTCAGGCGTGGCAGGAGGTGGTCGATGCCCTGGAGGAGGCCACAGGAATGGGGTGGATGGCAGAGCAGTGCCACCACAGATATGGGGACCTGAGGTGGAGGGACCCAGACCTGCTTGCCCACCTGCGGGGCACATACCAGGAGGGGCACAGTGCCACGGCCAGGTAGGTGTAACGTCCATACACTTTTATCTTCCATATGGGTATCACGGTTGCATGTGTCCGGAACATGGGGGGGTGTCCGGTGTTAGCTGTGGTGGTGTTATCAGGGTGTGGGGTAGGTGGGTCTGGCTGTGTGGGATTGCACACACATGAGGGCAGGGGGACTTTGCTACAGGATTGTACTGATGTTCCTCTCTCCATGTTTGCATCTTAGGGCCAGAAGAGCGACGGCTGGTGAGGGAGAGGAGGCGCCAGCTGGAAGACCATCACTCCAGGAGGGGTGAAGGTCCACAAAGGCAGAGGGACCAGCCTGATGATGGTGAGTGCCTTACATCCATGATTGCTATTGCATGCTGTGTAATAGGGCAGACAGCGGTACATGGCCACCATCCATTGACACCACTGCCATGCACGCAACTTGTTACAGTCAGCACTGTCCAGTGGCACTGCATGTCTGGGAGTGCGTCAATGGTGGTCCATGCGTGCACCGGGTACATGGCTGTAACACTGCCTTTGCACCACATAGCCATGTCACTAAACAGCCAAGGTGGTGCTGTGCAGGACTTGGCCAGTGGGTGTGTGCAGTGGTCCGCATGGCTGTGTGTGCTTGGGTGGGCAGGTCTTGTGGACACGATCACTGTGGGTGGTCACACACCATCACAGAGGCGTGTCCAACGGCCGTATGCCATGCACAGTGGGTGGGCTGTATGGGGCTGTGCATTCACACCTACTGACTCTGCTCCCTTGTCCTAGGTGGATGGCAGCTGCAGGTGGTCAGGGAGGTGCTGCAGGAGATACTGACTGTTGCCAGAGCATCACTGGAAATCCTGCAAAGGATCGAGAGGCTGGGGGTCAGGCAGCGTAATGGCAGGAGGAGCAGCCGGAGCGGGGAGTGGGGCTCCCACTGAGCTTCACAATGCCCCTGATTTCCCCTACCTCCCTGGACCCACCCTCACACCCCTCCTTCCCTCTACCATTTGTTCGCCCCTGCCCCTTACCCACCCCCATCTTGTTTGTGGCCCTCCCCAAACTGTTGTAAATATTTGTACATAGTTTTGTTTGATGTTTTTAAATACATTTCTTTTGATATGACTACTGTGGTGGTCTCTGATTTGCAGTGGGCTATAGGTGCTCAGCTGCAGTGGTGTTCATGGTGTCAGGGGTGGTGCAGTCATGGGCATGTGTGTGTGGCCATGGGGAAGTGATTATGGTGTGGGAGTAGCTATCAGTCACTGTCTGTGGTGTGTGTGTTGTTCCTGTGCACTGGATGACTGTGTGCAGTGGTCCATGGTGCATGCTGTGTGTCCATGGTGCACCTGTCAGCCCATCCATGGCCTGTGCAGCTGACACCCTTGCATGTCTGTGACCTGCACGGTCCACTGGCATGTCAGTGGTGGCTGTCCATGCAGGACAGCCATTGTACCCGTCACAATGCTGGGTTGCCTCCTGTCACTGGTGTGGTGCATGTCTGCCTCAGGTGACACTGTGGCCTCTGCTGTTGTTGTCCCACCTCCATGCTGTGGCTTGTGTGTGTTGCAGGGGAATTGCACCACTGTCTGTGACTTGTGCTCCGGGCAAATGCTGGTGGCGTACAGCTCCACAGTGCCTGCGCAGGGTGGCTGGCACACCTGTGCCATGTAGGAGCACTGGCCGTGTGTACATGGTTTCCATGGCCCCACGCTGGGGGCTTGGTTGCCCCACTACTGCGTTCCTGTGTTGGTGTGCCCTTGGGTATGGGTGGGTGTTTGTCCATGCACTTTGTTGCATCCAGTGTGGGGCATGCTTCCATGCACCACTGTGGGTGTCTGCACTGGCTCTTGTGGCCAGTGCTGGGTTGGGGTGTGTCCTTGGGAGGGTGTGCAGGGTGCTGTACCACTGGTGGTGGGGTCCGGGGCATGTCCTGTCATGTGTGGGGTACCTCGTGTGCTGACGCATGGTCGGTCTCTCAGCTGTACCTCGGGGGGGGCTGTGCATGGTGGCACTGTGTATGCCGTTGTTGCATTGCTGTGTGCTGCCACCCACTGATGGGTGCTTGTGGTGGGGCTGTCTTGCATGGTTCTGTGGTGCACAGGGTTGCATTGTCACAGTGGGGGTGGTGGCATGCATGGGGTATCCTGCACTGGTGGACGCTGCTCCTGGGCAGGGTGTCTGGGGATCACGGTGCAGGGTGTGCTCTGCATTGGTGGGATGGTGTGGCATGGGGTGGTCGGCCCTCCTTGTGTGCCAGTCACAGCTTGCCAGGGGGTGTGATGGGGCACCATGGCCCAGCTGTGGGTTGGTTGCTGGTCTCCATGGGCCAGTGGTTATTCCAGCCCTCCCCCAGTTGTGCAGTGCATGGGGTGTGGGGGGACGATGTCTGTTCTGCTGTGTGTTCCTCTGCCCATCTGTGGCATTGGTGATGGGCCCCTGCATCCCTGGTTGTGCTGTTGCATTGCTGCCCTGCTGCTGGGGGCATCCCTGGTTGCGCTATGGCGCATCTGGACTGCTCAGCTGAACATCCCTTGTTGTGCTATGGTGCATCAGTTATGCTGAGCTTCCCCTCCCTAGTTGAGCTATGGCACAGGTGGTGCGATATTCAGTCGTCAGCTGTAGGCACATCTTGGCCAGCGCAGTTTTTGAATATTGCACCTCTTGCACATAGGTGCAATGGACTTGCGCTTGCGCCTGCTGTTGTACACTTTCTGGGTGCAGTTTGAATATCCAGGCCATAGAATTTGATGGCAGATAAGGACTGCTTGGCCCACCTAGTCTGCCCATTTTCCTACCTGATGGATAAGCTGCAGATCCTAGTTAACCAACAGCATGCTTCCTCCTACCCCTCCAGGACTGCCTTATGTCTGTCCCATGCATTCTTGACATCCCTCACTGTTGCTGACTCCAAGACCCCCTCAGGAAGGCTGTTCCATGCATCCACAACCTTCTCCATGAAAAAATACTTCCTCACATTACCTCTGAGCCACCCCCCTCTATCTTCAAATTGTGCCCCCTTGTTTTTGCACATCTCTTTTTCTGAAAGATACTACCCTCTTGGACTTTGTTGATTCCCTTGAGATACTTGAAAGTTTCTATCATGTCCCCCCTTCCTTCTTTCCTCAAGGGTATATATATTATGCTCCTTTAGTCTCTATTCGTATGTCTTCTGGTGCAGACCCTGCACCATTTTGGTTGCCCTCCTCTGGACAGCCTCCACTCTGTCTATGTCTTTGTGGAGATGGGGTCTCCAGAACTGCACACAGTACTCCAGATGGGGTCTCACCAACTGTCTGTACAGAGGGATAACAACTTCCTGGTTTTTTACTGTTGATGCCTCTCCCTATACATCTCAGTATCCCCCAGCATTCCTTACTGCCTTCTCACATTGCTTGCCCACCTTTAGGTCATCTGATATAATTACCCCCAGGTCCCTTTCCATTTTTTTGTTGTCATTATCTCACTCCTCCCCCAGTGTGTACTCTTCCTCTGGTTTTGTTTCCCAGGTGCGTTACCTTGCACTTCTTTGCGTTGAATCTAAGCTGCCATACATCTGACCATTCCTCCAGCCTTGCCAAGTCCTTTCTCATCCTTTCCACGCCATCTTGTATATCAACCCTGTTGCAGATATTTGTGTCATCTGCAAAGAGACATATCTTTCCTTTCAGTTCCTCTGCAACGTCACTTATAAAAACATTAAAAAGGACCAGTACCAGTACTGAACCTTGCGGTACCCCACTAGTAACCCTCCCTTCTTCACTGTGGAATCCGTTTACTACTATCTTTTGCTTTCTGTTGTCTAGCCAAATTTTTATCTAGGATACCACCTTGGGACCCACTCCAAGGTTGGCTACCTTGTATATTAATCTTTTGTGTGGGACTGTATCAAATGCCTTGCTAAAATCTAGGTTGGCCATGTCCACAGCCCCTTCCTGGTCTACTACTTTGGTCACCCAGTCAAAGAAATCTATTAGATTTGTCTGACATGACCTTCCCGCTGTGAATCCATGCTGCCTTGGGTCCTGTGCCCCACTGGCCTCTCGGTACTCAACAATTCTTTCCTTCAGAAGTGATTCCATCATTTTCCCTACCACTGAGGTCAAACTAACTGGCCTGTAGTTTCCTGCCTCTGCCCTGCTCCCACTTTTACAAAGAGGAATCACATCCGCCCTCCTCCAATACTCAGGTACCACCCCACCTTCCCATGATTTGTTAAAGAGAGTAATCAGTGGTGTCACTAGTTCTACCCTTAGTTCTTTTAGAATTCTTGGGTGAATCCTATCAGGCCCCATTGCTTTGTCCATCTTTCAGAACCCTTTCTTCTGTGAATGGACTGGTATCGACCCCTGTATCCAGAGTGTTTCTCTTGTTTGGTTTAGGTACCTCCCCTACTCTTCCTTTGTGAATACTGAGCAGAAATACTCGTTCAGTATCCCTGCTTTTTCACTGTTACCCTCTGCCCACATTCCCTTCCCTTTATTAAGCCTCAGTATCCCTCCCTTGGTCTTTCTTCGCTCCCTAATGTTTCTATAAAAGGTTTTATTCCCCTTCTTAACAGAGTTGGCTATCCTTTCCTCGGTTTGGGCCTTTGCTATTCTGACTGCCTTCCCAGCCTCTTTCTGCTTTAACTGATAAAGTTCTCTGTTCTGCTCCTTCTGTGTTTCCTTATATTTCCTGAATGCTATCCTTTTCTCCTTAACCTTCCCTGCCCCTTCTTCTGAGAACCATAGCGGTTTTTTTCCTTCATTGCATTTTGTTGAATTGCTTCACACAAAGGCTTGTTGCCTCTGTGATGGCTGTTTTGATTACTCGCCATTGTTCCTCCACCCCTCCTTCTTGCCTGTTTGCTAGTGCTTTTCTGAGGCACTCTCTCATTTTCCCAAAGTTAGCCCTCATAAAGTCCAATACTTTTGCTTTTGTATGGCTTGACTCTATGGCTGTGTTTATCGTGAACCAAACTGTTTGGTGGTCGCTTGTTCCCAAATGGCTACCCACTTCTAAATCAAAGATTCTTTCTCCATCCTCATTTAGCAATACCAGGTCTAAGATTGCTCCCTCCTGAGTGGGTTCCAATACTAGCTGTCTGAGGCATGCGCCTTGTAGGGCATCGAGAATGACCCTGCTCTTGGATGTGCCTGCAGCAAAGGTGCTCCAGTTAACATCTGGCATATTCAGGTCCCCCATCAACAATATCTCCCCTTTTTCTGCCATTCTAAAGATGCCTTCTATCATTTCCTTGTCCATTCCCTTCCTCTGAGATGGAGATCTGTATTTTATTTTATTTTTTTTATTTATTGGATACAATCGGAATTACAATCCTTTGAGTCACAGACTCTGTTGCAAAGGCTCCACGTCGGTTACAGAGGGTGGAGGGTAAACAAATTCAGAGAACGCACATTAAATAAGCAGAAATATGCAAAACAGTACTGCAAGTGCAGTCCAGGCTTAATCTTAGTTAACTGGTGATAGTAGTAGGCAGTGATTCTAGATAACCCTTGTCTAAGACATGTATAATACTATGTATACAACCCCCATGCAATTTCGATGCCATTTCTTGTCTCCAATGTGACCCAGAGTGCCTCATCTGCTCCCTGTTTACTCTTTAGTTCTGTTGCTTTGATCTCTTCCCTTACATAGAGAGCTACTCCTCCTCCTCCTCTTTTACCCTCCCTGTCCCTCCTGTAGATTGTGTATCCTGGTATGTTGACATCCCAGTCATGGTTCTCTGTGTACCATGTTTCTGTGACTGCCACAATATCCAGGCATCCCTCTTCCATCAAGGTCACTAGTTCAGGGAGGTTGCTACACAGACTACAGGCATTGGTACTCATCACCCTCCATTTTTTGATGTTCTTACCCCTTTTAACCCAATCCCTGTCCTTATTGCCTTTGCCTATTTTTGCATTTACCTCTGTCCTGCTCCCTAATGACTTCTCTACCTTGGTGTTTACCTCACTAATTACCATGTTTTGTGGGGGGGGGGAGGCTGGGATTTCCCTGCTCCTTTTCAGTGCCTCTCCCCTTGACTAGTTTAAATGCTTACCAATGAAGCATTTAAACCTATCACTTAGGATCCTGGTCCCCCCCCGGACAGATGCAGACCATCACGCCAGTATAGGTCTGCATCCCTCTAGGTGGCTCCCCAGTCCCCATGAAGCCAAAACCCTGAGCTCCACACCAGTTTTTCAACCATTCATTGAATTCCATGGTATGGAGTACCCTAGCATCACCCTTGCCAATGCCTGGCAGCACCTCCAAGAAGGTTACTGTATGCGCTACTGGTCTAAGGCCCTTCCCCAACTCTACAAACTCCTCTTGCACTGCTCTGATCTCATTCTGAGCCAGGTCATTTTGTCCCTAGGTGGACAATGACATCCAGCTCCCTTCCTTGTGCAGCTACTCCCATGATCCTGAGGATTTGCTTTCTGTCCCTCCAAGCCATGGCACCAGGCAGGCACCTTACCTCCCTCTCCCCTTTCTCCCCCACTTCTACCCCCCCTAATGATTGAGTCCCCCACCAAATGCTGTTTCCTTCCCCTGTGGGGTCCTGTGCCACCCTCCTGTGGGTCTCCTTTGTGGAGGTTCCCAGCATCCTCCATGGTCTCCACTGCCGGTGCCTCCATAGAGAAACCACTATCCACCAGAACAGCGTATGAATTGTGGAGAGATACAGCTGGAGGGATGCACCTCTGTTCCACCACCCTCTCCCTCCATGAGCCCACCTTGGTTCAGACACTCCTCTTTCTTGGCAACCTCTGAGGTAGCAGTGGTGGCCCTGGTGGTCCCTGTGTGGGGGAGGAGGTTTTTCGAATCCTAGCCAGGTCAGCCTGGAGATGGGCAACCTCCTCCCTCAGACCAGAGAGGTGCCTGCAAATAGGGCAGCATCGTAGCCTCCTGAATGTCTCCCGGAACACTGCTGCCCCACAGCCACTGCACTGCACCACTCCCATCATGTCTTATTTTGTGTCCCCTCTCCTGTTGCTCTGTATGCTTACTCTCTCCTCTCCTTACAACTCTCCCCCTTCCTGTTCTGGGGCAGCAACTTCCTGTATTCTTCAGTATTCTCCTTTTTCCTTGCTCAGAGTCAGACCTCCAGCAGCTTGGGGGGGGGGAGAACTACTTTTTCCCTTCAGGGTTGACAAAACTAATGTTTCTCTATGATCCTTCCCTTCCTACTGCCAAACAGGAAGTTCCTGTTGTCAGTCAAATCCAGTAGCTAGAAAAGTAGAATGAGCTTAGGGTGGGAGGGTGGAGGCGTGGGATGGAGGGCAATTAGTAAGAAAAATGGCAGCTTTTTTAGTCACTTCCCCCTGTTCCTCATGCTCCAGGCTCGGCTTGCCCAGTTGGCACCGACAGAGCAACTTATCTTAGGGCTGAGTCCCGCTGGAGCACCCTGCAGAGCCTTTACCCCTGCTTCAGCTGCTGAGCCCCAGAAGGAGAAGAAAGAGCAGGAGGAGGAGGTAGTAGTTGCTGAAGCTGCAGTTGGTAGGGTTATGTTGCAATGGAGTTGTTCCGGGAGCAGAACTGTTAGCCTGCACTGCCAGATAGGCACTGGCTTTCATCTACAGATCCACCCCGATGGCAAGGTCAGTGGCTCTCATGAAGCCACTCTGTTGAGTAAGTGACTTTCTGTATTCAGATTTCAGCACTCGCTAAGCGCACCGCATGTGGGCAAGTGGGAGACAGGTGGGAGGGAAATGCATTTGTATTAATGCTTTGAGTTTGACTGGATGTTTAACATTTACAAGCTCATTACCTTGTAGTTCTTTACTAGAACCCCTGTAGCTTTATTTTGCTATCTATTTTGTATTGGTGGTTGGGAGGGGGGGCACTTATCTGACCAGTTCTTAGTTACTAGTTGGAAAAAATGTGGACTATAAAAAGAGGAAACAATGGGACCTGAAATATGGCTTCCTCATAAAAACTTCAATTCAGTATTACGGACAGACTAGTTTAACTCAAGTTTGGAAACTACTTAATAGGAATTTCTTTTTTTTTTTAATAAATATGACATGACATCACATGTTCCCAATGCCATTTAACTGTGGATTATGGATTACACAGCACAGACACCCCTGGTTATGGTAGAAACCGGCTTGTCAATATTTAAGTGCATACCGCACTGTATATTGTTGCAAAAAGTAACAACTGGAAACAGCTTAATAGAAATCTTTTTTTTCTAATAAATATGAGATGTCATCACAACTTCCCAATGTCATTTAACTGTGAATTATGGATTACACAGCACAGACATCCCTGGTTATGGTCAGTAACCAGCTTGTCAATATTTAAGTCACTAGAGCATGTGGTGCTATATGTTGTGTCGCAGAGAGCGACAGTATTTTCCCCACTTCTGGTCTGTGTTAGTAAGCAAACAACAAGAAACTCCCAATAACTCTGAGGGCAGTGGAGGTTTAGAATCTGAACTGCAAAATTCACCAGCAAAAGTGGAACAAATGAATGACAGATCTGACTGACAGCTAACGGGACTGCCTTAAATTGATACTTACTCTGCACCTGTATTTTTGTCTTCACCCTGTATACTTCACAGTCTATTTGTTAAATGCTTTGCATGTATTTTTTTTCTCCAATTTTGTTATGCTTTACTGGCAATGTTGTTGTTGTTGTCTCTTTTTTATGTTGCAATCCTCCCGGGTCATGACTGAAATTAGTCATTCTATGGCTAGTTCACCAACCCAGTAAACAAAAAACAAATACAAATAAAAATAAATAGTCTGTCAGCTGTCAGTGTCAGATTACCTGATCCCAAGCGCACAAATTTTAAATGGTGCTCAGTTAGCCAGCATTAGAGATCCGCAAATTTAAGTAAACACTACGTTTAAGGTGATTTACCAACTTCCCCAGATGTCATGTTTGCAGATCACCTTCCCTTCATTGAGTGATGCAAAGCTCAGCTGCCCTGAACTTAAGTATTAAATATATTCAGATGTTTAGTTTTTTAACATTTTTATGCCACAGTTGTCTCTGCAAGTTTTTTCCTTAGTTTGAAGTTCACACATGAGCAGTGCATTCACATGCATGAGTGACAACAGCACAGGGAAGGTGTTCCCACTGCACCTTTCTCACTGCTCGTTCATTCATCTTTCCTGGACCCAGCCTCAGTGAGTGCAGATCCAAAACCGAACTGGCAAAAATTACAGCACTAAAGACTGAAACGGTTTGTTATATTGGCAGCTGTTATACTTGCTTTTGGGATTGCAGAAGTGGTGATTTCTCCTGATTTTCAATTTTACTCATCTGACTAAGCTGTGTCCTAGGTCCATCGGTTCTAGGAACATCACAATCTACATTGCTTGAGTACAGTGTTACAGTTTTAATAAGTGCTGCAAGTGCATAATTATAACAACAAGTCTGTATAAAAAAATATATTTTTTTAACTGAGTGGAGTTATAATCTGTAGCGTATTGGGACACAAAAGGACGACTTTTGAACTGGGCAGATCTATAAATTGAAGTAAGCTTTTTAGTATTGGTACATAGAGGTCTGTGTTAAATGGATGACTTTTCAACAGTTCAGAATTGTAATATGCAGCAAGAGTATAAGCACTGAGCTGCACAGTCCAATCTCAGGAGAACAGTGCAGTAAACTGTGTATTTTTGGCAAGTACTGCTTCCAATGTGATTGCTTCAGTAAACTGCCTTTGCTATTGCATTTTTGATTGTCACCATCATTATAGACAGTTTACATTTTTTCCTGTGCTCCTGTGTTTTCTTGGGCTCATTTGGCGTTCTCATGCAAGCACCATAACAATGATCACCAAAGTATGCTTAGATGTGCATGAATAAAGGGACATGGTGCACTGAATTGTTTCTCCAGCTTGCCAGCTCCTCGCTAAGTTTATAAATGAATGCAATAAAATCAGTTATATACTGTACATAGTTATACTGTACATAGTTTACAGTGTATTTCAAAATTAAAAACACTTAGTTTTTTAACATTTTAACATACAGTCTTTATTTATAATTAGAATTATAGCATCATTGTATGTGCACCGGAGCATCAGCAAAAGAAGAGACTGCAGTTGCCATCCTCTCCCGACACTGTGGTACCAATGTATGGCTTCTATGGTGTTATATTGTAAAGTGGGCTAGTCAGTTCGGCATATTTAGGGAATAATGTCTGAACCAAAATATGGGCTACACGGCAATGAATGCAGGGAGTCTACTCAATGCACCATGACATCGGTAAGGCATGGGAGACAGTATGGTGCAGCGTCTGTTGTATTTGTTGTACACTTTATGCATGTGCAACAGAGATCCACTGTAATGGAAAAATAAGAAAATACAAACGGCTTGACACAGACCGAAGTGGTAATGAAGTATGGTGACATAAGTGAGGAAGGGTGGTTCAAATACAGTCTAACACTTGAGTATCTACCACAAGGATATGTCCCTTTTTTCAGTGGACCAATCAAACGGTACTTAGGCTATCTAAACATAAATGCAGTCTCTTTCTCCATGAGAAGGGTATTGGCAGTGTCATTTTTAACCTTGGGGGTTGGGGACAATCTCTGACTGTACTGTGTATTTTTTTGCTCAATTCATAATGCACTTGGAGGCACACATGTAATGGCAATAAGCCAATGCCAGTATGGTATTACAGATGCTTATGCAGACACTAATGACAGCTGGAGTCTGTATAGTTCCTGAGCGCTTAGAGGTAACACAAAGCTGGTGCAATAATTTGTAGTTTTAAATTTATAAAATGCTGTAAGCAGGGGAACCGGTGAGTTCAACACATTACTCAATCACTGATACCTCTAAAGGGGAAAGCACAAGCAGGC
This sequence comes from Neoceratodus forsteri, assembly GCA_016271365.2. NCBI lineage: Eukaryota > Metazoa > Chordata > Ceratodontiformes > Ceratodontidae > Neoceratodus > Neoceratodus forsteri. The sequence continues at coordinate 1,751,813,022 of CM057450.1, read as the reverse complement.
CCCCAACCCCAAACACACACATACAAAGAGAAGAAAGCTATAACAAACAGTATATATAATTTACAGATAATAAAAGTTCTATGCTGCAACATTTTTCTAAGTGTATGTGTGCAGCTGGGGGGTTTGGAGTGGTTGGGGTACAAGGTGCCTGCTTGTAATTTCCGCCTTGTGCTCCATCAGAGTGAGTGACTGATAAATCAATTGGCTGGAGGTCACTACTAACTAGTACCAGGTGAGGAATTTGGACAAATTGGATTTGGACAAATTGTAAGCCATTATCCTCAAGCAATACCAGATCAGTCGTGCTCTCAGTTTCAAAGCTGGAGTGCCAACAACTCTTCGCATAGGAAAGCAATCCCCCCCCAAAAAAAGAAATATAAAAACCCAGGGTACTATCACTAGCATTTGTGTGGGCAGATCGATGCTGGGAGTAACAGAACACACACCATACCTTGATTTTGCACAGTAAAATGACAGCAATGACGGGAACCAAACCATAGCACTAAGTAGCAAAATATAATATTAAAAGTCTGTGTTGCTAAGTCTGCTCTCGCTGCTGTACTGGAATGGATCGGGGCTACTGCTGTGACTGCCTGAGCTACTGTCCACATCATTCTTGCTGCTGTCATAGGGTCATCCTTATGGGGATCTACTATGCAGCGGCTGTCAAATTATGGCACTATGTCAGTGTCCGAAAGATCACTGTTAGTGCAGAACAACATAATGCTTTCATCATCGGACCCTGAAAATGAACTGTTTGACATTGCCATTGTCGTGCTGCATGCTGCGACCAAGAGCTCTGTTATCAAGACAGAATTGCTGTGACCAAGAACTAATTTTAATTGCAGAGCACAGATCTCCCTGTGGTGACATTGCAAAGGTAATGAGTGTCAAAGGTCACCAAATACAGGCTCCAATATACAAAATGACACTTACTGGTTTGTGAGGTTGAAAACCTGATTTAATTTGCTAAAATAGGCTTTGCATCTATCAAAATACATTGCGAATCAGTTCTATATGCAGTCACCTTGCAGTATATGCGTTCATATATCAAAACTTGGTAAATCGCTTTAACAGTTTTACAGTATATTCCATATGCTGTGTAATACTATGTGTGGAGCTGACTGGTACACCAATCCTACTGTATATAAGCAGGCAGTAGTATGTGTACAGCAGTGTAGTAACAGTTCTGGTTGCATGGAGCTGCATGCCTGGTGGCTTTGGGCAGAAAGAGTCACATAATGTAATTCTATCTGTGGTCCAGCATCGTGCAACACTGCCAGCTGACTATCAGTAGCTTATCCAGGGCTGGATTAACAAGTTGTGGTGCCCTGGGCAATTTCGAATTGTGGGGCACCCAGTGACTTATCTAATAGGCCGGGGGTCGGGCACCACCTAGGCCCCTGAAAGTCGAACGATTTTCAATGCCTTAAAATGCATTTGGAGGGGTTTCCAGCTACTCTGAATACCATTCTTGGGGTGGAAATATGAGGTTATTGTTTGATGTTGGATGGAACACTAGGTGGGCCAGGAGGTCATTTTCTACTGACAGTTTCCATGTTTCTGTGTATATCCAGGCTCAATCAGCATATACCCAAGGGTGCTGAGGGAACCGGTGGAAGACCTTGCAGATCTATTGAGTGGTCTATTCAATATTCACTGGAGTACGGCATGGTACAGCAGGACTTCAGAAATAGCACATGTAGTGCCCCTGTATAGGAGTGGTCCCAAGGATGACCCAGGGAATTACAGACCAGTAAGTCGGGCCTTTGCCATGGGCAAACTCATGGAGACCATACTAAAGGAAAGGTTGGTAGTGTATCTAGATGAGCATGGTCTGCATCATGTGAGGCAGCAGGAGTTCATGGAAGGGAGGCTGTGTCAATAACTGTGTTATAAATATTAAAATTATTCACATTCCCAGGACCCTAGCACATAACAATGATTTAGGTCAAAGAAGTTATCAAATATTACAGATGCATGCTGTTTAAAGAGACAAACCTTGCTCCTCACAGCACCCAAAAATATCAGGTATGGATCTTCTGATTAGGAAAATGGAAAAGATTAAATATTTCACATACTACACAGGAAGTAATAGGTTACTATTCTTGAAAATTTCTGGCAGTAACAGATCTACCTCCCACTCAGGGCACCAGTGTGATGCCTCCAATACATCTGATTCAGCTTCCACTAGCTTTTCACTACTCCTGTCTACCAACTACCAAGAACTGCAGTTTGCTGTTGAAATGTTGCTGAATAAGCCCCTACTGCTCTCCCTCTTACCACTCTGGACAGCCAGCCATTTAAATGGGTTAACCGTCCTTAGATCAGTTGGCTGGTGTACCTGGTGTTGTGTCAGGCAGCAGGGCGTGGTGGGTGCTGTGAGGGACAAGAAAGGTAACTCCGATTCAAACCTGCTGTAGCTACTGTGAATGTTTGCTGGGTTCACACAACTGAGAAGTGCCCACAGCAATAGATCAAAGTAACTTTGCCTGCCTGACTTACAAAACTTCATTGACTGGTGGCATGATCACAAACAAAGCACTGGGGGAAGACGTGAAAGAAGCTGGCTGGTGCAATGAGAGAGCTCAGATTTCTCCGATTCCCTCTTACTATTAATATTCTAAATAAAATGAAGTGAGCAGAGGATACACTGTATGTCATACAGTATGATCCTCTTAATCTCACATCATTTTATTTAGATTTTTTTAAAGTAACTAGCACATGTGTGCTACTAACACAAACAGAAATAGTCACATTCACATAATCACTTGCAGTCAGAGTTCTCCATCCGGAGCATTATTACTATTTTTTTACCTGCTAGAAGAACTAGGGAAATATTGATTGTGCTCCTCACTGGCAGCTCTTACTAATACTAATCAACAACCGGCTCTCTCAGTCTGTCTCTCAGACATGAGGTGGCGGCGAGCATGTTCTGTTCACTCTGCTCTACCTTGGGCCTGGCTGATGATAATTCAGCTGCTGTGCTGTTGCCACTTGTGTTTATTTTTTTTTGGGGAGTTATTAGATTAAATATTTTCGACAGGACCTCGAGACCCAAGTCACCACCAGACTAGAATAAGTCGATGCGATGGTCACGGCCAGGCCAGACAATGGGCCTAGTGACAGGCTGCAGGTGCACTCTCTCTCTAATATCATTGATGACAGCAGGATGGATTCATGGCTGTCTGAGGTAATGAGTCTGTGGTGGTGCATGGCACCGTTTTCTGTTATCCGAGCTGGACTTCAAGTGAGCGGGACATGACGGTACCAGCAAGCAGTGGCACACAAACGGTGCGTGATGCACGGACCACCTGAAGGCAGGGGGGACAGAAACATTCTGGTCCGGGTGTGGGGAGGGGAGAAAATCATCAACGGACCTCATTTGGAGCCATTTCATTGGCTAGCATAGCCCCAGAGAGAAATCTGTGTGGAAACAAAATGCCTGAGCTGTTTGGATGGTCAAGGCTGGTGGCGGGGCTAACAGTCGGAGGTGCCTGTGGCTACGAACAATTGAAACCCCCCGAGGTTTACTGACACAGTGGCAAAGTATAGGTCAGGGAAGAAGAAAAAGAAATGGAAAAAAGAAAAAAAGAAGAAAAAAAAAGAGGAAATCAGTGGCCCCTCAAACTAGGGGGCCCAGGGCAAATGCCCCTTCTGCCCTATGGTTAATCCGGCCCTGAGCTGATCAGGGCTTTTGCGAACTATCTGTCACAGGTAATCCCCTCTCCTGCCAGCCTTCTGCTTACCCTGCTGTTTCCATCAAACAAAGCAAACAAATGACAGCTCAACTGAAATGACAGCCCTACCACTTGTCACTTTCCAGCCATCTCCTTGGTATATTGTATGCATGGATCCTGTACCTGCAAAAGTGTATATGTGTGTGTGTGGGGGTTAATCCACACGTTTAACATGTTACACTATGATGCTTTTATTTACATACAGTTCACTGGGTCACACAGATAGGAAAAGCATAAAAGGGCAGCTCACTGCTCTCACTGCTGCCCACAGCACAAGTTCCAGCTGCAGCTGCAGAAGTCAAGAAAGTCTTGCTGTTCTCATACAGATAATGCAGGTGTACACCTCCTTCGCTAAGCTGGGCACCCTGGATTTTTAGTGTCCAGAAAACATATTTATGCCAACTTTAAAAACAAACGAACACCAGAATCTAGCTAAATGGGTCCTGTTTAGCTAGGTTCATGTGTTTTTTTTAAATACATTAATTTTACATACTTTTAAATGTTTGTAAGTGTAAACAGTAAAAAGAAAATGGAGGCCATATGAAGAAGGATTTTTTAACACAAAAGCGGATTAACAGGTATGCAAAAAGATCCTTTTTCCTATGACCCAATTCTTGTATCGTTCCCTGCATCTAACCTGAAAGTGCCTAATGAGCATGTTCAGAACCGAATTTTTAAAAATCAATAACTTTGGAACAGATTAATATTTCTTCACCAAACTAGCAATAGGTACATTTGCAGGCTGAACCCTTTCTGCCCTGAAAATGTCGGACCAAATTTCCAAACCATCTGGGTGCTAGAGGCGACAAAGAAAACTGCAAAAAAATTCACTATTTTTTCACTATCTGGGTCTCAGAATCAACACATCTGATCAGAATCAAAATTGGCGTATCAAGAGATCTACTTCCACAGGACTGCGCATGCAAAATTTAGAAGTTCCACTAAATGGGGGCAAAGCTATTAAGGTGCAAAATTTAAGGTTTAACATTAAACACCCAACTCAACCCTAACTAAAATGGTGCCATCGTGCAGTATAGCCTAGAGGTTAGAGTAACGAAGTGTGAACGAGCTTGGTACATCCAGCAGACCAGACCTGGGTTTGGTTCTCACAACCTCCACTTGCATACTGTGTGACTCTAAGCAAGTCAGTTAACTGCCCGGTGCTCCCAGGTCACCCCTGAAAACAGGCACTTGTGCCTAGTGGGCCTTACCCAGTTACCAAAGACTAAAATAAAAATAATATACAATGAGATGAAAATGACAAGATAAAAAAGATAGCTAGTGACATCAGTAACAGCGACATATCAAAACATTCTGTTGTTACTGTTGTCACAATGGATATTTGCAAGGTTACTGTCATCACAGAAAAACACTGAGCCAATCAGAGAGCAGCTTTCACAATACTGATGTCATCACAATGTCTAGTGCAGCACTGAAGCAAGCTGCTAAAAATCAAAGAAAAACAGCAAAATCATCTAACAAACTGCAGATTTAAAATCTATAACTTGTGAACTACCATTGTATATATCAAATATACATAGCCAGACTCAAAAGACGCAATTTATCATCACTTCTGAGGAGGTAGGGCTTTCATAACTCACTCGTGACTCGGCCACGGTTCTATGTCAGAATGGCGACTGAAGGACGGCGACTGCTTGGACAGTGCTGACCCCACATGGGCACCGATTGTGGAATTCTAAGTTTCTTGTATGAGGCTTTGCCCCCCCCCGCACCCCCCACACATCTCCACTTAAGGATTCTAAATCCAGGGGGCACACCTCAGGGATGGGGGGAACTGTCACTCGCTGCACAGTGTCGATGCTGTATTTGGTCACCATTCTGACCAGTCTACATCATTCAGTCGCCACCATCACGGTATACCCTCGGCCACTCATGAGTTACTGTCCTGGCTCATCACACTTAAAGATAAATTGCATATTTTAAGTCAGCCCATTGCATATCCCACATTCGTGTTTCACAGAGCAGCACTACTACCTCTAGTGTGGTTTATTAGGTCCCAAGATGCAGACACTCTAGCCCATGTTAGAGGGTTGGGTAATAACCCTGTCCCATTTGTTATGCAGAGAGAATTAAAAGCAAGGATCTATTCTGTCCTCTCCTGTTTGTCTTTTGCCTGTTTAACTGCCCAATCACATTTTTCTTGTGGCACCTAGGAATTTTTTATTTATTTTTTATTTAGTTTTTGTTGACTGGGTAAGTGCACTAGACAAATCTTGCCTATTTTCAGGCACGACCCAGGGGAAGGGGATACAGATGTATGCCAACTGACCTTGAACCAGATTAAGCTGCTGGTGGTATTTTTAGTGAATGAGGGAAATTTGGCCAGGACACTGGGGAAAATCCCTACTCTTTTCAATAAGTGCAATGGGATCTTTAACATCCACCTGAACTACCACCAATCCAGGCAGATGGGACCTCGGTTTAACGTCTCATCCGAAAGACGGCACCTCAGAAGTGCAGTACCCTTCTCATGCTGTACTACAGTGTCAGTACTGGGACATTAACCCAAGTGCCAGATGTGGGAACTGAACCCACAGCCCTCTGATCTCCCAGCCTCAGAGACAAGTGTGCTACCTACTGAGCCACTGACACTGACAATTGACCACTCCGATGGTCCCACAGTTTTCCCCTGTTAGCTCCCTTCCTTCACTTGCTGTTTCTATTCTTTCTTCTCCCCTTGCTTCTCTGTGGTTAAAAAAATATATGTGGATCTTTATGTGAAACTGGGATGCTTGGTTTGCAAATATATATACTTATATTGTTTAAATGATTGCAGAAAGCTATTTGGGTTTCTTAAAAAAATAACAATCTGCAATACAGGGGGTTGACTTTGAGCTGTATTTTGATCTTGTCATCAAGGCACAGGTCAGGATGCATAAGAAAACCAGGAGGAGTTGTATAATTCATAAAAATATTTATTTACAGTAGCAGTAACATAAAAAAAATAAACTTGTTCATAATAACTATATGTAGAGGAGAAATTAATGTTTTTTCCTTCAGTCTCTGTGTCCTTTTTCTTCTCATAATCTCTTACACTTGCAGCTTAGCTCTTTTATAAGTCTTTTCAACCCCCATTCTTAGCAAACATCCTGTCCTTGTAAGTTTCAGGAGCTGCTAGAACACAGTGTGCTTCTTGAGGCCCCTACAGCTTTTGCAAAAGGCTAGAAGATTTGCACTCAAGTAACCTCCAGAGTTTTCAATAGCTTTTTTCAGTCATGTCAAAATACAATTATATACATTTTAACAGTAACACTATATATTTTCTAAACAAAGGGAGTCCCAATTATCAGTCACATTTCCATACAATGATTTGCACGTACTTTTATATTATCAGATATAGATATGCAAGGGAAGGCTGAGAGACAGTGAGAGCCAAAGAATTGTGAGATTGTTCGGGCTGATCAAGTCCGAGGTCTCACAGGAAAATTGGGTTGCACAACCAAACAGAGAAGAGACAGAAAAGGAACAAATCCTTGTATTTAAACACTTTCTCCAACAACTGGGACAGGGTCCTATTCTACCCTGTCATAGACCTCCACAAGTTTGTTAACAGAACTGTCAACAGGAAACCATCTCTGGAACACAACTTTCTATTTTTGCACCTGGTAAAGACTAAATGTGTTTTTAGGCTGCCCCCAGAAAAGAAACTGACAAAGTTCTGGTACAGTTTGTAAAAACTGGATGGTAATTGACAACAACAGGAGGCAGAATTTACACTGCTAGGAAAAGACATTTTTTTAAATAGAGATTTTTATGGTGCTTTTTTGTAGGTTTTCTCCTGCTTTGTTTCCCCCACCCAAGGCCACAGCACATGGAGTTGAGGCACGCATGCACACCAGAAGTCAGCTCATCCCCGTCCACCCATCCATACTGCTGCCCCCTCCTCACCTACTCTACTCTACTCTACCAGACCTCCACCCAGTGGGGGCAGAACTATGAGGGGGCAACAACCTAGTCCCACCACCCCCATGAGAGGAGAGGAGAGGAGAGCAGCCTGCCAGCTTGCTCAATTCTGCTCTTCCCTCTCCCCCCTGTGCCGGCACCCCGACAACCTGAGGTCGTTCCTGAACCTGGGTCGCCGACATAGTGTGAGGTAAGGCATCCAGCTCCTCAGCCCTCAGAGCAACTGGGCTGGCAAGGAAAATACATTTTATATAAAGACAGCAATTGTTTTTCCAGATTTTAGATGGAGACTTAAATTGAGAGAGAATTTCAAATGTAGGACTTTGTTTGAACTACCTACATGAAGAGCTATCTAGCACAATTTTATTTTTTCTATTTTATTGTTGTTAATAATAAAATGTTTCTTGCAAATTTTGTAACTTTTCCTGGTTTGTCTATGCTTCCTGCCCTTTGCCTCCACTACAACTGGTGTTAGCTCTGGGATTTACACTGTGCATACTCAATGCCAGGAGTTTTGTACATGGGTACTAGAGCTGGAGCAAGGGAATCATAGCAGAAAGGTATGAATCCTTCTATAGCAAGCCCAGCAGTGATTACCAGAAGAATGACAGCCAAACTAGAAGCAGAAAAAAAAGTTCAAACTGAGACTGTACAGCCAGTACCAGTGATGAAAGAAGAAGCACTGGCAGGGACAGAGACTGAAAGCATGTCTGCCTTCTTCAAATGGTAGGCTATACAACAAAGAGACACTTAGAAACAGAGAAGAGAAGAGAAGAGAAGAGAAGAGAAGAGAAGAGAAGAGAAGAGAAGAGAAGAGAAGAGAAGAGAAGAGAAGAGATGAGATGCAATGACAGGAGCAGTGATGGCTGGATGCCTTGAAAGCAATCAAAGCTGGAGGATCTGGTACAGGTCCAGCAGATCAACAAAACACAAACAACTTTAAAGACATTAAACTTACAAAGCTGTGTCCCTCTGATGATATCAAATCATACCTGACAACTTTTGAAATAGTCACCAGAGCTTGCCAATGGCTAACACAGCAATGGGTAATCAGGCTGGTACTTTATCTAACAGGAAACCCCAACTTGCCTACAGCAATATGTACAATGTGCAGTCAGAAAACTGCCCTCGTGAAAAGAGAAATCCTTAAAAGATATTTAGCTGTCAAAGTCAGAGGACGATACGAGCATAGGTTTCCCAGTAAGCAGCCAAGCCGAGGGTTTAACAATCCAGGAAACCTTGAATGAATTAGAGGTTTGGGCCCAGGAAAATGGGGCTACATATAATGTACCCAAGTGTGCAGTGATGCACATGGGTAGGAGCAATCTGGAGGTGGTGTATAAACTGGCAGGGCAAGAAGTAAGAGTGGTTCAGGAAGAGCAAGATTTAGGAATTAGGGTAAATAATAACCTTAAATTCAATTCTCAGTGTAGCCAAGTGGTTAAAAAAGCAGGCAGCATACTTAGTTGTATACACAGACATGGTAAGAGTAGAGACAAGGAGGTCTTGCTTCCATTGTATACCTCCTTGGTGCGGCCACATACAGAGTATTGCGCACAGTGCTGGGCACCAGGACAAAGGGGAGCTATAAATGTAAATGAGAGGATTCAGAGAAGGGCAACGAAGAGAATTAGGAAAGTACAGGGCTTTGATTATGAAGCAAGGTTAAAAAAATTAGATCTGTACTCATTGGAATATCGTAGGTTGCGTGGGGACATGTGTATGATGTATATAGGGCTTTGTCGGACCACCAATTGTGGGAGTTATTGGGTTTAGAATTGCGGGAACAGAATTATAATACACGAGCCCATCCCCTTCAGCTAAAGTGTGACAGAGTTAATAGGCAGGCAAGAAAGCACTAGTTTTCAGTAAGAGTTATTAAAATATGGAATGAGTTGCCTATCGGAGTCATCGGTTCTCAAACAATGTCAGCATTTAAACATAACCCAGATTGTCATATATGGAGTAAAAATATAATTGGATATTAGTAAGAGTTGTGGCGAGCAAATGGACTTATGGTCTTTGTAAAGCGCAGTTTCACCTATGAAACCTATATATCTCTGGAGAGACCTATAAGCAGAGATTCTGGTCCCTGAAGTACCACTCAGTTGACAATCCTCGAGAAGCTGTCACTTGACTCACAGAACTCCTAATTAATAGGCTCCGACCAAAGAGCAAAACAGTCCCACAGATCATTGACACATCTGCAATGAAGCAATTCATCAACATTCTTCATATAGACGTGCAGCTTTGGGTAAAAGAATACTGACCAGAAAGTGGGGAAAAGCCATTTCTTTGGCTGAGGACTATGAGATGGCCAGACAGACACCACAACAGTGAAGTAACCATCAAGGAATGGTAAGACCCTCTTCTTCCCAGTTTAACTCCAGATCAGATAAGAACTCCGATGGAGGTAACAAATCTGCAGCCAAAGACTTCATTTGCTATAACTGTAATAAGCCAGGCCATACTGCAAGAAACTTCCATAAAAATAAAGAGGGTAACACTGGAGTAAATTTAGTCTTAGCAAACTGGGGCAAGTATTTAGCAGATGTCAAGGAGGGAAGTAAGACTGTGAAGGGACTTGTAGATTCAGGAAGCAGACCGGCCCTAGTGCATATTAAAGTTCTGGGAAAGGGCCATGCAAAAGGACTAGGTATTTTCCCAGAACTTTACCATACTGTGGTTAAAGTTCTGGGAAAAGAACCAAAACTTTCTGGTTCTGGTCAGAACCAGAACTGGTTCTGGTGGGGTCATCTGCATTCACAGGGACACTCGGTACTATCCCACAATCCAAGTGACTCTGAGCATTACGAACATACAAAAATTGCCAGCAAAAAAAGCCCATAATGGTCTATCAAGCCTGCTCAAATCTGCAGCTAGCTCTCCTACTCAGCTGCTGCCCCTCCCCTTACCCTCCTCTTTGCCAAGTTCCACCCTTCTTGAAGCATTCCACTGTCTTACATGCCACCACCTCTTCTGGTAGTGCATTCCACGCTGCCACCACCCTTTCCATGAAGAAATACCTTCTCATTTCCCTCCTGAATCTACCCCCTCCAATCTCATGTCATGTCCCCTAGTGTCTCTCCCCACCCCCCTCCTGAGTAGACCTCCTGTGCCTGTCCTGATTATTTCCTTCATGTACTTGAAGAGTGCAATCTGTCCCTCCTTTCTTCCAGCAAGTACATGTTCAGCTCCCTCAGTCTGTCCTCATATGGCAACTCCCTCAGACCTTGAATCATTTTTGTTGCCCTACGCTGCACCCCCTCTAACAGCCTATTGTCCTTTTGCAGGTGTGGGCACCAGTACTGCACGCAGTACTCCAGGTGAGGTCTAACCAACAATCTGTATAAAGGCAGAATCACCTCCCATCCTCTTAAGGTTATGCCCCTTGCTATGCATCCCAGCATTCTGGTGGCCTTCACTGCTGCCCTCCTGCATTATGGGGAGATTGTTCATAGCCCCATGATGAGCACCCCCAGATCCTTCTCCTCCTCTGTGACTTCTAGCCTCACACCCCCCAGATGGTAGCTTCTCCTCGGATTCTTTGTTCCGAAGTGCATCACCTTGCATTTTTTTGTGTTGAACTTGAGTTGCCATCTGCCTGACCATGCCTCAAGCCTTGCCAGATCCTTCTGCAACCCATGCCACACCTCCTGGTCCTCCACCACCACCTCCATCTTGGTGTCATCTGTAAACAGACTGATTTTGCTGCTGATGCCCACCAAGATGTCTGCAATAAATATGTCAAACAGCACCTGCCCCAACACCAACCCCTGTGGGATCCCACTTGTCACAGGCTTGGGGGATGAGAACTCCCCTCCTACCACCACCCTCTGCTGCCTATTCCTTAGCCAGTTCTCCACCCACCCCACCAATTTTGCTCCCACCCCTGTGCCCTGTAGTTTACTTCCAAGTCTCCCATGTGGTACCGAATCAAAGGCCTTACTGAAGTCAAGGTGCAGGACATCCACTGCATGGCCCCCATCAATCTGCCTAGTCATCCAGTCATAGTAGTCCACTAGGTTGGTCTGGCATGATTTGCCCTTGACAAAGCCATGCTTCCTCCTGTCCTGCACCCCATTGACCTCCAGCAGTGCCACTAGCCTCTCCTTTAGGATGGTCTCCATTAGCATCCCCACTATGGACGTCAGGCTTACTGGCCTATAGTTCCCCAGTTCATCCTTGGATCCACCCTTGTGGAGGGGAACCACATGAGCCAGTCTCCAATCCTGCGGTACACACTCTGAATCTAGAGATGTATTAAATAAGTCTGCCAAGGGGTCAGCCAGGACCTCTGCAAGCTCCTTCAGTATCCTTGGATGCACCCCATCCAGTCCCAGTGACTTGTCACCTTCAATGCCCTTAACCTCTCCCACACCCTCTCTACTGTGATTTCTCCATCTGTCACCCCCCATCTTTGTCTATCCTTCCTCCTACTGTGGGTACCGCCTCCTTTTCTCCTTCATAAAGACTGAACAGAAGTAGTCTTTAAGCACGTCTGTCTTTTCACCCCCCTTTCCATCCATCCCCCTTCCTTCTTAATTCTCACAATTTGGTCCTTGCAACTTCTTTTCTCCCCGATGTACCTAAAGAAGTCCTTCTCCCCTTTTTTAATGCCTTGCACCAGCCTGAGTTCCCTTGATACCTTGGCTGCCCTTACCTCCCTGGTCACTTCTTTCGCTTCTTTCAAATACACCTCCCTATCCTCCTCTCTCCCTGATTTTCTGAATCTCTTATATGCTGCCCTTTTCCTCCTCACCCCGTCTAACACCCCTTTGCTTATCCAGCTGAGTTTCTTCCCCCAGCCCTTTTAGTCTGGGCCCTGCAACAGGTATCCGTTGCCTCCACTAACCCCCATTTTATCAGGTCCCATCTTTGGTGTGTGTACATATTTGGCTGAATTCTGTCCAGAAACCCCTGCACCACCTCTCCCATCCTCCTAAAGTTGACGTTCTTGAAGTCCAGCACCCTTGTGCCAGATGCCCTCTTCTCTTCTCTTTAGCCAACTGTAACTAGGACCAGAGTGTCCTGTGGTCACTCACCCCTAGTGGTTCCTTCACTTTCATGTCCCTCACCCATTCTCCGTTCATCAGCACAAGGTCCAATGTGTTCCCTTCCCTAGTCAGTCTGCTGACCAACTGTACCAGAAAGTTATATTGGAATGCTTCCGGCATTGCCTGCTTCCTTCTGCATTTTGTAGTAGGCATTTCCCACTCTACCCCTGGCAGGTTGAAATCCCCCACCATCAACACTCCCCCCTTCCTACAGTTCCTCCTGATCTGCTCCGCCAGTACCCTGTCCTTCCCTTCAGATTGGGATGGTGGCATGTACACCACCCCCAACCTTAGTGACCTTTTTTTGGGATCCTGAAGTTTTACCCACAGAGCCTCTGCATCCCCCTCTTCCCATACACACTTTATTCCTTCCTTTACGTACAGCGCTACCCCACTCCCACCCCTTCCCTTCTTCTTATCTTTTTGGTATAGCCTGTACTCTGGAACTGTCATGCCCTAGTCATGGATTTGGGTGGCCCATGTTTCGGTAATAGCTGCCAAGTCCACACCTCCCTCCACCATGAGGGCCTGTAGTTCTGCCCCCTTATTTCCCAGACTCCTTGCATTTAGTGTTATCACCCTCCAACCCTTGTCCCTGACTTTCCCCACCTGCCCCACTCCCCTTATGTCCGATCCCTTAGTATTTCCTTCTCGTGTTACCTTACTATCATGGGGGGTAAGCCCATTTGGTTTCACAGCTCTAGACCTCTGCACACGTCTATCCATCTTGCTATCTCCACCCCACCTAGTTTAAATGCCCCTCTATGTGTTCCTCTATCCTTTCCTTCAGTACCTTTTTCCCTTTCTCATTCAGGTGTAATCTGTGCTTTGCATAAAGACAGCTATTCTCCCAGGTCCCCTCCCCCCACCAGCCCGTATTCCTTTTCCCGACACCAGGTTCCCAGCCATTCATTAAACTCCTGTATTCTCTTTTTTTCTTGGTATACTAGCCCTAGGAACAGAAAGTACCTCAGAGAGGGTGACTGATCTTCCTGCTCCTTCTGAAAGAGGTCCCAGTTCCTCAGACCTCCCCTTCACTCCCATTACTGTCCCATCAGCCAGGTCATTCGTCCCCAGGTGTATTATTAGGTGACGTCTGTCCCTTCCCCTGCTTGCATACCTTAGCACTGATTGCCCTACCTTTTCCACCTTCATTCCTGGCATTGCTTCCACCTAGATTCTGCTGTGTCTCTCCCCCCTGCTGCCCCACCTGACCACTCCTAATATCGAGTCCCCTAATATCAGGACACCTCTCTTCCTCCCCACCTCCTTCATTTCCCCCTTCTCCTCTCCTTTGTTCTTCCTGCACATTGTTCCCTTTTGTTGCTGTTTCTCCCTCCCCCAGTGCTCTCCCCGTACTCAGCCCTTCCTGCCCCTCTTCATTTGCTGTTTCTATTTCTCCACCCTCTCCCCCAGCCGAGCCATTCAATGTTCCAATAGACATCGTCTTCCTTCCCCCTTCCCGCCTTTTGAACACCTGTCCCTGTTTGAGCCTGTTATGCTACCTACTACCTGTATTTTTTTTACTAATCTTCTTGCACCCTTTTCTCCCGTACTTATGCCACCCCCGGTGCTCCCCTGTCCTAACATCCCCCATCCTTCCCATCCTTTATCTTCTCCTGGTTGCGCATTGTGCCTCCCCCATTCCCTTCCCTTTCTAATTTGACCTGCCTCCTCATCAACCATGACACTTACTCCCTTAGCCTTAAGATTTCATTCTCCAGCCATCCCAGCCTTAGACAGACTGGGCATCCCCCCCCATTCTCCACAGGGTGTCCATAATAACGGCAGCCCCACAGATATTGCAACCCATGATCCTTCCTCCTCTGTGTAGTCTGCTCCCCCCTTCTCTGGTCCCTTACCCCCTCATGCTGCCTCTGAACCTCTTTCAGGCCTGCCCCCTACCCCATCTCTTACACTGTCTGTCCCAGTCTGCCACCTCAGTCCTTTACCCCACCCCCCTCTTTGCTCCTTCTGTTCCATTTTCCCTTCCATGGATCCTTTTTTTTCTTTCTTTCTTCTTCCCCGACCTCATTATTAGGTTGCTATATTTCACCCTACCCTCACAATTCTTATACCTTTTGTTAATACCTACACTTCTCTGACCCTCTGTTCAGTTGCATGTCCTTCCCATAGTGCACATTACAAGCAGCACCTAGAGAGCCCCCAGCAACACATAAGTGGAATTTGTTCACAACATTACTAGCTCCACCTTCACTTATCCAGTGAGCCCCCTCTTCCGCACCCAGCTGGTCAATCACTCCTGGGAGTGGTTTGCCCTGAACATTTAACAAGCTGGTGGGTGGTGAAAAATCAAGATCACCAGCCCAACACACCAAGCAACAAAGCTGAGGGCAAGTCCAGCACGAAGCAGCAACCTGACAGCAGCTCCTCCCTCAGTTTGCCGGGCCGACTGCCCAGAGGTAAGTCCTCTCCACTCCTGCTGTCCCTTTCCTGCTCCTACTTTCACCCACCGGCTAATGCCATGGTCCTTCCTCGCCCATCTCCTTGGCCCTCCTGGTCTTCCACCCGATCTCTGACACAGGATTGCAGCTGCAAGCTTTCTCCTCTACTCCCTCCTGTTTCTTGATCACAGAGCCATGGCTGGTGGTTTTTTAAGGCCTGGCCACATGCTCAAAAGTGGTGTTCCTCCACCAGATTGGCTTCCCCAGGGGCCGCCAGCACTGAGATGTTTTCTTATTGATGCTAGGTCCCCCTTCACAATTGGTTCCCCAGGGACCTACCAGAAAAATCAAGATCACCAGCCCAACACACCAAGCAACAAGGCTGAGTGCAAGTCCAGTGCCAAGCAGCAGCCTGACAGCAGTTCCTCCCTCAGTTTGCCGGGCCAACTGCCCAGGGGTAAGTCCTCTCTGCTCCTGCTGTCCTTTTCCCACTCCTGCTTTCACCCACTGGGTAATGCCCCAGTTCTTCCTCACTCTTCTCATCCCTCCCGGTCCTCCACCCAACCCCCGGTATAAGCTTGCAGCTGCAAGCTTTCCCCTCTGCTCCCTCCTGTTTAATGGAATGTTGCACCAAATGAAAGTAGGGGTAGTACCAAAGTTACCAGTACCTGTGATTATTGGAAATTATGTTCCAGGATTTGTTAAGTTTATCACAGAGGGAGTAAACCCAGTATCCGGTCAAAAGCCTGACTGAACATATGTGCGGTCAAAAAGCGCATGGGCAGGCCGGCCCAGTGGTGCTGAGGGTTGAGGCACTGGACGCCACACCTCGCACCACATCTGTAACCCGGGTTTGGGGACGAGCCGGGGGTCAGTAGGGGAGGAAAGAGATCGAGTATCCGGAGGACTGCTCTCTCTTCTCAGGGTGGGTACAGGGTGCACTCGCTCTAGGAGCAACCTCTGGTGGCAGCTAGGGTATCACTGACTGTAGCGGCATGGCGTATGCCTGATGGGGCGGAGCCATGGCAATACGTTGCCTTGCTGGCTGGGCTCCGCAAGGAGGGGGGACCAAAAAAGTATTAGAAAAACACCATTCCTGGGGATAGATGAAGGCACCTCGACTGCCTTAAGCCCACACCTCCAATTCTGGGCTGTTTCCTCTCCATAGGGCCAATCGTGTGCCGAGCACTTTCCTCTATAGATAGAGCACCCTGGTTGGATAGGGCGGCCCTACCTCCGGAGGGTTCAGACCTGGAGGTGGTGCTTGGAGGCATGGGGGAGAGGAGCAGTCTCAGAGGAGGGTAGAGGCTGGGTAGCCCCGAGGTTGCTGGAATGAGTTCTCCAGGAGTGGAAAGAAATAAAATTTTAAAAAAAAGCGCATGGGCATAAATGAGTACACAGTCTCGGAGTTTGTTTATATAATCAAGCATGGTTTCAGACAGCACTAGATAAACAGACTGTGAGGTTTTGACATGGTGCCAGTAAACTCTGCTGTTTCAGCAGCACTGAAAACAAGAGTACAGCCAAAGAAAATCTCAGATGTTGGGGACTGTTTTCCTTTTGGTGACTTTGATTCAGACTTGTTTGAGCCCAGCTCCAAGTTCCAGAAGTCCAGAAAAGAAAGAAGATGTCTGAGAAAATAGTGGCAACAAAAGACTGATGGACATAAAGGGCTTATAATTTAAAATGCTGAAACTAAACTGATAACTGGTTTTGATATGTTTTAGAGCAAAGTAACAATGTTTCTCTCCAAGCTTATTTTAAGCAACTGGGGTGAAACAAAAATAGGGTGAACCAATGTTTAAAAAATGTAATGGGAGCCAGCCCAGTGCTGCTGACAGTTGAGGTGCTGGACGCCACACCTTACCTCACGCCGGCGACCCAGGGTCAGGAGCAACCTCGGGTTGCTGGGGGTCAGCAGGGGAGGGAGAAGACTGAGCATACAATGGACTGCTCTCCTTTCCCAGGAAGGGGAGGGTTGTCATCCCACTCCTTGGCTGACCCTTGGTGCAGGCTGGAGGGCAGTTTCGGAGGTCAGGAGAAGCAGAAGCACAGAGACATAACTTGCACATGCCTCCACACGTGCATTCATGCCGTGAGGGGGAAGGGGTGTATGGGGAAGAAAAACAGAAAAACACAGGGAAAAAAGCAATATGGAAAAAAATGTAATGAGCTACTTTACAGTGTTTGGGTTAATCCTCACATGCAGGAACAGCTACAACAGTTGGTCATACCAAAGAAGTATAGAACTGAGTTTTTACAGACATCACATGATAGTCATATGGCTAGCCACTCAGAAAGGAATTGAACCATTGCCAGATTATTGTACAGATTTTACTGGTCTGGGGCTGATTGTGCAATCAAATTTTTCTTGTTGTACTTAGGAACTGGCCACCCCAAAAGTCCCACAATTTTCCTGTTATCTTCCTTCCTTCACTTGCTGTTTCTATTCTTTCTTTCCCCTGTGCATCTTTGTGTTTAAACAAATATATGTGAATCTTTATGTAAAACTGGGATCCCTTGATTTGCAAATGTATATGCTTATATTGTTGAAATGATTGCAGAAAGCGTTTTGGGTTACTTAAAAAACTAACCATCTGTAATACAGAGGGTTGAACTTGAGATTTATTTGACCTCCACAAGCTTGTTAACAGAACTGTCAGCAGGAAACCATCTCTGGGACAAACTGTTCTCTTTTGTTGCACCTGCTAAAGACTACATGTGCTCTTCAGGCTGGCCTCAGGAAAGAAACTGACAATGTTCTGGTAAATTTTATGAAACCAGGAGATGGTAACTGACAACAACAGGAGGCAGAGTTTATACTCCCCAGTTAAAGACATTTTATATAAAGACAACAACATTTTTTTTTTGATTTGTGAAAGAGAGACAGAGATTTAAATTGAGAGTTTCAGATGTTGGACTTTGTTTGAACTGACTTTATGATGAGCCATACTGCACAATAAAATGTTTCTATTTTACTGTTCTTAATAATAATAAAATGCTACTTACGAATTTTATAACTTTTCCTGGTTTGCCTATGCTTCCTGACCTATACCTCTACAACAGCCCTACATTAAAATCTGGATCCAGGAATCAAAATAAATTTGACACTGTGAGGGATGCCTCCTGTCAAGGACAACCCCTGGATAGGAAGGATCCCAGAGCATCACCCAATAACTAATAGGGGTACCCACCAGCATGTGCTGGTGCTCTCATCAGGGTAGCAAGGAACATGAGGAGGTCACAGGAGAAAGGGTCACAGCATGGGGGCTTATCCAGAATGTTATTGGCTATGTGATTGATTACCAAATTGTTGAAATGGCCCAAATGTGACTAAAGTTTGTGCTGTAGAGATGGCCGTATGGTGTATGAGACACCAAGGCCTAGTAAGTGATGACTGTTGCATACTTAGCTGGAAAGGCATAAGAATTAGTCAATACAATGTTTGTTTGAAAGGGTGGTATCCTTATTTATAAACCCCTAGCATAGTGTTCTGGGAATTTTGGAGCGGGGTAACCTTCCCAAGAAGCACATGGCAAGATGCAGCACCCACGTGTTGAGCCTGAATGAGGAGGAGCATGTGTTCACTGCTGTAGTAAGTTAAGGCAGTTGTTGCTGGGTTAATGGGGTAGCTACTGGAGTCATTGGGTAACTCAGCCCTCAGTCACAGGTAAGACCATTCACTGCGGCGGTAGGCCAGTTCCCTCATTGTGGGTGTAATTTGTGGAAAGGTGACAGGAATCCTTGCAATGACCAATGATTGGTGTGCAGTGCTGATTCAGTGGCAGAGACTCTGCATATCCAGATATGACCTGCGTGCAAGAGCAATGCAGAGTATACAGACAAGGCAATGAGACTTGGCTTATGAGAGGGCTCCTTTCTGTGAGGAGTGTGAAGACAGCAGACCTATCATCTGAGGGGTCATGTTATGTGGACCATGTCATGAGGAGAGACTGACTGGTTAGCACAATGCAGTGCATGCAGCACTGTGGCTGTGGCTGCAGCAGAGCTTTCAAAACTGAAACTGCAGGAGATGCAAGTGGAGGCATCAAAACCACTGCACACAGTGGGTGGAGAGACCAACAGGCATATAGATGCTCTGACAGAGGACCCTGAGTTGCAGGGTGACATAGATGGAGATGATTAACATTCTGATGGGGTGGAAGTGATAGCACCATCCAGCTGTGCTTCCCTTTTTGCTACCTTGCCACCACTTAGCAGACAGACATCTTTGCAATGGTTGAATAGACAACAGGGACTGACAGCCCCAGGGAAGAAGGCAGTGATGGTCCACTGAGGAACAGGCTGTTTCAGTTGGTCGAGTCATGCCTCCAAAAGGCAACCTCTCTCACTATGCCAGCTTTATTGAGTGAAACTGAGTCACCATCTGGTCCAGGTCTGGAGGAAATTTATACCCAGAAATGGACAGTGATGAAGTACAGCCTAATCCAGTATCAAACCCTGAAACTAACCCACTCACGGATGACAAAACTGATGGACCACTACCATATGGTTAATGGGGGACTGTCCACCACTCCTTCAACTCAAGAGAAACCTGCATGCACCACAATGGGAAAGGCTCATCAGGCATGGCTTATCAACTGTACAAACTCAGTTGATTCCTAGTTGGAAGGTGATCATGCTTCACCATGAGGAGGACAGAAAGGACTGTTTTCCCCCTTGGAATGGCATGGGCTACCTTTTCAAAATGTGCCAGGCAGATTGCATGATCACTGTCAAGTAAGTGAAAGGTGGGAGTATAAGTTCTCATATCTCCTAGTCTGGCTGTGCTGCCTGTGGAAGCAAAATGAGACTTGTGGCTCAGAGAGAAGGCTGAGGAGAAACTGAAGCATCATCCTTTTTTTTTTCTTTTTTTTTATTATTCTGTTTATCTCCATCTCCAGTGCTGCCCCATCTCCTCACCTGCTATCCCAGCCCCATCTTCTCCATTTCTTGTGCTTACTTCCTCGCACAAGGGTTCTACAGCACACAGCTCCTGCCACTATAGTGGATTTCATCAGGGTTAGGGACCTCCCCCTCCTCTGGTCCATTAAGTGTGGGGTAAGGACCAGCCAGTAGGTGAGTCAGGCCCAAGAGGTGGCAGCATCATCCTGCTTACTCCATGGTGTTTCCCCTTGTTACTCCCCAACCCACTGGATGCTGGCATCGAGGACGCCAAGAGCTCATGCCCACTCAGTTGAATGCCTGTGCACAACACCAGCTGGTGTCCTCCCCTCGCACTAGCTGCTTTGTTTGCACTGTCACCTGGTCACCCAGGTGGCAGGATTACAGCAGAGCGTGCTGCTCTCCTTCTCCAGAGAAGGACAGTATCCTCTAGGATGCTTAATCCTCCTTCCCCATGATCAGTCCCCAGCATCCCAGGCTCATTTCTAAACACAGGTCACCACTGTCATGAGCAGTAGCTCTTATCACTGTGCTAACGGGCAGGCTATAACGTTGTTTTTCTTAAAAAGAAAAACAGTGGAGCTGGCCCTGTGGCACAGAAGGCTGAGGCACTGGATGCCTCACCTCCAGCCATGCCGGAGGTCCTAGTTCAGGAACAGAGCAAAGTCACTTGAGATCTGGCCAGGGGAGGGACAATTGAGCATCCCAAGAACATTTCTCCTCCCTCGGGTGGGGGGGTGACTATGTCTCACTGCTTGTCTGCCACCTGCAGGAATCTGGGTGGCATCATAGTGGGACCACACAAAGTGGAAAGGACCCCACACGTAGGATGCTGGGAGTGTCTCTGCAAAGGCAGAGTATGCACATTGCGCCCACTGGACTTGAGGTGGGCCCGGGCCAAAACAGGCGGAAAACACCCCCGACTGCAGAATGGAGCATGATGCCCTGCAGACTCCACACCATTGACCAGGAGCCTTCACGGTCCTGTGGCAGAGGACGACACAAAGAAGATAAGCCCTAGAAGCAGGGTGACGGGGCTAGGGGTATCAGTCATATGAGGCAGTCGGAGCAGAAAAAGGTGGCAAAAATTACAGATAAAAATAGAAAACTGCACAAGTTATACAAATCATTGTTTAGAAACAATAATACATAAAGTATATTTTATGTCTATGGATATTTTTAAAAATTAATGTCATACATCAGACACTATCTGCTCCACAGATTTAAAAAAACATGTTCGAAACACAGACAAGAAAAGCAAGAGGGAGGAGCAGGAGTACACCAAACCTTGGACCAGTAATGTGCACCCTGAGTAGCTCAGGCCATTAAATCTGCATGTATGATACCTCTATGGAATGAAATAAGGATCCTTATTCATAACATAATGAATCTAGGAGACCAGCCTTGAATTAAACTGTTCTATCCTGTCTTTTTACAGAATATGTGATCCTTTCCATTTTACAAATCTAATTAACCAACTCTCTCCACATCTCCACACTTGGTATTTGTGGCGTGAGTAACATTTTAGCAAGACAGTTTTTATAAGTGGCCAGTATCTCTGCAGGAGGTCAAATCTCTGTTGTATATCAGCAAGAGTACAGGGTGCCATCCGAATAGAATGAATTAATATAGCTCAGCCCTGTTCCCTGCCAGGCCCTGTATCCATGATCTGTTTAGTAGGCAAGAAGTTATCTTGATACCCTAATGGACAAAGGAGACACATAAAGGGTCTTATTTGAAGAGAGCACTTAAGTCTGTCCCACACCTAAACTGTTGTACTGATCCAAGGATTGAGACTGCACCAGAGATGTCTTTCCCTGTGAGTGTGGAACAGAAGGTCCACTGTATCTCCTTATGGTAAACTGGATTGGTCCATCTGTATCTTTTGTGCTGTAGGAGCATACCAAAGCAGCAATGTCCTTTTCTGGGCTGCCACGTTACAGCCTTTAAGGTGCGATAGTGTCAGCACCCAGTAACATCCTACAGCGAGTACTAGGATCATATCAGATTCTGGGACTCTGGAATGTGGGGCACAGTATGGCATCGTATACCGCAGTCCTTCAGGAAAGGTATTGCTGAAACACATCGGTGTTTGGGCTAGCAGACAATTTGTATGTAAATCTCTTCCAGACCGAAGACAGTTACTGAAACCACAGAGCTGTCCTCAAAAGCTGAACACAGAGACTGTGCAGGCTTGCCCCACAACTGCTTTTCAGTGTTGGCCAGTTGACCCTGTTTTTGCATAAAAAGACTTTTCTGGATATTTCAGATTCAAAAGTATAAGCACTTCATAGCAAAAGAAGTCTTTATACACAGTGAATTTTGCCATTGAAATGTCTGAATGTATGCTGCATGGTCTATTTTCTCCCCAGATGCAGGTCCGCAAGAGAAGAGCAGATGACAGGCTAAAAGCATATCACTCAAGAGCCGACATGATGACATCCGCAGGGGAAAGTCACATTTGATGTGACGTAAGAAGGTGGTAGCCCTGAAACCAATGATGTTTGTTTGCACAAAGATTTAAAATCACTGAATGTTTTTTTTTACTTTGTATTTGTTAAATGTTATGAGAAAAAAAAAATCTGTGCATTACTGGTGCAGTATTATATATTGAAAATTAGTACTGTATCTAGTAGTACATTAGAAAAATATTCCTGCTCACTCTGTGCACCCAACCATTGGTGGACTGCTCTGGCAAGCTAGTGACCCAGGTTCACAGTCATAGCCTGGAACATCAGGAGAGGAGGCTGACAGGGAGGAATCAGAGCATCCATGCAGATGTGCTCCTCCCGGGATGGGTGGATACATAGCTCGCTCAAGGAGTGACCCCTGGAAGAATAGTAGCTTTGCAAATGACATCGGTATTACATTGAAATGTTAGCTTCCACTTGTATGTGCACCTGAGGCTTGCACAGCTGAAAGCTACTATTCCAGTTTGTAATTTTGTGGCATGTGAAACTAAGTTTAGTTATTTTAGCCACCTTCATGGTACATTTGTTGTGCACACTGCCATAGCAAACTCAACACCATTGATGGATTTCATGGAGCAGTGTGGTTAACTGCTTTATGCCAAGTTACCAGAAAAGCCAGCTTGATCATCATCAGGAGGCTACGGTAAAAAAGAACCAGTTGTTGCAGACTTTTATGCTGACATTTTTCAAATGTGATTGAACCAGAAAATGTTGGGTGACAAGCTTTTGCTATAAGCATGGAATGAAGATGAAAATAAATAAAATATTGCACTGCTCACAAAGTAAAAATTCTGTTATGGAATCAGATCTCTTGTGCTGACCCCCAGCTGACCTCTGAGTCTGAAGTTCCTTAGTGTGTATTCAGTATAATGCTGTTCATTCAAGAAGCACACATGTAGCCAAAAGTATCAAGACGGGGCAGACTTAATCATCGGTATCTCTGTACTGCTGATAACTAGAGATGAGACCCACTCCTCATTTAAAAGAGCTTTCCACAGACTTTCAAACTATGGTGGCCACTGTTCATGTATGTTCCCCTTTAAGAGATCTTAGCACTGACGGGACCAACAATCTAAACATATCTGTAAGAGACTTGAAACCTGAGCACCACATATAGTACTTCACACAGTTAAGCTGGCCGATGTTACCGCAGTGTGTAACAGCAGTTCCCAAGGGAAACCTGCATCAGTCAGATCCTGGGAAATATGCTTGACAAAATTGTAGAACCTGGGGTCTACCCAGAATCACTAAATAATCTGAGCCCAGTTTATTGCATTTGGAAATGTAAACCTAGAACCCCTCCCCTTGTCTCGTCAAAACCTCCTCCTTCAATGACACAAACTCACAGGAGTTCTTCAAAAACCTTGCAAAATAAACCGAGAAAAACTGACCCTCATCACAGCTATCCACACTGCCCGGCCTTACTTTCTTTTTTTTTTTTTAGACTCTGTTTATACTCCCTACCATCGGGGCATCTCTCAGGATTCTGTCTGAGGTTCATGACTCAACTGCCCGCCTGAACCGATCCCCGAGTACTGCATCGGGTAAGGGAGGTCTGGGCGCTCCTGGCCCCACGAAGAGGCCCCAGACCCCAGGGAGAACCAGAGAATCGGCCAGCATTGGGCATGTGGTCGGACCTTCAGACATTCACTGTTGCCTCACCCGACGGCAGGGGGAATTTTTCTTGGTTTTCGCCTGGAGCTCAGACGTGCAATGATGTCCAGCCCTGCGTGCGCGTGCTCCCACATGCACCAGGAGAACATCCACCGAAGCTCCAATCCTCTGTAATGTTGCAGCTGGGCTCTGCAGAGCCTCAGTTTCCGCCAGGGGTTGCCAGAGCTATGGCTGAGTGAACCCCCCCTCCCCAGGGAAGGAGAGCTGCCCTAGGGTGATCACTCCATCCCCAACCCCACTGACCCCCGACAACCCGAGCCCACTCCCGAACCCAGGTCACTGGGATGGCGCAAGGTGTGGCGTCCAGCACCTCAACCCTCAGTGCCACCAGGCCGGCTGCCTGGCCTTACTTTCAAAATGGGCTATTAGAGCTTCTGCTTACTGTGTTATATTCATGATGACCTCATTAAAGTTTGAGTGTTTTTCATTATAAAATGCTCCCATTTTTTGGTCTTTGGGTCTTCACTTCGCTTGAATATTTGTTGAGTGCTAAGAGGTTTTTTGCGTTCTCTATTTTGGTAATTCGTTTGGATTTGGGCTGGCCGCCCCTTTGAGAGCTGCATGGTTGTCCATGGGACTATCATTCGCGGTGTTTTCATCTGGATTTCTGCTATTAGAGCCACACCTGGGAACGGCAGTTCTACACTAATCAGAGCAGTAATTGAGAGTGAAAGGTAGCCATCACCTGCTCACTGTCCAGACTTTGCATTTAATAATAAACACTGCTTTCTGTAACATGAGTAAAAATGAGCATACCTGAGGTAGATTGATCAGTTCATGGTTCTGCCTTATTCAGTGCTTAATTACGAGCTTCTAACTTGGTAAAATCAGTAGTCATATCACAGGTAAACAGTTGTTCGTTGATGTTCCCCCTCCTTACTCACTAGATCCCTCTGGATCTCACCACGTCACTTGATGCATGTCATGAAGTTGTGCTTTATCAAAGGCTGATGTGGGTAATACAACACTGCCCTTATACACTGTCCCCTCTTACAGACACATATACACTAAATACAACAAATCATTAAAAACATTATATGGTGTAAAAAGTGTTGTGCTAGCAAAACCCATCACCAAATGAATAAATACATAACGTTAGAAAATACATGAAATACAGTAATAGTAATTTATAGAGTCCAATGTTTTCGACTAGTCTTCTTAGACTTCAAGGCTTGATGTACAGCTAAGTGTCTAAATACACAATCCTGGTGCTCTCTGTAAAAAATGGGCACTACAGGACTAGAAAACAATTATTAACCATTTTCAAGGTTCGAGCCTAAGCCAAATGTCCAAATATTGAGAGTGCAAGGTCCATTCTATATAAGACAGGCTTTTAGCCAGTTCAAGAAAGTAGCCTTTTGATTAAAAAGGATACACTGGGAAAGGATTTCATTATGAGCATACCTAGAAGTAGATGGGGTCCCACATGGACTCTGGATGCTCAAAAATCCAACCTTCAGACAACAGAGAGAGGGCTTCCTTAATGCATGGAGGCAAATTAGCCAGGGAGCAAGTAACAACTATATTGAACTGATTTTAAAAGAAAACAATAAAATTCAAACACAAGCTGAAGAAGAGCTTACAAATGAGAGGAAGCCCCTAAAAGAATTTGCACAATACAGTTAGTATACTGAATTAAGGGACATGCTCCAATCTAACTTGACAAGGTATGAAAATAAAATAAAAGAGATCAAAAGGAACACATCTGAATGTGATGGCAATGATTTTAAAGAAGGCAAGAGTTTCAACTGGGGACATTCTAATAAAGCAGCAAAGTCCAATACTAATGTAGCCCCGGGACCACGTGCCATCTTAAAGAGCCCACAAAAACCATTGGATTACTGTACAGACTACAGCGAAGTAGGCAGTGTCACATCAGACAATTTGGATTTTTTTTAGGCAAAGAGGAGCTCAGAGCGACAATGACACCCCCACCCCCACCTCCACCGCAGCTGTCAGAACCCAGACGCAGTACCAGACTAATCAATTATTGGGGCAAAAAAATGCACAAGGAGGGGAGCTAGGAAGAGGGGGGTGGAAGAAGAAATCAAGGCTAAGGGAGAGGATGGAACCAGGGGATCCTCCCCCAAGAACAGATACCAGCAGTAAATGTAATCAGTCTTTCAGAATACAAATTAACAGAAACAGAATTGAGTGTTCTAAACAAAGGGTTATCATTTGCTCCAACACAGAGGTTCAATTTATTCAATACTGTCACAGACTGCAACAAATTTATAAGAACTTTGGGCCTTAGATCCTTTTTTCAAGACAGAATCAGGAAGCACCGAACAATGGGGAAACAGGGGTAAGTAGTGACTTGATGTCTAACAACATGCAAGGAAGTACCACACCAGTGACAGATACTTTGGATAAATTTAAACCAAAATCTACTTTCTGTGCCCCTTTGTCATCTACCCTTTCTACATTTCTGAAGTGCTACAAGACTGATTTGTTGCGACTGGACAAAGAGACTGATAACCATTTTTTTCTATAATATGAGTAAAGTAGAAATGGAAACTTTAAAAAATCTGGGAGAAACTCGAACCATTACTATAAACCTGCTGATAAGGGGGGACTCAGTAGTTGTTATGAATGCTTGTAAATGTGATGCAAAGGATCATAGACAATTCAGTGACATGAATTACTATGAACAACTGTCTGGGGATCCTACAATGTATTTAAAAAATATATATATTGATTCTTATTTAGATTTGACTAAATAACAAAACTGGCTTCCAACCCAAAATTATTGCATTTCTCAGTGTAAAAGCTCCAGTTAGAGCATCCTTACTGCCTACCCAAGATTCATAAATGTCTGGTTACTCCCCCGGGTAGGCCCACAGTTTCGAGCAATGACTACCTTACAGAGCCTTTAGCTAAGTTTGTGGATACTTTCATTAGTAATGGAGCTCATCAATTGCCATGTTACATTAAAGACACAGGTGACATCCTTAGAGTCCTTGAACACCTAGCAGTACGAGAGGATAGCTTGTTAGTGACTCGGGATGTAAAAGCCCTGTACTCTAAAATCATATACCAAGAGGCCCCAGCAGCACTGCCTCACTTTCTGGATAAAAGAGATATATTACATCCTCAAACAGAATTGCTAGTGCAACTTTCTAAATTTGTGCTAGAACATAACAATGTTTTTTATCAGGACAATTTTCTTCTGCAGAAAAAGGGCACTGTAATGGGGGCTAGTTTTTGCGCCCAACTATGCCAATCTGTTTCTTGGTAAGTGGGAAGAAGATGTGGCAAGAAATCCAGTGAATCCTTGCAGGACAAGTTAAACTTATGAAAAGCCGGCCTGTCGGCGCAGCGGTTAGTTCCATTGCGGCCTTGGCGACCAGGTTCAGGAATGGGCTCGGGTCATGGAGGCTGGCGGGGGAAAAAGAATCGGCGTCCCTGGACTCTCTCCTTCTCCGGGGAGAACTAGGGTGGCAGTCGGCGCAAAGGGACCCCTAGCGAGGCTAGGGATCACCACCTGGCCGTGCCCTACGTCAGGGGTGGGGAGTGAGGCGGGCAGGCGCTAGCGTCATTGCACATCCCGCCTCCCTCAGGGTGTGGGCTAATGGGGTAAAAGCCACGCCCAGCATCTATATGACGCTTTACTCGGGATGCCCTGATTGACCACCAAGGCGTTCCCGACCAGTTATTAGTTCGCGGTCCGATATCGGGGTCGGAACCATGCCCCACTCTCTGGGGGGCAAGCCAGGGATGACTGGGGAGTCAGCAATGTCCGGTGGCCGGGGATCCCGGAGTTCCGTGACCAAGCTGAGGACGGATGTGGGGCATGGAAATAAAAGGGCAGAATTAAAAAAAAAAAAAAAAAAAAGTTAAACTTATGGAGACTCTTTACTGATGATAATATTGTAGTGCGGACAGGCACAGAAGAAGAACTGTTTGATTGTGTGCGTTTTCTTGAAAACACCAATAAAAAGCTAAAATTTGCATTGTCATTTAGTCACCATCTAATCAACTTTTCAGATCTCATCATTGACAAAGACAGAAGAGGGGGAGTTACCACAAACATATTTCGAAAACCAATCAACAGAAATACCCTTCTGTATGCTAGTAGCAGTCACACTTGCCATACTAAAGCAGGCATCCGTAAGGGACAAATTTATTAGAATAAAAAGAAATTGTGGGAATGAGGTCAAATACCAAGAAAGAGCTACAGAAATGGAGTGCAGCTTCCACAAAAGGGAATATTCTGAAATTATCATTACAAAGGCTAGAACAGAAGTGGATAAGACAGAGCAAAACTAGTTATGGATAGAAAAAGGCCCTAGAGAAAAGATTGGACAAAAGAGTAAAGAAATAGGTGAAATAATAAAAACAAACACTGGCATTTGATAAGTTCAGACCCGGGATTACAAGATCTTAAAAATACACCACCTAGATTGGTACACAGGAGGGGAAAGACTATTCGAGACATGGTTGCACACTCAGTACAACCACAACTGGAGAGGCCTAGAATGTGGCTTCCAGCCAGGAATGAGGGATGCTATAAATGTGCCAATTATAAATACTGCCCAGTAGTTGTGCCTTCAAAAGGGTTTCAGAGTCCGAGAACAGGACTACACACTACGGTGAGAGGATTTATCACATGTACATCTGAAGGAGTCATATACTTGGTATCATGCGCCTGTGGCAGTTTCTACATAGGGAAAACAAAACATCAGTTTAAAACAGTGATAGGGGAGCATATGAGAGCCATAAAGAATAATCATCGTCATCATCAATTTATTTTGAAAAAGTGCCCTTCCAGACCCATGGACCCAGATCCACCCAGGTCCACCTCGAAAATGAGCTTGCTCAACAGTGATCACCTGGTTAAATAAAGACTTTGATTGATTGATTGATACAACTTCAACACAATTAAAATAATCATAAAATAACTTTAAATCTTAATGGTGACTGATAAAATTCCTGCTTGGCATTATAGCCCAGAGAAGGCTTGATTAAAAGATGTATTTTAAGGGATGCCTTAGAACCCTCCACAATGGCTTAAGTTATGGCCTAGCTGCACATCTGGATAAAGCAAGAAACAAAAGCAGACACAAAATCACATTCACTGGAATAGAAAAACCTCCCAAGCATCCGGGGGGGGGGTATCATGATAGAGTCCTTCTAAAAGGGAGCAATATTGGATTTTTGCCATGGGAGCTATAGATCCACCTAGGCTTAATGATAAATTGGAAATAGGCCCTTTTCTGTAGGTGCGTTCATGTTTCAAAAATCCCCCCTCACCTCCCCCCCACCAGATAGTTTTAGGTTGTTTCTGGAGATTACCGGGGTGTGGGGATCTTCTGGATGTGACCTTTTCTGGGGGTTATTTGTGAAATTGCTTTGTTTTGTATAAGAATGCAATACAAGTGTTTAATCTTTTTATTCTGACCTTGCGCTTTATTTCTATGTATGAATCTTTATAGATATGGTCCCTCCACAGCTTGTCTTGTTTTATGGGAGTCCATGCTAGTTGGGGAATATTGCAGTGGTAGATAATCAAGAATATGTTCAATGCTCCTTTGTTCGACTCTCTAAAGTTCTTCAAGGGTGAAAAAAAACATGTCTGTCGATATCTTAGGTGCCCAGCCTTAAATCGGAGCACCAGGAACCGAACTTATCAGATCTCAAGATTTGAACATTAGGCTTCATCTCAAACCTTGAAAATGCTTAATAATATTTTTTTAGTCCTGTAGTGCCCATTTTTTACAGGAAGCACCAGACTGTGTATTTTAGACACTCAGCTCTACCTCAAGCCTTGAATTCTAAGAAGACTGGCCAAAAACATTGGACTCTATAAATTCATAGTGCTTCATTTCATGTGTCTTTTAATGTTATGTATTTATTCATTTTGGTGCTAGGTTTTGCTAGCACAACACTTTTTACACCCTATAATGTTTTTATTGATTTGTTGTATTTAATGTATGTGTGTCTTTAAGAGGGGACAGTATATAAGGGCAGTGTTGTATTAACCACGTCCTCCTTTGATAATATGCAACTGCATGAAATGTGTCAGGTGACGTGGTGAGATCCAGAGGGATTTAGGTGCATTCATGTTGCAATGAGAAAGTATTTTTTTCAAGGAGAGGGTGGTGGACGCATGGAACGACCTTCCCGAGGAGGTCGTGGGGTCAAAAACAGTGGGGGAATTCAAGAATGCATGGGGCAGACAAAAGGCAATTCTGGTGGGGGGTAGGAAGACGTAGGCTGTTGATTAACTAGGATCTGCAGCTTATCCAATAGGTAGGGGAATGGGCAGATTGGGTGGGCCAAGCGGTCCTTGTCTACTGTCAAAGCCTATGTTTCCATCTAGTGAGTGAGGAGGGGGGAACATCAATGAGCAACTGTTTACCTGTGATATGACTGCTGATTTGACCAAGTAAGAAGCACGTTGTTAAGCACGGAATAAAGCAGAATCATGAACTGGTTAATCTACCTGGGGTATACTTGTTTTCATTCATGCTACAGAAAGCAATGTTTATTATTAAATGCAAAGTCTTGACAGTTAGCAGGTGCCGGCTACCTTTCACTCTCAATTGGTCTTACTTTGTAAACAGATTCAAAACCATTTGTGAAGAATTTCTTCCAACAAAATGTATCCTAGTCCGGGGAGGTCAGTATGAATGGATAACACCTAAAATGGTGGACTTCTTCAAATGTCATGACAAGGCCTGGTCAATCGTTACATCTATCTATGAATATAGGGACTAGTATACTCACAGGCATTTTAAAACTTAGCTTTTACACTCAGAAAGAAAACCATGGCTGATTTATTTTCTAAACACTGCGGAACTTTTTCACCCTGAGATTTGTTGCAGCATGGAACAGTCTACCTACTGCTATGGTGCAGTGTGATGCAATCACAATCACAGCATTCAAAACTGAATTGGACTCCTTCAAGGGCTCTAGAATCTAAAAGATCATACTTCTGAAAATAGAGGGAGATGGTCTCGATGAGCTGCTCTGGCCTGTTTCCATCTAATTCATGTATGGATGTATGCATGCACGTATGTATCTATCATAGATGTATGTACTGTATGTATGTATGTATGTAAACTTACAGCAAGTCCCCAAAGAATCTTTGTAGAGGCAACAATGCCTTATTAGGCAAGAACCAGTCACAACCAATTAGGGACCAGCACTACAATGACAGCCTAGTGACTAACATCCTTGGCACTGCCAACTCTTTAAATACATACTTCACCAATTTAAAACTCACTCTACCAACAACTCCCCAGCAGTCCAGATGTCTTCATATTCTCCAGCTACAGACTCTTACCATGTTCCTGTTCCTTCACCTCCTGCCTTTTAACTCACAGTAATCAAAGAGGGCAATGTCCAAAAGCTGTGAAAGGAACTTGATGCACTCAAAAATGCAAGTGCTGATTAAGTGGCTTCACAGTGCCCTCCTTACTGAAGTCAAGTCTAGGGATAGGTGCTGGGCTAAGTTCAAAGCCACTAGCTCTCTATCTGTTAGATCTAAGCTGGAAGCTGAACAAGAAGAAGCTGAAGTGATTCTGAGCAGCAATCCTGAGTGGATTTGCATGGGAGAACTGTGAAAAGGCCAAGTTTTTGGCCTGCATGTCAGTGTGCTGCTCCTGAGAGGGAGAGAAGAGAATTATTTTGGACTAAATCCAAATCTGTGTGACTAAAGTAAGCTACTGAAGTGGGCCAGGCCCAACCTGAAGAAGACCAAAGATTTTGCTGAATGCGATTGGCCTGTCAGGAGTTCCAGCTACCCCTAAGCTCCCGGTGTGTGCAGAAACTTTGCCATTGTGACTGGGGAGTGCTTTGCCTGGTACAGCAGAATTCCCTTACATGTAAATGTGCTATGAGCTGCTAGTGGGTCGTGAGTTAGTCCTCCACTGTGTGAACTGTGTTCTGCTTGCTGGAAGCTGTATCCAGCCCAAAACAGACTGCATCCGAATTTGACTTCATGCGGTCTAGGCTCTGCCAGACTGGCCCAGCCAGACTACCCACTGCACAGAGAAGCCATCGACGAGAGACCTGTCTGGGGATCAGCCCCCTGCTCCACACTTGAACAGGAATGATGCCTCTGCGACTCATGTGGGCCCTGCTTCTCCTGGCATTCCAGATCAACCACCTGCAGTCTCGATTTTCGTCCAGTCTGTGTCCAGTCTTGGGTATCGTGAGTAAATACCAAGGTAGCTCCCTGCAACAACAGCTTAATATGAGTGTGTCATCTGATTGTCTTTTTGTTTCGTTTCCTTTACGAACTGAGCCCTCTGGCTCCAGATTACAAATATTGTGTACTGTGCATGTTGTGTTTTTCCATCACAGGGCCCCAACCAGCTGCAACGCTTGGCCAACCCTGGCAACAGTCCTGGCTAGCCCATCTCTTCTCCACCTGGGTACCCAGAGGTGCGACTGTGTGGGGGGACTCAAAGCGCATGCATAACTGCTTGATTGATATAACCTTTAAGCTAATTAACCTGATTTTGCCCCTCCCTTGTTCAAGTCCCCTAAATAAATCAGATCTAACTTTTTCTGCATGTAATCTGACTGTGGTTTCAGTTTGTGCTCAAAGTACTGTACTGTTGCTATTTGCGGTGCATAACCTTGTTTTACAGGGGGTCCCCAGGGTCAAGCCAGAGGAACCAGCCCTGGTGGTAAGTGCAAACAGTGTGGGTACTTGTGTGGTGTACCAGGGGTATTGTGAAAGTGATTATTGTACAGTGTTCAGGCCACTAGAGGGGAAAGAAGGGGGTTACAGTGTCCCGGAGGGCTGTGCCCAGGTTAGCTTGACCACTACCAACCCTCATCTCCGGGTGGAGGCACCCGTTTCAGAACTCATGCCCCTTAACCTGCTACTATCCAAGCAGGTGGGGGTAATAGCACTTGGGATAGCGCCACCTAGGGGTTACACAGTGCTAGAGCTCCTGAGTCTGATATGTTAGTTAATGGTACTAACTGTAACAACCCTATAACAACTGCCCTGGCCTTCAACTTGCTCTTCTCAGACTTAACCAAATATACCAAAGATAATTATTGCTCTCCTGAACAATCTTCTCTAGCCTCACCCCCAATTACCCCCAGTTCTTTCTCAGGTCGGTTACTTGCAGAGAAGATCTGTACTTACTCAAGGCCATTTCTCCCCATAGCAGCTCTGGAAATTATGGTCTAGAACTGAAGCTGCTAAAAATTGCTGCACCTCAACTGGCCCAACCTATTACCCAGATTTTTAATCTGTCTCTCATGACTGGTGTGGTTCCCAGTCTGTGGAAGGTAGCAAAGATTGTCCCTGTTTTCAAAAAAGGAAACCCCAAAAACATGGAGAACTATTACCCAATTGCAGTTTTCCCAGTTCTTAATAAGATCATTGAATAACTAGTTGCTCTACAGGTAACTGAATACCTGCAAAAATATAGCCTGTTATCTGAGATTGGGGCATAGCACTTCTACAGCCCTTATGCAGTTCACAAATGATATTAAACTAGCTATGGACAAGGGTACGTACACTGGTGCTGTCTTTATTGACTTAACTAAGGCGTTTGATCTGGTAGACCATTCTCTTGTCTTCTCTGAACTGTCTGCCCGTGGTTTTTCACCTCCTGTCATAGCTTGGTTTACTAGTTATCTTAGTGACAGGCATCAGTTTGTAAAATTTAATAATGTGACTTTTCACCTTGTTGCTATCAGAACTGGTGTTCCACAAGGATCTATCCTGGGCCCTTTGCTAGTTACCATTTTTATTAATGACCTCCCTAGAGT
Source organism: Neoceratodus forsteri (assembly GCA_016271365.2). Taxonomy (NCBI): domain Eukaryota; kingdom Metazoa; phylum Chordata; order Ceratodontiformes; family Ceratodontidae; genus Neoceratodus; species Neoceratodus forsteri. The sequence continues at coordinate 1,751,779,105 of CM057450.1, read as the reverse complement.
CATCTCTAAGTGTTCGTCATTTTTATATGCAGATGACATGGTTGTTTATATGAGCTCTAAGAACATGGATGATATTAATTCTCTGCTTAATGCTGATTTTGGCAGAGTTCAAACATGGCTGTTACAAAATAGATTTCTTCTGAACACCAGTAAGACATACACCATGTACTTCAGATCTGTTCTTAAACTCAAAGCATGCCCAACTGATCTAACTGTACTGTGTTCAAATGGGTATCCCCTTACTGAAGTTAAGTCCTTTAAGTACCTGGGCATTACATTAGATCCCTCCTTAGACTTTTCCCATCATACCTCCAATGTATGCAAATTAGTGCACTCTAAATTAGGACTTTCATATAGAGTCAGGCATGCCCTCACCCCTTCTGCTAAACTCGCCACTGCACATGGAGTATTATCACCTAGTCTCACCTATGGCCTGGTACTCCTCTCTCAAACTAACTCCTGTTTTCTATCTAAATTGTCCACAGCCCGACCTGGGTTTGGGAACAGACCTGGGACACTGGAGGGCCGCCAGGGAGAGAAGGCTCAAGCCTCCGACGACTGCTCACTTTCTCTCAGGGGGAAGGAGAGGGGCCAACAAGGTGCTTGCTAACTTCTGGCGGAGGCTGGGGGTGCAGCAATGCGCTGGGTCCTGCTAACCAAGAGGGACATGGTGAACATTGGTGTATGCCTGACGTTAGTGGCATGCCGTGCCCCCAGGGAGAAAATGGGAAATAGAGCTCCATGGTCGACTAGATGATGGTCACCAGCTCCCACTGCCACAGGATGCTGGGCAGCCTAATGACCACCTCAGCAGCACCCAGGCCAATAAGTAGTGTGCTGGTCTCCCCCACTGGTGCCTTCCCCCTCGGAGAAGGGGTACACATCCGGCGAAGTGTTATGCCGGGTTACCCCGGGGGGCTGCGATGTGGGGTGGCGATGGCTGTACTGGGGCAGGGTGTCAAGTGAGGAGCATAGGCGGCCCGAAGGAGAGGCTGGCCAGGAGGGAGCAAAAATAAATAAATAAATTGTCCACCGCCTATAATGGCATCTGTCATTTTGTCTGATCCGCACATAGACTGGCACACCACTGTGCCCTTTTCAGAAACCTGGGGAGGCTACTGCCATTGCCTCTTAAACATTATGCACTAAGGTGTACTTTTGATAAGCTCATTAGATCAGGTACCCCTGCTGCCCTTGTGGCCATGTTTAAGAAGCTTGAACAAGCACATCCCCTTTGGTCCACTGACCTGGAGCTACTCATATTCAGTCCTACTTGTTTTTTAGACAGAAGTAGGCTATAAACCCATAGTGACTGTCTCCCACTGCTTGGTGGGCATATTGTTCCCATAGATATTTATCCAGTTCTGACTTGAATCTGCTAAATGATGTAATGTTGATTAGGTCCTGAGGCAAGATATTCCATAGTTTTGGGGCCTTCACTGTGTAGAAGTTGTTCCGTTTGTTGGTGCTAACCCTACGGTAGGTATCATTAGTTGTTGGTTATGAAATGTCAGGTTTGGTGCCCTGCTGTTATGGTCTGTATTATATAATGTGATGAGTACTGGGTCTTTTAATATTTTAAGCAACAGTAATATACCCCCCCATCCTTCTAACCTCAAGGCTGTGCAAATCCAAATTCTGAAGTCTATTGTCATATGACATGTTCCTAAGTCTGGGGATTAACTTGGTCCTTCTTCTGTGGACACTCTCCACCAGTTTTATGTCTCTTCTCAGGTAGGGAGACCAAAAATGGGACCCATAATCATAATTACTCTTAAAATCTAAATGTGTCACTAATATGGGTAAACAGCTATTTTCCTACTTTGCTCCCTGATACTGGAACACTTTGCCCCTTATCATAAGATTTGCACAGTCACATTCTACCTTCAAGACTAAACTTCATGAGTACCTTATGTCCCCTGACAATTGTTCGTGCTCCAGTTCTTGATATTATGTGCCCATTAATTTATGTATTATGTTCTACCACTTCTGTTTTGTTGTAATATTTTTGATATGTGCTAATTACTCCTCTCCCACACTTATTGCTATGTATGCTGATCCTACTCAGGCTTGTTCATTCGTATCTTAGTTACTCGGTGCTCTGTGCCTGATACAATTGTGACTTCTCCTTTGTGCTACTTTATTGAACGGTATCTGGTTATTGTTATTTCTGCAAAATCCCACGCCAGCTTTAAACAGGGCGCTTCACCTCCATGTATCTCTTGCAGACTCCTGCACTTGTTTTGACCCTACTTAACTCCCATTAGCGCAGTGGGTTAAGGCTCTGAGCTGCAGATCTGGAGACCTGGGTTTGAATCCCACAGCCGCCTAGGTGCATACTGTGTGATCCTGAGCAAGCCACTTAACTTCCTTGTGCTCCCAGATTGCATCTGGAAACAAGCTTCGGCTAAGTTTGCTACTCCTGGTTAAACAATGTTCCCTTATGCACTGCTGGTTTGTATACTGATTGTTTGCCTAATCTTGTATTTATTGTTGCTTTCATTGTTTTACTGTTGTATGATGTAATTCTCCCGGGTCATGCCTGAAAATAGGCATTAAATTGTCTAGTGCACTTAACTGGTTAACAAAAACAAAATAAATCTGTTTCTTTATTTGAATTGGTAACCAGGAAGACTCATTGGGCAGGAACTATCCACTTTCAAGTGTGACCCAGGGCAGTAAATGCCACAGAAAATTAGAAACAACATTAAAAACAGAATTATGTTTTATTTAGTTTTTGTTAACCGGGTAAGTGCACTAGCCATGAAATGACTATTTTCAGGCACGACCTGGGAGAGTACAACAAATAATTGACAGATACTTTGCATAAGTACAGGAAAATTACATATAAGGCAGAAATCGAACAGTCAGTAAAAAGATACATAACACCCAATCTGACATTACATGATGCAAAACTTACAGAGTATTCAATACAGGGTAGGTAGAAACATTCAGTAAGTTGATACATTAGGCCAAGTATCAAAACATGATGTGGGAAACTAGCGTTGAATCAGTGAAGTCTTGGTTAAAATTGGCTTCAGGAATGAGAACAACCAAGCGGTAATAAGAGGGAAAGCAAAACTGGCCCACAAAGGAAATCTAAGTGATTGATATAGAAAGCGTGAGTAAGGAGGTGGATTGTATTGCAGGGAGTAGGTGGAGGTTAATGAGAGTTAAGTAGGTTCAAAACAATTGCAGGGGTCTGCAAGAGATACAGTACATGGCAGTGAAACTCCTTGTTTAAAGCTGGCATGGAATTTTGTCTGCCTAAGTGCGAGAGGAAGGGAGTTCCAGAGCTTAGGGGCAGAGTGACAGAAAGCCCTAGAGCCCTTCGATGTGTGACATCTGGGCATGTTAAGTTGTGACTTATCCACTGAGCGCAGTCCATAGTTGGAGGTTTGAGGTACAAGCATTGTAGCAAGCGAAGAGGGCATTTGATCTCTGATCATCAAGTCAATCAGGGAGCCTAATGAGTATTGTCGGTAGGCAGAGGGAGAAAGCCAATCGCAGTATCTATAAAGCTGGCAGTAGTACTTGAGACGTGGTAATGAGGAGGCATACCAACATATATTATTACATGTTATGTCCCATTTATGTAGGGTAGTTTTATGCGCAGATTCAAAGGTGGGAGCACCATAGGTGAGGGCAGGGAGAAGGATACCACTGGCAATAGCCAGCTTAGCTGACAGAGTAAGCATGAAGCTAGTTTTATAAGTGACTCCCAGTTTAGCATTCACCACTTTGCAGGTGGACTGTACATGTAGACTGAAATTTAGGGATTGATCCAGGAGTACTCCCAGGTACTTAAAAGAGGTTACGCATTCTATTTGAGTGCCACCTGAGTCACAAACCAGAAGGGAAGTTCGACAAGACCTGAGCTTAGGGGCAGAGCCAAGTAGCAATGCTTGAGTTTTCTTGGCATTGCATACAAGTTAATGGGCAGACAGCCAGTTTTGTACATTCTTGAAGTCAAAGGAAAGTGATATATTTAAGTTAGCGATATTTTCAGAGCTTGAATAAAGGACAGGATCATCCACATAGACGATAGATGAGCATGAATGAAGATCATCAGCTATATTATTGATAAAGAGTGAGAAAAAGAAGGGGTCCCAGGATAGAGCCCTGGGGGACCCCAATGTTAATATTAGCTCTGTCAGACAGGGAAGAGTGAAATTTCACAATCTAAGTCCTGTTAGATAGATAGCTCCTGAACCAGTCAACTACAGTGTGTGAGAAGCTCAGACTCTGAAGAGTGGAGAGAAACAGGAGGTGATCAACAAGATCAAAGGCCTTGGTGAGGTCTATAAAAATGGCCCCTCTTGGGGCCGGCCCGTTGGCACAGCAGTTCAGCAGTTGGATTTAGACTCGCAACGCTGGCGACCCGGGTTCAGGAGTGGACCCGAGTCATCAGAGGGCTGGCCGGGGGAGAAGGATAGAGCATCCCAGGGACTTCTCTCCTTCTCCGGGGGGAGGGAGGGGACACGGCTTTGCGAGTGCTGACTCCTGGCAGAGGCCATGGGTATGGCAGCACGTCAATGCCTTGGGCTTGTCTGGCCACAGGCAAAGGCCTGGGGTTCCGAATGCTCCAGGGCTGACATTGCGAAGGAGGATATCAGAGACGTTGGTGCTTGCGCCTGATGTCAGGGCACCCATGATGCCCAGAGAGAGAAAACTGCAAAATGCCCTCCAGTCTCTAGTAGATGGAGCCCTGGAACTAACCCTCATGTGCCTCCACCTGCTGTTCCACTACGGGACCGATGAAATAAAGATGTGTTCAGGGTGTACAGGCCCCACCTCAATCCCCACCTGGGGGGATAACCACAGCTGCATGAGGGACGTATGATGGATCAGGTAGGTGGAGAGCAGAGGTAGTCTCCCAGGAGACTCCTGAAGGTACGAGGCTGGAGGGGCATAGGAGGGGATAAACAGATATTAAAAAAAAAAATGGCCCCTGTTAGTTGATCCACATCCATGTTGGAAAGCACATCAGTTGTAAATTTGAGAAGAGCCATGGAGGTGCTGTGACCTTTCCGGAAGGCCATGCTGAGTGTTCGAGAGAAGGCTGTGCTTAGTTAGAAAGTCTATAGGTTTTTTTTTTTTTTTGGCTATCTCTTTTTCACCCCTGGCTCCTCGTTGGCAGCCATCCCAATGCTCAGCTCCTTCAGACCCTCACTCCCTGCAACTCCCACAGCTTACCACCTATGGTGGGGCAGCAGAGAGACCCCCCCCCCACTCACCCGCTGATTCCGGACTCAGTTTGGGGTGTCACCTCCGGAGATGGAGCATGGGGACTGCCATCAAGCCACAGCAACCACAATCTTTTTCTTGAATTTACTCCCATGTGGGAGTACAGTGTGCAATGACACCTGTGGCAAGCTTCCACCAAGCATCTGTCATGCTTCCTCCCCATGAACTTGTGGCAGCGTGCCACCAAGCCCCAGCCTCTGCTAGGGGTCAGACGTGCACTGACCGTGAGTCACCCCCCCTCCCTGGAGATGGAGAGCAGTTCATCAGATGCTCAATCCATCTCCTCCCTGCTGACCCCCGGTGGCCCACACTCATTCCTGAATGCGGCTCACTGGTGTGGTGCGAGGTGTGGTATCCAGGGCCTCATCCCTCAGTGCTACCGGGCTGATGGGAAGGCTACAGTTTGATTTGCGACTAGTTTTTCTAGAATTTTGCTTAAGACCGAGAGTATGGCTATAGGCCTATAGTTGCTGATCTCCTTAGGGTCCCCTTTTTTTAAATACAGGTGTAACTTGGGCAATTTTCCAGGTATCAGGAACTTTACTGAAGGAGAGAGACAAGATGAAATTTTGGTCAGCGGGGAGGCAATAAAAGGTGCTGCAAGTTTAAGGAGCCAAGGCTCCAGGGTATCTTAGCCAGGACTGGTGTTGTCAGAGGTAGTCTGAAGCAATTTAAGGACCTCAAGCCTAGAAATAACTTTGAAAAGGAATGGGGAAGTATTAGGCTGTCTACAGGTAGGAGAGCAAGGAATAGCTGACTGAAGAGTAGAAGAGATATAAGGGTCTGTCTGCGACGACTGGAAGGAGGAGGTGTACTGGGACAGATCCGACAACATTTGATTGAAAGAGTTTGTTATGGTGTCTGAGTCATTGCAGCATATGCCATTTAATATCACATTCCCTGGGGTAGTCGACTGAGGAGCTCCAAGAAAGGTCTTAATGTGGGCCCAGAATTTCCTAGGATCACCGGCAGAGCTTTGTAGTAGGTTTTTACAGCAGGTATTCTTTGCTGTTCTAACCTGTTTTTGACAAGAGTTCCAAAGGGCTCTGTAGGTATTATAGTCTGCTGGGAGCCTGGATAATTTGTAATTCTTCCAATATCTGTCCCTTGGGCGCAGGTTAGCCAGCAGTTCTTTGTGGAGCCATCTTGTTTGTTTACCTTTGACCCTTCGTGTTACGATGGGGGCATGCTTGCACTAAATAGCCAGGAATTGATCTAGGAAGATATATAGTGCAGACTTGACATCACGGGAGTGATAGGTGCCAGACCAGTTTATTCTGGAGACATCAAATAGAAACTCTTCAACATTCAGATTGGCAAAGTTGGTGAAGGTGACATAGTGCGGTGGAGGGGAGGGAGCAGTTGCAAGACTCCAAATGCAGAAGATTGGGGATGGATCAGTTAGTGCATCAGCCAAGGTGCCCGCTGCAGCTATATGATCAACATGGTTGACCAGTACCCAGTCAGTGAGAGTTGAGGATTGAAGTGATGGAGTAATTCTTCTAGGCTCAGTTAACAACTGGTGGAAATTATAACTTTGCATCATGGAGAGCAGTGAGCTTTGAGCTGCCCCTAGCCTGTTTAGGTTTAGATCACCTAATATTATGACCTCATTTTGTTTTGAAAGCAGGGAGGTTTGACTGAGTAACTTCTGCGGTCCAACAGTGCCCCCGGAAGGGGGGGTTATAGGTGCAAATAATACGAAGTTTATTGGCACCCAGGGCAAGGGTTGTGTGTAGGTATTTACAGGCAGAGGTGAAAGACTAGGTTTGCTGGCAAAGGCACCTAGCTTCACCTGAGCTCCTTTCTTCTAGGTCTGCTTATAAGGACAGAACAAGGAACAACATTATCAGGGCAAGGAAAACAATTAAGGCTTCTTTTGGCTAGGCAGATTTACTGTGTGTTGCTATTTTCTTTTGTGCTTACAAGTTTTGTTACTGTTTTTTGCTTACATTTTTATTTATTTATTTTATTTATTTGAACAAGTCGGATTTACAACCTTTGAGTCAGGGACTCATTTACAAAGGCACCTTGTCGCAGGGAGGGCAAGACAATAGAACATTGTGCAGATACAACATTGGACAACATTACAGGTGTAGACATTGAACACAGAATACACTTAGTTATATGTTGGTATAAAATACAGATTTCCAATTAAAGATGAACAATTTCTCTGGAGTTGCAGTCGAATACATCCTTGTATAAACCTAGGGGGTAGGTAAAAAGGGGTAGGGGAAAGATGGATTGGCAGTCCAGGGGACCTTATCGAGATTAGGGGAGGCAGACAGGGAAAGGTCCTGTAGTAGGATTAGGGGGGCAGGGTTAGTTGTACCTACAGCAGCGGACATTAAAGAGATGGTTCCGGAGAGCGGTTTTGAAGGGACCAAGTTTGGCAGTGTTGGTAATGCAGGTAGGGAGGGAGTTGAACTAGGCGTGGGCTTGATAAAAGAAGGACCTCTGGGCGAGGGAGGTCTTGGTTCTGGGCACTTTGAAGGTGGCATTAACAGAGCTGCAGGTGGAAATGGATAAGGATGACCATGGTAGGGAGGCAGAGACTCCTGGGGGGGAAAGTCCGAGCAGGGATTTCTTAGCAAGAAGGCAGGTCTGATACTGCAGACGTTCCTCGAAGTTCAGTAGGTTGGCAGAGGAATAAAGCAGGCAGGTGTGGGTGTGGCTCGAGGCTCCGGTCAGGAGCCTACAGGCCTTATTGATTGAGAGCTGGATTTTAGAGAGGGTGATGTTATCAGCTGCAGCATAGATGGGCAAGCCGTAGTCCACTAGGGACAGGACAGAGGAGGTGATGGCCAGCCAGAGGGCAGTGAGAGGCAGACAATCCCTAAGGTGGTAAACTAGGCCAATCCGAGAGTTTATGACAGAGGAACAAGCATTGATGTGGGTGTGGAAGGTGAGGGCAGTATTGAAAGTGATGCCTAGGTATTTGTAGGTGGGCACTTGCTTTAATGGGAGCTGATGGGTAATCAGGAGGGGGGCACTTCTAGCTTTATTTTGGTGGTGAGAGAAGAGGATTAATTTGGTTTTCTTAAGGTTTATGACTCGTCTGTGATCAAGAAACCACCTTTTTGTTTGGTTGTAGGTGAGTTGAAGGGATAATTGGAGAGTGGAGGGATCTGGGTGTGACACAAAGAGAACTGCATCGTCTGCACAGAGGAGCACCTTGCTAGTGTAGGAGCTGGGGAGAGTGTTGAGGTAGAGACTGAAGAGAATGGGACCCAGGATTGAGCCCTGTGGGACCCCGGAGCTAACAGGTCAAATGTTGGAGAGGGAGCTGTTGATTTTTACATGCTGGGATCTAGCAGAGAGGTAGCTAGAAAACCAGGCAAGAGGACCAGCAGAGAAACCGAGTTGGTGGAGAGAGTCGAGTAGGAGGGGGTGACAGACAGTGTTAAAGGCCTTGGAGAGGTCAGTGAACACTGCACTGGCCAGGTTGCCAGAGTTGAGAGCAGAGTGCACGTATTGGGAGAACTCCAGGAGAGCAGTGGTTGCACTGTGTCCTGGGCGGAAGCCGTGCTGCTCTGGGCACATAATGTCATACTTAGCCAAGTACTCAGATAGTTGGATAGACACCACTTTTTCGAGGGCTTTGGAGAGTGGGGGGAGAATGGAGATTGGCCAATAGTTGTTGGGGGAAGATCGATCACCGCTGTTGTGTATTGGAGTGATTTCAGCAGTTTTCCACACACTGGTGAACTGTCCATGGCATAGGGATAGGTTGAGTAGGTCTGTCAGGGGGACTAGGATAATGCCAAGGACTAGCCGGAGGATCCTGGAGTCGAGGGGGTCACTGCTGGAGTTATTACTACCAAGGGCTTTTAGCAGGTGTGGCCAAGCTTCATGGGGGAATAGGATGCACAGGTAGAAAGGGGGGCGATACAGGGCGGGGGGTGAGGAGAGGATTGGATCAAAAAGCTGCAGGGAGGACAGAGCTTAGATCAGAGAAAGTGATTTTTTTTTTTTTTTTTTTTTGATTCTTTTCCCTTCAGTCAGGAATCCAGGAGTGTCTCTCAGGCATCCAACCTTTGTCCTGCCCTGCCTGAAGTCCCCCCAACTGAGTCTTCCTCTCCTCCACTCCTACCTCATAGCTGGCACCCCCAGCTTAACACCTCCGGGGTGGGGGCGCCCCTCCTACCTTGGGCGCTCTTCAATTTGTAGACTCCAGCTGCGGATGTGGGCCTCTGAGCGGAGGGTCTATGAAGGCCTGCCGAGTTGGACCCAGTCGTGGACATGGGGATTGGTGCCGTCGCCTACCCCTGGAACCGGGATTTTCTTATGTTCTGTTTCACCTGCCCCATCCCTGCGTGTGCACCCCCCTAACGCTATGGCGCACTGCAACACTGCCAGTGTCAGGCACGCTATTATGTGCAGCCTCGCACTGCTGCAGTGCCCTCCCCAGTCTCCACCAGGTGCCGCTGGAGCACCAAGCTCCCCAATGCCCTCCCCCCCGGGACAGGAGAGCAGCCCAGCGGGCACTCAATCCTGTCCCTTCCCTGCTGACCCCTGGCACCTGAGCTCGCTCCCAAACTCGGGTCGCCGGCATGGTGTGAGGTGTGGCATCCAGCGCTTCAACCCTCAGTGCAACCGGGCCAGGCAAGAGAAAGTGACGTTGAGGCAGTAAGCTATAGGTAGTGGATCAGAGGAGGTAGCACCTTTGATGGTGAGCTGAGATGGTGGAAGGGAGCGGGTCTTCCCATTTAGTTCTTTCATGCTATCCCAGAAGGTCCGGGCCAAACCCCAGGCGGAAGTAAGGGTGGCCTGGTAGTGCTCCGCCTTGGCCTGTCTGATGGCCCAGGTGCACTTATTGTGCTCTGCATTGTAGGCTTGTCTGTCAGATGGATTGCCTGAATCTACAGCGATTCACCAGAGATTATCCCTATTCTTAAGTTTCCGGATGAGGGAAGGGGTGAGCCAAGGGGTGTTGCATTTCTTTGTATGAATCCTGGGTGGGGGGGCGAAGAGGTCACAGGGCTTGCAGAAGGCACTTGTGAAGGAGTCAAGAGCTGAGTCGATATCTGAGGCATGTTGGATAGGGGACCAATCCAGCTGGGCTAGGTGCTGTTTCAACTTTTTTAGGGCACCAGGGTGTAGCCACTGGCACAGTGTAGCCAGGGACACTGGTTTTGGAGAAGAGGGTGACCAGGTACAGATGACTGAGGAGTGATCACTAAGTGAGTCGGGGAGGACAGCGATGTCCTGGATTTTAAAGGTGCGGTTTGACAAGATAACATCTAGGAGGGTGTTGGTTCCATTGGATCAGTTGAACCTGGTGGGCTGTGAGACTAGTTGGGACATATCCAGGGCAGCAAAGGAGTCCCTGGTTTGGGAGGTAGCAGAAGCAAGCCAGTTAACATTAAGATCACCAAGGATGACTTGCTCAACTTTGTGTGGGAGGGATGTGAGGTAGTCGATGAGGGACTGGACTGCTGAGTTCTGGTTTCTTGGGGGTATGTAGTAGACAGTGAGAAAAAGAGGACCTCTGGCGGGGTCAGGGATTGGTTTTAGTGTGAGGGCTTGGGCGCCATAGTCAAGTTTTGAAGCAGGGAGTGCGTGACCTATTAGGGTGTCCTGCATGAATATTGCGAACCCACCACCGTGTTTGTCTACACGGTCTTCCCTGAATAAGGTGTATCCAGGGAGGGAAATAGTGGAGTCAGGGGTGGACTTAGAGAGCCGAGTCTCTACCAGAGCAAGAATAACAGGTTGATGCTGGCTGACCCAGTACTGGAGGGCAGTAGTTTTCTTTAGGAGGCTACATATGTTAAGGGATGCAAGGCAGAGACCGGTAGTGGTACAGGATTTGCGCGGGCTGGCAGATAAAGGTCCAGGATTGGAGTGTACATTCCCAGACAGTAAGAGTAGCAATGTAATTATTCTGATTAGGGACGGTGGTGGCAGGGACCCATGGTTCGGTGCCCAGGCGAGGAGCTGGTAATAAGGGTGCAGGGATAGGTAGGCCTTGAAGGGTGGGTATGGCAGGGAACAGGTGGGTCCAGGGTGAGCCCAGGAGGGCAGGGGAGTGGGGCTGTAGGCAGGGGTGGGTGCTGCGAGGTTAGGGGTGCGTTGAAGGTGGGGGGAGCTGGGTCATACTGGGGTAACTTGGGGGGGTGAGGTGCCTAATGTAGTGGACAGGAGCTTAGGTCGGGGAGAGGTTTGAACCAGGAGGGTGAGGGTGAGAAGACCTAGCAAGGGAGTGCGAATGCCCATAGTTCTATGCTTATAGTGAAAGATAAGGGCAATAGCTGAACTTCAGTGAAGGGGGACTGCCACTGTAGAGTAGCGATAGTGTTATTGACTTTGGTGCAAGAGGTCCCAGGTTCGAGTACACCAGGGAGAGGGTGTCTAAGAGCCTTGTGGAGGATATGTCAGAGGTTACCTAAGGGCTGGATAGGGCTGGGTTTGGAGAGGAAAAGAGAGGAGAAATAGCGATATAGGTTTGATCTCCTTAGGAAGGGAGGGTGTGGTTTCAGGGGATAGAAAACCAGCTGACTGTGGGATTCCAGAGGGAGGAGTTCCTGTGGGAGGAGTTCCTGGACAGAGACTATATAATAAACTGTCAGAGAACACGGAGAGTAGGGTGGGCAAAAAATTGAGTGAGAGCAGACTCTGGCACAATGGTCCCTTAGTGCGCAACTAGCTTGATTTAGAAAGCTGCTTAAGGAGGGGGAATCAGGCTCACACAAAGTTTGGAGAAATGGTGCCAAATTTAAAATTTACAGCTGGAGGGGGGCACTCTAGCAGCTGAGCAGGCGTACCTGTTTTCAGCCCTTGAGAGGGCAGGGAGCAGTTCCTGTGGCTACGGCCATGGGTGGAGGAATGTCCAGGGGACTTTGGCACAGTCTGTTTTTGGCCCTTGAGAGGGCAGGGAACAGCTCCTGTGGCTATGGCCATGGGTGAAGGAATGTCCAGAGGACTTTGGCACAGGCTGTTTTCAGCCCTTGAGAGGACAGGGAGCAGCTCCTGTGGCTACGGCCATGGGTGGAGGACTACTTTATTGTGCTCTGATTCAAATTTCTGTTGCAGGGTATACTTTCTGCTGCATTGTTACAGGGTGTGCCTACAGGTTTGTTACTGTTTTGTGTTTACAGATTACTGCTGTAATCTTCTCTGATTCAAATAGTTTTTTTGCAAGGTACATCTTCTGTTAAATTGTTCTGCAGGTTGTGCTTACAGGTTTTGTTATTTTTTTATTGCTTTATTTTTCTCTGTAGCAAAGTGTTTTTTGCAGGGTATATCTTCTGTGAAATTGTTACAGATGGTGTTGACAGGTTTTACAGTTTTATCTATCATTAGGCTACACTTTCAGGGCTGCTGCATTTGTTGTTGGTTGATTGTTTCTGCTCTTACCTCCTTGTTTCTTTCATCTGTGGTTCTTCTTTTTCAGCAGGGGAAGGGCTCAACCACCCACCCCCATCCACAACCACCCCATGCTACACTACTTTTATAGGGTAGTACAGTTGTGACATTTCTTGTAGCATAGCAGGAAGGGTGGATCAGAGGGGTATCCACACAGTGATCTCACTTACAGGAGCACAATAAGCTTAACTTGTCATAAAAAGTTATTCAAAAACAAACAAACCAAACTTAAAAGAAAAATCACATTTTTGTTTTCATTTTCCTTATAATTACTCGACCAGGTTATAAACTCGGCAACTCAACTGGAATGGATATTATTAACTGCCGGTACTGCGGGACACTTTTCAAAAGGGCAGTTATACAGGATTTAGGATGCTGTCCTACATGCTGGACCATTGGAGATCTAGGGTCTCAGCTTTGGGCAGTATGGGCAGAGATTGCACAACTCAGATCACATATTCAGAAGGAAATATATTACAAGAACCACCCGCCATTTCCCCACCATCCAACTGAAGCACCTCGACCACAGAGGGTAGCTGGTCTGGGAGGTTGGCGGGTGGTTAGGATGGGCAAATTGGGTGCCCTATCACTCAATGCCCACCAATGTATCTCCTCCATAAACCACATAGAAACTACAAACAGATATCTGCCTCTGTCTCCTAAACCAAACAAAGGGGCAGAGAACACTGCAGAGCAGGACACTGCAGCACAGGAGCTAGCGCTACAAAACCCACCCAAAACAGGGACTAAAACAAAAAAGTCAAAAAGGAAATCCAAAACACTTCTGATCATTGGAGACTCCATGATTCAGGGAGTTGATACCTACCTCCGGACGGGGGGTAATAGTTAGATGTCTCCCAGGTACATCGGCATGGACAGACGCTGACTGCATTGCTAAAATCATGCAGGAAGCAGGAGAAAACATTGACGTCTTGGTACATGAAGGGACTAACGATCTCAGCAGCTGGTAAGTTGTGAAGACCAAGGAACACCATATCAGGCTGAGAGGGAAGCACCACTGTGTGGCAACGGTGGTAATGCCAACAGCCCCCACAATGACACCCACATACTGCTGCAGCCGAACCCGACGCACCCCACACCAACCACCAAGATCCCAACACAGCAGCCACACCAGACACACCATCAGACTGTGAGGTGCACAGCAGACAGGATGCACTGGCACAGACAGCCCATGACACTTGTGCTACAGCACAGGACCAGTCAGCGCCCGCACCCAAACAACATCACACCCGCCAGGCAGTGGAGCGACACAGCAGGACATGGGCGGGGGCACCAGTAGGCACCACAGGGGCAGCGGGTTTGCAGCATGGCAGCAATGCCAGGACTGGGGACACCCAAGGGCAGCAGACACAGGGGCACCATGCAGTTCTCCGCGAGGCGACATGATTGGGCGGGGGCCGTGGCCAGTGGTTATACTCGCGGTGGGGAGCACATGTCGACTATTGTGGCGGGCTGCTCTTGCATCAGGTCGGGATTCCATCTGTCACTGTGCAGGTGTCGGGATCGTGGTGTCGTCATGACACCGTGCTTTTGTCGTCAAGACAAACTGTCATCCATTTCATCCGGCTTCTCCTTCTCTGAGATCCTTCCAGTCTGGGGGGGGGGTAGATGGATGGAAGGTCAGAGAAGGGGAGATAGGGGAGCTAAATATGTGGCTCAAAGGCTGGTGCCAGGAAAAAGGACACAAATTTGTAGGTAACTGGCAACAGTTTTGGGAGCGAAAATTCTTTAAATTCGGTGGACTGTATCTGATTAAGGAGGGAGTCAGGGCATTGGGGCAGAAGTTTGATGTCTTTGCAGAATATTTAAACTATCAAATGGGGTGAGGGGTACAGTACCCGATACATCGAATGGGAAGAACACCCCTTCCCCTCAGCTAGTGACCATTCAGGAGTTCAGCATGTTTGTAGTTCATCTGCATCACCAGGTAAGGAAAAAGGTCTGGCTCCCCATACGACGTGCAGGGGAAATGCCAGACCTCGCACCACAACTAACACACCGAAATCTAGCCAATGGAAAATCATGTACACAAATGCCTGCAGTCTAGGAAACAAGATCCCAGAGCTGGAGGCAACAATGACAGAGGCTAAACTGGACATCGTAGCCATTAGCGAGACATGGTTCACCAGTAACCACACTTGGGAGACTTCAGTACCTGGCTATGTACTGTTTCAGAAGAGAACGAGGTACGAAAGGGGGGTGTGGCCCTTTATGTCAATGAAAATATCAAAGGTAGAGAAATTAAGAATACACATAAGGAGCCAGAAGAACTGTGAGTCACCCTGGAAACAGGAAATGGGACAGCCATACACACTGGGGTTGTCTACAGGACTCCAGACCAGGGGGAGGACATAGATACATTACTGTTAGAAGATATACAAAACATGGCAGCTAAAGGGGAGGTTCTGATAATGAGAAACTTCAACATGCCAGATACAGACTGGTCAATACCAGCAGGAACATCTGCCAGAACTAGACACATTTATTTTATTTAGTTTTTGTTGACCGGGTAAGTGCACTAGACAAATTCTGCCTATTTTCAAGCACGACCTGGGGGAAGGGAATACAGATGAATGCCAACTGACCTTGAACCAGATTAAGCTGTTGGAGGTATTGTTTAGTGAATGAGGGGAAATTCTGCCAGAGCACTGGTTAAATTCCCCTACTCTTTTCAAGAGGTGCCACGGGATCTTTAACATCCACCTGAACTACCACCAGAACAGGTAGATGGGACCTCGGTTTAACATCTCATCCGAAAGATGGACATAGTGGATTCCCTGCAGGGTGACGGCCTCAAACAATTGGTACAACAACCCACAAGAGACAGGGCTATCCTGGATTTAGTGCTGACTAACAGGAAAAGGATTACAGATCTCCAGGTAGGCGGTCACCTGGGGGCCAGTGAATGTCACATGGTATGGTTCAATTTCGCCACTAGAACTAAATCATCCCATTCCAAGGCAAAAACATGAGACTTCAGAGGAGCTGACTTTGAAAAGATGGCCAACAGAGTTAAGCTAGCCCTGGCAAGAAGAAATACAGGTGAAGGGGGTACAGGCAAAGTGGGCACGCATTAAGGATGCAATACTTGGAGCAACATTCCATTGTGTTAGGGAGAAAAGCAAGAGCAAAAGAAGAAGGAAACCACTTTGGTTCTCAAAAACAGTAGCAGAAATGATCAGATCCAAAAGGTTGGCCTTTAGGAAATATAAGGGAACGCAGCGGGACGAAGGTAGGGAGGCATACCAAACTTCCTTAAGGGAAGCAGGGAAGGCAGTAAGGCAGGCAAAGGCCCAAACCAAGGAAACACTAGCACGAACAGTAAAAGAAGGGGACAAGATTTTCTATAGAGACATTAGTGAAAGGAGAAAGTCCAGAGGGGTTATTGCTAAGATCAAAGGGAATAAGGGGGAGTGTGTGGAGGAAGACCTAGGGAAAGCATTTATCCTAAACAGATACTTCTGTTCAGTATTTACTGAGGAGAAGGTAGGGCAGAGACCACAGCTCAGCACCATGGACATGGGGGGAGGGAGGTGTGCACCAGTCCCTTCATAAAAGGAAGGGTCCTACAAGAGATCACTAAGCTCAAGGTGGACAAGGCAATAGGACCTGATGGCATACATCCCAGGGTACAAAAGGAGCTGAGAGTGGCACTAGCAGAGACATTAGCAGAACTGTTTAATGAGTCTCTGAGCACAGGAGGGGTCCCAGAAGACTGGAGAAGGGCTCATGTGATCCCGTTCCACAAGAGTGGCAGCAGGGAGGAGGCAGGGAGCTACAGACCAGTCAGTCTTACCTCAGTAGTGGGCAAGCTTATGGAGGCACTCCTTAAGGAAAGGATAATGCAACAACTGGAATCCATAGGGCGCACAGGATCCAAGATAGCATAGGTTTACAACAGCAAGGTCCTGTCAAATTAATCTCATAGATTTCTTTGACTGGGTAACCAGAGTGATGGACCAAGGGGGTGCAGTTGATGCCGCCTACCTTGACTTCAGCAAAGCTTTCAATACTGTTCCACATAGAAGATTAATTAATAAGCTGGGTAGGCTCGGGGTGGGTCAGAAGTTGGTCAACTGGGTGGCAAACTGGTTGGCAGACAGAAAACAGAGAGAGTAGTGGTAAACGGTGTACAGTCAGAGGAGATGCAAGTCACAAGTGGGGTACCTCAGGGATCAGTCCTGGGGCCAGTCCTCTTCAATATCTTCATCAGTAACATTGCAGATGGACTGGAGGGTAAGGTTTGCCTGTTTGCAGATGACGCCAAGATCTGCAACAGAGTAGATGATCCAGATGGGGTGGGCAGAATGAGAACATATCTGGATAAACTGGCAAAATGATCGGAAGAGTGGCAACTGGGGCTTAACGCAAAGAAGTGCAAGATCATGTATATAGGGGAGAGAAACCCTGAAGCTACCTATAGGTTGGGAGGGGAGTTGAGGGCAATTACAAGGGAAGAAAGTGACTTGGGCATCATCCTCACAGATGACCTGAAATCATCCAAGCAGACCACTAAAGCAGTTGGAAAGGCTAGAGGGATGTTGGGGTGTATTAGTAGGGGCATTACAACTTGTAAGAGGGAGGTAATAATCCCTCTTTACAAGACACTGGTTAGGCCCCATCTGGAGTACCGCGTGCAGTACTGGAGGCCACACCTGCACAAGGACATTAACAAAATAACAAAATGAAGGCAGTCCAGAGAAGGGAAACCAAAATGGTGCAGGGAATGCATCAGAAAACATATGAGGACAGATTAGTGGAGCTAAATATGTGTACCCTAGAGCAAAGGAGGGAGAGAGGTGATATGATCGAAACATTCAAACATCTTAAGGGTATTAACAAGGTGAAAGAGTCTAACATGTTTCAGTACAAGAAAAATAGCAGGACAAGAGGACACAGCATGAGATTAGAGGGAGGCCGAGTGAGGGGTAATGTGAAGAAGCTCTTTTTCACAGAAAGTGTGGTGGATGCATGGAATGGCCTACCTCAGGAAGTGGTAGATATGAATACAGTGCAGGGCATCAAACAAGAATGGGATAGGCATAACGGAGCAATACAGATGAGTATGAATAGACCACTGACAGAGTACAGGCCTATGGCACATTTCTAAGGTAGAAAAAATGGGCAGGCCAGATGGGTCTTGCGGTCCTTATCTGCCATCAACTTCTATGTTTCTGTGAAGCAGAGGCTGGGACAGCCTCAATAGTGAGATGTTCTTGGCGCTGCTGAGCACCCAACGTGGCGGACACTTAATGCATGGCTCCTGCTCAAGCAAGACTCGAAAGCCTAATTAAATCTATGTCCAGGGAAGATAATTTAAAAATAAAAAAATCCTGTGTTTGAAGGTCAACCGAAGCTGAAATGAGTCTGAAGAAAGATCAAAAGCATGCAGCGCATCACATAGATACCTTTCTCTCTACACTGCCAACACAGCGAAGAACAGGCCTGGGAACCTCCGTAACCGCAGAGACACGAGAGACTGAATCCCCAACCCACAGAATGGCTATTCTACACAAAATTCAGGAAAATGGAGAAGAAACGAATCGCAGACTGGCTGCCGTGGAGTCTCGCTTTAAGGACCTAGATGAAAATGTAAGAGGGAATGATGATGAAATCTAGGCCCTTAAAGAGGAGTCAGGCCAACAGCAAGCTAAAAATGCCACATTTGCTCAAGACCTTACCTTTCTCCAGGCAAAGCTAGAATCTCTTGAAAATATTCAGAGACAAGCAAATGTGCGTACAGTGGGTTTTCCACCGCAATTTGCCTCCAACTCTGAAATACTAGCAGCGATAAACAGATTAATATTTACTGACCTTGCCTTACTGCCTGCTGACTCAGGGATTTTGGTGATAAAAGCATTTGCCATCCCCATGCGCTCCTGGAAAAGCACGGGGACCTCACATATGACTGCAATCGCCACGCTGCTCGGGCTCAGAGAGTCCGAATTCACTACTACGAGCCACTAGGCAACAAGGGGACCAGATATGGGAGGGCAGCAAAATCGCCTTTTTTCCGGACATTTCCTCTCAATCCCAGACCAAGAAGAAGGCTCTACAACTAACAAAGAAACTCCTGCTTGAAAACCACATTGTTGCCCAGCTCCTGTTTCCTGCTAAACTGCAGATCAAACACTCTGGTAAAACCCATATACTGACGGATCCTGATTCGGCTGCAGCCCTGGCCTCTAAATTGCTGGAAGGCCACACTCAGGAGAAAGTTGATCAGGACATAAACTCTGATTCGGACACTAATGATTGAACTTTTGTCAGTCCTACATGATTTAAATTCTACTAGATTGCTTAAATGGAGAAATTTATATCCATCTATTTCTTGATTGCCTGAATCGTGCTGAGATTTACTATTGTTATTAAGTTTGCCAGGTTGGTGTTACTGTCTAAATCTGAACTTCCTGCCTATTCTGAGATACTGCAAACGAAGGGGATATAATACCCCACTCAGTTTGTGAACTTATTGTGATTCTCTATTTCCATACCCTATCTCCCTATCTGTTAGCAGGTCTAGCATTTGTGGTAGGGGTGCAATGCAACTTAATTGAGTCCAGACAACCTCGTTAGATCCTGGTTTAGTATTCCTATATAGGATTACTCAGCCCTCCATCCTTACTGAATCCTACTAGGGGTGGAAATAATGGCAGATAGCCTTACATGTAAAAGTTGGGTGAGAGCGGCATTTTCTTCATTATTATCCTACCATAGAATTAAATCTTTGAATAGATATAAGTTGTTATTCAGCAGAAAGGATTGGACCATAATACTGTATAGTCCTAATTTACACTTTAAAATACTTTCTGATTGTGATGTATAACATGTGGTTTCTGGTGTGAAATACGCTGTATGGTGCATATTGTATCACAAAAAATTTTAAAAAAATAAAGTATAAAAAAAAAAAATGGTGAGATGTTCTTTGTAAAACAGGGCAACTCCACCACCCCGCTTAGAGGACAGCCTGTCTCTGTGGATGAGGGAATAGTTAACCAGGGAGCACATGGAGTCCGGAACACCTGGCTTCAACCATGTTTCAGACAGACAGAGTATATGAGGACTGTAGACAGTGACCCATGCCTCGAGATCAGCAAAATTACGGGTGAGACTTCTGATGTTTACATGGGAAAAGAAGAGCCCCTTATCTTAAATTTAGGATATATCAGCTGAGAAGAAATGGACTGAGGGCCCTGGACTCATCTCAGTGTCCCCAGATAGAACGATAACTAAGATGACGAGGAACCACAGCTTACTATTGTGGAAGGGTGAGGGAACTACCTTCCTCAGAAGATGCTTTTTAAGTGAGCTAACCACATAGAAGGTGCACCCCTTAGTTAACGTAATGTGCTTATAAGCAGGCGTGGACTGAGATTCGGCAATTAGATTAGAGAAGCAGAAGACAGTAGTCAGCAAGGTAGAAGCACCTGGAATATTGGTGCAGGGGGTGGATATTGCTATCTCATTAAGACATAGTAGCAGTATGAGTGTGAAGAACAGCCCTATCAGACTGTAGAGAGCCATACCTATATGTGTAAAAGTGTTTGTTGCACTGAGAACCAAGTAGGGTAGCAGAGTGTTGAGCGAAAGAACTCGGAGAAATAGAGAATCAGCAAGGTGGAAGGCACACCATTTGCCCCAGGAGGGAGTAAAAAAAGCCAAAGTAGAGGTGAGGATAATCCACTGAGGCAACAACTAGTAAAGTATTAAGTTATACACCTCAAAATTAAGAGCAAAAGGAGATACTGAACAGGAAATGGCACAGGATGGCTATTTAAGCACTTTCTTGAGTATGCCTATTTGTCAATAACAATAGAAAAAGGGTCCCGGTAGGGTGTTTAGGAAAGGAGGAAGGGAGCCAAAGAGTATAGAGGAAGAACACTATGTCCTGAGGTGTAAAACAGAGGCATTAACAACAGCAACTACAATTGGCAGGAACTATATATGAATACAGCTGTCGCAGCTAGAAACTTGCAAGGGCAAGACTGCAAGGAGTAAAGTCCTTTAACGGTTTATTTTAGCCCCTAGTGGTAGCTCTGTATAAGGAGGCAATGGTAGGTTAGACACTTTGTCGTCTGACTCAAAGGTGTCTATAAAAGAAAAGGTCCATCCAGAGTGGGTGAGGTGGGGGGAGGGTGGGGAGCTGGTGGGAAGTAAGCTCCGCACTTTCTGTGGGCCAAACATATCTGCACTTTCGGCTTCAAATCCCAGGACCACTGGCCAGTGTGGTTCAGTGCAGGCTGTGCTCTGTAGATTAGCGGCTTTCTTCCTGGGAGAGCACGGTCTGCCTCTCACAGATGGTACCGCCTCGAACCCCTCTATTGCGGACCTCTGCTTGTCGGGTAGCGAGACCGCAGGTAGCAACTCGATTTGGAATGCACTTACCCCAGAAGGGCAGATCAACCTAGGGGAAGAGGGAAGGGAGCTTGCTTAAGTAGGGGCTAGCAGGGGGAGGACTTTATTCAGACAAAGAGATCCGGGCGGGCTAACTAGAGCAGAAGAATCAGTGTAGTGTCTCTTGTGGGTTGTTGTACCAATTGTTTGGGGCCCTCATCCTGAAGGGAATTATGAAAGCTTTGGTAGTTTGTTAGGCAATGGAGTATACTTGGTGGTTTCTAATACTGCAAAACCTTGCACCTGCATCTGTGGTTTTTTTTGTAAAATACCTGACAAACCACATAGGTTTGCGTGTTGTGAACTAGGCCTAGGCAACAAACCCGCATGTCATTGGCATTTTCTCTGTAAATCCGCTTTTCTCCCGACAGTGGCAGAAAAGGTATTACTGGTGACAACAAATTGACAGTCAGTATCCCAAAGGAGTTGGAGCAGGGGCCAGGTGCATTTATCTATGTGTCTGGGTCTGAAGGGTTTGATGACTGTTTCTCGTGTACAGAAGTGTGTGGAATTCAGATTTTAAACAACATGAAGTCTTGCTGTTTTCTGACAATTGCAGTTAGGTCCTGCCTTTCAACTGCCCAGGAGAACATAGGGTTAACTTTTCTATGCATGGCATAGAATGTTCATCTCGAGCTCGGTTGAAGCCTCTGCCTGTTGTTATTTGAACTGCAACCATCAGATTCTTTACTCCGCCTCACTGAACAGTTGCTCTGGAGATTTCTCCTGCTGCTCGGTTCAAAGTCGGTTGAAACATCGCTTTTCGGTTGGCTTTCTTCCAAAATTGTTGTTTCCAGTAGTCGGTTCAAGTCTCTGTCTGTGGTACCATGAGTACTAGATAGGTTTTGTTCTGTTTTCTGTGTGGAACTTGTAAACTTGTGGATCAGTTCAGCTGAACCGATCATTTTGAGGTAAACTTTGTACTTTACTTTAGTGTGTGGTTACCGGTCCATATCAGTTCTAAAAAAAAAAGGGTTTTAGTACGTTTTTTTCCAAGACCCGTGACACGGTCAGCAACCGATAGGGGAGTCTTGCCTGGTGGATTGCCGGAAAAAGGGTAAGTTTGGTTAGGTTGGCCATGTCTGAGAAACCCAAGAAAAAAACCGGGCCCACTGGGTTTCAACACTGCAGTGTGTGTGGGGAGGTCTTTGCTAAGGCTGGTCCCCACACCACCTGTGTTTATTGTCTGGGATTTGACCACCTCGATTCAGACTGCCAAATTTGCAAAAATGTTCCCAAATCTACCCTGGAAAAGAGATTAGGTAGACTGAGGGAAAGGGAGGCCGAGAAGTCCGCTGACCCGGATGGCCAGCCCGGTTTGGTTCTGACCAAACCAGAAGAAGTGCCCTCTGACCAGGGCGATACTTCTTCGGGCAAAAGGAGAGCCAATTCAGAGGAATTGGTTCCGACAAAAAGGAAAAGAAAAGACAAGTTCACCGGTTCAGATCCAGAATCTCATTCTCCGACCGCCAATGAAATAGCCAAAGCGATTAGGATTATGGAATCGATTCGATCGGTTCTGACTGAACCGGCACCATTTGGCAAGGGCTCAGTTCGGTCGGTTCCCCCCGTCCCAGATTATACCCTGGAAGAATTTTATGAACCGGAGTTTGAGGAGGAGGGAGAGTTTGAGGATGATTATGGTGATTATGAAAGTCTGGATGTGCCTATTGACCCAGACATCTCCCCAGACAGACCTTCAGGTGTTTCTCCTCCTAGGCTTTCTGAGTCCCCTTCACACTACATGTTATACAGAAAGGTAGCTGATACCCTCCAGCTTCCTGTGGAGGAGGCAGTAGAGGATCAGGAAGAGCCTGATTATGTTGAGATGATGGACATCCCAGAGTCCAGGAGACTGTCTATTCCCCTCCATAAATCTTTTGGGAAACAGACACAAAAAATTCTTAAGTCTCCCAATTCTATACCTCCTGTGGACAGAAGAATGAACAAGAGGTAGACTCTTTCAGGCTGAGATACGGAGTTCCTTTTTCAGCAATGCAGCCATGTTGGGGTTGTACAGACTGCTGCCTGTGATAACGCAAACATTCCCTTGGCATCACACCCCCCAGACAAGGACTCCAGGAAGACTGATGCCATGGCAAAGAAGCAGTACATGGCAGCATCTTTCGGACTCAGGCAAGCTAATTATATGGCCTATGCAGCCAGGTACCAGAAGTCCAGGTGGGACACTGTACTGGCATTGGCTAAACAGGCTCCTACTCAGCTTGCCAAGGAGCTGGAGCAGGTGGCTGCAGATGGGATTGAGGCATCGAAAGTTCAGTTTCATGCTGCCGTAGACTCCAATGATGTATCATCGAGAGTCATGGCTACTGTACATCTGTGGCTCTTCGGAGAATGGCTTGGCTCAGATGTACTAGTTTCTCACAGGATACCCAGGCTAAGGCCATGGATTTTCCTGTAGTGGGTAATTCTCTGTTTGGGGAGCAGACAGAGAATTACATGAAGAAAATGGATGAATACAGGACCACCTACCGGAATGCTCAGGCCAAGGAAAGCCAAGCAACTCCTCAAATGCAGCAGTCCAGGGGAAGGGGCAGACCTTTCCAAAGACTTTTTTACCAAGCACAGGCCTCTCCTTCTTCTTTTTCGCAGAGGGGGTTCTTTAGAGGGAGAGACAGAAGGGGGATAAGCAGGCCTGCATCCACCCCTCAGCCTAAAGCCCCTACCAAGCAGACACCCTGATGGGTCTGCCCGGGTCGATTCTCCTATACCAGTAGGGGGCAGGCTGGCTTACTTTGTCCAGGACTGGATGTCTTTTACATCAGACAAGTGGGTCCTGGAAGTAGTAAGCCAGGGTCTGGTTCTCAGCTTCAAAAAAATTCCCAAGCTGAGAGCCAGATCTTTTCCACCTGCAAATCTCTCAGAGACCCTTGCCCTAGAGGCAGAGGTTTCTTCTTTCCTAGCCCTCAGAGCTATAGAGAGAGTTCCTACCCTACACTGTGGCAAAGGATTGTACTCCAGGTACTTCCTAACCCCCAAAAAGACAGGAGAGTGGCGACCCATCCTGGACCTAAGATATCTGAACAAACATCTTTTAAAGCCAAAGTTCAAAATGATAACTCTGGGAATTATCCTCCCCTCTCTCAGGCCAGGAGACTGGCTAGCCTCTCTGGACCTCAAAGATGACTACTTTCACATTCCCATCCGGTGCTCTCACAGAAAGTACGTCAGGTTTAAGTTGCCCTCGGCCCACTATCAGTTCAGAGCAATGCCCTTCGGCCTAACATCAGCCCCAAGGGTCTTCACAAAGTGCCTGGCAGTAGTTGTTGCCTTCCTAAGAAGACAAAAGATTTCCATTTTCCCATACTTGGACGACTGGCTTATAGTAGGCCAGTCTCCAGACCAAGTCAGGTCACACCTGCAAGTGACCCAGCAAGTGCTCACTTCTTTAGGATTTCTTCTCAACCAACCAAAGTCAGTTCTCGAACCAGTGCAGCTCCTCACCTTCATAGGGGCAGAGCTGGATACGATGAAAGCAAGAGCCTTCCTTCCCCTGGAAAGAGCAAGGACCCTCATGGAACTGGCCTCTTCATTCAGCCTTCAGGTGTCTCGACCAGCAAGGCATTTCCTTCAGCTACTGGGCCACATGGAAGCTTCTACAGCAGTGGTCCAGGGCACAAAATTCCAAATGAGGGACATTCAGTTCCACTTAAGAGCTTTTTGGTCCCAAAGAAAGGATTCCCTTACCAAACTAATTCCAGTGACTCGAGCCCTGATCCAAGCCCTGCAATGGTGGCAGGATCAGGACAATTTGAGACAAGGAGTTCCATTTATCACTCAGTCTCATTCGCTGGTCCTCACCACAGATGCTTCCCTGCTGGGCTGGGTAGCCAATTTAGGGGAACTTACCACCCCAGAACTGTGGTCGCCTCAGGAATCTCTGCTTCACATCAATCTCTTGGAACTCAGAGCAGTGTTTCTGGCACTGCAAGCTTTTTCCAAATCTGTACAGAACAAGGTGGTTCAGGTCAGAACAGACAACACCACCACCATGTGGTACATCAACAAGCAAGGGGGCACTTGGTCTACAGCCTTGTGCACAGAAGCGATGAAGTTGTGGTCCCTGGCCTATTTCCCTGCAAACCTCTCTGATAGCAGTTCACCTCCCAGGGAAGGACAATGTCCTAGCAGATGCACTGAGCAGAATATCCCAGGGCCATCACGAATGGGCCCTGATCCTCTGGTGTTGAAAGTGATTTTCTCAAGATGGGGCACTCCACAGATAGATCTTTTTGCAGCCCCAGACAATCACCAACTTCCTATTTTTTGTTGCAGACCCCCAGTCTTGGGCTCAGTCCCCCTGGATGCTCTGATCCTGAACTGGGAAGGGAAATTTCTGTATGCTTTTCCCCTTCCTCTCCTGTTCAAAGTGCTGGTCAAGATAAGGTCACAGCCATGCAAAGTGATTCTGATTGCTTCAGACTGGGCCAGGCAGCCATGGTATCCCTTGTTACTGTCCCTGGCAGTCCATCTTCCCCTGTCTCTTCCCAGGAATTACAACCTGTTAACATCCTCTCAGGGGAGGATTTGGTACCCCACTCTTCAGTCTCTCAATCTCAAGGCTTGGCTCTTGAAGAGTTAGAGTTTGCAGATCTGCATCTTTCCCAAGGGGTTCTGGACATTCTTAAGGCTTCTCGAAAGTCTTCCACCAGAAAGACATACAACTCCAAATGGAAAAGAGTCAGCATTTGGTGTTCTAAGAAAAATATTTCCCCAGACTCTGCTGAATTGCCTATGGTTCTGGATTATATGGTCCATCTTAATGGCCTAGGTCTCAGACCAGCTACTCTCAAGGTACACTTGGCAGCTGTTTCTGCTTTCCTGTCTGTAGGTAAGTCTTCCTCTCTGTCATCCCATCCTGTATTCTGTAAGTTTTTCAAGGGATTGCTTCACACCAATCCCCCCTTTAGGGATCTTGCTTCTGCTTGGGATCTTAATGTTTGCATTGCTCAGCTTATGCAACCTCCTTTCGAGCCTTTGTCCTCAGCACAGCTTAAGTACTTGACTTGGAAAACTGTGTTTCTGGTAGCCATTACTTCTGCCAGATGTATCAGTGAATTGCAAGCCTCATCAGTGGAATCTGATTTCATCACTTTTCACTGAGATAAAGTGGTCCTTAGAACTAACAGAAAGTTCTTGCCTAAAGTGGTTTCAGATTTCCACCTCAATCAGTCTATATCTCTCTCTCCCTGTTTTCTTCACTGATCATTCTTCCTTGGGAGAGAGGAGGCTACACAGTTTGGATGTTAAAAGAGCCCTTAGCTACTACATACAGCGTACCAAGGGTCACAGGTTTGAATCCCTTCAGTTGTTCTTCACTTATGGAGAAGTTGGGAAGGGCAAACCTGCCGCTGAGAGATCTATTGCCAGGTGGATTGTTTCTTGTATTCAATTCTGCTATGAAAAACTGGGTGAATTCCACCCTCAAGCCTGAGGCTCATTCCACTAGAGTACACCTGCTTCCTGGCTGCTGCCAGGATATCCCTCTCTAGAAGTTTGTCAAGCAGCCACCTGGAAAACAGTCCATACTTTTACCAAGCATTACTCTCTGGATATCCAGGCTAGGAGTGATGCTCGGTTTGGCACAGCAGTACTTCAGAGCCTGTTTCCAAAGTAGGTTCTGTCCCTCCTCCATGGAGGTACTGCTTGGTAGTCTACAATTGTCAGAATTCAGCAAGACTTCATGTTGTTTGAGTAAAATTACTCACCTTAGTAATTATGTTTCTTCTAGTGGAGTCTTGCTGTATTCTGACCTCCCCCGCCTCCCCTCTCAGAACCTAGATTTTGGGATGTGGGTGGGCAGGAGCAGTGTTGGCACCCTAAGGTGCCTTTTACTCCCTCTTTTTTCTTTGGGTGGAATGTTGTTTCATTTGATGGGTTTTTTGTTTTTGGGTTTTCTGACTTGAGTCTTCCTTTGAGAACCAAAAACATTATATTTCTGCCAGTTGGCTAGTTAAAAATTGTACATTTTCCACACAGAACACCTAGTGAGTTTTTGCATGTAAAGATCTGACGGTTGCAGTTCGAATAACAACAGGCAGAGGCTTCAACTGAGCTCGAGATGAACATTCTATGCCATGCATAGAAAAGTTAACCCTATGTTCTCCAGGGCAGTTGAAAGGCAGGACCTAACTGCAATTGTCAGAGTACAGCAAGACTCCACTACACATAATTACTAAGGTGAGTAATTTTTTCTTACAGCTTGTATTCGTCCACAGTTGTACGATTTCTTGGAAAATGCACTTTCTTAAGAGTAACTAAAGGTTTTACATTTATGTAATAGACTCAGTTTACTTAGTTATTTTTAAACTTTAAATTGAATTAATTTTTAGATATAACAATATAAGTACATACGTAACTAACAAGCATAAAAAATACACAAACCGTGCCATCTTGATATATAAATTAAGTACATTTTTCACAAATAAGGTTTTTAAAAAAAAGAGGTGTGCAAGAACAAGGGGGTACAATTTGAAGACAGAGGGATGGGGGTGGCTCAGAGGTAATGTAAGGAAGTATTTTTTTACGGAGAGGGTTGTGGATGCATGGAATGGCCTTCCGCAGGAGGTTGTGGAGTCAAAAACTGGTTGAATTCAAGCATGCGTGGGACATCCATAAGGCAATTCTAGGGGTTGGGGTAGAAAGAAGTAAGCTGCTGGTTAACTAGGATCTGCAGCTTATCCAGTAGGTAGGGAAATGGGCAGACTGGGTGGGCCAAGCGGTCCTTATCTGCCGTCAAATTCTATGTTTCTATGTTAATCAGGGAGATGGCACCAAGAATTCAAAGTCCTTTTGTCTTTGAGCAAACTCCGCACTTTCTGTGGGCCAAATGTACCTGTACAAATCCCCGGACCACCAGTCGGTGTGGTTCAGTGCAGGCTGTGCTGTGTAGATTAGCTGCTTTTGTCCTGGGGGAGCATGGTCTGCCACCCACAGACAGTACCGCCTTGGACCCCTCTATTTTGGACCTCTGCTTGTCGAGTAGTGAGACCGCAGGTAGCGGCTCGATTTGGGAAGCACTTGCCCCAGAAGGGCAGAGCAACCTGCACTTTTGGCTTCAAATCCCCAGACTACTGGTCAGTGTGGTTCAGTGCAGGCTGTGCTGTGTAGATTAGTGGCTTTCTTCCTGGGGGAGTGTGGTCTTCTACCCACAGACAGTACCACCTCAGACCCCTCTATTTCCAACCTCTGCTTGTTCGGTAGTGAGATCACAGGTAGCAGCTTGATTTGGGAAGCACTTGCTCCAGAAAGGCACAGCAACCTGCACTTTCGGCTTCAAATCCCAGGACCACTGGTCGGTGTTGTTCAGTGCAGGATGCACTGTGTAGATTATACTAAAAGATTAATCTGTACAATCACATTTAGCAAGATTTTGTAAGTGCTGTTTATTTTGATGGATAAGGCAGAGGCGGATATGCTGTCCCTTTTATTTTTTTTTAAATTGCTCTTTAATATTTTTGATAAAAATGATACACAATTGACAATAACAAACCAATCAACAACAGAAGCACTTTATGTGTTCAATTGACTATGCACAAAACTCATTTGCTGTCAAACATAAAAATTAAAAGATTACATCATATATAGTACCCATCACTGCCATGAGGATTCAAAGCGCTCAGTTGAGTGGTTCAAGCTAGCTGTTAGCTTCTCCATATCATATACCTGGAGCATAGCATCCTGCCAATGTGATACCGTTGGGGTCATCGGGGTTAACCAAAGTCTGGTTATGACCTTTTTGGCCACTAAAAGGCAGATTCAGACCAATTGTTTTGTATGGGAGCCTCTGTGGCCATGGGGAGGGGGGATCCAGGAAGGTTACATTTACAGCAGAGACTGTGAAATCTGAGCCAAAGATAGTCTGGAGTGCTGTGAGGAGCTGTGCCCAGTATGGCTGTAGATTTGGACATGACCAAAAAATGTGGCCATGAGCAGTAGGGATGACCCCACAACCCCTCCCACACTGCACGTTCAAGGTCGCAGTGTATCTGGCCACTGTTATGGTGATACAAAAGAATCTGATAAAGCTTTTCCAGGAGAACTCTCTCCAAGAATGGGAGGAAGTTAGCTTGTGAATAAGAAGTTAGTATTTACTCCATTCTACCGGAGTAATAGGAGTCTGTAAATCAGCCTCCCACTGTGATGGAGCCACGTGATGTTCTTGAAGTTCAAAGAGCGCCTGGTATAGCTGTGAAATCAAGGAGGTGACCAAGTCCCCCTTCAGGATAGAAAGCAACAGTTCATGGAACTTAGGGATCTCCTGAGTTAAAAGCCATTTCCGGAGTTCTAATTGCAAATAGTGGGTTGTTTGAAAGTATTGAAAGTGGCCTTGAGGGTGAAGCCTGAAGGACCTGGTAAGCTCCTGGAATGTCAGGATGCCCCTGCCCCTTAAAAACTGCAGAGGAAATGAAAGTTCCACATGGTCCCAGTGGGCATAAGCAAGATCCAAGCACCCAGGTAGGAAAGAAGCATTGTGAGGAGGAGGAGGAGTAACTAAAAATCTGGTGTTCTGGAGTCAGCTATGGAGGGAAGCCTTCCGCCAACATATTAAAGTGGTTAAAGTAAAGGGGTTAGTGGAGAGTTCCCGAGGGTGAGAAAGAGGATTAGGCAATAACATTTTATGGGTTGCAAAGAAGGTCCTCCTCTATTCGCTCTAATGATTTCCAGTAACAGCCAGTAATTTGGGCTGCCATGTGGTAGAGAGACAGATTTGAGAGGGCTAAACCCCCATTGGTCTTAGGAAGCTGTAGGACTGCTGGCCCACCGGCACAGCAGTTAGATTTCTGCTTGCGGTGCTGATGATCCGGGTTCGGGAATGGACCCAGGAGTCAGAGGGCCAACCGGGGGAGAAGGATCGAGCATCCTAAGGACTGCTCTCCTCCGGAGGCAAGTGAGGGGTTGCGTGTCCGTTGCTTGACAAACCTCTGGTGGAGGCTGGGGGCACTGCGGCAGCCGGCCCTAATATGCATGTTCAGGAGATGGGGTGGACACTGGACATCATTACATATCCCCACTCCAGGGCAACAAAAAGTAGCACAAAAATGCCAGCCCATGGCATGACAGCCTGTTCCACTCTGCCACCCACTGCCTCCAATGTCTGCTGGGGGTGGGCCTGATCTCATGGCCCTGACCCGAGGGGTAATCCGGGGCTTGCCCACGATGTCCGTTGGGAGTGGGAAGCACCTCGGCAGCCCTGCTGGGGGGGGGTGAGCCTGGGCATGGGGGTAGCGGGCGGACAGGTCCAATGATTAAGAAGGGATCGGATCCAAAAATACATCATTTTAAAAAAATTTAAAAAAAAAGGAAGCTGTAGGACTGAAAATATAATACATGATTTTGTCCCCCCCCCCCAGATGTATCGAGAAATTAACTTATCCTATCTTCGAAATGAGCACCCTGATAGGAATACAGGTAGGGTTTGTGCCAAATATAACAGTTGGGGCAGTACTACCATTCTGATACAGTACTATCTACATGCTGTAACAAAGAAAAGGGGGGATTGTGTTCCAGATCTCTAGGTCTTTAATAAGTTGTTCTGTAAAAAGTACACAGTTTAGTTTGTCCTGTTGTGTTAAGGTCACTGTTAAATATGCTCCCAGGTATTTAAATTTAGGTAGTTCCCATCTGAACTTAAAATGCTGTTTAATAGAAGCATTGGGGGTATAATTGTATTGTAGGACCTTAGTCTTAGTGGCATTTAGGCAATATTTCGCTAAGTGCCCCAAGTCATTGAGCACCTGCCATAAAATGGGGAGTGCCATCTTGGGGTCTTGTAAATAAATGAGCAGGTCATCCACGTACAACACCAAAGTATATGTTCTTCCTCCCAAGGTAGGGCCATGGATATCTGGGTGAAGCTTATGGGCTTAGAAAAGGGGCTCTAAGCAGACAGCAAATAATAAGAGGGAAGGAGACAGCCCTGGTGGGTTCTTCTATATGAAGGGTAAGGGTTGGAGATATTGCCATTAACTTTGACATAGGCTTCCAGGTCACTGTAGATGGGCGCAGGACTTTAATAAATGGCAAGGGAAAGTTCATAAATTTCATGGTGGCAAAAAAAGGTTCCATGCCACCCGGTCAAATGATGCCTTCTCAGCATCTAAACTAAGCAACAGAAAAGGGCAATAAGACCGGGTGGCATGGGACAAGATGTGTAGGGTCCGTTTTATGTTGTCTTGTGTCTGGCATGCAGGGACAAAGCCCGTCTGCTCACCATTGATTAAAGACGGCAAGAGCTTATCCAGTCATTGATCTAATACTGAGCTAAAAATCTTGTAGTTGGTATTCAATA
Source organism: Neoceratodus forsteri (assembly GCA_016271365.2). NCBI lineage: Eukaryota > Metazoa > Chordata > Ceratodontiformes > Ceratodontidae > Neoceratodus > Neoceratodus forsteri. Next base: position 1,751,747,763 of record CM057450.1, on the reverse strand, counting down.
TTGATATTGGTCTATGGGAGGCACAATTGGTTTTATCTTTATTTGGTTTTAGAATAGTTATGATCATGGCATATTGCCAGGACAGAGAGACTGGGTTTCCTGCACGAACCGATTGACAGACTCATAATAAAACTGAGGCAAGGTGGTCTGGAAAGGTATTATAAAATCCCCCCAAATAGCCATTGGGTCTCTGGCTGCTTCCATTTTTCAATGCCTTAATGGTGGTAAGGAGTTCAGAGTACGTAATAGGGGAAATTAAAGTGCTGACTACCTCTTCTGGTAGGAGGGGAAGATTTAAAGGTTGCAAATACTGAGTGATGTCAGTAGAGGAAGGGTCATTTTCCATGGAAAAGAGTGTAAACTAGTACTCTCTAAAGGTCTAAAGTATGCTAGTCGGGTCTGTGTGTTTCTTATTTAGAGTAGGGTCCCTGATATGGGTGATAGCAGATTGAATTGTTTGGTGTTGTAGATGAAAGGCCAAGACTTTAGAAGCCTTGGATCCCCCCTCATAGAAACTCTGCTTTAGGTACAGCATAGCCGTTTCCATCTGAAGGTTGAGTATCTCTTTAATTTCTCATTGTAGTTTGGTAATCTGGTAATTCTGTAACCCCCCCTACAAATGAGGGTTCCCAAAAGTCTTCCTGGGCTTGCCTAAATGCCCACTTCCAAGCTGGTGTCCTGTGTCCTAGCAGTTTAAAAGTGTTAGCATGTGAGTGCCTAGCTAGCCTCCATACCTGTCTCTTGAAGAGCTGCCTATCTCATAGTTATAATTAATCTGGGTGGGGGCTGAGCAGTTTCAAGCTTGAGTCCTACCGGGCTGCAGTATTATTGCTCCATTCTGCCATCACTAATTGCACAGAGGGAGTCCTATTGACATCTGTGATTGTTTGCTGATTATCTGCATTAATAATAACAATATTATAGTTTGCCTAACCTGCCTTCCTTTGCAGCAATGGACGTTTCTGTATTGCACCACCATCTTGGTTCCGGACTGCCAGTTTGGGCCAATCAGTGCCTTTGGGGATTCTAAAATGGAGCCTGCCCCCAAGGGTCTTATGGGAGTGAATTTCTGTAGGAATTGTAGTTTTCACCCTTTGGCACCTAAATGAACCTGGAGGGGGAGCCCTTGCTGTGACAGATAGATGGATCAACCAACCAAACCTTTTGGATCACTAGGAAGTCCCAGTGCTGCCTGCAGCAGTGAGTCAGTGTGGAGTTAGAGTTGGAAGAGTGAACAGCTCAAGAGATTCGACCAGCTGCTCCTGCAAGGTGCGAAGGGGAAATCGACGGGAAGGCTGTGTCTGGCCTGCCTGCTACCATCTTCCCAAGTGAAGAGACCTTGAGCTGAAATCGGACTTTATCCGAAATTGCAGTTTTTGCGACAAGAACCTGAATCGTGACAAAAGTGAATTTCGCCTGAAGTGGACCGAAGATTTGCCTAGTAGAGATCGGCCTGTCAGGACTTCAGACTACCACAGAGTGTACGGTTTGCACAGAGACACTGTGTATAGCAACCGGACTGTCATCTGAACTGTGTTATTTACTGGCTTTTACTATAAGTGTGCTGAATGTGGAGGGTGGGTCGCGATCTGGTACCCCACTTTGTTTAATGTGTCATGCTTGCTGGAAACTACATCCAGTACTTTACCAGACTGTATCCAAACTGTTCACCTGGTCTGGACCTCACCAACTAAGCCCAGACTGCCGCTCACACCACAGAGTTATATCCGATGAGAGGCCCACATGGGGATTCGGCTCCCTGCTCAACACCAACGAACAGGAATGACACCACAGTGCATTGAGTGGGCCTTGCTTCTCCTGGCAATACAGCTCTTCATCCTGAGGTCTCCATTTCATCCATCCTGCATCCTGAACTGGGTAGCGTGAGTAAACCCCAGGGTAGCTCCCTGCAATAAAGCTCAAATTAAAGTGTGTCAACTGATTTAATTGTTGTTGCTAATCATTTCGGACTGAACCATCTGGCTCTGGATTACAAATTAAAGGTTAAGTGCATGTTGTGCTCTCTTTCTTCCAAAGGGCCCCAACAACAGCTGCAACGCCAGCCTACCCCAGGCAACACTTCAGGCTAGCCTGTAGTTCCAACTGGGTACCCAGAGTATATGTGATTGTGTTGCAGGGACCTTTGAGTGCCTGCCTTATAACCTAAACCATTCAGATCTAAAATCAATCACTAGATTACTGTCCCTCCCTTGTTCACATCCCCCTAATAAATCAGATCTAAATCCTTTTGCATCCAAACCGGTTGTGGTGTACCTCTGTATAGAAAGTACTGTGATATTGCTGTTTACTGTTACGGGCCTTGTTTTACAGGGGGTCTCCAGGGCCGTTCCAGCCTATCCAGCCCTGGTGGTAAGTGTGTTACAAGAGAGGTTAACAGTGCATTACAGTGTGTTTTGGGATGATGTTATCTCAGACGTGCTTTGGCCACTAGCAGTGAAAGGGGGAGGTATCAGTGTCCTGGAGGGCTGTACCCAGAGCAGTCACGCTGCCATTAACCCTGTCCTCCGGGTGGAGGCATCCTTTTCACAAGCTCAGGCCCCTCAACCTGCAGATAGTTATGCAGGCAGGGGTAGTATTTATTTTTTTTTTATTTTAGTTGTTTAACCAGGTATAGCACACTAAGCTGAAAGCTTTTTTACAGGAGCGACCTGGGAGCACAAGGAGGTTAAGTGACTTGCTCAGGGTCACACAGTATGCAAGTGGAAGCTGTGGGATTCAAACCCAGGTCTGGTCTGCTGGATGTCACCAAATTTGCAGCTCAGAGCCTTAAACCACTGCACTATACTGCCTCCCTGCATCCCAGGGGTAGTATCCCTTGGGATAACGCCACCTATGGGGTTACACTTGGGATAGATTGCCCTGAGCATGGGTGTTCTGAGCCCCTGCTAGTTGTGCTTGCAAAGTCTGCAGTCTGTGTTCCTTTTGTTTCTTGAGGAATGAGGCATGATTGATAAACTCTCCCTGAAGAACAGTTTTCACTGTGTCCCAAAGTATGCTTGGAGCCAGTCCATTGGTCTCATTATCGGCTATGATTTGAGAAAGCTCATCTGTTATAAATGGTTTGGTTTCCTGTCTATTTAACAGGGTGACATTAAGTCTCCAAAGTCCAGAGACGAGGGGGTCCCCAGCCTAGTTCCACAATCAGGGGAGCATGATCGGAAAGGTAGATAGATAGTATTTTGTAACGTTTTACAAGCCCTATGTGTTCGGATGTAATGTGGACTAAGTCTATGCAGGAGTAAGTGTGGTGGGGATGGAAGTACTGAGTACATTGTCTCTGCAATGGGTTTAGATGGCACCAAACATCAATCCATCTTGGCTCTTTAAGGACTGTCCGGACCATTTTTTGTGCCACCGGCTCTCGAGGGGATGAGGGATTGGAAGTATCCTTTCTATCAAATATTAAATTGTAATCCCCCCTAAGAGGAGCATTCCCTATTGATATTGGAGTACTGTATTAAGGAGGGCCTGTATGACAGGAATGTTCCCCCAGCGGATATATAAATACTAGCTAAAATAAGTTCCCTTCCCAGGTAAGTACCAACGGCAATGGCCAGTCTTCCTTGGGGGTCAGAGTAGGTAAAGGTACAATTAAAGAGGGTTTGCCTAGGAATGAGAATTGCAACTCTGCGGTGTTTCGTTGTTTATCTGAAGAGGCAATCACTTGAGAGAAACCAAATTTACGTAGTTTTTGATGCTCCAAGGGGGACAAGTGAGTTTCCTGTAGCATCACAAAGGCAGGATGGTTTTTTTTACAGCAGCAATCACCTTAGAGCGCTTAAACAGGTCATTTAGACCATTAATATTTTTCCAGTAAAGTTGTGTTACTTGATGAGTCATAATAATAAAAGGCTAAGGAAAAAGCATATAATTCCCCGCTCTCATAGAATAACAGTTCTCCATCCCTTATATTCCAATGGTGAGGTGGATTCAGAAGCCATGTTAACTTTTCTAACAGCACAGGTGGTAGACTACTCCTTGGATGACGTATATAGCAATAAGATGTGACAGCATGACAATAAAATCTCGAAAGAAATGCTGAAAACACAGAAACATAGAACAGGTCAAGCACAAAAACAGAACAACAACTAGAACACTAAGAAACAAGGAGGGAACCCAAGGGGGGGGGGTGTACTAATCTAAGTAATGGGGTGAACTTCGAAGGCAGGAGAGCAGAAAGCTGAGCTCTCTAAACTCCTGGGCAGCTCGATGGGGAGACCATTCAGCTGCTCAGGTAGGAGGAAAGGTGTGGGCCTAAAGCTCCACAGGCCTTCTGTGAGTGGGCCCAAGGGCCAGCAGAGAGTGTAGGTAGGTAAGGGGGTGAGGATTACAAGGGTTGCCACCAACCTTAAGAGTAGGGGAAACAAAGCTGTAAACAAGAGCCTTGTCACTTGGCCTACCTCTTTGCACTGACAATGGCACTATTAGATAAGCATAGGGGCTAAGAAATATAATTGAAAAGTGGATCCTAACAGCAGCAGCATTTGGTGGTATCTTCCTAACATGGTAAGATTGGTAGACTCCCGGGGTCCCATAACCTAAGACTGATCCCAGCGCCCAGCTATATTGAAGGTGCAGAGTAAGGGCTTCTAGTGGACAAAATGCTGGCAAAATTGGAGACGGTAGGCAAATATTGAAGAGACAATGAGGTTACACAAATGGCTCCTCCCTAGAGTGTGACTCAGCAGACAATCCTGTAAAACAAGGGCATCTCAGAGAGAGACTGCCCCTCCATTTTGTTAGACATCTCTACAAGAGAGCCGAGGGCATTAACATTTCAAGCATAAAAATAAACTTAATATATAGCACAGTCAGAAAATGCTAAAAAATTGAGCAAAGAATTCTAAGTGCAATCCAAGAGACTGCAAAATAAAAAGGTGTCCCCATGTGCTGTGAAGCAGGTAGAGCAGCCAGCAATTCCATGCAAATTTATAACATGGAGTGCCATATAAGACAATAAATGGAAGAAAACCATTTTGACTGTAACTCAGGGATCAGTGCCAGCAACTCCACTGAAAAGTAGTCATATACAGTGCCCTTGTACAGTTAAAAGTGGAGACAGACTAGTTTGAATGTAAGCCATAGGTCTGCATCACAAAGGGCCATCATGCTGTCCCTTTCAAACTGAGAATATTAAAACTACCCGCAGAATACACAGCTGTGCCTGTAACAGTTCTTTTTTTTTTCTTTCCACCCTCCGTGTTCGCTGGTTGCCCACTCCTTCAGGCTCCACAGGCTCCCTCCAGCCCCGCTGTCCTTACGCAGCCCTCCTCTGGTCCCCATATGGCAGCCGATCCCCAGGATATCCCGGCGTATCCCTTCGCCGGGCGGGTCCCTCCTCCCGAGGGGAAGTCACCGGGAGAGGATGACCTCTGACACTCACTACTAGGGCCGGGAATGCTGCTGAGGACAGGAGGCCTGGGAAGGCCTGGAGGCACTTGGGGAACGGAGAGCTGTCATCCGGCGGCCAGCGAGCAATTTTTCCCTTTTTCTGTTGGGGGCAGCGTAGTGACGTCACAGCATACGTTGATGTCTGCTCCTCTCCCAGTTGGCATTTAAGCCATGCATCCTGTGATATTCCCAGCCTCTGCTAGGAGCCAGCAGGCGCCGGACCAGTCCCCTACCCTCCCCCTGGAGAAGGAGAGCTGTCATGGGACGCTCAATCCTTCTCCCCCTGGCCGGCTCTCCAATGACCCGTGCTCATTCCCGAACCCGGGTCACTGGCATCGCAAGCGGAAATCCAACCACTGCACCGGCAGGCCGGCTAACAGTTCTTTTTAACATCTCTCACTGAACTGGACAATTTCCAACAATCTGGAAAGAAAGCCATAGTCACCCCTTATACAAATCAGGACTCTTTCCAGACACAAACAATTGCAGCTCAATGTCTATGCTGCTTGCTCTAGGCTAATATCTTCAGACAATCACGTGTAAGCAACTCATGGAGAATAAATTATTAATATACTACCAGACATCCAATCGGGCCTCCATACCAGTCATTCAACCAGCACAGTCCTTCTGAAGGTCACAAATAAAATATCAACTGCACTAGATTCAGGAGACCTCAGAAAAGCATTTTTTAGATCTTACAAAAACCTTTTACATAATAAATAATGATAGCAAACTCTCCAAACTGCATGAAATGTGTCTGTCACAGGAAACACTAATCCTGAATAAAGACTGCGTATGAAATGGGCACAGGAAGTCAAAGCTAATGGCGGTACCTCTTCTCCCAGATCCCTTAACTTCAGGATACAGCAAGGTTCCCTTCTGAGACCCCTTCCTTTCTGCCTATTCATAAATGACCACCCATCTATTCCATCTATTATATCTATTACAGACTTCATCTATTCCAACTCAAATATCAATATGCATTTCTACAATGATGGTATTGCCATCTGTGCAAAATCCAGCACACTTACAGATCTGGATACTAACTGTCTTCTACTTAAAGAGGACAGGAAATCAATTAAACAGTGCATCCCTAAGAGTAGTGTGATTTTTCAACTTTCTTAAAGAGCAGGTGCTTAGTAAGGGTGCATATCTTAAAGAATGAAGGTTTGGGGCCTTTAGATGCCTCTGCAATCATTCAGTTTGCTTGTATGTGTTTATTTACTTACTTTTCCATCTTTTTATTTGTATGTTGCCAAGTGCTAGTGAAAAAAAAGTGTCCAATGGCGTCCCTGTGTGATGATGTCATAAAATATTTGCTAGCAAGTCTGCCAGTATATTTCAATAGAAAACCAAAATGTTTCTACTTTTCTGCTATTTCTTCCAAACTGACCTATAGGTGGAGCTGTGAGCAGACCCAGCCTGCCCCTGTACTTCCAGACTGACCTACAGGTGGGGCTGTGGGATGACCCAACCTGCCCCTGTACTTTCAGACTGAACTACAGGTGGAGCAGTGGGACACTCCAATAGTGCTGTACAATCTACATGCAAATCAGGCCATAATGAGATGCTAATATGGATGTTTGCCCACTGACTGCGTAAGTAGGCTCATTTGCATGTCACTTTTGAATACATCAAATGTTTTCCCTGGGCAAATGTCCTAGCACTGGGCAAATGTTTTAGCCCTGCTCAAACACTGCACACATGTATTTGCACTATGCAAACCTGTCTGAACTACAGGACTGGGAGTGCAGTGCAATAATAGCCCAGCAAATAAGACAGCTCTGAATATAGCATCCAGGTAGTGCAAACCAAAACAGCTGCCCAGTGCACACAGATGTGGAAGAAAGTATAGGTGATCTACGTGGCCAATGTGTGTGTGCTAGCAAAGAAGTGGATGCACTAAAGCTGCAAACAACAGTGCAGGCCAAATACTGCAGGACTGTGTTATGGTTCAAGACAGGTTTGCATGTTGCAAATACATTTGTGCAGTGTTTGCGCAGGGCTAACACGTTTGCCCAGAGCTAGGACGTTTTCCCGGGGCAAGCATTTACTATATTCAAAAGTGATGTGCAAATAAGCCTACTTAGGCAGTCAGTGGGCAAACATCCATATTAGCATCTCATTATGGCCTGAGTTGCATGTAGATTGCACACCGCTATTGCAGGTCCCACAGCTCCACCTGTAGGTCAGCCTGGAAGAACATGGGGCAGGCTGGGTCTGTTCACAGTTCCACCTAGAGGTCAGTCTGGACGATAAATCTGAAAACAGACTTGTGTAGTTTCCCATTGAAACACACTGGCAGCCTTGCTAGTAAGGATTTTATGACATCATCACACAGGGACGCCATTGGACTCTTCTTTTTTTTTTTTTTACTAGCATGTGGCAAAGTACACATAAAAAGATGGAAAAGTAAGTAAATTAACAAATAAAAGCAAACTGAATGGTTGCAGAGGCATCTAAAGGAACCAAACCTTCATTCTTTAAGACATGCACCCTTACTAAGCACCTGCTCTTTACCATCAGTTACCATGCATGTATTCTGGTAGCTGATGTAGGGGATTGTCACTCCAGCTGCTTTTAATGATTTTGTTGCATTTTCATTTGTGGAAGGAATCATAATTTGTCCCTAAGACGGTAGCCAGACAATCTCTTCCACTTCCTGATAGCGCTGACATGTCCCTGTGCTCTAGCACATAATGACATGTGACCAGGGAGAGCAAGAAGGCGCACCCTGTTGAAGTGAATGGGGCTCCATTTCAATGCCATTTATATGCATAAGAATGGCCAGTTGGAGATTAATGAAGGCCACTGCTTGACTAACAAGGTCCTTCATAGTTGAGCGGTGGCCTTCATTAATCTCCAGCTGGCCATTCTTATGCTTAAAAATGGCACTGAAATGGAACTTCATTCAATTTAATGGGGTGCACCCCAGCACTCTCCCTGGCCACACATCATTACATGCCTGACTGCAGGGGCATATCAGCACTATCTGGAAGTGGAAGGGATCAACTAGCCACCAGCCTAGGGACAAATTATGATCATGATCCCTTCCACAAATAAAAGGGCTTACAATAAAATCATTAAAAGCAGCTAGAAAGACTATGACGGACATCAGCTGCAATAATATGTAAGTGAAGGGGAAATCTTGGAAAATCACTTTAATAATTCCAAGACCAAATTCATGCTCTTCAGTGGCAAGAAGATGGCTCCAACTCACTTCACATAGTACTGTGCATAGGTCCTCCAACGGATAATTGCAAGGTTTGAAATATAGTACCTGGGAATCTTGATCAGTTTAGCACTCACCTACTCAGAACATGTCACCAAAATTGTTAGAAGCTGCCATCAAAGTCTTGAGCTGCTGTACTTAAACAGGTCCTGTCTTAACATGAGCACAGCAAAGAGGGATACTGCAACAGTACCTACTGTCTGCCTTGGCATACAGTAGTGGAATTTACTGAGGCCCAAATTCCACCATTGTCTAAAAAGTACTCATAGTTTCAACAGTATGTGCAGATGTGAATTAGGATTCAACAACGCACCTCACACCACTGCATGTTATATGATAGCCTGGGCTTACACTGTCCAGCAAAGAGGAGAGAGCTTAAATGGGCATTGTTGCTATCAACATTCAAGATGTTAACTGCTCCACCCTGGCTCAGTTTAGTTATATTTTCAAGCGTGCTTCTGTTGGGTATCTAATATCAATCAACAAAAAAATTCAGTTTGGCCCTCCCCCAATACTGTCCCAAAAGGTCTGTACTTGTGGTTTTCTTACCTAACTCTCACATATTCTTTTTAAATATGGATTCTTAGTTATCAAAGATCAGCTGACATTTTAACAAGCCTAACCACCACTTCATGGAGACCCCTTAAGTCAGGTCCTACACTACACCATTCAAAGTTTTATCTTTTTTTTAAACTTGAATTTAATTAAGGTTTTTGTTTTTTAACAAAGACAATGCACAGAGACACGAGTAGCACCCATTACAAAGGCAGATCATTAATTTGCAGATCTGTAATTAAGACACAGCATACTGTATTCAGGAGAGTAAGTCTTGACAGTTTCAAATAGCTTTTTTTTTTTTCGGATCTGTATTTCTCCTATCCCATACGGCCCCCATCTAATCTGACTCCCCAGCTCGCACCGGGATTACCAGCTTACCTTACGCCCGTCCAGAAGCGGTGCTCATGAAAGTCGGTCACAATCCTGCCACCCGGTGTTTTTTTCCGCTTTTCTCCCCTTATTTCCCAAGGACCCCAGAAGAAGTACACATGCGTGTGGAGGTACGCATGCACCTTACAGCCCCGGTAACAGCCCTCCTCCACCTGTCTTATTGGCCTATTGCCGGCACTCTTGCTTGCACAACCCCTCGGCCTCCACCAGGGGGAAGCCATGAGTGAGGGATGCCACCCCACCTCTCTGGAGAGGAGAGCTGCCTTGGCGGCTGCTCCATCCAGCTCCGCCCACCCCACCGTGCCGACCTCCGACGACCCAGGCTCGCTCCTGAACCCGGGTCACCATTGTGGCATGAGGTGAGAGGTCCAGCACCTCAGCCCTCTGCACCACTGGGCTGGCATTTCAAATAGCTTTTTTATGTACTGTATCAGGATGAAAACTGTATCTTAAGGGGTGCCAGAGAGCCATCTTCCAGGTCGGTAGCACTCCTGAAAGCTCTGTCCCATGAAGTGGCAAATTATCAGAAATTAAAGATGTTAAGCTGTTTTACTACAGAGCAAAGCATAGTACTTGATGCAGCAAATTATCCTGATCTGGTAGATACCAAAGTTAACATGGGGAGGACAAAAGGACAACAGCAGGGACCGAAGAAAGAATAGCCTACGCAGTCTAATAAGGCCACGAGTCCCTCGAGTGGCAGTGGAATTGTTAACCAAATGGCATTAATGGAGCAGCCCTGGCAGACTATGCTTGAGTCCATGTGGGCCATGGACTCAAAAATTGAAAAGACATTGCAAAAGTTGGAGAATCATGATGCTGCTATCCAGAAACTTACCGGATTCGAAGCTGAAGTGGACAGACAGACAACATCCATGCTTACCACTGTTGTCTCTCTAACCAGAGAGAACGATCAACTCAGAGGACATATGGAGGCCCTTGAAAATGAAGTACGGGCCAGGAATATTTGAATAGTAGGGTTTTCTGAAGGTGTAGAGGGTACGTCCTTTCTACCATTTCTGTTGGGCTGACTTGAAAGTAAATTTCAACTGGGTGAGGACTTTCATTGGGAAACCCTCACTAAGGCCTACAGAGTTAATCCGAGGGTCCAGCTGTTGGATTTTACACAGTCACGTACCATCTTACCAAAGTCCAGGGATTCAGAGGTTCGCAATGTGGTGCTTATAGTGGCTAGAGCAGCATACCCAATACAGCTCAACAGCATGGATATCAAGTTATACCCCAATCTCTCTTACCAGACTCATGCCAGGAGGAAGTGTTTTAATGCTGTGCACCATCAACTCCATAGTTTGGAGATCATCCTCTCTTTTCTACTGCCAGCAAGACTTCACATTGTCTACGGTGGGAAGATGTGGCAATTCACGAACCCACAAGATGCGGGCACTGGATGGAGAAAGTTGAACAGGAATTTGCAGCGCGTCATGCTCCATCCGAATCTCAGGGATCTGATTAGTCAGATACCTGAACTCTGAACTGTGAGTTAAAATAACCTGAAGACGCAGGCCTGAACTGAACAGCATTATTCCGTGTTAAATCTCTAATTGGTGGGAGTTGTAGGAGACAATGTTTATTTCCCTTACAATAATTTAAATTGTTTAATGATGGTATAGTGGATGGGGTTACACATTTGAATTTTTTAAAGCATTACATACCACGTTGTGATTGTGGAGTTTCTGCTATAATATGAATCCCCATCGCATGTACTTAGTAACACGGAGCACTGCAATGTTGTTAAATGTTATTTATTTATTTATTTACTGTATAATCGGAATTACAATCCTTTGAGTCATAGACTCTTTTGCAAAGGCTCCACATCGTTTACAGGGGGTGGAGGGAGAAACAAAGTACAAGGAAGACAGACGGAACGAGCAATTATATACAGGTTTCAGTACAGACAATATTTATACAATGGCTCCACGGTGGTTACAGGGGGTGGAGAGACACAAGACAATATAAAGCATTAAAAGAAACAAAATTTTTTTATATACACTTTGATTTTTACAGGTCACAGAATTGACATGGCAGTTGTGAGGCGTTTTAAAAGCTTTTGGGAGGCATACATGTGAGCCCAATAGCAGTGTATTTGTTGTTTAAGACAGAGCTGTTGTAACCCCCTTGCAAATGGGGGTTCCTAATGTGCCCTGTGCCTGGTTGGTAGTCGGCATAAAGCCGCCGGAAGCGGGGTCTGTTGAGTGCTTTTTAAGGCCTCCGTATACTGTCCCTTTAAGGGCTGCCTTTTGCAGTCAAAATCAGTTAAAATGGGAGGGGGTTTGAGTGTTGTCATGCTCGACTCCCGCCCGGGCTGCCAAGTGAGCGATCCATTCTGCCATCGCTAATAGTGCAGGGGGAGCCCTAATAAAGGATGTAGGTGGTTGCTTAAAATAAGCTGTAAAAATAATGATAATGTAGTTGTTCTCACCTGCTTTGCAGCACAGAGAGTTTCGATTGCCTCCTCCATTTTGGTCCCGAACTGTGAAATTGGACCAATCAGTATTTTGGAATCCCACAGAGTTGACTGACCAATAGAGGAGCTGTTTGGAGGGAGCAAGTCATTATGGACTATGGCACTCATTCTGCACCTATGGGAGCCGTGAGAAGTGACTGGCAGGTTCGGCCAGCCAATGACAACGGGTCGCGCCCGAACTAAGAGGAGTGCTGGGTGCTGCCAGGGGCAGATTCGTAGTGGCCAGTGAAGAGAGAGGAGCTGTGTGCTTCTGCACTGGGAGTGTTCACGTGGGAAGCGCATGAGGGCCTAGTGGCCGTTTGCCTGAGGAAAGGAGTCGGAAAACCCGCCAGCTGGCGGTCAGAGGAGGTTGTGCTCTGTACAGCTACCCACCAGGCTCGACCTGTTTGGGGACTGGAGAAGATTGCTGAATTGCGCTCAGTCCGCGGGAAAAGTGAAGAGAAAGCTGCCGTTACAGTGCTTGATGACAGAGAAGCCTGGAGAGCCCAGCTGCTGCTGCCTGGTGTGGTACCCCTCTACTATTGCTTGTTACCATATAAATGTGTGAGGAGGCTAGAGGAGCTCAGTTAAATCCTGCTGCCATTAAAGGGACTCTGCTGTTGTGTTTACCATATGAATGTGAAAGAAGACTGGTGAAAGTCAGGTTCCATCCTGGTAGGGTGAAGGAATCGCCATTTGCTGGGGTTGTGAGTACTAATTCAGGGTCGCTCCCTGTAGTGTGTCTACTAACTGAACTGTCCTCTACTTGGACCTGCTCAGGGCTTTACGATTGTGTGGCTAAGGGCCCCAACCAGCTGCCACGTGGGACTAGCTGCTAGGCTTGGGTACCCGGACCATAAGCTGTAGGGTTAGGCCTGTGCACAGAGCCCTAGGTAGATAAATATAGTGATAAGCTAATCAACTTGATCACCCCTGTCCTTGTTGTTTTCCCCTTGAATAAATCAGATTGTTGTTGCACAGCTACATCCTGGCTATTGTGTACATTAATGGTGAACTGCTGTTTGGTGATTGCAACATAACTGTGCCTTACTTTACAGGGGGTTCCCGAAGGGAGCTGGATTATATTTTCCGTGGGGTAAGTGTACTGGTGAACAGAAGTGCTGCTACCCAGTGTGAGTCACTAGTGGGACGAGGGGGGGTTGCAGTAGCTCAGAGGGCTGTAACCGTGGTAGTCTTAACTGTGCTAACCCCGACCTCTGGGTGGAGGCACCCGTCAACGGATTTGGGCCCCTCAACCTGCCTCTGTGGGGGCAAACAGGGGTAGTAGCCCTAAAGGTAGCACCCCCTGTGGGTTACAAATTGGAGGCACCGCTGGGATTAGCGTCCCCTAGTGGCTCAGTGAGAAGATACCCCAAAGATGGAAAAAATGGAAGGGGATATGTTGGAAAAAATTAAGCTGGGACCCATCAAAACCATGGTACACAAACTAATGGGTTGGGGTGAAGCAGAAGAGCTAGATTACCAGAAGATTGTATTATTGTTAGATGTGCCCTTAGGTACCTCAGCTGCTGATATTGTCTCTGTTGCAGAACGAGTAAAGTGTTTGGGTAAGGTTGAAGTGAAAGGGCATATGGCTGATTTGCTTGACCAGACATTGCAGGTGCTACTCCTATGCAGTGTGGCCATCGACCTTGAGAAGGTACCTCCTGTACTTTACCCGGAGGGTGCGTCCCAGGGGTGGAGGCTAATCCATATCCAAAGTGGGTCAGTCACTCCTGGGGGTTCTCCTCAAATGAACAGTTTTAAAGATAAACTGCTTAAATTGTTAGCTGTGGAAGGGAGGACTACCCAGGAGTTGCTACAAGCCTTGGATCTGTCCAGTGATACTACCCCTCGGGGTTCTCCGGGCGCCTCCCCTGGCCTGCCCAAAAGCTCTGTGCTGGCTTCTTTGCCCTTGGCAGTCCCATCCATACAGCTTTATTCCTACCATAAGTTAAAGCTTTTCTCTGGCATGGTACCAGTGCCTTCCGGGGAGGATGACCTGGAGGCGTGAATGGACTATGCCACCCCTTTAGTCCAGGAGTGGCAATGCTCCGAGGGGGAGAAAATGAAGAGGCTGCTTGAGAGTTTGCTGGGTCCTGCCTTAGAAGCCATTAGATTCTTCCGGGCCACTCGTCCGGAAGCCACTGCTGCAGAGTATCTCTCTGCTTTAGAAGGGGTTTTTGGGAGTACAGAAACTGGTGAAGATTTATTATGGAAATTCAGGTCTGCTAAGCAGTGGAGAAATGAAAAACTATCCGCTTTTGTTACTAGAGTGGAGCGGGTATTGCAGAAGGCTTGTAGAAAAGGGTGAATCACTGCTGCAGCCCTGAATCAGGTTTGGCTAGAACATATTTTAAAGTCTGCCAGATTCTCTAGTGTAACTCTATTGAAACTTAAGTTGCATGATCGGCGGGCCACCCCACCTGAATATTGTCAATTGATGAGGGAAATTCGAGAAGTGGAGACTGATGAAGAGGGGTGGGAACCCTGTGTGGGGGCAGTGAACCTAGTGGGACCCCTGAGTCTAATACCCCTGAGGAGACTGGCTCGCCTGAGGGTCCGAGGGTCCCAGATTTCCCAGGTACTGTGGGGATGCAGGTTGTTTCCTCCTGACCCTCACGTGAGGGTGAGTTGAGGGCTGAGATCAGGAATTTGCGGGAATTGGTGAGGGACTTAAAGCAGTCTAATGTGTACCCTACTCGGCCCAGGGCCCCTGGTCATGTAGAGCCCTGAACCCTAGCCCTAGAGAGCTTTCTCCCTTCCCTCAGGGCCCCCCTCAGAATAGTGATCCCCGGGACCCTAAGTTTTGTTATCACTGTGGGGAAGATGGGCATTTCCAGCCTGACTGCCAGAGGCCGGAGAATTTAAGGAACGTTAACAGCAGACTGATCGCTCGATACTGCCAGACCCAGTCTCGGGCCCCCAAGAAAAGTTGTGTGACTCAGGCCGATGCCTGCCGGGCTAACAATGTTGCTACCCCCAACTGGTCTGATGTGGTTGGGCCGTCTATGGAGACCCGGGTGCAGGTGAATGGAATTCCCACTAGAGCTGTATTGGACAGTGGCTCCCAGGTGGCCATGATGTTTCAGGACTGGTACCAAGCACACTTATCTGAATTGCCCCTGCAGCCTCTAACTGGTCTACATGTATGGGGATTGAGCAACAAGGCCTATCCGTATTTGGGGTACATCCGTGTCTGGTTATTGTTCCCTGCAACTGTAAATGGAATAGATGAGCAAGTGGAAACCTTAGTGTTAGTTTGCCTGCTCACTGGACTATGCGACGGGGTGCCCTTGTTGATTGGAACAAATGCCCACATGTTTGGACGATTGGCCCAGTTGTGCTCAGAGAAGCGAGCATTTCAAACTGGGCGAGCTTTGAGCATACCGGCTGTGATTCAAAAGGTCAGGGCCACTCAGGAGAAGGGTAGTTTGGAGGAACCCAAAGGCCCTGTGGGAGTGGTATGGAAAATGGATCTAGCCCCCGTGGTACTTGCCCCAAATGAGCAACGTGTTCTGCATGGAGAGATACAACTAAAAACAGATGTCAAGAATAAGTTTTTGATGTTGGATGCGCTTGCGGAAGGAGGATTACCTGAGGGGTTGTTGCTCAGACCCAGCACTCTGCCGGCTAGAGCCCATGCTTACGTCAAGAGGATGATGGTTCAAGTGCACAATGTGTCTGATAAAGAGATTTGGATAAGAAGAGGGTGCACCCTAGCTAGCATTCATTGTGCGGATACTGCTGTCCTACCAAATAACAAGAGTTCTCGGACGGGTGATAGAGTTGCTCCTGATCTGTTTGACTTTGGTGACTCTCTGCTGCCGACTGAGTGGAAGCGCAGGGTCAGTGAGAGGCTGGCCAAGAGGAACCAGGTTTTTTCCCTGAAGGAGTGGGATGTAGGATGTGTACAAGGGGCTGAGCATCACATTCAATTGCACGACGAAAGACCTTTCTGAGAGAGATCCCGACGTCTGGCTCCCGCTGACATAGATGATGTATGGCGGCATCTGCAAGAAATGTTGGCTGCTGGTGTAATTCAAGAGTCTAGGAGGCCCTATGCCTCCCCCATTGTAGTAGTAAGGAAAAAGAATGGGGCAGTTCGGATGTGTGTAGACTATCGTACTTTGAATAGGTGGACCATTCCGGATCAATATACCATGCCACGCATACAAGACGCCTTGGATTGTCTGAATGGTAGTAAATGGTTCTCTGTATTGGATCTTCGGAGTGGATACTACTAGATTCCGATGGCCCCAGATGACCGGGAGAAGACTGCTTTCATTTGACCCTTAGGCTTCTATGAATTTATTCGGATGCCTCAAGGAATTTCGGGTGCCCCAGCCACTTTTCAGCGCTTGATGGAACGAGCTGTGGGGGACATGAACCTACTCGAGTGTTTGGTCTAGTTAGATGATGTTATAGTGTTTGGCTGATCATAGGGAGAACATGAGCAACGATTATTCAAGGTCCTGGATCAGTTGGAGGATTTCGGCCTCAAGTTGTCTATCGACAAGTGTCAATTCTTCCAGACTTCCGTGAAATATGTGGGCCACATAGCGTCCACTGAAGGAATAGAGACTGACCCTGGCAAGGTGGAGGTGTTGACCACTTGGTCTCAACCCAGAAATTTAAAAGAGCTGCAACAATTCCTGGGGTTTTGTGGCTACTATAGGAGGTTTGTCAGAGACTATTCACGAGTGATCCGCCCCCTTCTTAATCTCACCCAGGGGTATCCACCTACTCACAAAAAATATAAGAAGGGTGTGCACACTGACATAGAAAAGAAGTATTTTTGGCCAAACAATATGTTCAGGGATTGATGGACTGCTGAGTGTGAGAAAGCTTTTCATGACATCATATATCAACTCACCCACGCACCCGTGTTGGCCTATGCTGACCCAGCCAAGCCTTACACTCTTCATACTGATGCCAGTCTGCAAGAATTGGGGGCTGTATTGTACCAGGAGCACTCGAATGGACTGAGACCTGTAGCGTTCGCCAGTAGAACTCTGATGCTGTCAGAGAAGAATTACCCCATGCACAAGTTAGCTTTTGGCGTTGAAGTGGGCCATTGTTGATCAGTTCCATGACTATTTGTATGGTGCCAAGATATTAGTAAAGACTGCTAACAATCCTCTGACCTATGTACAAACCTCAGCCAAATTGGATGTCACTGGGCATAGGTGGCTCTCTGCCTTGGCCACCTACGATTACGCTGTAGAATACTGGGTGGGCTTAAACCATATAGATGTGGATGCTCTCTCTCGGAGGCCTGCGTCCCAGACTGAATGGGTCCGGTTGTCTGAGCCTGACATAAGAGCCCTGTGCCAGAAATTTGATAAAGAAGAACAGGTGTCTCCGGACACGGTGGACTATGTGGTAGATTGTTTGGGGCCACCGGAGAACTGTATACCTGCCACCTACTGCCATTTCTCTGCATTGGACACCAGCTCTCTGCCGTAACTCAACAATGATGATCTCCAACAGGCTCAATCCTGTGGCCCTATGATAAGAACGGCCGTAGAGGTTTTGCGGGCTGGAAGGGATGTATCCAAACTACGTTCCACCGACTTGCGGACTACCTTGTTGTACAAAGAAGGGCCCAAATTAAAGCTGATCAACCAACTACTATATAGAGAGACTGTGAGTAAGGAGGGCCGGGTGCAACGACAACAACTGGTACTGCCCTCAGCTTTCAGAGAACTAGTTCTAAGGTCATTGCATAATCAGATGGGGCACCTGGGCATAGATCGAACACTTGATTTGGTACGGGCTCGATTCTATTGGCCAAAGATGAGTGCGGACGTGGAACAGTATGTCAAGACCTGTGGTCGTTGTTTATAAAGGAAAGCGTTACCTCAGAGAACTGCTCCCTTGGTCAACATTACTACTAGTGCTCCTATGGAACTGGTCTGTATTGATTTCCTGAGTTTAGAGCATGATCTGAGAAGTGTTAGCAACATATTGGTGGTCACTGATCATTTTACCTGGTATGCACAGGCTTTCCCGACCAAGGATCAGAAAGCAACTACAGTGGCTTAGATACTTGTTGAGAATTTTTTCGTCCACTATGGGGCTCCGCAGCAGATTCATTCTGATCACGGAAGGGACTTTGAAAGTCGCTTGATTAAAGAGATGCTATCTTTGTGGGGGGTACGCAAATCATGAACCACCCCCTACCACCCGCAGGGAGACCCTCAGCCTGAAAGGTTCAATCGTACATTGCTTGACATGCTGGGCACTTTACAATCAAAAGATAAATCAAGATGAAGTCAACAGATTAGCACTCTAGTTCATGCCTACAATTGTACAAAAAGTGATGCCACAGGGTTCTCCCCCTATTGACTGATGTTTGGAAGAGAGGCTAGATTGCCAGTGGATGTGTGTTTTGGGGTTTCCTGATGGGGGTGAGCAGAAAACCATCTATAGTAATGCACAGAAATTAAAGGCCCAATTAAATCATGCCTACCAACTGGCCCAGACCATGGCTGCTAAACAAAATCTGCTAACAAGGAGAGATATGACAAAAAAGTGAAAATAGTAGAGTTGAGAAAAGGAGATAGAGTGTTGTTGAGAAATCTGGGACTGCATGGCAAATATAAAATTGCCGACCGATGGCATCACCTCCCTCATATTGTTGTGGGACAGCTGGCAGACCTACCTGTGTATAAAGTACGGCCTGAAAACAACTCAAAAGATGTAAAAACTATGCACAGAAATCATCTGCTGCCAATTGGGCAGATCTTAATCGAAGCTGAGCCTTCTACTGCTGCTCCTTCACGCCCTGTGACCCGATCTGTTGCTAAGAAAGAACCAAGCCTGTGGAGCCGTTAGTGGGTTCCTCAAGGGAGCCCTGTCCTCTCCCCTGCAGAGGAGATGGTCAACACTCAGTGTCAGAAGACAGTGAAGATGATGTTGAATACTATCCTCTTATGAACTAAGTCAATTGTTCCGGGCAATCCCCTTATTAATTCAGGAACTGAAGCTGGCCCATCTGTGTTGATTGAGCCCTCCACTTTGTCCCCCGAGAAAATGCCTCCAGAAGATGAATGGGGTAGCAGACAAACTCAAGGGGCTGAGTCCTTAGGCTTGGTTGAACTGTCAGGCTTGGCTGAACTATCTGATTTTTCAGAAGAAGAGAGTGAGGTGGGGGAACAAGCCAGTGATAGGCCAGAACTGGAAGAATATTTTGAATGCCCTGATGGTTCCCCTTTAGTAACTAGACAACCCCTAGATGGGCCCAGTTGGGTGGGTTCAGGGATAGATGGTCAAGCCCCTGATGGTATTATGAGTACCGAGCCTGATCCCCTTGAAGGGATTCCCGTTGCTAATGTCCCTGACATGGGAGTGGAGTCAGGGCCTGGTTTAGAATCCCCTGAGACCCATAGACGATCCGGCAGACAAATTCGGCCAGTAATAAAGTTAAGTTATGAATCTCTGGGTCAGCCAGTGGACCTGCCCTTAAATGTGGTCCACAAGGGGGTGTATGTGTCCCCAAGTTCTTTGCCTAAGTTAGCCTTGGGGGATAACTCCAGACTATTAGTAATGCCTTATGAGTGTGGCGCCCCTGCCCCGGGGGGGAGGACCAGTTAGTAGCTCACAGAAGAGGGAGTCCCTCAGTCTCGGGGTCACGAGTAGGGCCCTATGACCTGAGTTAAAAAAGTGTAAGATTTTATATGTATGATGTGTATACACTATAGTGCATTGTAGATCTAATATTTATGTATGCAAGGTAAAATGTGATATGGTGTTACTTGGGATGTTCACCTACTCTGCCTCAAAGGTGATTACTTGGCGCAGACACCAAGCTTTTCCAGGCCAGGGAGGGTGTAACCCCCCTTGCAAACGGGGGTTCCTAATGTGCCCTATGCCTGGTCGGTAGTCGGCATAAAGCCGCCGGAAGGGGGGTCTGTTGAGTGCTTTTTAAGGCCTCCGTATACTGTCCCTTTAAGGGCTGCCTTTTGCAGTTGAAATCGGTTAAAATGGGAGGGGGTTTGAGTGTTGTCATGCTCGACTCCCGCCCAGGCTGCCAAGTGAGCGCTCCATTCTGCCATCGCTAATAGTGCAGGGGGAGCCCTAATGAAGGATGTAGGTGGTTGCTTAAAATAAGCTGTAAAAATAATGATAATGTAGTTGTTCTAACCTGCTTTGCAGCACAGAAAGTTTCGATTGCCTCCTCCATTTTGGTCCCGAACTGTGAAATTGGACCAATCAGTATTTTGGAATCCCACAGAGTTGACTGACCAATAGAAGAGCTGTTTGGAGGGAGCAAGGCATTATGGACTATGGCGCTCGTTCTGCACCTATGGGAGCCGTGAGAAGTGACTGGCAGGTTCGGCCAGCCAATGACAACGGGTCACGCCCGAACTAAGAGGAGTGCTGGGTGCTGCCAGGGGCAGATTCGTAGTGGCCAGTGAAGAGAGAGGAGCTGTGTGCTTCTGCACTGGGAGTGTTCGAGTGGGAAGTGCGTGAGGGCCTAGTGGCCGTTTGCCTGAGGAAAGGAGTCGGAAAACCCGCCAGCTGGCGGTCAGAGGAGGTTGTGCTCTGTACAGCTACCCACCAGGCTCGACCTGTTTGGAGGACTGGAGAAGACTGCTGAATTGCACTCAGTCCGAGGGAAAAGTGAAGAAAAAGCTGCTGTTACAGTGCTTGATGACAGAGAAGCCTGAAGAGCCCAGCTGCTGCTGCCTGGTGTGGTACCCCTCTGCTATTGCTTGTTACCATATAAATGTGTAAGGAGGCTAGAGGAGCTCAAGTTAAATCCTGCTGCCATTAAAGGACTCTGCTGTTGTGTTTACCATATGAATGTGAAAGAAGACTGGTGAAAGTCAGGTTCCATCCTGTAGGGTGAAGGAATAGCTCATTTGCTGGGGTTGTGAGTACTAATTCAGGGCCGCTCCCTGTGGTGTGTCTACTTAACTGAACTGTCCTCTTACTTTGACCTGCTCAGGCTTTTTTACGATCAGTGTGCTAAGGGCCCCAACCAGCTGCCACGTGGTGGACCAGTCAGCTAGGCTTGGGTACCCTGGGACTATAAGCTGTAGGTTAGGCCTGTGCACAGAGCCCTAGGTAGATAAATATAGTAATAAGCTAATCAACTTGATCACCCCTGTCCTTGTTGTTTTTCCCTTGAATAAATCGGATTGTTGTTGCACAGCTACATCCTGGCTATTGTGTACATTAATGGTGAACTGCTGTTTGGTGATTGCAACATAACTGTGCCTTACTTTACAGGGGGTCCCCGAAGGGAGCCGGATTATATTTTCCGTGGGGTAAGTGTATTGGTGAACAGAAGTGCTGCTACCCAGTGTGAGTCACTAGTGGGACGAAGAGGGAGTTGCAGTAGCTCAGAGGGCTGTAACCGTGGTAGTCTTAACTGTGTTAACCCCGACCTCTGGGTGGAGGCACCCGTCAACGGATCTGGGCCCCTCAACCTGCCTCTGTGGGGGCAGACAGGGGTAGTAGCCCTAAGGGTTGCGCCCCCTGGGGGTTAAACTGTGCTAATAAAACTTATGATATCTGTTGTTTATATTCCTTATCTTTTGCAAGGGATCTATCATTACATCCTAACATATAGTGCATTGAAGTGTTATACTAGTTTTGTTTTAGGTATTTGCTATATTTGTGGTGGGGGGGGGACTTTATAAAGGAGTCACAGTAAATTTCTGTTTTCTCCTTAGTCATGCAACAGGTTTAACCAGTAGTTTTTGGACTGTATTTATCTCTCTGTGGAATTTCCCTAATGGATACACCTTATACTATTGAAGAGTCTGGCAACTATTAATAGACTTTTTGGGACTCGTATATAAGGGCTGATAGCCCAGGACCGCCCCAACACTGTACAAGATTAAATGGTTATATTTTATGTGTATATCAAATCTCTGTAGAAATTATGTTCCTAATACAATTATCATGTATGAGGTAATGTGGATGTTAATTTGTCTGCTTATACAAAAAATTAATAAATATAAAGTTAAAAAAAGTATGTTAATTGCTAAACCAATAAACATAACATTTAAAAACAGTAGTAAGACATACAAATATTGTAGAATAAAACCATGTCTAATGAAAGACAGAATTGACAGAAAACATAATGTATTGGTTCCTTTCCAAAATACCAAAAGTACTTAATCAGACCAGGGGCCCCAGATAAAGGTCAGAAAAAAAAGAGTACCATTTCTTAGGGGACAAAAGTTATTATTTATTATTATTATTATTATTATATAAATTTTAATGACTGGGTGGGCCCTCTGAGACATTGAAGTCCCTTTTTTCAGGGGCGAACCAGGAAACCAAGCATAAGAGAACAGTACAGATACAGATAATTATGTACAAATATCACTGGACAGTTACATACATTTATTGACTAGACTAGCCATCCCATTCATTGGGAGACAGCACAAATTACAGATGTCAACTGCAACATAGATGAACAAACAGTAAGGTTGATACGAGCATGCAATACAATCATAGTTGAGTCATAATGCATATTATAACCACCCATTTTTCCAACGGTCTCTAAATTGTGGAAGCCTATCATGCATAGAGGCCATGAGGTGTTCCATACATAAATAAAGGTTACTGTATCCCTCCACATTCCCATAGTGGGGGGATGGGCTTAGGCCAGAGGCAGGTTATTACATTCTTAGCAGCTAGCAGTCATATTAGAATAAGACTGGAGCCTGAAAAGCGTACCCTCTCTAGGGGATAGATAAGACAACTAATGAGCCTGAGAGGGGTGTCAGCATCAAGGTCAGCTCCTCAAGTGGCTGGGAGATATCTCTCCAGAAAGCTGATAGAATCAGGTAAGACCAATAAATATGGGTGTGGTCTGTCCATCTCTCCCCACAAGCCCTCCAGTAAGTGGTACATTGTTTCACCATATATTTAGCCTGGATCACCAGCTTCCACATTTCCACAATCTGCTATCACCCATATCAGGGACCCCACTCACCTGGATCACCCTCCCTGCATATTTTAAGCAAATCATAGGGGCAGTGGAGAGCTCCAATTCCTGATTCCATCTAGCTAAAATTACACTGATGCCAGTATGAGAAAAAGCCATCAACCCTTGATAAAAGTTGATGATTAGATGGCCCCAACATTCACCTCAGAGGGCACACAGTAAAATCTGGAGTAGCAGTGGGGTTGGGGTAGGTAGTTGGGTACCTCTGGGTCTAGTCTTCTGTAAATATCAGTGGATTTGCAGGTATCTAAAGTGGTTAGCTTGTCATATCCCATATGTCTGTTGCAGGCCCTAGAAGGTCTGGATACCTTGCTGTGAAAGGAGCTGGAATGCGTGTATTAGACCTTGCCTGTACCATTCCTGATACACCATGTCAATAACTCTTGCAGGAAAATTCCCATTCCAAGCTATGGTTTTGCAGTAAATTCAGATGTTTTCTACCCCCAATGGTCTGGTGAATTTATTCCTGTGTTGAAGTGGTACTGCAGTGTCTACTGTAAAATGTCAGGTGTTCAGGCTCCCAGGAGGGTAGGCATATAAATAACTATCATACTGGCATAAATTATTATGGATGAATTCAATAGTTTTCAGAGGAATAGAGCAAGTACAGAGGGACCACATGTAAATGATAGTTGTTCTTCAGTGAATACAGGTGCAAATTAGAGAAATTCATTTCCCCTCTGTCCCGTGGGAGTTGAGAGAGCATATATCAAACTCTGGAGCATTTACCCTGCCTAATAAACCTAGATATGAGCTGATCCCATGATTTAAAGTAAGTCTGGGAAGGGGGCTATCAGGAGAGTCTGAAGGAAATACAGTATCTAGGGAAGAATATTGGAAAACCTCTACATGTGGAAAAATCTGAGACTAAGCTGAGTTCAGACATGGAGGTCCAAGGTGATTTGTTGGGTGAACATTTCCAGATTAATTAGCTCCAAATTGTCCAAGTTACTGGGTATATAAACGCTGAGATGCTTTATTCAAATGTTACCTTACCTCACTGATACAAGTTTAAGTCCAATAATGTCATTATCTTTCTCAGTAAAGACCCCCCACCCTTTCCAGCTTCATTGTTTCACAGTTATAAAGTGCAGTATAAATAATGTTCCCAGGTGCCTTGGGGTGCAGGTTAAAAGGGAAAGAGAAAACCCTCTCCCTAGTCATTTAGAAATTCAAAATGTAACCTGCTCAACACAGATTAGTTTAATCAATTTAATTATAGTTTAAAGGGTGCTCCTGGTTGGTGGCTAATGTCAATCAACAAACAAAATCCAGTGTGCCCCCCTTGAATAGTGCAACAACAGGCTTGTAACTGAGGTTTTCTTCTTTATCTTTCATTTTTATGTTCACTTGCGTGCATGTACAAGAAACATCTTGGGATATTATGACATTTTAGAGGTGTGTGAGTTTCTGCCCAGTGCAGTTGATGCTTTATGGGACACCAATGAATCGGCAAGCTGTCTATGACAGCAGTTTGAAAGAAGTGATCTTCACTTGAAAGAAAAGTGACGCTCCAATCAGGGATGGTTATAACTTGATGCTTTATAGGGTTCATCCCTCAGGCACCAATGAATCAGCAAGCTGTCTATGACAGCAGTTTGACAGAGGACCACACTTGAAAGAAATCTGCCACTGCAATGAGGGACAGTTTCTTCATTGCAGTGGGACCTTCCCCCTCCCTTGCAACCAGGCACACAGACATACTTTCTGTCTGTTGGCAGCAGCTGACAAGACTCCGGCCGTGAGCATTACACTGCACAGTAATGCGCATGGCCGGAGTTACAGTTCTTGTTGGCTCCTGCCACCAAGCACCTTGTTTGTTCGGTGCGCCTTTCCTGGTGAATCATTTCAATAAATAAAAAATGAGCCATGGCGCGGCTTTCCACATTGGCGACTCCTGCCGCCCGCCACACATTCCTCAGAAAGTTGACAATGGGGTGCCCAATCCCTGTGTCAGCATGTATCCCCCCTCCCCCCCATTAATGTGACACACTGGGAGCCCACCCTAGTGTGCCAAAATCATTTTTTATTTATGTTTCTGACACCGGGATGCCCACTCCCAGTGTTAGATGACCCCACCACCTGCCCAAATATTTCAAGTGCCAACATCGGGGTGCCCAATCCCCATGTTAGCATGCCCTCCCCATGTACACACACTATTGTGGCACACTGGCAGGCCACTCCAGTGTGCCTAAATATTTTTGGTAACCTGTAAAATAAAGAAAACTATCCCCAAAGTCTTTTTTTCCCCTGTAAAAAAAGAAAATGGTCCCTCATCATCACCCCATTCCCCACCCTTCCTCTGCAGACCCACCTCCCCACACACCCCCTTACCATATACGTACCTCTGGAGGTCAGGAGCAGCAATCTTCTATGGACTGGGACACGTCTGCACTCTTCAAAACTGACCGGCAAACTGAAGAAATGATGATAAGCTGTATAATGGGAGTCAATCGGGGGGGTTCAACTTAGGTTGATATCTCAGCCATTTTTAGGAATTTGGGTCCCAGATTTTCAACATGGAGTTCTTGGGACCCCATCTTTTGCTAGCCTTGCTTGTAGAGCAGAAATCAGCTAACTAAAAGAAGCTACATTTTCCTATTGATTTAACACTTACATCTCAGCAGGAGTCAGTGTCTGTTGAGATTAAGTAGACAGATACTTTATTAGAAGTAGAAGGGGTCTTATTTAGGATTAAAAAAAAGAAAGAAAAGAAAGAAAGTCAGTGTGTGTTCTGGGCTGGGAAGGGTACTGTATCAGCTGACTTTGCTAAACCAGCAGGAGGAAAGAGAGCTTACCTGGGGGTGTGGCTTAGACACTATAAAAGCAAGTGACTCAAATTACAACTTCCTGTTGCTAGCCTTGCTTGTAGAGCAGAAAGCAGCTAACTAAAAGAAGCTACATTTTCTTATTGATAGAAAGAAAAGAAAGAAAGTCAATGTGTGTTCTGTGCTGGGAAGGGTACTGTATCAGCTGACTTTGCTAAACCAGTATGGGGAGAGAGAGAGATTAACTGGGTGTGTGGCTTAGACACTATAAAAGCAGGTGACTCAAATTACAACTTCCTGTTGCTAGCTTTTTTTCTTACTTTTTTTTCTAATTGCCCTCCATCCCACCCCTCCACCCTAAGCCAGTTCTACTTTTATAGCCACTGGATTTGACTGTCAACAGAAACTTCCTGTTTGGCAGTAGGAAGGGAAGGATCATAGAGAAACATTGGTTTTGTCAACCCTAAAGGAAAAAAGTAGCTCACTCTCCCCCCCAGCTGCAGGCGGTCTGACATTGAGCAAGGAAGAAGGAGACTACTGAAGAAGATAGGAAGTTGCTGTCCCAGAACAGGAAGGGTGAGAGTTGTAAGGAGAGAAGAGAGTAAGTATACAGGGAAACAGGAGAGGGGACACAAAATAAGACATGATAGGAGTGGTGCAGTGCAATGGCTGTGGGGCAGCAGTGTTCCGGGAGACATTCTGGAGGCTACGATGCTGCCCTATTTGCAGGCACCTCTCTGGTCTGGAAGAGGAGGTTGCCCGTCTCCAGACTGACCTGGCTAGGATTTGTGAAACCTCCTCCCCCACCCAGGGACCACCAGGGCCAATGCCACTACCTCAGAGGTTGCCAAGAAAGAGGAGAGGCTGGACCAGGGTGGGCTCAGGGAGAGAGAGGGTGGTGGAATAGAGTTGCATCCCTCCAGCTGTACCTCTCCACAATTAATTCGCTCTTCTGGTGGACAGTGGTTCCTCTACGGAGGCACCTGTCCTGCAGTGGAGACCAAGGAGGATCCTGGGAACCTTCACAAAGGAGACCCACAGGAGGGTGGCATGGGACCCCACACGGGAAGGAAACAACTCCTGGTGGGGGACTCAATCATTAGGGGGGTAGAAATGGGGGGGCACTGTGGAGCCCGAGCAAGGTGGCAGCCTTCCCTTAGAGATCTGCTTTCATAGCTGTTAACAAAATGTACTAAAGAACTTTTCCTGGCAACTAAGTAGAAGCAAAAGTAAAGAAAACAGTGGTTAACAAACCAAGAATTGAAATGGGAAATCCATGTAAAGATAAGAGCACAGGTGAGGGAGCTCGATCGAAATCCTCATCCCGGACAGTATGCCATGAGGTCCTTTCAAGGCCAACCCGGAGAACAAGGAGACATAAATTCAGAAGAAATGCTCCAAACTTTGGGAGCTAAACTAAATATAATAATGGCATCAATTGGCAGTCTCTCAGACAAGTTCGACGCATTAAATAATCGTGTGGTAGGAGTGGAGGCAACAATGGAGTCGATTCAGGAAACCTCGGCTGAAGCATCTAGACAGGCAATGGGTGCAGTATCTACAATAATAAAAGAGAACACCCACCTCAAGTCACGTCTAGAGACACTGGAAAACCAGGCAAGGGCTTCCAACATACGAATACTGGGCCTCCCGGAGGGATGCGAGGGAGATCATCTGCTTTTATTTCTTCGAGATTGGCTAATACAGCAATTGGGAGAAGGGGCCACTGAAAAGAGCTCAGTGACTTCAAAAGGCCTACCGGGTAACTCCTAGGGGTAGGCTGGACAACCCAGAGGCTCCTCGTGCAGAAGTGGCCGTAACTGATGGCATTGGCTCACGGGACTATCTTCTGGCGTTGGCAAGGCAAAATAAGTGCCTTCTACAGGATGGTGAGCAAATTCGGATGTTCCCCGATATCGGATATGCGACACGTCAGCGGAGGAAGAGATTTGATGGAACGGGCCTTGCTTAGGGAGTCAGGGATACAGCACGGTTTAATATTCCCTGCTCGGCTTAGAATTACTTATCGGGGCAAGGTGTTCATATTTGCAGATCCAGCTGAAGCCCTTAAATGGGCGCAACGCCATGCAGTTCCTAAACCCAGATCCGTAGAGAGAGAGGCCTCCTTATCTGAAGATGAAGATGATGAAACCTAAGGACTTTAAAGTTTATCTCAATTTATAAGGTTAGTTAGGCTGGTGTGTCATTTCGGGGCAAAACTGGACTAGAGACACTGAACTGATATTCGAATCCCATGGATTGCCCTGGAATAAGTTTAACACCATATAGTTATATTAAGCTCATTGTTGAAATAAGTCACTACTTATCTAATTTAATGGGGTTGTAGTTGGCAAAGGTTTCTTGCCTACATTAAGAAATCTAAAGAATTTAAAAGAAGTATGGTTTGGATATGCCAGGAGGATACATATATGTTAAAGTACAAGAAATAAAAGCATTTGTATTAGTTTTTTTTTTTTTTTTGCAGGTCTCTGAGGGAAAGTATTTGTATAATGGCACAAGCTGTGCCTTAACTATTGCTAAGAGCGTGGTAGTTTTTCTCCCTCCCTAGTGGAGGAAAGAGTAGGGATGAATTATTTTTTAGTATACATGGGTGTTAAAACCATGCAGCTCATGGGCTATTACTGCAGCTAAACTGGAAAAATTAAATGTAAGAATGTCTACTAACCTCCCAGAATGACGTATCTTAAAGCATTGTCGGGCTTTAATTTCATGTATACAGAGAGGAGTGGGGTCCTCATGGTTTTTTATTTTATTCTTTGGTAATGCAATGCTTGTGTACAGACTGTATGTTTGTTTTAAACCAATAAACATAAAGTTTTAAAAAAAAAGAAATGGGGGAGGAAGGGGAGAGGGAGGTAAGGTGCCTTCCTGGCGCCACGGCTTGGAGGGACAGGAAGTGAATCTTCAGTATTGTGGGAGGAGCTGCACGAGGGAGGAAGCTGGATGTCATTGTCCACCTAGGGACAAATGACCTGGCTAGGAATGGGATCAGAGCAGTGCAAGAGGAGTTTGTAGAGTTGGGGAGGGGCCTTAGACAAATAGCACATACGGTAACCTTCTCGGAGGTGCTGCCTGTCTATGGCAAGGGTGATGCTAGGGCACTCCTCACCAGGGAATTCAATGAGTGGTTGAAAAACTGGTGTGGAGCTCAGGGTTTTGGCTTCATTGGGGACTGGGAATACCTGGAGGATGCAGACCTATACTGGTGCGATGGTCTGCATCTGTCCAGTGGGGAACCAGAATCCTAGGTGACAGGTTTAATGCTTCATTGGCAAGCATTTAAACTAGCCAAGGGGGGAGGCACTGAAAAGGAGCAGGGAAATCCCAGCCTCCCCCCAAAAAACATGGTAATTAGTGAGGTAAACACCAAGGTAGAGAAGTTATTAGGGAGCAGGACAGAGGTAAATGTAAAAAGGCAAAGGCAGTAAGGACAGGAATGGGGCTAAAAGGGGTAAGGCTATCAAAAAGTGGAGGGTGATGAGTACCAATGCCCGTAGTCTGTGTAACAAGCCCCTGAACTAGCGGCCTTGATGGAAGAGGGTTGCCTGGATATTGTGGCAGTCACAGAAACATGGTACACAGAGAACCATGACTGGGATGTCAACATACCAGGATACACAATCTACAGGAGGACAGGGAGGGTAAAGAGGAGGAGGATAGCTCTGTATGTAAAGGAAGGATCAAACAACAGAACTGAAGAGTGCTGACACACGGCGGCTGGCAGATGCGGTTACCGCTCAGTGGCACCGACCCAGGTTGGGAACAGACTCGGGAACTGGAGGGCCGGGCCGGGGAGGAGGATTGAGCACCCAGAGGCTGCTCTCCTCCTCCAGGTGGGGTGGGATGCAGGTCCTGCTGTGATACCACCACCTGGGTGACCATGGGTGGTGGTGCAGCAAGGACGGCATGAAGCAGGGAAGGAGGACGTCTGCCAGGAGCTGGAGCGTTAGCACGCTGTGATGTGCATCACTTCTAGGCTCTCCTAGTGGGCAGATGTCCTATGGGGATGGGCGGAAAGAGGAAAAAAATACCCTCCGGTGCTCCCTGTAGACAGAGCTTCAGGCCTCGATCCCAAGGCCCCTGCCGGCATGGATGATGGATCCCCGACGAAACTCAGTCACTCGGGGCAGTGGAAAGGGGGGTCCCCACCTCGTACCCGCCTGGGGGTCAAACCAAGGCAGCGTGGGAGGATGACTGCACCCGATGCCGACAGACGAGCAGGGACGCACAAGACCGTAGGAGACTCCCGAAGGTGAGGAAGCACTGGGGTGAGAAGGGGGTGTAAAAAGAAAGTATATAAAAAAAAAAGAACTAAAAAGTAAACAGGGAGCAGATAAGGCACTCTGGGTCACCCTGGAGACAGGAAATGGCACCACAATCCGCATGGGGGTTGTATACAGACCCCCATCTCGGGGGAAGGAATGGACAAGGAAATGATAGAAGGCTTCCTTAGAATGGCAGAAAAAGGGGAGATATTGTTGATGGGGGACCTGAATATGCCAGATGTTAACTGGAGCACCTTTGCTGCAGGCACATCCAAGAGCAGGATCATTCTTGATGCCCTACAGGGGGCATGCTTCAGACAGCTAGTATTGGAACCCACTCGGGAGGGAGCAATCTTAGAACTGGTACTCTCAAATGGGGACGGAGAAAGAATCTCAGATTTAGAAGGAGGTAGCCATCTGGGAACAAGCGACCACCAAACAGTGTGGTTCACGATAAACACAGCCATACAATCAAGCCATACAAAAGCAAGAGTATTGGACTTTAGGAGGGCTGACTTTGGGAAAATGAGAGAGTGCCTCAGAAAAGCACTAGCAAACAAGCAAGAAGGAGGGGTGGAGGAACAATGGGAAGTAATCAAAACAGCCGTCACAGAGGCAACAATCCTTTGTGTAAAGCAAATCAATAAAACACAATGAAGGAAAAAACTACTATGGTTCTCAAAAGATGTGGTGGGGAAGGTTAAGGAGAAAAGGATAGCATTCACGAAATATAAGGAAACACAGAAGGAGCAGGACAGAGGAACTTTATCAGTTAAAGCAGAAAGAGGCTGGAAGGTAGTCAGAATAGCAACGGCCCAAACCGAGGAAAGGATAGCCAATTCTGTTAAGAAGGGGGATAAGACATTTTATAGGTACATTAGGGAGCAAAGAAAGACCAAAGGAGGAATACTGAGGCTTAATAAAGGGCAGGGAATGTGGGTAGAGGGTGACAGTGAAAAAGCAGGGATACTGAATGAATATTTCTGCTCAGTATTCACAAAGGAAGAGGAGAGGGAGGTACCTAAACCAAAGAAGAGAAACACTCTGAAGATGGGGGTCCATACCAGTCCATTTACAGAAGAAAGGGTTCTGAAAGAACTAATAAAATTGAAGGTGGACAAAGCAATGGGGCCTGATGGGATTCACCCAAGAATTCTAAAAGAACTAAGGGTAGAACTAGTGACACCGCTGACTACTCTCTTTAACAAATCATGGGAGGATGGGGTGGTACCTGAGGACTGGAGGAGGGCAGATGTGATTCCTCTTCACAAAAGTGGGAGCAGGACAGAGGCAGGAAACTACAGACCAGTTAGTTTGACCTCAGTGGTGGGAAAATGATGGAATCACTTCTGAAGGAAAGAATAGTTGAGTACCTAGAGGCCAGTGGGGCACATGACCCAAGGCAGCATGGATTCACGATGGGAAGGTGTGTATGGACGAATCTAATAGATTTCTTTGACTGGGTGACCAAAGTAGTAGACCAGGGAGGGGCTGTGGACATGGCCTACCTAGATTTTAGCAAGGCATTTGATACAGTCCCACACAAAAGATTAATATACAAGTTAGCCAGCCTTGAGTGGGTCCCAAGGTGGTAGCCTGGATAAAAAATTGGCTAGACAACAGGACGCAAAGGGTAGTAGTAAATGGAGTCCACAGTGAAGAAAGGAGGGTTACTAGTGGGGTACCGCAGGGTTCAGTACTGG
Source organism: Neoceratodus forsteri (assembly GCA_016271365.2). Classification (NCBI taxonomy): domain Eukaryota; kingdom Metazoa; phylum Chordata; order Ceratodontiformes; family Ceratodontidae; genus Neoceratodus; species Neoceratodus forsteri. The sequence goes on along the minus strand of CM057450.1, from coordinate 1,751,715,978 downwards.
GGCCGGTCTTTTTTAATGTCTTTATAAGTGACATTGCAGAGGGACTGGAAGGGAAAGTATGTCTCTTTGCAGATGACACAAAGATCTGCAACAGGGTTGATACACAAGGTGGGTGGAAAGGATGAACAGGGACTTGGCAAAGTTGGAGGAATGGTCAAATGTATGGCAGCTTAGATTCAATGCAAAAAAGTGCAAAGTAATGCACCTGGGAAACAAAAACCCAGGGGAAGAGTACACAATGGGGGGTGAGATACTGACAACAACAAAAATGGAAAGGGACCTGGGGGTGGTCATATCAGATGACCTAAAGGTGGGCCAGCAATGTGAGAAGGCAGTAAGGAGGGCTGGGGGGATACTGGGATGCATAGTGAGAGGCATCACCAGCAGAAAACAGGAAGTTGTTGGCCCTCTGTACAGACAGTTGGTAAGATCACATCTGAAGTACTGTGTACAGTTCGGGAGACCCCATCTCCACAAAGAAATAGACAGGGTGGAGGCTGTCCAGAGGAGGGCAACCAAAATGATGCAGGGTCTGCATCAGAAAACATATGAAGAAAGACTAAAAGAACTAAAGATGTATAGCCTTTGAGGAAAGGAGGGAGAGGGGGGACATGATAGAAACTTTCAAATACCTCAAGGGAATCAACAAAGTCCAAGAGGGTAGCATCTTTCAGAAAAAGAGATGTGCAAAAACAAGGAGGCACAATTTGAAGATAGAAGGGGACAGCTCAGAGGTAATGTGAGGAAGTATTTCTTCACAGAGAGGTTTGTGGATACATGGAACAGCCTTCCTGAGGAGTTCATAGAGTCAAAAACAGTGGGGGAATTCAAGAATGCATGGGACAGACATAAGGCAATTCTAGTGGGGGGTTGGAGGAAGTAGGCTGTTGGTTAATTAGGATCTGCAGCTTATCCGTTAGGTAGGGAAATGGGCAGACTAGGTGGGCCAAGCGGTCCTTATCTGCCGTCAAATTCTATGTTTCTAAACACTTAAAATAAGGTCCAAGCCAGAAATTGAGCAATTTTAGTTGTTTAATGATCCACAAAGTGACACTGAAGTGTTTCCACACAGCAGCCATACTCCACTGCGCCCCCACCATTCATATTTCTACCTTTACTTTGCTGATGTCAGTTGAGGTTCTGCTGTTGCATTCTCTTTCTCTGCAAGGGTATCTCTAAATATACAAATGCATCTACAGTCTCTATCCCCCCAAACCAAACATATCTGCTATCTAGGACCCCCTCTTCAAATTTACCAGCTAAGGTTTCAGACTACAAATCTCTTACAGTTCCCAAGGGCACACAAAACATATTCTCCATCACAGCCCCAATAACCTGGAAGGGCAGCGATACCTTGAAAGCCTTCAAGAAAGCCCCATTAGGGGAGGCAGTATAGCACAGCAAACCTGGAGAACTGGGTTTGAATCACACAGCCACCACTTGCATACTGTGTGACCATGACCAAGTAATTTAACTTCCCTGCTCTCCCAGGATGCATCTGGAGACAAGCCTCAGCTTAGTGTGGCTTTCCTGGACAAAAACTGTAAAATAAACAAACTGCTTCCACAAACCTAGTGATTGTTAATTTCCCACAACCCCTCTCTGCTTGATCTGTTACCCTCCTCATACCTTCTGTTTTTTGTATTTTGACTTACACATGTAGTTTAGAGAATTTATTACACTATTTGCCAAATTGTTTCCCTGTTTTATCATTTTAACTATTATAGGATATGGGTACTGTGGGAGGGTATTGGGTTTGCAACAGGGCAACAGACGTCAGGTGTCAGGCTTAACACACAACTAGCATGGTTTTATTTGACAATGTCAATTTCTTCTTAAACAGCAAGTTTTTGAGACCAATTTACATACAATTCAGGCAGTTCTTTGTTAGGCTGGATCAGGTTAACCAGACTAATCAGCATATGTCAGCAGGAACCCCTCTCTTTTTGGCACTATCAATGCCCTCTTGGTACCCCGGCAAGTGAGCGCTACCAGAATAGTGCCGCACTATATAACACTAGTCCGGTAAGCACTCACACGGACAGCGAGTGGGGATTTACAGCGCTTGCTGTAAGCGCTCCCCTGGTTGCTGTCCGTGGTCCTGTACAAGCAGAAGGGCAGAAAGGAACACAAAGCTAGCCAAGCTGCTCCCATGGCATGGAGTGCTGGGGCATGGAACAGCTCCACTTCTGCTGTATTGGGACTTAAGTTTTCTTCACAAGAGGCCGTGGAAACACTATTCCATGGCTCCACAGATTTTACCTTTTCCCGAGGTCTGCTCCCTCCGGCGTGAGAATATTTAAGTCTGTGGGGTGCAGGGGAGCAAAGCCCCCCGCAAAAAAAAAGCCAACGTTTTGACCGCATACACCATGCCGACGCTAGTGTTGTTGGCACTGTTTGGACCCAGTGCCCCAGCTCTTGGCTTACAACCTGTTTCTTTTAGAACTTTGGACTCCACTTTAGCAGTGAGGTCTTTCCTTTACCCAGATCAAAGATATATTGATTAATTTCAGTTCCACAGGGCTTATATGTCCACTTCTGCATCACATGATCCACCTCACTTCCAACACAGGGTACAAAAAGACCCCATCATATGGCCGTCTGGCTTCTAATAAGCAGGGTTCCTTTTATAAAGGTGAGATTCCATACATTATATATCCAGATTCTGGTTTGGTTCCCTTCTTTCCTACCAAGGAGGATCGAGGACATCATAAAGCATGAGAGCGACGCTGTTAATGCAGCTTTTTTAATGTATTTTCTTATATTCTATGTTACTTTTTTTAGTACTAGGTACATTTGCATGAAAACTGTTTCTTTTTGTCCCTTTAATGTCATCTACTTCTGGAGTTTGTCTAAATGTAAAAGCATAATCATCTACAGGCGACATCATTCTTCCTTTGACAGCAAAAAAAAAAAACTGATAGCAAAAGTGTGTTATGACTTGAAAACATAGAAGAGTAGTAGATGCAGATGAATTCTAGGGAGCAATGATAGTTTCATGCAAATGCAGCACCATACCGTGCCATTTATATTTATGTATCATCTTTACAGGGAAAGGACAGGAAAATAACAACTGTAGAAAAAAACAGCACGCTGCAGATAACTAGACTAGGAAAAATGGAAAGGTTACATGTCAAAGGCGTGAGAGAAGACAGGCCCTTAGTAATAAAGAAAAAGGAGGAGCAAATGACAAAAGATAAATATAAATTGTCATTAAGAAAGTCACATATGACCTTACTGGGAGTTGTACCAGGCCCTCAGAATATCAGCCACAGTGCCCCACCAGCAGATCTATCGGGCTCAGATGACTATCCAGAGCTTCCGGCAGACACTCTCAGATTGCAAATCTTGCAAATAGATCAACTGAAATGGTAATTAAATAGAAACAATTAATAAACTCATAAATAAAAACTAAACACATACACAGAAGATAATGTTGAATAAAAACTAAACACATACACAGAAGATAAAGTATAGGCAACAGTTTGTAATGAGGTGTGTGATATCACATTAACCACAAGCCCGAAGGTCAAGTGGCTTGTGATGGCATCCCATGCCAAGGGTGTGTAAAAACACAAAGAGTATTCCATGTTGCCCATTTTTTTTTTTATAATCACTGCTTAACAGAACTGCAATTGTAGTGAAGTGGATCGAAAATAGAAGTACTGCACTTGTAACATGTTTCTCCTTTTACCCCTCCCTCGGGTCACACCTGGAAATGAGCCCTGGTTCAGTGTGCCTTTCCCAATTACCAACTTTTAAATAAATAAATAAATGCATTTTGACTGTAGCTGTTGTGGCTCGTACTTGGTGCTGTGTGTGAAAGCGAGGCAATTCTCTGTTATACTGGCTTCAGGCTGTAATTGACCCTAATAATTGTTAAAAGATCATAAATGACATATATGTTAAAGTGTGTCTACAGTGTTTAAAGCTAGCAACAGAAAGCAGCTGAAAACTGAAGTATCTGTGGTAAAGCCTGAGGCCTTTGCCTGCTGGAATGCATTGCCATAAAGTTCCCCTCCTCACTCCCCATCTTTGTAGCTGTGCTTTATGCCTCTCCCAAAAATCTCTCCAACCTCACTTGTCGAAATAATTTCTTCCCTTGTCTCCATAACCTCCTCTGGTGAGCTTATTGTTCTCTGAGACTTGGTACTCCCCACCCTTAAGCCCATCATTGAAAAGACTGAATCTCTGAACCTCCACCAACTGATCATTTAGCCCACCAGGCCAAACCCACTCTCCCACAACCACTCTCTCCTGAACTGGGTGCTCTCCTTCTAATCCTATCACATTGCTGCTGCTGGCACTCTCACAGATTCCTTTAGTGATCACTACATGACCTACTGTGTCCGTAAGCTATGCAAGCCCCAAGGCCCTCCCAACTACCACTGGCTTAGATCGTTCAGGTCACTAAATACTAAGGCCCTCCTCCGTGACCTTGCATCCTCTGAATGGTCCCTTGTATTTTCTGTCCCTGACATTGACTCTACTCTCTATCTCCCTCTTCTGCCACTTCCTAAACAAGACATGGAATACCAATGCCTCTTCCAAAAGGTGCAGAGTCAGAGTCTCCCACCACCCTTAGATCTCTGCTGACATCATTCAGCTTTGTAAATCCCATGATCTTGCCTGGGCAAAATGCAAATCCTCCCCCCTTTCCGATCAACACCTCTATAGGTCCCTCAGAAATACCTGTACTAAGGCAGTAAGAGCCACAAAAGCCCAATACTTCAAATAGACTCTGAAACAAAACCTAAACTCCCCCTCTAAATTCTGACAGGCTCTTCACTCCCTCTTTAATCCCCCTCCCAAGCTCTCCACCCCTACCCTGACTGTTGATGGCTCACCTGTCTCGGACCCCTTTTCCATTGCCTCATTTCTCAGTTCCTTCTTCACTACCTGTGGCCTTCCCTCTAGCCTGGTAAATGTCCCTCCAGCCTCCCCCACCCCTCCACATATGAAGGCTTTTGTTTCTCACCTATTACTGTGCATGAAACTCTCAATGGCCTCCTCTCCCTCAATTCTCACAAAACCAGACCAGATGGCCTCAAGCCCCGCATTCTCCGGATCTCTGCCCCTGCTATTGCTCTTCCCCTCTCCCACCTGCTGAACTGTTCCTTCTATCTTGGCATGGTACCTCAGGCATGGAAAGTTACCAGGGTGCTACCCCTTCACAAAGGGGGAGATCCCTCCACTCCTGGCAATTACAGATCTATATCCCTCCTCACCTCCCTGGCTAAACTGCAGGAGTCCCTTGTCTTCTCAAGACTCTCTGACTACCTTAACTCCTCAGGCTTCCTCTCTTCATACCAGTCAGGTTTCAAGAAAAAACACTCTACCATCACTTCCCTCCTCTGTGACACTGACACAGTTCTCACTGGTATGGACCATGGTCACATCACTGCTGCTATATTTATCGACCTAACGAAAGCTTTTGACTCTGTGTCTCATCCTATTCTTCTATCAGCACTCCTCTCAGCTTGTCTCTCCATCCAAGCCATGGACTGGTTTAAGTCCTATCTTACAGGCCATACACAATGTGTTCAAACAGTTGACATCCTGTCTCCCCCTTCCAATTTAATCAGGTGTCCCTCAAGGCTTCATTCTGGGCCCTGTCCTTTTTTCAATCTTCCTAAACGATCTTTCATTTGTTTGTGTCTCTTCCCTCATACCTATGTATGCTGATGACACGGTCCTTTTCACCTCCAGCCCCTCAACCACCAAGGTAGAGTCCCGGCTCCAGAGTGATCTCTCCAGGATGTTACACTGGTTCCAGGAGAATCAGCTCAAAGTAAACACAAAGAAAACCATATCCATGACTCTCAGTACCTCTATTAAATTAGCCAAACGTTCCCTCACCCCTCCTTGGGTCGAGTCTCAACCTAGGAAAGACTGAAGTGCTGGTGGTTGAGCCAGGTTGAGAGGGGGAATGGAGGACTCTGGGGGGGATTTTGGACTTTTCCTTGGTCCATCTAACCTAGTAGCCTCCACCAAGGTGAAAAGTCTGGGTGTCATTATGGACAACGAGCCGACACTAGAGGCTCAGGTGTCGGCGATGGTCTGGAGTGATTTTAGCATCTTTGCAATATCGCCCAGATTAAATACCTTGTTCCACCCAATGACCTAGCCACACTGGTACATGCATTTGTTACCTTGAGGCTTGACTATTGTAATGCGCTCTATCTTGGGGTCAAGTGGGGGTGCGTTGCAGCACTTGTAGCTGCTGTAGAATACAGAGGCTCAGGTGTTGATGAGTATTCCGAGATCCTGCCATATTTCACCGGTACTGCATGAGCTGCACTGACTGCTGGTGTGGTGGTACATCTCCTTTAAAATAGAGCTGTTGACCTACTGTATATGGCCCTACATGGGCTGGGTCTGGGCTAGCTGTTGGAGCACCTTCACCCTCACTCCCCGAGATGCTTTCTCCACTCGGCAGGGGAGGGCGCCTTGGAAGTTCCCAGAGCAAGGCTGAAATCATCAGGAGACCAGACATTTAAAGTGGCTACTCCGGTTCTCTGGAATGTGTTGCCTAGGTCCTTGAGGGCGGCCCCGTACGTGGAGATTTTTAAAAGGGGTTTAAAAACCTTTTTATTTCGCCAAGCATTTGGAGATGTATTGATGTTAGTTGTGGCTTGGGCGTGTCTAGGGAATGATATCATATTATTTAAGATGTTATAATATTCATTGATATGGGATGGGGTTTTAAATCTTATGTAATGGTGCCCTGGGCCTTCGGGGAAGAGCACCACAAATAAATAAAAACTACTACTAGTACTTTTTGCCCCTAGATGGCACCTCTCTTGATGCTTTCCCCACCTACAAGTACCTTGGCCTCTGGCTGGAGAGTCGTCTCGACTTTTCTTCACACGTTGGCTATATCCACATCAAACTCCACCCCAAGCTTGGAGCCATGTATAGGAACAAAGATTCACCCTCCTGTTGCCCACCGACAGCTCCTTACTAAAATGATTCTACCTGTTTTTGATTATGCTGATGTGGCCTTTGGATCCACCACGCCTCATCCCTCTCCAGTCTAGACTCTCATTTTAATGCTTTTTGCCACTTTGCCTCCAATGCCCCCACCCCCACATGCACCACTGTGCCCTCTACTCTTCCCTCTCCCTTCCCCCTCTGCATCAATGCCACTAACACTCGCCACTATCCTCATTTCCAAATTCTGGTTTGGGGCTCTCCCCTCCTACCTCTCCTCTCTCCTATCCCCATCACTCCCTCCTCCTATCAGCTACACTCCAGAGACCCCTATGCGTTCTCTCTCCCCATACTCATTCAAACTCAGGGCAGGCAGCCTTCTCTTACCATCTCCCCTTCCCCTGGAACTCTCTTCAAAGCTCCCTTCCTTTATCTCCTTCTCTGCACTCTCTAAAGCTTATCTTTTCCCAATCCCTCCCTCCCTCTTGCTTCTGTCCTTCCTCCTCCTGGCAGCTGGGGTGAGACTGTGTCTCTCCACACATTCTTAACTTGTCTCCTTCTGTGCACCACATCTTCCTCACCCCTTCAATTCCATCTGAATCCCTTAATGCCTACAGCAATCTTCACTTTATCCCCCCTATGATCTTTCCTTCCTTTCCTGCCTCCCATCGTTTCTCCTCTAAAACTGGCTACGTCAGCTAATTTTTGTTGCTAAAAATGTTGTCCGTTATTTGCCAGTTTTTTCATTGTTAATTTATTACCTCTTATTTTTATTACTTGAACTGCCATATCTATATTGTAATCTGTTTACTTTTTGCCACCCCCTTGTTTCCTTCCCCCGGCTCGCACCTGGGAACTAGCTTCCGCTCAGAGTGCCTCTCCCGATCACCAAAATTTTAAATAAATAACTTGTGTACAGCCCACATGCTAGAATACTTTAAGGAAGGGCCAAAATTAATATTTTCAAACAGGCATTTCAAAAATTATTTTCAATGTAATATCTAACAATCTCTTTTAATTAACACTGTTTTATTTAAGCATTGTTTGTATACTGTAAGACACTCTGGCTGTTAGAAATTAACTTTGCCTTAAACTTTTTAACTTGAAATGTTGCATTTTACAAGGTTTCCTTGTATAATTAGATGCTCTTTAAAATTTTGGTGTGCAATGTGCATCAGCACCTTCTTATTTGGGAAAGAGGCATTTTTGACTGGTAGTATGAGGGCCACTCCATCCAATGGGGCATAGCTGAGGCATGTTCTAGGTATCAGGGCTTAGCATAATCATCCTTTTGCCATCCAAATGTGGGACAATGACCCTTTATGATACCAGCAAATGTATTTCTTTTTTTCCTTTTTTTTTCATTTCCTCTTTATTTTACTCCTCCTGCGGAGTCAGCCCCGTGACCCCCAGCTGCAGGCACCAGCACCCCCTTACCAGGTCTGGCACGCGGATAATCACTCCGTGCTCACAGGGGTCGGCCACACCCCCAGGAAGGTGCCTCTTGTGTCCGGAGGAACAGAGTGTGGCCATCAACTGCCGGGATTGCCCCGCCATTTTCCACCAATGTTTCTACCCTTGGGGAGCCAGACATGCAATGGCGTCAGAGTACGTATGTGCTGACGCCCACCGCACTCCCCCCATTGCTGTGCACATCATTGTAGTGTGGCTGGCCTCCACCAGTCGCCACTGCAGCACGATGCAGTACCCCCACCCTCCCCAAAGGAAGGAGAGTTGTCATGGGACATGCAATCCTTCCTCTCCCCTGCTAGCCCCGGTGACCCGGGTCTGGTCCCAAACCCGGGTCGCCGGCGTGGTGCAAGGTGTGGCGTCCAGTGCCTCAACCCTCAGCACCACCAGAACATCACAAATTTATTTATTTAAAAGTTTAACCAGGAAGTACATACTGAGCTGAATAACAGCTCGTTTTTGGATGAGTCCTGGGGGAGAGGGGAGGGGGAGATGTCTAACAATATAATAACAGGGTACATACAAATAAGTAATACAAACAGAGTCAAAAATATAAAGGCAAACTAGTGAATGAAGGCAAAACTATAAAAAAACACTCTCAAATATGTACAGAAAGAAAACAAAAATGGAACAGCAAGAAAAGAGCAAGACTAGAAATTCTCTTACCTGGGAACTTTCTCGGTCTGAATACCGCCAGAGCCACTGCCCACACATTACAGTGCTCCTTTGACTATGGGCAAATGACCTTCCGCTGTCATTCATGCCTAAGAAACACTTTACTCCTAGAATATGGTAACTGTAGTTGTCTTCTCCCTTCAGAGCCAGATCGTGGATTTGTCAATACCAGCAGTTAATTATCCTCCCAGAAGATTCACAGAGGCATTAAGTATATAAAAATAATACAACATGGTCATATTTAATGTATGCTGAAAATAGAAAATAGAGTAAGAATCAACATTTCGACCATAGGTCTTCTTCACGAATTATCTAAAAGAGACATTTTTTTTCCTCTTTCAGATAATTCTCAACCCGGTGAAGGGTTATGTCCAGGGGTTACCCAAGGGGCTGCAATATGGGGGTGAAGAGGTGGCTGATCCGAGGCAGTGTGGCATGGAGGGAAAAGGTGGCCTGAAGGAGAGACCAGCCCAGAGCTGGGAGGGAGGGAGCAAAAAAAAAAAAAAAGTTCAACCAGGAACTACCTACGAAGCTGATAACTCGTTTCTAGAAGAGTCCGGGGGAGAGGGGCGGGGGAGATGGCTAACAATATAATAATAAGGTAAATACAAATAAGTAATACAAGCAGAATCAAGAATGTAAGGCAAATAGTAAATGAAGGCAAAACCAGAGAATTAAAACACTCTCAATATATACAGAAAGAACAAAAAAATGGAACAGCAAGAGAGGGCAAGACAACAGAATAGAGAAAGGAGGAGGGGGGTCAAAGGCAGTTGCAAGTAAGATGATAAAAGTCAGAAAGAAGAGACTTTAGGGAGGGGGTAGAAGAGGCAGAACAAAATAGAAAGGGGAAGGGAGGACCAAAGTTTAGGAAAGCAGTAAAAAAAAGCAGATTGACCAACAACAGATTTTCTGGGAGGGATATTAAGATAATGGAAAGTATTATTGCGAAGACGGTAGGAGGAAGAAGTATGAGGGGAAAGAAGGGCTTTGAGATAAGAGGGAAGGGTGTCAAACCAGAATTTGGACAAAAAATAAACACAATGGATGTCAAATCAGAATTTGGACAAAAAAAGAGACACAATGGGAAAGGCACCTAGCATTAAGAGAAGGGAAAGAAAGAGCTGAGGAAAGAGAGCAGTGGTGAGTACAATAGGGGCAATCTAAAGCAAAGCGGCAGAAAGAATGAAAAAGGGGGTCCAGTCTGGCAGTGAAGGTTTTGGGTTCACTACAGTAGACTAAGTCACCATAGTCAATGATTGGAAGGATCATTTTTGGTATAATTTCTCAGCAGGCATGGAGTGGAATACACACTTTGTTGCTGTACAAAGCACCAAGCTTAGGATGAGGGTTATGGTGAATTGCATCAGTGTGCACAGAGAAATCAAGATGCTGGTCAAGGCAGACCCCAAGGTACTTGAAGGAGGAGACATCTTCAAGTATAGCACCATAACTGATGGAGATTGCTCCTGAAATTTAATTTGGCTGATTTTTTATAGTTTTATTCATTTCTTTCGGAGCCAGTGAGAGGGCCTCTTTTTTTTCTTATTATTTATTATTTATTTGTTTATTGAATTTTGATGACCGGGTAGGCCTACTGGGCCCCGGAGGTCCCTTTTTCAGGGGCGACCCGTGGGTAACATTACATACAGGTGAACAGATCAGTACACTTGGGTTAATACAATGTTGTTTGACAATAAAAGACTTCATAGGGTTACAAGCGGTAGGTAGTGGAGGAACATACAGGCAAAAGGACTTAGGAGTTAGACCTAAAGAAAACATTTTACATACCAAGTTCATGTTGAGATTGGGAGTGCTCAAGGTAAAGGCAAGAAGTTGCTAAAGAAATGTGGTACCTTCCTTATGGGCATAGTGGAAGGGGGATATATTGTTACATAAGTGCTCCCCTTCCTTTGAAGGAGGTACGTTGATGTATGGTCAGGTCCTGTAACATAGGCATATGCTCCTGTCGAGCAGGTGTGCCTTGAGCTTAGTTCGGAAGCAGGTGACGGACACTGCCTCCCGTACCTCCAGGGGAAGGTTGTTCCAGTTGGAAGGGGCTGTGCACGTGAAGGACCTGGACCCGGCTTTAGTCCTAGTCTTGGGAACCACAAGGAGAGTTTGGCCAGAGGTACGTAGACTCCATGGGTTAGTTTTAACCCTGACGATACTGTTGAGGCTAGGGGGAGGTGTGGGACCCAATAACTTAAATGTAAGGCAGAGGGTTGGGTAGATGAGGCGAGCTTCCAAAAACGGCCACCTGAGCCTTGATTGGGCCTCGCAGTGGTGGATCCTTGGCTGTGATAGAGTGGCGAAGTGGACTATCTTGTTGTACAAGGTCTGCAGCCTGCCTAGCTCTGTCATGGCCACGCCCTGGAGAACTGGGGCCGCGTAGGTGAGCTTTGGGAGAAGTACGCTAGCTGCAATGGCTACCCTAGCTTCCGGGATAATCTGGTCCTTTATTCTGTAGAGGATTCCGAGTTTCCCATGGATGGCTTTGGTGATTTGGTCTACATGATTTTTTAGTGTGAAGTCTTGGTCCAGGGTAAGTCCAAGGTATTTAGTGGAGGTAACCACCTCAAGATTTTCACCCCCCCTGGACTGAAGTTGTAGAAGCAGTGACCTCTCAGATCCCAGGGATCTAGGCCCAAACAGCATCACCTTAGTTTTGTTGGTGTTTAATACCATTTTGTTCAAAGTAAGCCAGTCCTCCATCTGAAGGATGTCCTCTTGGAGGGCTGTCTCCAGTTCTTTTAAGTTAGGAGAGGCTCGGTAAATGACAGCATCATTTGCGTACTGGATAACGCTGCTGCTCCCACAGTGTGAGTGCAGATCAGTTATGAACAGAGTGAAGAGAAGGGGGCCAAGTATTGACCCTTGAGGTACCCCTTCTTTGAGTGGTGCTAGCTGGGAGACATTATCCTTCCACTTGACCCTCTGGGTACTTCCAGTGAGGTAACTCTCGAACCATCCCAGTGCATGGGTGTCAAGGCCAAGTGAGCACATTTTTTGTAGTAGGAGGTTGTGGTTTACCAAGTCGGATGCTTTAGAGAGGTCAATAAAGACCGTGCCTGTACTGACCCCTGAATCATTATTGTTCAGGACTTCTGCCAAGAATTTAGTTAGCGCAGTATCTGTTCCATGCTTGGCTCTGAAGTCGTGCTGTGATGGAGAGATTACCTGGTGGATTTCTAGGTATTCTCGGAGTTGGGAGTAGACTAGCTTCTCCTGTACTTTCGCAATAGCACACAGCAAGGAGATAGGCCTGTAGTTCCCTATAGGCTCAGTAGACCCTCCCTTGTGAATGGGAGTCACTAGGGCCTTCTTCCAAGGTTCAGGTACCGACCCCTCCATGATGGACCGGTTTATCAGCCAAGTTAGGGGCTTCGCTAGTGCTGGGGCTCCCTCCTTGAGGATTCTGGTCTGGATCCCATCAGGGCCCCCAGATCCTCTCGAGTGCAGGGATTTAAGGATGATCAAAACCTCCTTTACCCTAACCAGCCTCAAGTGAAACAAAGGGCGATCTAGGTCTGGGGGCTGAAGTGCGTTAGGCTCACTCCTGTTGTCAAGGGGTCCCGTCTTGTACGCATCAAGGTTCATGAAGTAACTGTTAAGGGCCTCTGTGATGAGTGATCCCTCATCAATTACTTGCCCATTAGCCATGATTGGGCCGGGTGTAGTTTTTTTGTTTCCTTTGAGGAGTTCATTAATGTGCGACCAGAAGAACCTGGGGTTCCCTAGATTAGTTTTTTGAAGGTTGGTGATATATTCTTTTTTAGCTTTCTTTATGGCCTGTTTGCATTGGTTTCTAAGGGCCCTGTGGCTGGCTAAGTCCACAGGTAGCATTGTTTTCCTGAACTTTTTCCAGGCCTTGTCATGGGTGGACATCAGGGCTTTTAGGGAGGGCAAGATCCACTTATAGCAGCTTCCCTTAACTCTGTGGGTTTTCATTGGAGCTAAGAGGTCAGTGATTCTGGTGAGGGTTGTTTGGAAAAATTTAACGGCCTCCTCCAGGTTAGGTAGGTGTCTTATAGGGCTCCAGTCAATGCCATTTAAGAAGCCAATGAACTGGTCAGGGTGGAAGTTGGAGTAGTCCCTAGTAGTGATTGTTCTAGGTGGGACTTTAATCGCATTATTCTTCCATATGGCAAATATCGACGAGTGGTCGCTCAAGGCATCGGCCAGGGTGCCAGCCATTTTTACGTTACTTGGGGATGAGGTCAGGACCCAGTCAATTATAGAATGTCTTCCCGATTTATGGTTCATTCTGGTCGGTAGAGAGATAACTTGAGCGAGGTGGGAGTCATGTAATACTCCGTTAATGGCAGACTTCGCCTCTAGTGCCCAATTTAAATTGAAGTCGCCCAATATGATAAGCTCGGATGCAGTGTCAACTGCAGGGTTCTTCAGGAGCATGTCCAGAGAGCCGAACGCATTGGTAGGGGGGCTATATGCGCAGCCAATTGTGAGGTGTTTAGCCCTTCCTAGTGTGAGCCGTTAAAAGATTGCTTCTATGTCCTGGGTCGTGTTGTGAGGCAGCCTAACAAGGGAGGATGTAACTGTGTCCTTTACATATGTAAGAACCCCACCCCCTCTTTTCGAGGGTCTGTCCTTTCTGTAGAAGGCGTATCCGGAGGCAGCTACCTTGTGATCCTGAATGTGGGGTTTTAACCAAGTCTCAGAGACTGCTAATATGTCTGGTTTATATACTGCCAGCCATGCTTGGACTTCATGGATCTTTGGTCTCAGGCTGCAGATGTTCATATGCACCAACCTCAGACCCTTTGTTCCATCCCATGCCTTATCAAAGGGGAAGGAAATTGATACATTAGGCATCCCTGGGCCTGGGTTAGGTTGGATGTCCCCCGCCAGTAGCAACAAGGCTGCTAGCAAGCTCCGGAGAGTGAAGGTTGGAGGTGGTAAAGCCAGTAAAGTCGGACAGGGGGTTAGGCTCCTAGTGAGGAGAAGGGATCTGTAGAGGATCCCTTTCCTAGAGAATTCATGTGGCACTAGGAGAAGGATGTTGCATCTAGGAGAAGGACAGCTAAAGTGTCTGGCTGTGTGCTTACCCGACCCCCCCACGGGTATCGGGGGGGGGCTGTAGGGACTATTGACGAGCCTGTCAGTCCCTAGTTGAGCCAGAATATATATTATTGCCAGGACAATGCCCTTGTTCCAGTTCCCAGGGTGCATCTTGGAACTTTTCTGGGCTCCTCGCTTGGATCTCAAGTGCCTGGCCTAAATAGTCGAGGATCCTGGTACTGGCAACCAATCCCTACGTTTGCACTCACATGTAGCACATCTACAGCGGGTACCAGAGCAAGTTCAGGCCCCATACTAGTTACAATTAGATGAGCGCGGCTCACTACCTTTAAGAACAAGGTTCCCTGATTGAGCTACTATTAGTTAGCACTATTAACTTTAGAGGAGAAACATCAGGCTCAGACCAGCAAGCAGGGGTACAATTGGCAATTCCCACAGCGGCAAATAATGATGCAAGTTTCCCTATCTAACTCTGGACAGCAATTCCCACAGAGGCAAATAATGATGCAAGGTTCCCTGTCTAACTCTGGCTAAGAAGGCTAGTTATCAGCTGTGATGCTGGAAACCCTTTAACCAGGACTTAGCTAGCAGCAGGTGTTTGTAACATTTAAAACTATGCAATCACAATTCCACCTTTTGTGTGTAATCGGCAATACAATGGGCTATCTGTTAAAATTACGCAATCACAGATCCTTACTGTTTTTTGCATTAAATTCATAAGGCTAACAGTGATAAGGTCCTATGGCTATATAGCTGTAGGAGACAGAAATGCCTAAGATTAGCTAGGTTGCAGCAGGAGATTTTAGTGTCAGAGTCAGAGGCAATATTACCCAGAGTGAGTATGCTGCTTCATGGTTAGGCTATTCGTTAAGTTTGAAGGTTCTGCTCCAAGGGAGAAAGGGGCACCCTGTGATGTGACCGGCAGCTGCAGAAAGAGAGAGAGAGAGAGACAGGCAACTCCTCGGCAAATTGACGTTTCTGCAGGTTGCAGCTTAGGGAGTACCGGGCTGCTGACATCACTGGGGAGCTCCTCCTTGGATAGTAAGTCTCAGGACACGATTGGAGAATATCGTAACCTGGGCAGGGCTTCATCCAATTTCAGCCTATTTAGGACAGCACTTACACAGGATGGGTGGGCGGGAAAATTAAAGAAGCGAGTGCGGATCTTTGAATCTCTCCGCTTGCTGGCTCGGATTATCTGGAGAACAGAACAGCAGGCAGGAAGGTCCGAGGCAGGTCCACCCAGCTAGTGGAGCTGCCGGTGCCTCGACAGGAATCTTGTAGGTGGGTTGGTCTCGGGGGGACCCGGTTAAGCAAGAGTAGCCCTCCCGCCCCCAGTCGTTAACGGTGAATCCGCTTGTTCAGGTGAGGCAGCCTTTTTAAATACCCCGCTGCATCGCCATCGACCCTCGCAGCCAATCGCTCCTGTCCTCCGCATAGAGAGCGCCAATTTTAACAAAGAAGCAAGTGTGGACCTTTGAAGCTTTCTGCTTGCTGGCTCGGATTATCTGGAGAACAGAACAGCAGGCAGAAAGGTCCGAGGGAGGTCTGCCCGGCTAGTGGAGCTGCCGGCGCCTCGACCCCAGGAATCTTGTCGTGGGTTAGTCTCAAAGGGGGGGGACCCAGTTAAGCAAATTGCCCTCCCACCCCCCGTCCATTGCGGTGAAATGTCACATTACATTTATCAGCTTTAATTTGGACAGTATACTATTGGACTTATGGTCACAATAGTTTACAAAAGTACATTGATGTGGCAGTGAGAGGGCTACAGCTATTGGACATACTTCTTTATGGATGAGGGATGGTGAGAGCCCTCTTTTCCAGCCTCAGATTTGTTTGAAGCTATGCCATGGCTTTGTGAACAGTGTCACATTACATTTATCAGCTTTAATTTGGACAGTATACTATTGGACAATAATCTCTAAACAAAATTAACGCACTGTTGCTGTTTTTGACTGCTGTCTCTTCTGCTGTATTTTTATTTTGTGTTTTCTTTTGTTCTTGGGGAAATTTAATTTGTTAGGGGTATTTAGGGGCAGTTTAAGGATTGAGTGTGAGAGTGATTGGTTGATTGAGTGAGTGGGTGATTGTTTTTTTAATTGGTAGCTGCTGAGTGGGAGTACGGCAGGATGTGTTGGCAGAGGACTTCAATGGTGCATACTACTCTCCCACTGTGCTTCAGGCTCTCCGCCCCTTCGACTGCCCCTCACTACCAGCAGAGATTTATAGGTGTTGTCGCGCCTTAGGTATAGGAAAGGTGCATCAGAGGGGTGGGGGCTTGGCAGGGGAATGGAGTAGAGCAGGCAAATTGAGGTTGTGGGGCCAAGGAGATGCCCTGGGATGAAATGGGCCCAGGAAAGGGGTCCATCCTTTTTGGTGCCTATGCCCAAGGGCTCCACTTTTTGTGGGCAGATAGTGCGGTCAACCTCTACTGCTCATCCAATCTGGGCAGTGTTATGCAATGCCAGGTTGACTAGAAACAAGACGGCATTAGTTGCTGATCTTGTTGGGTCATCCAACCTGGCTTGCATCACCAAGACCTGGCTGGATGAGAACACTGGTCCCATTTTGGAGTCAGCATTTCCAGCTGGGTACTTGGTGATACACTGCCCAAGGTTGGATCGTGGGGGGGGGGTGTAGTTATCTGTTTTAACACAGAACTGGGCCTTGTGGATATGCCAGTTGGGATCACTAGACCCTTCAAATGTATAGTGGGCGTAGGTGTGGGCTGTAGGATACGTCTTGTCTACTGTTTTTCCTACAGGAAGTCACAGACTTCATCATGGAAATGGTGTTGGAGTCCCCCAGATGGTTGGTGCTGGGGGATTTCAATGCCTGGGTCAACGATGAACTCTCACATTTTGGTCAAAACTTCCTCCAACTGATGGTTTCATTGGCCTTCACACAGGTGATTACCTCTGTGACTCATATACAAGGTCATTTGTTGGATCTGGTGTTCCTGCTGGGGATGGAGATCTCCGATGTGGTGGTGGAACCTGTTGGATGGTCCGATCACCACACCATAGGGTTCAGTTTCATGGTCCCCCCAATAGACCTGCTCCTACGAGGATGGGCAGGTACCACCCTTTGAGTAGTTTGACCCCTGATGGTCGTATGGTGGTCCTGGATCTATCAGGGAGTGTGAGTGTTAGCATGGACCCAGAGGACCTTCTGCTAGCCTATAATAAGGCGGTAGGGGCTGCTCTGGACTCCATTGCTCCTGTCCGGGTTTGCCACCTCACTCTTCGCTATTGGTCCCCTTGGTTTGATGGGTACTTGAGGGAGTTGAGGAGAGTGGGGAGAAGGTTGGAGTGATGCTGGCAGAAGTCAGACCTGGAGGATGACAAACTTAGACTGATGTCCCATTATAGGGATTATCAATCTGCAGTCTCCCGTAAGAAGGCAGAGTTTCTGTCCAGGGAGATTGCAGCCACGAGAAATCGACCGGCTCTACTTTTCCATACTGTGGACAGATTGTGCAATCCAACCTGTCTCCAGAATTGGGGAGCTTTTTCACAGAAGAAGTGTGATGAGTTTGCTCAATTCTTCACAGATAAGGTTGGCACCATCAGGTCTGAGTTCCGCACAGCACTCTTAAATGGGCAGAGCGGTGATCAGTGCGAGATTACAAGCACCCAGTTTGTCTGGTCAGATTTTAGCCAGTTGGTGATCGAGGATGTAGTGAAGATGGTTCGGGGCTTGCAACTGACTTGTCCAACATGCCTCCCGATGTGGTGCGTGGAGGTAATCGGACCGGTCCTTGCTGAGATAGTTAAGTGTTTGTTAGAGACTGGAGTGTTTCTGGACACCAGAAGGAGGCGGTGGTTCACCCCCTCTTGAAAAAACCTTCTCTTGACCCTGACTGTCTCGCAAACTACAGGTCTGCCACTAACCTGCCTTTTGTGGGTAAGGTTATTGAGAAGGCAGTCGTGTTGCAGCTTGAGGAGCATCTGTCCACCCACGATATCTACGATCCTCTCCAGTCTGGTTTCAGGAAGAGGCATAGTACCAAGGTCACATTCGTTCAGGTACCTAATGATCTCCTGACAGTGAGAGATCAGAGGAGCCATTCCATGTTGGTCCTCTTTGATCTCTCCACAGTGTTTGGCACTGGGGACCATGGGGTATTGCTGGAGTGCCTGCAGCTATTCTGTGGACTATCTGGTACAGTCCTCAGATGGTTCCACTCTTTCCTCACTGGCAGGACGTAGAGAGTAGAGTCAGAAGTTTTCTCCTCGGCTCCCCTCCCCATGCCATGTGGGGTGCTGCAGGGCTCTATGCTTTCCCCCATGTTGTGTGTGATGTACATGCTGCCATTTGGAGACATTATTATGCAACATGGGTTGAGTTTTCACTGCTATGCAGATGATACTCAACTGTACATGTCCTTTGTGCCTGAATAAAAAACGATGCTGTTTTGGTCTTTAACAACTGCCTCTCTGAGATTCAGGACTGGATGGGTGCCAATTGGCTGAGACTGAATCTGGATAAGACTGAGGTGTTAAGTGTGGACCCAGGTCATCAGATAGAGAAGTTGCTGGCTGGGCAGCCATCTGGACTTTGGCTGGATGGCAACCAGCTGGTAACCTCTGAACGGGTGCAGAATTTCGGTGTTATACCTGATAGCGAGCTGACACTTAAGTTTCAGTTGTCGGTCGTTGTTAAGACCTCATTTTACCATCTGAGGAATATTTCCCAGTTAAAACACTTGGTTCCACTTGATGACCTTCTGACACTGGTCCACACCTTTGTGACCTTGTGCCTTGATTACTGCAATGCCCTCTACCTAGGGCTACCGAGGTGGACCTTCACCAGCTGCAGCTGGTGCAGAATGCGGCTGCCAGGTTGTTGACTGGTTTATCAAGTTCTTGCCATGTCACACCTGTGCTCTGCAGACTGTACTGGCTGCTGGTGCAGTGGAGGATCGCCTTCAAGGTTGGATTACTGACCAATAAGGCCCTACATGGACTGGGACTGCGGTATCTGCAGGATCTTCTTTCTCCCTACTGCCCACTTTGTCCTCTCTGCTCCACTGATGAGGGATTGCTAGAGATTCCCATGGTCCATCTGACAGCATCAGGTGCTAGATCATTTGCTTTTGCAGCTCCAACCCTGTGGAATTCTCTACCTCACCCGGTTAGGGAGTGCCCATCCATTTAGACCTTTAAATCTGCCTTAAAAACATATTAATTTGAACTGGCCATTTCTGATTCTTAGTCCTGCTGTTTTATAATTTGTTTTAAATGTTTTTATTGTGTTGAAATGGATGTTTTATTATTTTTGTCTGTAAAACACTATGAACTTGTTGGAATAGTGTTCCATAAATAAACTATAAACTTTGCTTTGTTGCTTTGCATCAAGAGTATTAAATAGGGGAGGATAAGTAAGTTTGGCAAGCCTCCGATGGGTACCAAAAGTCACACAGTCTTTTTGGCATTAAGAGACAGCTGGCTTACCTTGAACCAACACTGAATGTTGTAAAAATCCAACTGAAGTTGGAAGGTAAAGTCATGGGAGGAGGAGCCAAAAGGAAAAAGAACTGTGTCATCAGCGTCCATATGAATGGACATGGAGGAACAGACAGAGGGTAGGTCATTTAGGAATACTGAAAAGAGACTAGAACCCAGGACAGACCCTTGAGGGATGCCTGAGCTAATGGGAAGATTAGGTGAAATTGATTTACCAATCCTGACAGTTTGAGACCTGCCTTTTGAGGCATAAACAAAACCAGTTGACTGAAGAGTCTGAAAGGCCAGCAGCTTTAAGTTTGTCCAGTAGAAGGGGATGTGCCACAGTGTTGAAAGCTTTAATAAGATCAACAAAAATGGCAGAAGTCATTAGCCCTTTATCCATACCTGTAAGTATGGAATCAGTGAGCCGAAGTAGGGAGGTAGAAGTGGAGGGGCATTTTCTAAAGTCAGATTGGAAGGAGGTGAAAAAGGAGGAGTTGTCAAGAAAGGAAGTAAGATGAGATAGAACAGTGCACTCCTATAACATAGCCAAAGTAGGAAGGAGAGAGACTGGATGAAAGTTACCAGGAGAAGTGGGATCACCAACTTTGTGAATGGGTATGACAGTAACCGGTTTCCAGATGTTAGGAATAGTAGAGGAGGAGAAGGAGAGATTTAGAAGTAAGATAACAGGAAGAGCAATGGCAGGTGCAGAGTGAAGGAGAGCCTTGGGATCAAGCCCATCAGGACTGCCTCCCTTTAATGGATTTAGGGAAAGCAGGGCCTTTAGGGAAACAGCAGGAGTGACAGGAGAGAAGAAGAAAACAAGAGGAGAAAAAGGCAGGGAGAGGGAAAGAGGGGTGGTGCTGGAGCAAGGGATAAGAGAAACGGCGCAGGTAGTAAAGAAGGAATTAAAAAAGTTGGCAACAGCAGAAGGGACAGAAATAAGGGAGTCACCAATCTTTAGAATGGGAGGGGGGTTAGCTCTGAGGGGAGAAAAGGGAATGGATAACCTTCCAAAAATTGGAGCAGTTATTTATGTTGTTATGGAGCGTGGAACCAAAATACTCAGACTTTGCAAGTCTCACAGCTTTAGTACAGGCATTACGGAGACATCGGTAATGGGCCAATGAAGACTGGGAGCCAGTGAGTTTACAAGTATGCCAGGCAAGGTCTCTAGAGCAGAGACAAGCAAAGTACCTCAGCCGTTATCCAGAAAAGTTGTGAACCCCACACTGATTCTGTGCAGGGGAGAATGACTATCCCATACAGCCAAGAATTTAGACTGAAAGTAATATAGGGCAGAATTTATTTTATGGGTTGTAGAGATGGGAGACCAATCAATTGACCAAAGATCAGCAAGGAGAGAGGTCAAGTCAAGTGACTTAAAAGACCTGAGGTAAATGAATTTAGGTGAAGCTTTAGTGTATGAAGATGCATACTTATGTAACACCCTCAGCCTCTTTTAGGCAACTGAAGGCTGTTATTAACAGCCTCCAGGAGCCAGGGCAAGCTCTTTGAGTGGATACAATCAACACAAAAAAACTGTGACAATAACTTTTAGCACTAGCCAAACATTTGGCCAGACTCCCAACTCTGCCTATGTTCCCCACCTTGGAAGACGCCCCTCTTGAAGTGGCTCATTCATTCAAGTATCTTGGTGTGTGGCTAAACAGCAAACTTGACTTCTCTGCCCACATTGATGACATCCATGTCAAGCTCCACCCCAAACTTGGCATCTTGTGCTGCAATAAAGACTGTCTGTCTCAGCAGGTACACCATGAGCTTGTCACCAAAATGGTACTCCTGGTCTTTGATTATGCGGACATGGTTCATGGCAGCACTCCCTCCACCTCCTTGGCCAGACTGGGCACCCTCTGCAATGCTTTGTGACATTTTTCTACTGGCTTCTCCTCTTGTACCCACCACTGCTCACGCTATTCATCCTTATCCATTCTTCCTCTATCTTCACGTCACCAGAACCACTGTGCCTCATTCATATCCGAATTCTGGTTGGGGTCCCTTCTCTCTTAACTCTCCTTGCTCCTCTCCTCCATTCCCTCTGGTTCTTGCTCCTTCCACTGCAGGGATTCTCACACTTTTGCCATTACTCATGCTCATTCCTCTGCTGGGCAATCAGCCTTCTCCTATCATCTCCCTTCACTCTAGAACCTACTCTCATCCTTCCTCTATTTCCCTACCCCGCCGTTTCCCCTCAGGTACCCGCTGAAACTCCCTCCCTCACCCCACTCCTGTTCTCCTCCTACAAGACTGCCCCCCTTACATTTGCCTGCTGCCCTTGTGTAGGTAAGGTAGAATTGCCTGATTTTTGGTGCTAGGTCTTACTGTATTTCCTCCTGTTTTAATCAGGTACTTTATTCCACTTTACTGTAACTATGAACTGTGTCAATGCTATGCAGTTGCATTTCACTGTGTACTGTGTCTATGCTATGAATCTTCCCCCCTTTTCCCTTCCCCCAGGTCGCACCTGGAAACAAGCCTTGGCTCAGTGCGCTTTTCCCAGTCACCACATTTTAAATAAAGAAAATAAATAGAGTCTAGCCGAGTAAGAATTAATGCAGTTTTTAGAACAGAGAATTCAGTGGGAGAAGCCTAGGAGTATACATCCAGAGTACATCCAAGGGTACTAAAGGAACTGGCTGAGGAGCTGGCAGGGCCGCTAGCAGACCTATTTAATAGTTCACTGAACTCAGGCATGGTACCACAGAACTGGAGAACAGCACATGTAGTGCCCCTTCACAAAAGCGGACCCAAGGATGATCCAGGAAATTACAGGCCAGTCAGTCTGATCTCCATTGTGGGCAAGCTGATGGAGACCATACTAAAGGAAAGTTGGTGGAATATCTAGAGGAACATGGTCTCTAGGATGAGAGGCAGCATGGGTTCCTGGGGGGAAGATCATGTCAGACAAATCTGATTGACTTCTTTGACTGTGTCACTAAGACAGTAGACAGGGGCCAAGCGGTAGACATCCTCTATCTTGATTTCAGCAAGGCCTTTGACTCTGTGCCCCATAAAAGGTTGATCAGGAAGTTGGTGGATCTTGGAGTTGGAGAAAAGATGGTCAGAAGGGTGGAAAACTGGCTGAGGGACAGAACCCAGAGGGTGGTGGTGGGGGGAGAGTTATCTGGCACCAGAAAAGTAACCAGTGAGGTCCTACAGGGCTCTGTGCTGGGGCTGGTGTTGTTCAATGTCTTTATCAATGACATTGGGGATGACATTAAAGGCAAAATGTGCCTATTCGCAGATGACATCAAGCTCTGTGGGAGAGTGGACACAGCTGAAGGGATAAGAGACCTACAGGAAGATTTGGAAAAGCTGGGGAGGTGGTCCAGGATCTGGCAACTTGGCTTCAATGCCAAGAAATGCAAAGTAATGCATATTGGAGCCAAGAATCCCAGGAAAGAAAATTACCTGGGTAGAGTCCGAGCATCTGCATCAGAGGAGGAGAAGGACCTGGGAGTGATGATTACTAGTGACCTGAAGCACTCCACGCAGTGCAAGAAAGCAGCAGCAAAGGCAGATAAGATGCTGGGATGTATAGCTGGGGGATCAGTAGTAGGAGAGAGGAGGTTATACTGCTCTTGTACAGGCCACTGGTAAGGCCGCATCTAGAGTATGGAGTTCAGTACTGGTGCCCACACCTCAAAAAGGACATTAACCTGCTGGAGAAGGTACAGAGGAGAGCTACAAAGATGATAGCCGGTAAGCAGGGCAAGGCATACGAGGAGAGGTTGAGAGCACTGAACATGTACTCCCTGGAAGCCTGGAAGACAGGAGAGAGAGAGGGGGGACATGATTAGGACCAAGGCTCCAGATAAGATTTTTTGGGATGAGTATTGTACTCCTCATTTTGAATGTGAGGTGAGTAAAACCAAATTCAGATGTGTACAAATGTTTGAACAGGATGGAGTGAGGAGTACGTTTTTTAAAACAATGTAGTTTTTTCTAGGTAAGAATCGATCAAGTGCCAACAATGTTCCAGATAATGTTGGCAGGTAGGAGTAATTTACTCACCAGTTTTAAAATATAGTGAGTAAACAAAACTGGGATGCATACGAGTGCTGTAAATCTGTTAAAAACTGCTTCTTTTGAATCACCAGTTATGTTATGAAGCACTATTCTTTGGTGTGGAGTATTTACAAGTGGTGGGTGTGTATTGGTACTCATTAAAACATTTTTCTGAAGAGTATTTCCTAAAATGAGGTGAGTAAAACCAGTCAGTACTCCCCTTATCTGGAGCCCTGATTGGGACATTCAAGTACTTGAAAGGGATAAATAAAGTTGATAAGGAGTCTCTTTAAGCTGAGTGGCAACCATATCACAAGGGGACACAGTCTTAAACTGGAGGGTGTAAAGATAAAAGGATCCACATACATTGTTATACAGATGTAGTACAATTAATATTGTGGTATAACTAGGTAGTATAGAGTGGCTGTACAAACTTAAGCCACTAAAGTTAATACAGTTCTATTTAAAAGCTATATGGGCTGAAAATCAGGAACATAAAAGAAAAGTGTGAGCAGAGAATCTCAAAACAATCTCAGACATGTAAAATGCATTTAGGATAGACGCTAGGTAAGTATCAACAGTCTTAATATAGGATCCACCTCATCCCCATCTAATTTATTGTATTTGGCCTTGAAGCAGCTCCCATCTGGTCTAGCGTGAATTAAATGCTTCTATTCTATTGTGCAAAGCATATGAAAGCTGTTCATTATGTTGTATGGTAAGTACCAGGGATTTCCAATCTGAAATCGTTGGGGGAGACATCTGGAGCCATTTTTTGGTTATTAGATTAGATTATTAGAGTATTAGATTAGATTCTAGGATTACAAATACCTTTTAGCCAAAGCTCTTTTACAAAGGTTCCACGTCAGTAAGTATAGGCATACAGGTTACATACATTATAAAACAATCAGTAACATAAGCGTCATAACATGTTATTACAAGGACTTTACAGGAAACACAATGGGAAGATGTAGGTAACAAATAAAATGTCAGTGAGAGGAGGAGCTAGGAAAAGGGGGGTGGGACAAAGAAAGGCAGCCAAGGGGCTTTTGCCATGACAGAGCAGGGGTAAGAGCAAATGTTGGGCATGGTAGGAATGAAGTGCTACGTAGGTTGTTCACAGCAGACAGTAGAGACTATGGGCAGAAGCGTGGAGAGTATTGCATTATGCAGGGCATTCACAGGTGCTTGAGCCTGCTAATGAGAGGTGGAGCTTAGTCTTGAAAGTGCCCAGTGTTGGATAGTTAGAGTTGTCAGTAGCGAGACTGTTTAGCCAGCTAGGGGCCCTATAAGCAGAAGCAAAGGACCTTTGGCCTTGGGTTGTGCGACAGTAAGGGATTTGCAGGGTTAGGGGTTTTGAACTCCTGCTGTTACAATTGTTCACTCTGGGTTTGAGGAGGGAGCGGACCCCTGGGGGAGCAATGCCCATCATTATTTTCTTTGCTGCAATGCAGGTTTGATACTTTATTCGGTTGTTGAGTTGCAGCCATCTAGCTTGGAAGTAGAGGTCGCAGGTATGGGTTAAACGGTGGGCTCCAGTGGCAAGTCGACAGGCATTATTCAGGGAGGTAGAAACAAGTTTGAGTGAGGTGGCAGTGGCAGAGCCATAGATAATGAGTCCGTAGTCTATAATACTAAAATAGAGCTCTGGATGGTAACAGACAGGGCTTCAGTGGTAAGATGCTTCCTGTGGCGGAAGAGCAGGCCCAGTCTGCTGTTAGCCACTTTTGCCACATTATTAATGTGGTCAGCATAAGAGAGTTTGGAGTCAAGGGTGAGGCCAAGGTTTTTAAAGGTATGGACTTGTTCTAGGGTGACTCCTTCCTTGGTTTTTATGGTGAGGTGATACTGGTTATTCTTGCTGCGTGGGCTGCTGAGAAGCATTGTCTTTGTTTTTTTCTGGTTCAGGATCAGCTTATGTTTTAAGAACCAGTTTTTGACTGCAGTGAAACCCCACTGGAGGTTCTCTTGTAACTGATTAGAATCATGCTGGAAGGTTAGGATAACAGCATCATCAGCGTAGAGCAAGATTTTTTTCTGGACAAGAGTCTGGCAGTGTGTTAAAAAAAATGCTGAAGAGGAGAGGGCCCAATATAAAACCCTGAGGGACACCAGAGAGGACAGGTCTGGCATCTGAGAGAGTGTCTGCAATTTTCACTCTTTGGGACCAGTTATCAAGGTAGCTTTTGAACCACAGTTCACAGAGTTGGGTGAGAGTCACGCAGTTTGTAGCTGGACAAGCAGGAGACGGTGGCTGACGGTATCAAAGGCCTTTGTTAAATCAATGAAAGCAGACCCAGTTTGTTGTTCGTTATCCAGTGAGTGGTGGATAGTGCCGGTAAATTCAAGTAGTGCCGTGGTGGTACTATGACCCTTTCTAAAGCCATGTTGCTGCCTGCACAGGACGTTATGCATGTCCAGAAAGTTGGTAAGCTGGTCCGCAACTATATGTTCCAGGGCCTTAGAAAGTGGAGGAAGGATGGAAATTAGGCGGAAGTTCTCATGTGCAGTTTTGACACCACTTTTATGTATGGAGGTTACCATAGCAGATTTCCATTTATCTGGGAACTGGCTAAGTCTGAGGAAGAGGTTGAAAATCCTGGTCAGAGGTAGAAGTACTTCATCAAGGGTGAGTGATAGAAGTCTAAGGTCAAGAGAGTCGTTGCTAGATCTGGACTTACTAATGGCTTTGGTAACATAGCTGCGCACCTGGTACATCTTGACTGATTTAAAGTAAAAAGGAGGGTGGCTAGTGAGGGCAGGGGAAGTTGAGGAATTAGGAGTGTCATCTTCTATGAAGAAATCAGGTGGGAGTACAGAACTAAGGTCTGTGAAAGCAGCATTAAATGTGTCAGCAATGATTTTCGGGTCTTGAGTGGTCATACCATTAATGCAGAGAATGGATTGTGGGGAATTGGGGGATTTGGTGATAGACGTATATGCTGCGCACAGTAGCATGGACCATACTTCATCAAGCCATTAGTAAATCCAGATCTAGCAATGACTCTCTTGACCTTAGACTTCTATCACTCACCTTTGATGAAGTACTTCTGCCTCTGACCAGGATTTTCAACCTCTCCCTCAGACTTAGCCAGTTCCCGGATAAATGGAAATCTGCTACGGTAACCCCCACACATAAACGTGGTGTCAAAACTGCACTTATATGCTGCGCACAGTAGAATGGACCATAAATACAGGGCTGATTTATCCGTTACCCCCCTGGGGCGAGATTCCAAGCAACCAATTAATTTCAGGGAGAGGAAATTGGAAATCAAGTATAGAAGCTGTATGGTGGGAGACTGAATCCCAAAAGCTGGATAACTTGAGGCATTCATAAAATATATGCTTATGTGCTGCTTTAACCTCCCCACACTCCCTCCAACGTTTAGAAGATGCACCTGGGCTTCATAATACAACAGCTGTGGGGACAAGAAAGAACCTTACTCAAACCTTCCACATGAACTCCCTCCGTGTTGGGGATGAGGTGGTGGCCCATGTTCTTCTCCAGACCCTTTGCCAATCTTTAGTACTAATAATCTGGGCTAACTCTTTTTCCCAACTTGCTTTTACAGGCTCCATTGAGTGGGCAAAATGTTGGATCAGGAACTTATATATTGTTGAGATGGCTCTTTCACCCTGGAGGGAGTTCCAGATTAGTGTGAATGGGGTAATATCCTCCCACAATGGTGTCTCTGTCTCTCTAATTCCAATTTGCTTGATAATGTAATCTCTGATTTGGTAATAGTATAATCTATCTCTCTCTCCGTCCATGCAAGTCTTTTCTTGCCTTCTTCAAAACTTATCACCGTAGTACCCTGCATTAACTGTCAGGGGGCTACCAAACCCCTCAAGGCCTGGTTCCTATACCAGGGCTCACCAAGTCTGGATCGAAAGAGTGGGGTTTCCAGGAACCACTGGTACTTCCAGAACTGTTGTTGTGTGGATTTATTTTTTGAGCCTCTCCACCACCCCTCTAAAATAGTTGCTGTGGCATCTGAAACTAGTTGCTTGGCCTGCTTCAATAGAGTTGGGGAGAACAGGGTTGTCTGCAATGGGAAGGACAGTGGCCTGGCTAAATTTATGTGCTTCCAGGCAGCCTGGTAAGCTCCAGTTCCCCACAGCAGAGCCAAATGCATTTGGGCCACAGCCCAGTATTCTGCTAGAGAGGGGAAGGCTACCCCTTCCTAAGCCTTGGGGAGATACAATTTATTTAGATGGATCCGTGGTTTTCTGTGGTTCTACAGAAAGGTTCCAAGGACTTTCTGCCATGATAGAATTTCCTTAATGGGTATATTACATGGGACACATTGAAAAAGCTATAGAAAATGGGGAAGGCATTCATTTTTAATGAAAGAGTGTGCATATAGAAGGAGGAGGGGAGGAGAGTCCATCTTCTCAAATCTTTTTTGAGGGCAGTCACCAAAGGGGTATAGTTCAACAAATATAACTGGGGTAAATCATTTGTGATTTGAATTCCTAAATGTTTCATTGTTGGTTTGTCCCATCTAATCGGGAACATATTTCTAAGTTTGGAGGAGGGATTGTAGCCGATGGACAGGGCCTCAGTCTTTTTTATATTCAAGGATTATCCAGATAGCTGAGAAAAATCCCAGATTTTCTGGAAGAGAGCTGGCATCAAGGAATCAGGGTTTGACAGATATATCAGGAGGTCATCAGCAAACAGAGCCAATTTATGTTCTGTACCTGCACCTGGGATGCCTGTGATGTCTGGGGAGAGGCGGAGATACTGGGCCAAGGGCTCTATATAAAAGGAAAAAAGTAGGGGGGAAGGGGGCATTCCTGCCTAGTCCCTCTAAAGAGGGAGAAACTTTCCGAGATGTGACCATTAGCCCTAATAAAGCCTGTTGGTTTATTGTAATATTTGAATATGGTACCTGAGAATTGATCTGGGAAACCAAAAGAAGTAAGGACTCCCCTCAAAAATCTCCAGGAGGCCATATTGAATGCCTTTTCCGTGTCCAGCCCAAGAAGGAGCATTGGAATTCTTTTAGACTGGGTATGTTCTATAAGGTATATGGTGACCATACATTATCCTGGGCTTGCCTACCTGGGATAAAGCCACATTGGTACATATTAATTTTACTGGGAACAAATGAAACAAGAAGCTGGGCCAAAATTGAAGCAAATATTTTATAGTCTGTATTCAGTACTGATATGGGCCTATAGGATGCACACAAGGTGGGGTCCTTAACCGGTTTAGATATAACAGAGATGATGGCCTCATTCCAGGAGGGTGGAGTGGGACCCTCCTTAGTTGCTAAAAAGGAGAATACTCTGTTCGGCATAGGGGAGATAGTCTTAGAAAATATCTTGTAAAATTCTCCCGGGAGTCCACTGGACCCCGGGCATTTCCCTGTTTTTAATCGACCTGTTTCTGTCTCTATTTCTCTGAAAGGTATGGGGGCTGTTAATTGGTTCCGCTGGTCTTCAGATAAAGTTGGCAGCTTAAGGGAGGCCAGGAACTCCTTGATTTTGTGATCAGGAGGGTCCGGGGCTGCAGAATAAGGGGACGTGTAACAACTTACAAAAGCTGCTGATATACTCTTAATGGTTTTCTGCATTTCCCCAGAGGGAGGATTTTTAACTTTTATAATAGTGGACTTACTAACAAGCTCCCGGTTCCTAACTTTGCATGAACTTAAGCACAGGAGTTCTTCTATCTCCCGAATTCTTTGCTCTAGGGATATCCTATAGGCCTCCCTCTGTTTTTTCTTATGCGCTGACAGACCTATTAATTTCCCTCAAACTACTGTTTTAATGGTATCCCATAATATGGATACTGTGGTGTCCTGCGGATCATTTTCAGAAATGGCCTGTTAGATTGTATCTTCCACTGCTTCTTTCACCTCCTGGTTTCTCAACAGGGAGAGGTTTAACCTCCAAAAAGGTTTCTTTCTTATTGCCTGTGATTTAATTTTACAAAATAAAGTGGCGTGGTCTGAAAGTATAAAATCCCCAGTCCACATCCTCTGTATCATTCCCAAGTGCTCCCAAAAGCCAGAAAGGAGTCCTGGAAAGAGTAGGTGTTATGGGCCTGGGAGTAGAAGGTTTTCCTGTGCGTTGTACCATGTATGAACTTCCATACATCCTCATAGCCTAATTCCTGAAGCAGCTTCCGTACCTCCCCATTAACTTTATTAGCCTTACCTTGTGTGGATAGTCTAGGGGTCCCTTCAAAGATATTAGTATTGAGGTCTCCCCCACATATCATCTGCCCCTCTGCCCACTGGGCTAGTTGTACAAAAAAGGAGCTGTAGACTTGGAATTCAGAGACAGAAGCTATAGTGGTTTTTTTGCCCATCTAGAGTGCCTTTTACCAGCACATACCTCCCTTCCTTGTCAATGATTTGGTCTAATATTTTAAACAGGGTTCCCCATCAAATCATTATAGCCATTCCCCTTCTCCTGCCCCTTTTATAGGAAGAGGCCACCACTTGTGAAAAAACAAAATGTTAAAATTTTTGATGTTCCGTTGGAGAGAGAGATGGGTCTCTTGTAGCAGCAGGATGTCAACCCCTGTTCGTTTTAAATATTGGATGATTTTACTGTGCTTAATAGAGTTGGTTACTCCGTGCACATTATATGTGCATATTGTGTATGTGTGTGCCATTAAGTGTATTGGACAGGTACGCCAAGGTGAATGTCACCCCTCCACTGCCCCCCCCCATAAGTTTATTTGTTTTTTGTTTATTTAGGGAATCAGAAATACCTTTGAGTCAAAGACTCCTTTACAAAGGTTCCACATCACGTATAATGCTTACAGAGCTAAAACAAACAATTTGACAGAAAATAAAGTAATACAGGGAAATGTTACAGACTTAATCACATGGATCTATGTCATATGCAATTAGGACAGAGTTTGCAATGCAGGTAGTGCATACTAACAATATAATGAGTGTTACAGGGTAAGGATGCGAGGTAAATTTACTAATCATAGAAGTCTAGCAAACCTAAGCTGGTGCAGAGGGGTGGTTTGTAGGTGTTGGGAGTTTACACCCTGAGAAGACAGCTAGAGGGTGTGTGGAGGGCTAAGCCAGAGGCGTTGTCAAGATTGTTACGGCAGGGCGGAATCATTACAGCTGCAGATGCTTGTGGCCGAAGGTGTGAACCCAGGAGTGATTTGAACTGTCAATTCCCTGTTCAAGACGGAGGGTGCGGTAGGAGTTAAACCAAAAGGGTGCCCGGTAGCAGAAGGATCTTTGGAATTGTGTTGTACGACAGGAGGGAATGGAGAGCGAGAGAGTCAGAGTTACGTGTGCTGGGTTTTTGGTCAATGGTGAGTAAGGGGGTAAGGGTTGCAGGGGAGAGCCCCAATGAGATTTTTTTTAGCTACGACACAAGTATGGAATTTGATTCTATTGTCGAGGTCAAGCCAATTTGTATCCTGATATAATCTACAGGTATGGGTAAGTCTATTGCACCATAGTAGAAGCCGGCAGGCTCTATTTAAGACAAGTCTAAGGCTAGCCAGGGCTGAGGAGCTTGCCCCTCCAAAGGTAAGAAGTCCATAGTCAAGCAGGGGGAGAACTGAGGAGGAGATAGTGAGCTTAAGGGCCTCGTGGGTTAAACAATGTTTAAAGCGGTGCAATAGCCCTAGTCTAATGTTTAGCACCTTCGACAGATGTCGAATATGCTCATGATAGGTAAGGCCAGGATCCAAGGTTATGCCCAGATATTTGAAGGAATGGGCAAATTCCAAGGGTCAGAGACCCGATAGTATTGAGGAAACTACCTATCTTGGAATTTAACTGATGCGTGAAAAGCATGCATTGTTTTTATAGTTAATGATAAGGCATTTGGAGGTGAGCCAGTTTTCGACCGCTGTGAAAGAGGACTGGAGGGAAAGGTGGAGCTGAGAGGGATCTGGGCTGGAGGTGAAGATGACAGCATCATCCGCGTAGAGTAAAAGATTGGAAGTGTAGGTAGCAGGGAGGGAGTTAAGAAATAGGCTGAAGAGGAGGGGGCCCAGTATGGACCCTTGAGGTACACCTGAGAGTACAGAAGATTTGGAGGAGAGAGTATTGCCAATTTTTACTTGAAGAGTTCGATTAGAAAGATAGTTGGCAAACCAACCTACTGCCTCATTACAGAGACCAAGATTGAGAAGGGAGGTGAGGAGTAGAGTATGGTGGACGGTATCGAAAGCCTTGGTGGGGTCGATGAAGATGGAACCAGTGATGTGGCCTTTATCCAGAGCTGTGTGAATGTGTGATGTTAGTTGAAGCAAGGCCGTAGAAGTGCTGTGGCCTTTGCGGAACCCATGTTATTGGGTGCAGAGAAGGTCGTATTTGTTGAGATGGTCAGTAAGTTGATCCAAAACTATTCTCTCTAAGGCCTTGGAGAGGGGTTGGAGAATGGATATTGGGCGGTAGTTATTTGGGGCCGAGCGATTCCCACCTTTGAATATAGGGGTGATAGTGGCTGATTTCCAGATGGCGGGGAATTTACCTAGTGAGAGAGAGAGAGGTTCAGTATGTGGGTGAGAAGGAACAAGCACTTCTTTAAGGGAGAGCCTGAGGATTCTGAGATCAAGTGAGTCCAGCGTGAGGAGGTGGCATGGCTAAGGGCGGCGGCAAGGTATGGTTCAGCAGCCGTAGCCAAGATCCGTCGAAAGTAGAAGAGGGGGCATGTGGGTGCGGGGGGGGCTAGGAGCTAGGGGATCATGGAAGTTAGGGGGGAGAACATGGCTGAGATTGGAGAAGGTGTCACAGAAGACAGCAGCGATAGTAGAGGGGTCAGAGGACAGGGACCCATTTGACAGGACCTGTGAAGGGATAGGATTAGGTGCTTTCCCGCATATTTCCTTAATATTGTTCCAGAACTTACGGCCACTGCCCCCATGATGAAGTTAAGGCAGATTTATAATATTCGGCTTTTGCCCTGCGAATGGCCCAGGTGCACTTGTTGCGAGCCGTTCGGTATTTCTGTCTGTCATGGGGGAGGCCAGACTCAATGGAGAGATGCCATAATGAATCTCTGGTTCTCATTAGCGATTTGAGACTTTCAGTGAGCCAAGGTACATGATACCTTTGACCATTCTTTTCGTGAAGGGTGCATAGAGGTCACATATGTTATTAAATACCGGGAAAATAGATCCAATGCACTGTCGACATTTCCGGAGGCGAGATGAAAGACCAGTCCATGGTCCTGCGATAAACATGGTTGTGTCAGTTGCCGGGCCCAGTTTACGTTGAATAATTATTTTGGGTGGGGATTTTGGGATTTTCCCGGACCATAAGCAGAGCACAGGGGAGTGGTCGCTGAGGGCATCAGGGAGGATGGACACATTGGTGATCTTGGATGGGCGGTTACAGAAGATGAGGTCCAGTGTGGAAGATGACCCGTAGTGTGGATCCCGACGTGTGGGGGAGGTGACCAGTTGAGTAAGGTCTTGGGCTGTGGCGAGATCAATATATAGGATGGCATCTTTACTTAACCAATTTATGTTAAAGTCACCAAGTACTAATAGTTCCGACCAGGATGGAAACATGTTAAGGTATGACAGAAGTACTTGGAAGAAATGTTTTTTGTCTTTTGGGGGGATGTACACTGTTGTAAGTGGTGACGTCTTCCTAGTCTTGTCAAGATACACTAACTTTTTGTCTCTACTCGATGGTTCCTGGTGTCCAAAAAACAATACAACATGTGAGAACCAACACGGCTATCAATCTAAACAAAAAAACAGTAACGGTAAAGAGAAAAAACTAGTTGCTTCCAAGGCAGGAGTCTAATGTACTAAATTAGCCTCTGTGTCTTCCTACTACTGAGAAGAACGGGGAGGAATGCTAGCATGTCCGGGTGTGGAAGACCTCCCCCAGAGCCACAGTCTAAGAGGGCTCTGAAATAATGCAAAAGTACCTTGAGGTACAGGTAGTCATAGGTCACACAGTTAACATAGGATGCCCCCATGCTCCGATCTACAAATAATAAAGATCCTTGGTTTACTTAGTACAGGAAATAATCTGCTTGTACATCTTAGAACAGTGGTTATAGCAGTCAAACAAAAAAATAAGAAGTGTTAAGTTTGGAAGCCATAAAGGTGTAACTGAAATTGCAGGTAATTTTAATATATCCGACCCCCCCCCCCAAGTAGCAGTGAAAAGCAACATAAGCAGGTGTTATATCCGTATAATATGCAGGACTACGTAAGGGTGTCAGTCAATTATAATAGGTAGTCTCTTGAGCCAAAGTTCATGGTAGGATGCAGATACCCAAATTTGCTTGTTTTCCCCAGGAGTGGTGAACTTAGACATCAGAAAAATACAGTAAGGTTGACTGCCTCCCACCCCCCGCCCTTTCACAGCTCCTCCAGCTGGGACCACTATTTATTTGAAAAAAGGTTTTGAATCTGTGTACTTATCCGCCTGTGGTCCTCTGGAGGTAGGAGAAAGTTCAGGAAGGATCTACAAGCAGTCACTTGCAGAACAGGTCATACAATTTTAAAGTCCATCGTGTTTCAAGCGGGCTTTTCTGCTGGTCTAATCTTTCTATCGAGCAAGTTCTGAAGTTTATGCAAGGCCTCCGAGTGCTGCATTATTTTGGTACCTGTTTGTTTCCTTCCCATGTTGAGCTGCCAAACCGGTCAGTTCCTCCTCTTGTTTTGGTTCCGTTGCTCTGGAATGGAGATATTTCTTTCTTTTAGGGCAGCTGCAGCCTCCTCAAATGTGGAATATATTTTAACACCATCCTCCCAGAAGATCCGCTGCCTCGAGGGATATAGAGTGTGAAAACGAACAGCCTTCTCGTGGAGCACCCGCAGAATCGGAAGGTAACAGAGTCTCTGCTGCTATATCTCCTGGGGGTAATCATGGTCTAAGAATAAATGGTGGGTCAGATATTTAACTTCTTTTTTCATCCAGGCACACCTTAGAATGTTCTCCTTAACACTGTAAGAGCTACGTTTAAAAATAATGGAACGTGGGCACGCCGCAGGGTCTGATGGTTTTAGCTGCAGTGAACAGTGGGCCCCCTCAATGTGTAGCGAGTAGGTAGCTGGAAAATCCAAGACATCTTTGAGGAGATTCTCTATAAAAGGGTGACTGGGGGTGCTTTCCACATTATCAGGAAGGACATACAGGTACAGATTATTGCGTTGCGAACAACCCTCTAGATCCCGACATTTAGACTGCAGCTCCCGTCTGTACTATAAGTGAATGGACTATCTCTGTGAGCTGGGTCATATTTTCTTTGGTCTCTGCCACTCGCTCCTCCATTTGCCTCTTTCTTGTCTCCATTGTAGTAAGTTGTTTTTGTACTGTCTTAAATTCTTGCTTGTTTTCCTTCCATGATTCCCTTATTTCTTTTAAAAGGGTTTCAAATCTGGTTCTGGATAATTGTTCAATCTCCCCATCGGTGTCATATTCGGCCACGTGGGAGCTGGCCGGCGAGAGGGATCTGCAAGGAGGGTCCTCGTTGAATCGTGCACCATCCTTGCTCTTACTCTTCCTGATTGTGATTCCTGCCTCTAATGCCTTCTACTATACTTCCTCCTGAGCTCCGTGACATTTTGGCAAAAAATAGATAGGTTTTTGGAGGTTTTAGATGTAGGTCGGACTAAGAGCACCTGAGGTTAAGCTCCTTGCGGCTCCGTGATGTCACCAGAAGATCTTAAAGGGATTTTCTGATGTTTTGCAGATGCCTTTTTCACATAGTATGCCATTGCTGCCCATGCTTCAGATCTTGAAGATGCAATTTGTTTTGTAAAAAAATCTGCCATAGTCATTTTATTGTTATTTTTTATCACCGCTTTGTTCTGTCTGCCTTCCAGTTTCTGTGTGTGGTCAAACCCCCAGAGTGATGTCATACCAAGGAGCTGTCAATGTTTTACATACAGTAACAAGGAATTCTGGGTAATTTATAACGTTGACTTAAATGTGCCTTACTCAGCAGTGCAGTCCCATATGTTGGTGGTGGTGAGCACCTAATATGTAAATGTCAATAGCAAGGCATTGTGGGTAAAATAAGACTCTGTTTTCCAGTTTCCTTACTGTGAGATGTAGTCTCATATTTCTGTAGTGGTACCAATGATATAAGCTCTTGTATGTTTATTTTCAAAAGAAGGCATAGTGCATACAGTATCTTCAAGATTTCTATACTGAGAGATGTAGTTTCCAGTTTCTCCAGTGAGCACAGCAATATAATAGCCTGTATACTAATTTACATAGTGAGGCATTGTGGGTACAGAAAATAGCTGATTTTTCTATCTAAAACTAAAAACTGACAGTGTCCCTTTAATAACTTAGTTTCCCTGGTATGATGTCACAGTTGGGGCTTGCAGCACTGAGGCAAAAAGGGGTTGGTTATGCAAATGAAGCAGAGCACAGAAACAAAAGCATTTTTTTCATGGAAAACAGCACTTTTTGACTGTTTGAATGATAGTAAACTGATTCACAACTCCTACAGGTTACTATTCCAATTTGTTATGGCAAATGTCGGAAAATCTCTTTAAAACAGCAGTGCAATGAAAATTTTTTTACACAAAGCTAGTACTAGCTACAGTTTCAAAAATGCTAGCATACTTGTCAGTTCTACATTTCTAGGTATCTCCTATGTGCAAAAGTTTTTGTTTTTAATTTCTTGAGCCTAACCCTTGCCAGGTCTGCATTGGTATTTGTAAGATAATGTGGTGGCCATCTTTTTTTCTTGAGAAAAAAAATGAAAGCGTTTATAAAATAGAGTACCCACATGTTGGTGGAATTAGAAAATGCTACTATCAAACAAACCTGGAAGATGCCTGGTGTGTTTTATAGCAAAAACAATTAGGTTCAGATTTTTTGCCCAATTTTGTTGCACTACTGCTTTAAGGGAGGTGGCGGCCCAGCGGCAGTGCGCTGAAGCCTACAGGAATCCAGGAGGAGGACCCAAGGGGACTCCCTCAAGGGGCTCCTGATCGCTTATGGTCCTGGGGTAGGATCCTTGAAGAGTTTCCCATGCCTGGAGGACAGCGTCTAAGAATGAGCAACATGAGTTCCTTAGCGGAGTACCCAGACAGGGGGTAAGGGAAAAATAAATTTCTTCCTACTTACTGTAATTTCCTTTTCTGTAGCGCTCCAACATTGTTAGTGGGTAATCATAATAACTGGGTATTGTGCACCCCTACTAGGGGAAATGGCACAGCCCAAGCTTTAGAATGTTGGGCACATGAGGATTCCTAGCAGCAGCAACTCTCCAGTCACTATTGACCTCGCAGTGCCATAATGAGCTACACATTTTCATATATTATAACCAATTACTTGTATGCAACATTCCTTAATACTGTAAATAAATGCTGTCTTACCTTCCTGGCAGACATCCGAGGAAGAAAATGTTCTCCACAAGGTTTGGATGATTCGGTCCTCCCTGCATAAAAGAACAATCAGTCAAAAAGGAAAGCGCCACATCAGTTACTCGTCTGGAAAACTGAGGCTGACCACACAATAAGACGTAACTTTCAGGCAACTGAATGCAGTGAGACTACCTGCAACATGGAAAAACACTTTAAGAGTCATCAGTAAAGCTGTTAACCTATGGTTGCAGACTGATTGAAAAATATATATATTTTTTATATATAGTTTATGAGTACAGCACAGCAAAACAAAAGAAGGATGTGCAAAAACATAGTAGGGGATTTTAACAAACAGGACATTCCTCCTAGCATGCTGGATAAGATTCCCCACAGGAGCCAGGCTCCTGGGTGGACCCCATTTACAATGTTGGCGCTAACAGAAAAGGAAATTACAATAAATATGAAGGAATTTCTTCTTTCTGTCATGCTCCACATTGTCAATGGGTAATCATAACAACTGGGTTCTAAGACGCAGTACCCAGAAAATACCGGGAGGGGGGGAATATTATCCTAGATGCCAGAAGCAAGGACTAAGAAATAACTTGCAAACTGCTGTCTGTAGCACTCTGTGATCAAAAACTGTGTCAGCCGAACTATGATCATCCCATTTGGATGTTTGTGAACACGTGGACAGAAGACCATGTAGTTGCCTTGCATAACCCTGAGAACTAAAGTTTCACCTGTCTTTGCCCAGGGTGTCGCCCTAGCCCTGGTGGAGTGAGCCTTGATGAGAGCCAGAGGCCTCTTTTTTTCCATAACATTGGCCTGAGCGATGCAGGCCCACACCCTCTTAGCTAAGGCGGCCTAAAAGTACTCTTGACCTTGCATATCTGTTCAAAAGAACACACAGACTATCTGACTTTTGGAATGCAACTGTCCATTTAAGATAGATCCTAACAGGGGGCGTGGTTAGGCAGCCGAGAGGAGCAGACGTGGGAAAGCAGAGCTCCCAAGAAGGGCTGTTTGAATTGCTATAAATTGCATTTTCCTATACTCCAGTCTCGGGGTAAAATATTATATTCTTGTTCGGTAATACCTGGGCAACAGCCGGCATGGGTTGTAAGAAGGGTGCAGCGGCACAATCAGACTTTTTTAAGCCTAGACAAACTGTGCCGCCTACATCTAAGCAGGCCGAGGAGCCACCATCTTTGACAACGCAAGCCGCGGGAGAAATAACTTTGGCAACCGTGAATAAAACATTAGCACAGCTATGTAAATCAGTTGGCAATATGGATAAAAAGCTGGACACCTTAACGGGCAAAATTAAAGATCTGGAACAATGAGTGGATGTAGTTCACTCAGTGGCTGAAAAAGCCAAAAAAAATGCTGAGAAAGCCCGGGAAACATCAATTAAGTTTATCCAGGAGAACAATCTTCTCTGTCAACGTTTGGAGGCAGTGGAGAATGCTACACGGACCTGCAACCTTCGAATTGTGGATCTCCCCGAAGGAGTAGAAGGGGACGACACTGAGGGATTTGGGGATTCTTGGCTAGCTGCAGCACTGGGGATAGAAGCCACATGTGCTTGGTATGAAAAAGTCTACAGAGTTACTCCCCGCCAGGCCACGTCCCGCTCTGATGGCCCCCAGACCCTGCCTGTAGTGTGTAATGGCGTGGGTATAAAAGAAATGCTACTTCAAGCTGCTCAGCAACAACGTGGGGTGAAATATGACGGTGCGGTGGTGTCACTCTACCCAGATCTGGCCTACATCACGCGACAACGGAGGAAACAGTTTGACCCTATCCGTCGAGAACTGAGGGAGTTATAGCTCCACCACCAACTGCTGCTTCCAGCTAAACTCTTAGTTTCCCCCAGAGACCGCACCCACCTTTTTTCAGAGCCTAAGGATGCTGCAATGTTTGTAGCCCAGAGGATCGCGGAACAGGAACAAAGCAAGACAGACTCCTCGGATGAGGCTGAGGAAGACTAAGCAAGTGATTTGCTAAATACACTAATTTGTTGTGGACATTTCTTTTTTCCCTATAGTGCATATTGATTGTTCTATCAATCAGAAAGAGTGGGTGCAGTGTATGTTTAAGTTCAGGCAGTGATATTATTGAGGGAAATCGTTGATTCTTAATAGGTCCTGCCCTGCTTCTCTCCCTGGCCACTCTGATTGATCGTGGTTACAGCACTCGGAACTTGACATTTCCTCCTCCTCTTTCTAACTGCAAGACATGCAGGCCACATATGGGGCCACTTAATCCTGGACTTTTTGGTTAACTCAGAGGGAATGGGGAATGAAGCACTATAGGGAATGTTCAAGCGTTGGTTATGTTTCAGGTTAAACATTGAATTTAAAAATGAGTCTTTTCTTGGGGGTATTTCTCCCTCTTTTGAAGTATTTTTTTGTCAGAATAATTGGTGCCTAATTTAGACCTTAAAGGTCCTGATGGTAGTTGCTATCCTATAATATCCTGGACCCCCTAGGCACTTAAAGTTCCTTGGCTGCTATTAGCCTTTTTGTACAAGAATATCTGTTATATGCTGCCTAACCATACAATACTTCCCCCCTTGTTGTACCTGTTTGGGAGTATCTTTTCAAATTCTACTTATGAGACAGCCTGATGTATTACTGTGGCTCCCATGGACATTGTACTGTATGTTTTTAAGTGCAAAATCAATAAAGAAAGTTTAAAAAAAAAAAAAGATAGATCCTAACAGTGCATGATAACTCCAGCTTGTACAATTCCTTCTCTGTGGAGTGAGAAGGTTGCGGACAGGGGATGAAAGGCCTATTTCCTGGAACTCCTGGAAGGCCGTGAGCATTTTAGGGATGAAAAATTGAACCTTTCTGAGTACTACCTGTCCTTATGCAAAATAAGGTATGGCTCCTTATGAGGAAAACCCATAAAACAACACATCCAGCAATACGGATGAGAGCAGTTTGAAAAACTCATTGCAGAGAGCATTCAGAACCCAATTCAGACACTATGAAGAAATGTGAGGAAAACCTGTAAAACAACACATCTAGTGATATGGATGAGAGCGGTTCAAAAACTCCTTGCAGAGAGCATTCAGAACCCAATTCAGATCCAACGGAAGAAACGGAGATCAGGACACCAGACAACTCCTACTAAACACGTGCTTATTAGTTCCTACTTGAAAAACCTCAGGGTGCCCCGAGAGCAGAAACCTGGCCTCTCAGCATACGCAATGCCGACCCTTTGCCACACTTTCCTGTAGAAATCCAAATCTGTGAAATAGAGGCCACTGAAGGCTTAAAATCCTTCCCTTCTAGCCCAAGATAAAAAGAGGTGACCCCTACTGGAGCATAGGCTGCAGACTAGAGTTTTTTTCTGGGAGCCATCAAGTTGTCAACTAGTTTCTCACAGAAACCTATTTTTTTTTTTTTTTTAATGGGGAGCCTTCTCCTCTCAGGAACCAGACTGCGAGCTGCATCATTCCTGGATTTAGGTGGATAATGGGACCCTGACAGCAGGTCTCTTCACACTAGAACATGGAAAGGTGCTTGCTGAGCTAGATTCACTAAGTCTGAGAACTATGGTCTTCTCGGCCACTCTGACGCTAATGGGAGGCAGCTTCCTCCAGAGTGTCTTTTATAAATATTTATTATTGCTTTTTTTTTTTAATATGACTTTGGAAGAGTTAATGGAGGAAGCATATGCTCTGTTGAAGGTTCACTCCTGAGGCAGAGCAACCACTGCTTCAGTCTGTGGACACTGAAAATGACTGAAGAACCATTTTGGTTCTGAGAATTGCGGCTGGATGCAAACAGATCGCTCTGAGGTTGACTGAACCAGTTGCAGAGGAGTTTGAAAACCTCCAGGTTCAACCTCCACTCCAAGGAGTGAACATTTTTGCTACTTAGCCAGTCCACCTGAAGGTTTAACTCCCCTGCCAGGTGTACTGCCAACAGGTCGGCGGCCTCTCGAAACATCTCCCTGCTTGTGCCGCCTTAATGTTTATGCACACCATGCTTAGCAGCATTGTTTTAAATGCGAAGGGGAGCTAGGCGGACCGCCTCCATCTCCCGAACATTGATGTGGAGATGCTGGTCCTAGGCTGACCAAGTTCTCTGCGTGGGAAGTTCGCTCCGGCCTGCCCCCCCATCTGTGCAACTGACATCTGTTGTGAGAATTGACTCTAGCGAAGTTCCAGTGAAACCCTTGCTCAGATCCTGCATATCCACTCACCAAATCATGGAGTGACGAAGCTGAGGGGTGAAGGGAAAACTGGCTTGATAATCCCCTGATGAGGGATCCCAGGCCATCAGCATACCCATTTGAATAGGCCACATATGGAAGCGGGCCTACAGGATTAAATATATCACTGCCTATCATGAGGTCAAGAAATTGCAGCAGACCGAGGGCAGATGCCAATGACTGCGTCCAGAACCACTGGACTTCTGCCAGTAAGGTCTCCTTCCTGGAAGGTGAGAAAAAACTTCCCTGGTTTCATGTTGAAAATGTTACCACCAGGTATTCCAAGGTCTGAGATGGCTTGAGAGAGCTCTTCTCCTGGTTCATTGCCTAGTCATATGACTCTAGCATCTCTAGAGTCCTGAGTACTGACCTCTTGCCAGGAGCAATGTCTGTGCATGAATAAGCAGATCGTTCAAGAAGGATAGACGTGATATCCTTACTGATTAAATTTGGCCACCAGGACTATCAACCTCTTCAAGGAACTTGGGGGGGGGGGCTGATGCATGGGACAATAGAAGTGCACTGTACTGGAGAAGTTGGCCTAGTATCAAATACCCGAGATATTCCAGGTAGGACTGACGGATGGGAACGTGGAGGTAGGCATCCGTCAAATGTATTGAGGCTTAAGGAGGTGACTGACCTCAGGGTCTTCATCTTGAAAGGTTTGTGGTGCACATACTTGTTCAGGTGCTTCAAATGCAGAATGGGCCTAACCCCCCCCCCCCAACTGCTTGGGAACTATGAAATAGATCCAATAGGACCCCTGACCTTGTTCGCTTAGCGGAACCTGTATGATGGCCCTGAATGAATGAGAGAGTCAGGGTCTCTGAAAACACTTGTGCTTTGCGACGTTCTAAAAACTGGAGCAGAAAAAAGCATCCCCTAATATGGCGTCTGACATTGTTTTTGGCCCATCTTGAGAAACAAACTCCTGTAGTCTTCCACTAAAGAAAAAAAATCAAGGATGGGCCAGCGTGCCTTCCTGTGAGGCACCAGGCTTTTGGTGCTGGGCTTTCTGCATGGCACCTGGCCAGGGCTCCTCTGATACTAATCACTAATCTGATACTGTTACAGACAAATGTCTGTAACACATGGTTAATGTAAGGGCAGCAAAGGGTGACTTTTGCAAGTCCGCCCTACTAAACTCTGCCAGTAATCCCAGGAGGTTCTGGAGAGCTATTAAATCCCTTGTCAGCGGATCCTCCCATCCGGGGGTTACGGACATGGTCATAAATGGAGTCTCCTGCAATAATCCCCATACTACTGCCAACTCCCTAAATAATCACTTCTCTGACCTCTCTGCCTTCACAACCCTCTTCTCACCTGATGAGGCTCTGTCCCACCCCCCCTTCCCTCCACTCTGCTGAAGGGTCACCCTCCTCGTCAAATGTTCCACCTCAGGGCTGTATCAGTTCAGGACTTGCAGAAATGCCTAGCTGGCCTCTCCCAGTACTCCAGTCCTGGCCTAGACAACTTGGAGCCTAAACTCCTTAAGCTTGGTGCTGCACACATTGCCTCACCAGTAGCCTTTATCTTCAACCTATCCCTTGGTCTGGGGACCATCCCAGACATCTGGAAAGAGGCGAGGATTGTCCCTGTACTGAAGCAAGGAAATCCCAAACTGCCTGACAATTATCGACTGATTGCCATTCTCCCAACCCTTAGCAAACTCCTTGAAAAGATAGTGGCTGAGCAGCTTTCAGAATATATCCACTCTCATGAACTTCTGTCCCTAGCCCAGCATGGCTTTCGTAAGGGAACACAGCACCACCACAGCCTTAATCTCACTTACATCAAGTATCCGGACAGCCATGGACCAGGGCAAACTCTCTGGTGCAATATTTATTGACCTGTCCAAAGCCTTTGACCTCGTTGACCACAAACTGCTTGGTGCACAGTTGTGGTCACTTGGCCTCTCCCCCCCCATGCCATGAAATGGCTAATGGGTTATCTACATGGCAGAAAGCAGCGTACCTGCTTCAATAAAGTCCTCTCTGAGCCCCTACCGGTGACCTCCGGAGTGCCTCAAAGCTCGGTACTGGGTCCCCTCCTCTTCTCCCT
Organism: Neoceratodus forsteri; assembly: GCA_016271365.2. Lineage (NCBI taxonomy): Eukaryota > Metazoa > Chordata > Ceratodontiformes > Ceratodontidae > Neoceratodus > Neoceratodus forsteri. The sequence goes on along the minus strand of CM057450.1, from coordinate 1,751,672,802 downwards.
CTTCATCAATCAACTACCCATGGTTACTACCAGCTGTAGCACCACTATGTATGCAGATGATCTGGTAATCATGGCTCACTCCCAGAATGCCACTACCCTAAACCAGAACCTGACCGATGACTTTAACAGGGTATTGTCATGGGTTACTAGTCACAAGCTGGTCCTGAACCTGAAAAAGACACAGGCTATGCTCTTTGGCTCAATGGATAAAATCAAAGCCTCATCGGCCTGCTTACACGTCACAGCGCAGATGGATTCTCACTACCCATAGTGAGCTCCATCAAATATCTGGGGGTAACACTTGACCCCCAACTTGACATGGGTAATCATATCCTTAACATCTGCAGGCGGCAAACTGCAAACTGGGTCTGGCTTATGGGCCAAGTATAACCCACACCGCAGCCAGACTTGCCTCAGCGAAGGGTGTGCTCCTTCCTCCCCAGCTATGGGCTGCACCTATTTGCTCGCTCTCCAAAGACACATCTCACCCAGTGGTACACTGCTTACAATAACATTTGTCATTTTGCCTTGGCTGCCCCCCCCGACTCGCCCACCGTTGAGAGCCATATGAGAAACTCTGCTGACTCTCACCAGCTAGATACCTTGATTTTGGTTTGGGATGCTTCTCTGGGAAAGTGATCAGAACTAGCACCCCCCAGAGGCTGGCCCGGCTTCTGCCTAAACTGAATCCCACCCCCTACCAACTTAGGTCTCTCACATCAGGGATGCTCAAAGTCCCTCCTACCCAGACCCTCATGGGGGATCGGGACTTTGCTATAAGTGCACCTAGACTCTAGTATTCGCTGCCTGTGGATATCCGAGCTGCCCCCTCCTATCTGAGTTTTCGAAATTCCTGTGGGGTTCCTAAAACTAGCATCAGAGTGTGACTGCCCCAAACCTCCCTAGAGTAAAGTGTCAAATTGTTTTGTCTGAACCTCCCAGGGTGTCTCCATGAATTCCTGGAGATATTTTCCCCACTGTATCAATGACTTCTGACTACTCCTGCCTAAAGGCCTTGGGCATTTACACCCATTATTGCTCCACGGTCATAGGCTAACCATGACTATGCACCTTGGTCACTGGGTAGAAACTTGTACCAAGTGTTTCTGTTTCTGTCTAACATGCATATTTAGAAAATGTGATGAGCTGTATATACCTGTCCGCGATCCAAATAGCCTTGGGGGTGTATACGACAATGTTATAAGTTATATTATGACCAATCCAGTCCTTGAACTATGCTCCACTCCTATGTATGATGACCTGTATATATCTATCAATTGAACTAGCTAGTCTAGAGTGTATAATCTGAAATGTGCTTACTACTATATGTTTCCCCTAGTGTCAAATGATGTATTTCCCACATTTGTTTGATGTGACAAAAAACTGTAATCTCTTTGCCATGTGTCCTTGACTGTTGTTCCTCATGTTGTATTCTCCTGGGTCGTTCCTGAAAATAGGCATAATACTTGTCTAGTGTACTTACCCGGTAAACAAAAGCTAAATAAATAAAACTGTTGTTGTACCCTGTCTGTGTTAGTTTCTGTCTTACATGTGACGAGGTGCCTTTGTAAATGAGCCTCTGGTTCAAAGGTTGTAAATCCGATATATCAAATAAATAAATAAATACTGTAACCTTTGTTACCTGAGTAGGCTCTTCTATTCTCTGGAGCCAAAATTTCGAAGGAATGGAACCTTCCACGGAACTGTCTGCACTGGCCGTTACCTTGACCCCTTTGGGTTACAGTAGTCTTGTGCTATTGTTTGACACTGGAGATGGTCCTTCTTTTTTTTTTTTTTCTGGGTCGGCTCCATCAGTACTCCACCCTAGTCACGGCCCCCCTGTGCCTCCACCTCCGATCATTGCCAGCGCTCCTCGGTCACCCCTGGCTTACCCCCCAGAGGCGGAGTGCGGCAACTTCTCCAAGGTCACGCACAACTAATATCTAGTTGGGGCTGACATCGGTGGCTAGTGGAGACCTGGGGGCGCATCACCCGGAGAACTGGACCCGGGCCTGGTTATTTTCTTCCTTTGTGCGTGAGGGGGCGGGGCGTGCAATGACGACCAAGTCCACCCGTCCCTGAAAGTCAGGCGTCGGTGTTGCTAGCGGCTACCCAGCCTCCAGCTGGTGTTGCTGGAATCCGAACATTCACCCCTCCCTCCCCGGAGAAGGAGAGCCGTCCAAGGATGCTCCATCCTTCTCCCCCGGCCGGCCTCCGATGACCCGAGTCCATTCCCAACCCGGTCGCCGGCATCACATGCGGAAATCGAACCGCTGAGCCGGCAGGCCAGCTGAGATGTCCCTTCTTACTGCATACCCTTTATAATAGTATCCGGGTTGGACTCAAACCATAAGCTTCCTTCAAGGGGAGGTTAAACAACAGTGTGGCTCAGTAGGTAGCACACTCGCCTCTGAGGCTGGGAGATCAGAGGGCTGTGGGTTCAGTTACCACATCTGGCACTTGGGTTAATATCCCAGTACTGACACTGTAGTGCAGCATGAGAGGGGTGCTACACTTCTGAGGTGCCGTCTTTCGGATGAGACATTAAACCAAGGTCCCATCTGCCTGGATTGGTGGTAGTTCAGGTGGATGTTAAAGATCCCATGGCACTTATTGGAAGGAGTAGGGGAAGACTTTATTAAAGAAATTATACAATACAAAACTCAAAATCACACATAGCAAAAAAAAAAAAAAAACAAGCTGTTCCCGTAGTAACCATAATAAACTAATACAATAAAAAAAGGAAAAGGACAAGCCTAGACGAAAGTCCTCAAGTATTTGGAAAGTCATTGCCAGTAATCCAGGGCAAATTCCGCCAAATAGCCTGCAAACGTACCCTGCTGAGACTTTTAGATTCAGAAAGATAAACATCCTGTAGGGATTTGAAAAAATTACCATACAAATCATAATAGGAAAGTTCATGCTGTTGGAGAGTAAACAAACATCTAGAATGCCAGACAAACCATTTGATAACAGCAAAAATTACAGTCAATGTACTTACATCCCAAATATCCCAGTTACTAGGATAACTGCCATACATAAGCTCAGGATACGTAAGGTGTAGAAAAAAAGAAAGACAAGACTTGTCATAAAGGAATTTCCAAAAATCAACAATATAAGTACAAGTAAAATACAAATGCAGAAGGGTTTCTGGTTGATTAATACACCGAGGTCTAGAGCAAATTCGTTCCTCCACCCGTTTATGCTTTTGATTAGCTTTTACATTTAGTTTTTCATGACAATTAAGCCAGTGATGGTCTTTAAATTTTTGTGGGACTATCTTCTCATTCAGAAAGGTTAATAAGGCCTCTCTCTATATGCCACCGGACATTTTGGAAAGATGTCCATCTCACTAAAATGATTCTCCATAACAAATGCATATAACTGTTTTTTAGTTTTTGAAATCACTATTCTACTAGTGATCCCCCAGGAACGAAGCTTGACAAAGACCTCGCGCAGATACAATGGAGAAGTGGCTACCTGCCTAATTTGTTGTAAATGACCCAGATCCCAAGCTACAAACCAGGGTGATATGGTGTGAATAAAAAAAAACACACCAGTATTTATCAGGAGTAATAAACAAAGGTTTCAAATTAGCATGCAAAAACTGACAGAAAAAAAATAACACAGGGTTAATTTGTTGTCCACCTTGATTGCGAAGTAAATATAATACATTAATTTTGATGGGATTAAGACGACTCCCCCAGAAGGACTGGAAAAAGAGGCTATACAGTTTAACCTCCCTTGACTTGGGAACAGGAAAAACAGAACTAAGAAACAGAAAAAGAGGCACCAGGTAAGTCTTAATCAAATAAACACGTTTGCAATAACTCATTTTGGTCTTATTCCAGTTCTGAACCATTTGTGTACCAATCAATAATTTCTTGTCCCAGTTTGCAATATCCATTTGGGATGACCCATATTCAATACCCAAGATTTTTAAAGGACCTAATGTAAAAGGGAGACCAGCTATGTGATCGGTGGGAACAGCCAGACCACCCAGGGGCTTCCCAATACTTTTTTGACAGGTTCAAACTGGTTCCTGAGAATGTACCATAAGTGGTACAGACAGTCAGTGCCATTTCAGCAGACTGGGTATTCCCACCCAAAAGAACCACATCATCCGCATAGGCCAAGGCAGTATAAGGAACCGTAAAATTTGATATCTGAATTGGAGCAATACTGGGTGTGGAACTGAGAAGCCTTAATAAATTATCTATACTAAACACATATAAAAGGGGATTGATCGGACACCCTTGTCGAACACCTTTTTTGATATGAACATGAGGGCCTAGAAAGCCATTAATACGGGGTGAACAGCAGCAGTGTGATATAGGGCCTACAACCATTCTACAAAAGTGGTAGGGATACCATAATGACGTAGCACATGCCATAAAATCTAATGCGCCACATTATCAAAGGCTTGCCTCTGGTCTAGGGAAAGAACATAACCATCCAATGGAGAAACAGAATCTTGAAAAAATAGATCCCGTAATAAAAGTAGTTGATCTGTTATTGAGTTCCCAGGCACAGTACAAGATTGTGCCTGAGAAATCAAGAACTTTGTCACTGTTAGCAACCTAGTGTTCAAAAGCTTGGAAAGAATTTTAAAATCATTATTCAAGAGGCTAATAGGCCTCCAATCAGAGAGATCCAATTTATCACCTTCATTCTTAAAGATAAAAATGAGGATTCCTGTAGACATGTCAAAAGGTACATTTTGAGTATGCAAAATAGAATTATAAACTGAAGTAAGTTCTTCCAAAAGTTCACCATGTAAAAGATGGTAAAGGTCAGAGGTCAGGCCATCCAGACCAGGGGCTTTACCTTTAGATAAAGATTGGATGGCAGTAGCAACTTCCTGGGCCTGAAAAGGAGCCGTCAAGCCTAAAAGATGATCTTGAGGTGCCTAGGGAACCTGAATTTTATCAAAAAAAGAAATAAAATCTAGAGGCTGAACTGACTGGGCAGTAAACAAAGAAGCAGCATAGGCAGATGCTATGCGCAGAACACTACCCTGCTCAGTGTGGACCACTCCCTGCTGGTCATAAAGAGCAGAAATAGTTTTAGCCTGAACCTTCTCCTGATGGCTAAGTAAGGGACAAGTGGTAGTAAATGGTCCCTGTGTACTATGGTGCTGTCGTGACTGAAGATCTACAGACAAATTCAAATGAAATTGCATCATCTTCTTCTGAAAATGAGCAATCTGAGCCAAAAAATCATGCTGGATAAGTTGAGAGAGGGAATACAAGTGTTGTAGCTGTTTTCTGTCCTATAAATACAAAAAATAAGTTCCCTTCCTAAAGTATCTGCTGTGAGAAATGAGTAGGGATCGCAGGTCTGATTTGGTTTCCAACCACCAAACCACTGGATCGCCATATAAGGGATACAAGGATTCCCTACAGGTCAAAAAAGTGGAGATGAGCTGTAAAAAATCAGCTTGTTGCAAAAGACTGGAATTTAATCTCCAGTATCGGGGTCTCATAGGAGCAATTGCTTTGCCCAAGGAAACCATCAAAAGCCTATGGTCAGGATAAGTAGTTGGTTCCACAGAGACAGTCTGGAGTAACAAAGAAATAGACAGGAACAGAAAATCAATACAGGTAGATAATGACCCTTTAAAAAAAGTTCACTCTCGCACACCTGTATGTGAAAAAACAGCATCTTTAAGATGAGCATCTCTCACAGCCTTATTCAATGCAGTCATGTCACCAAAAATGTTTTCCGTCGTAGTGGCAGAACCCCGATCCCATTCACTCAATCTGCAATTAAAATCACCACCCACAAATGACATAATGAGCAGTGTGCAGAAAGGGACTGATTTGTTGAAAAAGAAGTGTACGCTCCGCTTTAGTTTGAGGTGCATAAGTATTAATTTGTCGAAAAAAGACTTTGTCCAAAATGAAGTCAAGTAACAGTACCCTACCAGGTACGAGGTCCAACACCCGAACAATAGTTTGCTGATAGAAGAACTTCGGCTAGAAATTGACATCTTAAAGCAAAGGATTAAAACCCAGGTAGAAATAACTACATTAGAACAGTTTATTGATTCAATGGCTGATGAAGCTACTGATGCAGGATTACATGAATCAGTTGCAATAACAGAATGACCAGGTATACAAACTGTTGAGGAAAGGACCTAGTAGGTAAATCCAAGAACATAAGGAAAGGCAGAAGGAATATAGGGGGCTCCTCAAACATACTCACCCCAAATAGGTATCAAGCTTTGGTTCCTATAGTAGATGGAGAGGGAAGAATTACAAATACTGACATTATGAATGATCAGATTAAGCAAACTACTTGCACACACACTAACATAGCCAAGGATGATGGCAATAATGTTATAAAACCTCGACCATGCAAAAAGCTTCCTCGTGACTTGTTGTACATAGGTGACTCAATGTTGCGCTATACTGACAGCATATTATGTAAAAATCAAAATGATTATACTACGGTCAGTGTTTTACCAGGGGCAGGCACCAGGGATATTAAACAAATGTTGCCAGGCCTCTTGGATAATACAGTCACACCAGTAGTAATAGTGCACATAGGAGTAAATGATGTAGGGAAATTAGGAATGTCTGAGATTCAGAGTAACTTCGAATATGTGGGTTCCTATTTAGGCAGTAAAGGATGTGATTTAGTAATTTCAAGCATATTACCTGTTCCCAGAGCCAGTAAGTTGTTGAATAATGACATTCAGCGACTGAATGGTTGGTTGAAGAGGTGGTGCTATAGAGAAGAGTATGCCTTTATTGATCATAGTCAAGCCTTTAGGGATTTCAACCTATTTGCACATGATGGACTGCATTTGAATAGATATGGTAAAAGGGTGCTGGCCCAAAGAATGAGACACATTGTAAATCTCCATTTAAACTGCCTACAGAAGGGGGAAGGGGTCCCTCAAATCCAAGGCTCAATTGCTCAATAAGGGTTATACAAACAGGCTGGAAAATTTTGCTGTTCAATGCAAGAAGTCTAACTAATAAAATGGAGGAATTAAAATTAGTTTTACAAACCTCTTCAATACACATACGTGCCATTACAGAGACCTGGTGGAATCCAAATGACACCTGGGGCAGGGAAATAAATGGTTATACACTGTATTCCAAGGATAGAAAATCATTCAGAGGTGGAGGAGTAGCTATATATGTTTCAGATAGTATTACATCCGCTAATATTGAAACTGACAGCTGGGGCAACTTAGAACTACTATGGATCAAATTAACACCACCTACCGATACTGCTATTAATTTGGGAGTAGTGTACAGACCACCAACCATTATTTACTCTGATGATGTTATTTTGTTAGATTTCATTAAACAGATGTCCGAAACAAAAAATGTTATATTAATGGGCGACTTTAACTTACCAGGAATTAAATGGGATACATCAGAAGCCTCATCACTTGTGGAAACCAGTTACCTTGAAATTTTTACATTAGCTGGACTAGAGCAATATGTAACTGATAGCACCAGGGGACACAACACACTGGATTTGGTGTTAAGCAATGTAACTAACAAAATTCATAACTGCATAACACTACCCCCACTGGGCTCTAGTGACCATGCTATGGTGAGTTTCGAGTATTTGGGAGAATTGGGTAAATGCACAGGGAGTACAATAATTCAAATGTATAATAAGGCACATTTTGGCTTAATGAGAAATGAGCTGGCTGCCTGGAAATGGCAACAAGAATTTACTAACATATCAGCATCAGATATGTGGAACAAGCTGAGTACTACGATCAATGCATTGGTGCACAAGTATGTACCATCAAAAAGGAAATACAATGGTTGTAAAAAAGCTCTCCCCTTATGGATGACCCCCTCAATTAGGAAATTAATAAAACAGTTAAATAAAGCGTATTTAAGGGCCAAATCTAGTAATAATAAGTTAAGCTGGGAAATTTACAAAAAGTACTTAAAAAGTACCAAATCAGCAATCAACCTTGCAAAAAAAACATATGAACATAAATTAACAGACAAGGTACAGGATAATTATAAATCCTTTTACTCTTACATTAGATCAAAAAAAGTACAAATAGCGGTATTTTATCCTTGAAGGATCCAAATGGAGGTGTAATATCTGACAATCAAGAAATCGCTGAAAAGTGTAATCTGTACTTTTCTTCGGTCTTCAATAAAGGTTTGCCTACTCAAACAATACATCAAAAACTGAGTCAGGCTTCCACCATCACAATAAATACTCCTGATGTATTAAAAAGTCTTAAAGAAATTGACCCTAATAAAGCACAGGGTCCAGATGGAATACACCCAAGAGTCATCAGGGAACTGGCACAAGAACTGGCATTACCTGTAACCCATATCTTCCAAAATCCTTAGATACATACATTGTGCCCGAAGACTGGAGACAGGCTCTTGTTATATCTATTTTTAACAAGGGATGTCATCAACTTGTTGAGAACTACCGCCCAATTAGCCTGACTTTAGTCTTGGGGAAAATCTTGGAATCCCTTGTCAAGGAATATATCCTTGATTATTTAAGCAAAAATGGCTATTTAGACAAAACACAGCATGGGTTTACTAGGGGCAGATCATGCCAGACAAACCTTTTGGAGTTTTACGGTAGGGTAAACAGGGCCATGGATTTGGGTAGTTCGGTGGATGTTGTTTACCTTGATTTTGCAAAGGCATTTGATAAGGTGCCTCATGTGGAACTGATTGGTGCTCTCAGAGAATCTGGAGTCCATGAAAAACTTTCTACTTGGGTCGAATCATGGTTGGCTGATAGAAGGCAGAGAGTTTGTGTGAAGGGGGCTTGTTCTGCTTGGGCTGAGGTGACCAGTGGGGTGCTGCAGGGGTCAGTGTTGGGACCGTGCCTGTTCAATATATATATATATATATATATATATATCTAACATGAGAGTAAATAATGAAGTATGGCTATCAAAATTTGCAGATGATGCACGGCTGGGGTTCCCCGTCAATAATATATACGAAGCCACTAAATTACAGACAGCACTCCATGAATTAGAGGAATGGGCAAATTATAAGGGATCAACGTTCAATATAGATAAATGTGTGGTTATGCATTTCGGTAGAAATAATAAGCGTTTTGAATATAAACTTGCTAACAAGGTATTGAGGACTGTACAGGAGGAAATGGATTTGGGAGTGGTGGTAGATAACGAACTAAAATTTAGACAGCATTACATCCATATGATAAGGAAGGCAAGTGGCATTCAAAACTGCATACGTAGACATATTGTAAGTCATGAAAGTGCGGTGCTGTTGCCCCTGTACACCTCGCTGGTTCGCCCTCATCTCAAGTACTGCACCCAGTTTTGGGCTCCGGGTTTTAGGAAGGATGTGGCAGCACTCGAGAGGGTACAGAGAAGGGCAACAAAAGGCATGAAAGAGGTTTGGGGTTTGGATTATGACCAAAGACTAGGTCTGTTTTCATTGGAGTATCGTAGACTACGTAGGGACATGTGTCAAACATATAGGGCACTTACTGACGGCAAGTTACGGGAACAACTGGATATCAATACTAGGCAACAAATCTATGATACTAGAACACATTCTCTTTAGCTGATTAAAGATAAGTTTAATACCAAAAGAAGGGGGAACTGGTTCAGTATAAGAATAACAGCTATCTGGAATACAATACCGAGTGAAGTAGTATCCAGCCCTACCATGAATATCTTTAAGAAAAGGTTGGACACTTACATGATTGGTAAGGATATTCGGAGATACAGTTATTAATCAAGCGAGCTGTATGGATAGATGTCTTCTATGCTCTGTATAAACCTATGAACCTATGAACCTAATAGTAGGCCGAATATGGTGAAAAAGGATACCAACCCCATGCAACATTCTGGGCCAATCGACCAAAAGGAAATCCCCGAGAGCCATGCTTTAGTGGAAAAAGTAAGTTCAAGGGTAGTGTGAAGCCTAGTATCTTGTAAAAGAAAGACTCCAGGAGGGTAAGTCTGTAGAAATGAAAACACCGCACTCTGTTTAACAGCATTCTTAATACTATTGACGTTAGATGTCAAAATTAAGAATGGAGGGGAAAAGGACATTTAAAAAAGCAGGGGAGACTAAATCAACACTTTTTCTTTCTGGGCTTCCCTTTCCGATGTGAGGGCTGTGAGGGGGGTTCACCTTCATCAGGTATCAACAAATCAGAGGCATCTTTGGGTAGGATAGAGTCTGCTGAGGAACACACCGAATCAGTGTCGGAGTGATCAGCATCCACAAAAACAGAAAATCTATTGGAGGAATCATGCAGTGAAGTTTTAGGCATTTTAAGGGTAGGTAGGGCCCCGGTAGACCTTTTTCTGGTCAACATTCTCCTCTCAGGAGGACCCTCAACTTCATGGGGGGGCATGGAGCCAGGTAGAACCTCAGTAATACTAGTGGGTACTGAGGCAGCTTGCAAAACAGGGGAGTTCTCTGGTGGTTCTACAAGTGGAGGAGGAGAAGACTCCTGCAGAACTGGAGCAGGACAAGCCACAGACACATTAGGGGGTGGAGGGTCCGGGGTAGTAGGAACAGGCAACTTGGAAGGAGAAACATCCTCTGCTAACTGTGGTGTAGATGCTTTATTAAATTTCCTCTGGGCTAAAGTAACTAAGAGACGTTGCTGCTCCCCATCAGCAGAAGAGGATTTCCTATGTGCAGCCTTAGGACAGGCCACATAAACATGTCCTTCTGTCCCACAAAGGTTACAACGAACCGAGTTGGAACATTGACTACTAAGGTGACCAGTCTTGTGACAAAGCGAACATTTAATCCGGTCACAAGCACTACTAATGTGACCTGGAAGCCCACATTTATAACAAGTCCTGGGCTGACCAGGATAAAACAGAACACCTCTATCCCTACCTAGAAAAAAAACAATTAGGGAGATGGGTGAGACCCCCATCTTCTGAGTGCAAAATTACCCTAATTCTCCACCCACCAGTCCGGATTCCCAGAGAGTCAAATATGGCTTCTGGATGACCAGTTACAGTACAGCGTTGTTTAAGCCAAAACAGCAAATCAGTAACACTGACACCTTCATTTCGAAAGAGAACTGTAATGGTTTTGTGAGCAGGCCTGGTAAGAGGAAGAACCTCAAAAGGGGCCCACAAAGGGGTGGTCTTCACCTGGTGATAACGTGCCTAGAACTTATCAAGGCCACTCCTCAGCTTAAAGCTGACATCAAATACATTCTCACCTGACACATGAATTAGGGCATACAATTCAGAAACATTAAAATGTAAACTGTTTTTCAATAATGTACGGCCCACATAAACCCTATCAGGAAAGGTATCTAGACCCCTTTTATATATGAGACGAACAGCATTATGGCGATTAGCCGAAGGAGCAGCATTATGAAAAAGGGAGGCAAAAGGCCGAGGGGTTTTAGGAGGGTGGGGGGCTGCCTCCACACCATGAGAGACCTGTGGACAATTCCTTAAAGCAGCTGGAATATTTCTGGGAATATCAGAAAAATCAGAAATGTCACTAAGTTCAGCCGCCTCCACATCACGTAGGGGAGAACTAACCCTTGTTGTACTAAGTGGCTGTAAAACAGGAGTATGAGTAAGTTCCAAATCCGAGGGCAAGTGGAGAGGAGAATGCTGTAAATTGTCCATAGCTAGAGGAGGTTCCTGCACAGGCGTGGGTACAGGTAAAGCAGGCAAAGAAACCCCAACAGTTAAAGTATCAGCTACTGTCTCAGGGTTAGTACTTACAGTCTCAGATTTAGTACATACAGAAGGAGAAGGTGATAGCATGACTCCCGATATTTTAATGGGTGCAAAGCCTGAAATCTAAGTCCCAGTATCAGGGGAGTGCATCCAGCCTGCAGCCTTCAAAGAGTCTTCCATGGTCCAGGGACCCCTTCCAAAACAGGAACTTCAGCCCAACTAAGTTTGCTGGGGCAACCTGTACGAGTAACTCGCTCCGTCCGAGGTTTGTCTGGAGCAGCGTTGAAAGAGAAAACAGTAGCGACAGCTTGATCCTGTCCCGAGCGGTGAAAGACTATGCTCGGCTCAGTCCAAACCTCCATCTGGTCTGTAACCATGGAACGGACTGCACAGTGTCAACAACAAGTCCTGGAGTCACTGCTGTAGTCACCGAGCATTTCGAATGAAACCGCTCCAGAAGTTCCTTTTTTTTCAGGAAATACTGTTGTTACTCCAACTGCAACAGCTTTTGTAGCTCAATGTCAGTAGACTCCACAGTAGGCAATACAGACTCAACAGGGCAATCCGAAACAGACAAAGCTGTAGAGCAGGCAGCCTCCAGAATTTGCACAGACACAGTAGTTTCAGCAGGAGCATCCATCTCAAACAGTGCCGTAGCCGAGGAGGAGACGGGCTCCTCGACCTGCTGCATGTCCATCTCCTCAGTCAGCAGCACAACAACTGACTCAGCCATCCTTCAATGGTTAAAGGGTCCCCCTACTGACGAGTAGGGGAATTTCCCTGGTGTCCAGGCCAAATTTCCTTCATTCACTAAAAAAAAAATACCACCAACAGCTTAATCTGGTTCAAGGTCAGTTGGCATTCATCTGTATCCCCCTTCCCCGGGTTGTGCCTGAAAATAGGCAGGATTTGTCTAGTGCACTTACCCGGTCAACAAAAACTAAATAAAATAAAAAAATAGCTTAGTTTATGAAGCTTGATCAGTGATCCAATGACTAAGCCACATGGCCCACATGGCTGAAAACAATGAAGTAGGCCAAGCGGGCTGATATGCATAATTCTCCAGTGTATAACCACCTAGAAAGGTGGAGGCCATGGCCATCAATTGCAAAAGGCTCGCACCTTCAGAGACAGGCAGAGCGAAACTGGCCAGAATAGTGACCCATATGTTTAAGGCTCTGGCAACAGTAAAAGAAGCATAAGACATACAAATGTTTGTGCTGATAGAGGCAAAAACCCTCCTGCATGCAGTGTCCACCCACTTGACATGAGAGTCTGCTAGGGCAACAGAACCTTTGATAGGCATGGCGGTGTTTTTTAACAGAAATACAAACGACCTTGCCTTTCAGCGGAGCAGCTTCCCACCTGCGAGATCTTTTCCTTAAAAAATGGAAGATCCGTGACTTTGGTTGGGAAGATACTTTTTCTGATCCACATGTGCCCATTGTTGCTCAATAATTTTGGTAACATAGTAGCCAAAAAGAATGCAGACAGAGTTGGATTGATATCCACTGTCTCCAGGGACTGTACCCCCTGAGCTGTAAGGATCAACATGCCTCAGCTATCCAAAAAAGACAAGGACTTATTACCAAACAGGAGAGGAAATGGAATCCCTGACTTGGACTCAGTCCACTCCCTTTCCTCTTCCACCTCCACAGAGGGAGGGGAACGTTCTCCTCATCTGCGAGCCATTTTTTTTTGATAAATTAATTTAAGGTCAGGAATTTCCCAAGATCCCCGTACTCCTCAGCCTGGCCTTCTAAGAAGGCAGGGTTGGGGTCTTCCTACGCATCCGTTATCGCAACCTAAGCTCGCTGCGCCACACCTGGATGTGCCTGTGTGGGACCCCCCCAACCTGAGGGGCCCAACTGGGGTTGGGTATGTCTGCTCAGATGTCCTGCGGAATATCGGGGCCCAAGCTCACTAAGGAGCCACAAAGGTGATTTTTCGCAATTCTGCTTGCCACTGACAACTGAAGAACCAGGAGCTCCCCCTCCCCAGGCCGGAGGACTGGCTAGAGGGTGCTAAGCAACACAATGAGGGCAAAAGGAACCCATGGAGGAGGGCCTCATCACCCTTTTGTAGGTCTTACATCATTTCATGATTAATGGTCTCCAATAAGTCATGGTGCCAGAGGGAGACATAATTGCATGCCAAGTAACAATTGTGAGGTAAAATATGATAATTAGTGCTAATATCCAGATATACTGCAGCTTTGCTGGGCTAAACAAACTCTTCACTGAGCTGTAGGCAGTAATTAGTGCACCAAATGACGCTAAATAGGCGTGCGCGCTCACTAGCGGGTGCGTGTAGGACATTAGCGTGCTTGCGCGGGTGTGCAAGCACCAGCAGGCAAGCAAGCACCATAGCACAATGCAATTAATAGGCTATTGCACTGCACTAACATGTTGTGTGCTGCACAACATGCGCACCATGGGCGCATGCGAAAACAAAGGTGGTAAAACTACCTGAAGGAGAAGCGCGTGCCCAGCCATTAATGGTGGCCACGCAAACGTGAAAAAACAGGGCTATGGAGAAAAAAAAACATGAAAACCTCTGATGAACACCCAAAATTCAAATTAACTGAGGAAACAAACAAGAAATATAAAACCTAAAGCGTCGGTGGGGGGGAACTGACACCAAAGCCGAAGGATCCCCACAGAGACCCTACACTCCCAGAAATAAATGAAATTGTATCTACCTGTGGCATCTTTTTTTTTTTTTAATGAAGACCATTAAAAATCACCCTGACAAAGCAGAAATGGCTCCCAATCCACACTGGGAAATGGGAAAAGGCAGGTTGTTCAATTTAAAAGCCACAGCTCAACAGGCACGGTTTTAATTTAGGGGTGCTCCCTGAAAACAGGCAGCCCCAACCTGCTATGCAAAATTGCAGGCCCAAAGAAGTCTTGAAATCTTGAGAGAAGATAAAAATAGCTCTGTCCCCTTCAAATGGCATTGCTTAACTGGGAAGTTGCTGCTGCTTGCAATCCTCATGTGTCCAACATTCTAAAGCTTGGGTTGTGCCATTTCCCCTGGTAGGGGTGCACAATACCCAGTTGTTATAATTACCCATTGACAATGTGGAGCGCTACAGAAAGTAACTACCCCAGTGGCATTAGGGTGGGGATTGAAGGCATCGTTGTCCTGTAGGCCTAAGGGCTGGGACCCCAGTGCAGCCCCATTCATTAGAGGGCATAGGGGTACTGTAGTCCTCCATTTGCAGGAGAGTGATGGGTTTGTGTGTGGGGGAGAGGGGGGTTACTGATGGATACATAGCAGAATATGGGCAGTGCAAATTGCAGATATACTGTCTTAGTTAGACAGAACCTTTGTGTGCAAGGAGAACATCTGAAACTCTGATACAGTCCTGCATATAGCGACCCATCTAAAGATGGGGCTATCTGTGCCACACCTATATGGAAATGAACTGTACCCAATATGGAATTGCAGTAAAGATCAACTGCACCTTTATCCAGTGGCGGAGGAAGAGAAAGATGGGCCCCAGTGCAGGTTGTAATTTTGGGCCCCCACCACCATACTGGCGCCTCAACCCCCGGCCGGGGCCCCCCCCCACAATTTTTTTTTACCTGTTTACAGTGTTGCTAGGGCGGGGAGTCGGGACAGGGTTAGCCAGACGGAAGAAAAGAAGCAGTGACTCACTCAGTCTCCAGAGACCAGAGAAGTTAGAACACAACACACAAGTCAATACTAGGTTACTAGGACTAGCAGAAGGCTCTGGGTCCATATAGCAAGTCCCCCGCATTAGCCGCATTAATACACACAGACCACTCACTTGAGACGAGTAGAGAAGAACTTGTCAGCTCGGCCAGGTCTGGGGAGAGAGAAACAAGTAGGAAGCAGACTGCAGACAAGCACAAGCAGCAGCAGCAGTGCCCCCCCCCGGCCCGTACTACACAAATAATAACAAAACAGTATGTAAAAAAAAAAAGGTGGACCGACCGTGGCAGCAATCGCGATGCTGTTTGCTGTGTGTGGAGCTGGAGCCGGAGGATCAGGATGCTAACTTCACTTGCTTATGTAACCCCCCTACAAATGGGGGTTCCCAAAAAGTCTTCCAGGAGCTTGCTTGAATGCTCCAAGCCTGAATGGTGTTCGGCGTTTAAGCCGTTTAGCTGTGAGTGCTTTTAGAGCCTCTGGTACTGTCTCTTTAAGAGCTGTCTGCTTGCAGACATAATTAGTCTGTATGGGGGGACTGTGTGTTTCCCTGCTCGAGTTCCGCTCGAGCTGCTGACAAATTGCTCCGTTTCTGCTGTCACTAGGTGGGCAGAGTGAGCACTTTTCAAAGATGTAACAGTTTGCCCGAAATCATTTAGAGTATTAGTGGAAATGTGGTTTGTCTAACCTGCCTTTCTTGCAGCTGGGACTCTGTGTGTTTGCCCCTCCATTTTGGATCTGAACTACTGACTAGACCCAAACAGGCAAAGGGGGCCTCTAAAATGGAGTTTGTGTGGACCAACAAGAACTTGGACTCTTAATTGGAGCCAGCCACAAGATGATTGTATGGACAGTGACTCTGAGAAATATAGTTTTGACCTTGGCGCCTTTTCCCACCAACAGGGGGAGTTATTGTGAGTGACAGCCAGACCAGCCAACAGAATAGTGTGGAGCTAAAGGAAATGCACTGCTCTGGGACTAGAGAGATTAGATCAGTTGTGGCAGTGAAGAAACAAGGAGTTCTGTGCTTCAGCGGTGTATAGTTTCATGCGGGAAGTGCATGTGAGGCCCTGAGGTTCGGCCTGCAGCCATTGCAAGCGCCAAATCGGACTGAATCCGACTTGTGAGGAGAAGAAGGAGATCTAAAGTGTAGAAACCAGGCTCACCCTGTAGAAGACTGGAGAAATTGCTGAATCGTGCTTGGTTTGTTAGGATGTGAAGCTGCTGAGTGTTCTCCCGGGTATCGTGCAATAATTGCCGTCGGGATCGAGAAGCAGCCTGCCTGGTATAGTACTTTCCTTTTACATATAAATGTGTGTAGTGCTTGTGGGGAATCACGTTTCAAATCCCCTGTACAGTGAATTGAGTGCATGAAGCTGGAAGTAAACCCCAGCTTGATTTGGACTTCATCCGATTGCTGTAAACTGCAGTGAGATCCAGTCACAAGGACCTTTTCCAAATGTTCTGCTCCTCCTGGCAATCCAGGACAATCTGCCTTCCATCCAGTTCCCAGCACTGAGTCTGTGAGTACAAAGTAGGGTAGCTCCCTGCCATCTGTTATCAAATTGCAAGTCTGTCATCTAACTGTTGCTTTTTCATTTCTTCACGAACTGAGCCATCCAGCTCCGGATTACAATTGGGTATTGTGCAAGTGTTTTTTCCATCACAGGGCCCCAACCGGCTGCACCGATCCTGGCTAGCCCCCCCCCCCCCCTTCCTGGGTACCCAGTGAAAGTGAAATTTTGGGACTCTGAATATGCACACAGTACTGCGATTACTAATGTGTCTAACCTAATTAACCTGATTTCCCCCTGTCCTTGTTATATCCCCCTAAATAAATCGGATGTTTGTTTCAGCAAAGTTACACTGTCTGAGGTATTCGTTTATGTTAAAGTATTGTACTGTTGCTTTTGCACTGTATCATCTTGTTTTACAGGGCAGCCCCAGAGTCCATTCGACAGAGCCAGTCCTGGGGAACTGTACATTGTGAAGATATTCCTGATGCATTGTGTGGGCCACTAGTGGGAAGAAAGGTGGGTTACAGTGACCCAGAGGGCTGTGACCGAGTTAGTTTAACTACTGCAAACTCTGACCTCTGGGTGGAGGCACCCACCATTGGACCTAGGCCCCTCAACCTGTTAGTAGTTAAGCAGGCAGGGGTAGTAGCCCTTGGGATAGTGCCACCTGGGGGTTACACTTACATTTCAGCGGCCAGCCTGCCACAACTTAAGTTTAAGTTGCTTGTTGTTCTTTTCTTGCCCTGCCTTGCCCAGCCCTAAGGCCCTTAGTGCTTGTCTCTGTGTGATGGCAACACGTCCCTCCAGTTAACTCCCACAACTCTGTGGTCAGTGCTGCCATCTGCAGTTGGGGGGTGGTGGTGGTGGCAGCAAGCACGGCAGGCTTGTGTGAGTCATGTCAGCAGCTCAGTGAGTGAGTCAGTGTCAAAAAAGACAACGCGATCCATCTGATTGCTGAACAAATGAAATCCTTGATTTTTACAATGGGCCCCTATGTGTGTCAGGCCCCTGTGCCACTGCACCAGCTATTCCTCCGCCACTGCCTTTATCAAGTTTATAATATCTTTCTTTAATTGTTGCAGAGACTGATGGAATTGTTCAGCTGAAGTAGGACTCTTTTCCCCTTAAATCCCCACAATTGAAGTTTCCTAGCGGTAACATTCCTGTGTGCCAATAGTGCACAACACTGGACCAATCCAGGTGGAAGCACTGCACTAAGAATCATGTTTTTTGAATGTATTTATACACCTGCAACTAAACTATCCCTCTTGATGTATGGAGAAGTGTTCCCTGAGGATCCCCTATATGGCACCAAAATGGTAGACTGGCCGCTGAACATAGAGAATTGCACAAACCAGTGCTTTGGTATTTATATAGTTTTAGTAAGCTTTGCCATAGAAAATGGTAGTAGTAAACAGTAGTAACCTGTAGGAGTTGTGATTCAATCTCCTACTATTCAAACTGCCAAAAAGTGTTTTTTTTCCCCATGAAATAAATGCTTTTATTTCTCTGCTCTGCTTCATTTGCATACCCCACCTCTTTTGTTTCTCAGTGCTGCAACCCCCAAGCGTGACATCGTGCAAGGGAAACAAAGTTTATAAGCACTGTTTTGAAACAGAGATCTCTGTTGGTTAGTCTTAGTATTGCAGACATCTACACTACTGACATAGGAGACTACATTTCTCAGTAAAGAAATCTTGTCAGCTAGATACTATATGCATAATGCCTTGTTTTGAAAATAAACATATGAGAGCTTTAATCGTTGAAGCCACTACAGAGATCTGAGCCTGCACTTCACAGCAAGGGAATTGGAAAACAACTGCTTATTGTACCCACAATGCCTTGCTATGTATATCTACATATTAGGTACAGTCACCACCACCAAAATAAGGGACTGCACCTCTGAGTAACTAACATTTACATCAACATGATAATTTACCCAGAGTTCCTTGGTGCTGTATGTAAAACATTGATAGTTCCCGTGCATGACATCATTCTTGGGGGGGGGGGGGCCGCACACAGAAAACTGGAGGACACAGTGCTGATAAAACATAAATAAAAATTACTATGACAGATTTTTTTACAAAACAAATTGCAGCTTCAGCACCTGAAACATGGGCGGCAATGGCATACTATGTGACAAAGGCATCTGAGAAAGCTCGCAAAGACACTTTAACTAACTTTACAATCAGATTACAAATGGGCCTAAATATTTTGCATACAAATACACAGAATAACAAAAGCATCTGGTCACAAAATATTCTAACAAATAACATGCATTATTTATTGCTGGCCTGTCAGCGTAGCAGTAGCACTACCACTCGTGACACTGGTGACCAAGTTCAGAAATGAGCTGGGTCGTTGGGGGCCAGCCGTGGGGAGGAGGATCATGCGCCTCAGAGCACGCGCTCCTCCTCCGAGGAGAGAGAAAGGACTGTGTTCCGCTATGATACTGCCACCTGGGGGACCCCAGGTGGCAATGCAGCAGAGCTGCGATGGGGGGCAGAGCACCTCCTTACTAGGGCATCTGCACACTTGCGTGTAGATATCCACTTAGTTTGAGCCCATGAGGCACTTGGGGAAGGGATCTAAAAAGGGAAGAAAAGCCTCCCAGTCCTGAAGCCACATGCTGCCATTTCTCTCTTCACAGGCCCCGTACTGCTCACTGGGCTACCAACCACAACCCAACTCTAACTTCTCCCAGACTTGGGTAACCTGGGGGGCTCTGCCACAGGGGGGTAAACCATGGGGCGCTAATCTGGACGGAGGTAAGTCCTGGGGACAGTGGGTGATGGGGCTGGGAGAGAGAGGATGGCTGAGGTCGGCTAGGCTGGGAAGAGAAAGTACAATAAATGTTGAAAAATGCATTATTTGTGTCCTACTCTTATTCTACAAATTTTATTAAGATGTGTTCTGTCTGCCTAAATAGTCAGAAAAAAGGCAAGAAAAGGGTATAAAAAATAAGTTTTCCTTGTACAAAAATCTGAAATCCTTTTTTCTGAATGGAGCAATTCTTATGCATAAAGTTAGCCTTAAGTACCTTCTACTGCTGCAACCCCTTTAAAGGGTGTTCCCGCCTAACCCAGTTCAAGTTATTAGTCATTATGATTTAACATCTATGTTGAGCAGAAGTGGCGTTCCGTATAAAAGAAGCAAGCTGTCGCTTGGGATGCCAGCACAGCGGGAACACTAGTACACAGTAGAACCAGAGTTCTGCTTGAAATGCAAAATAAGTTTTAATGTATTCAAAATTGGTCTTGTCATCCTTGTTTTAGAGTATTCATACAACTTTCTGCATGTGGGGTGGGGCAGTGGAGAGAAGAGAGAGGAAGAACCTACCCCCGCCACCTTCCACGCATGTCCCTATGTTTTTGACTTGCTATTCCTGCAGAATATTTCCTCACAATCCACCACGTTCATTCCTTTCAGGAACTTGAAGGACTCTATCACATCACTGTCTCCCTTCTGGTCTCCAGTGAGTACATGTTCAGAGCCCTAAGCCAGTCCTTGAAGGACCTGCTCTGCTGGTCTTGAATCATTTTGATCACCCTGCACTGCACTGTCTCCAGCCTGTCTTTGTCTTTCCGTAATTGGGGATTTCAGAACTGGGCACAATATTCTAGATGTGGCCCCACCACTGGTGATCTACAGAGAGGTAGCATTACCTATTTCCTCCTGCTATGGAACCCCCTCCAATAAACCCAACATTCTGGTTGCCATGCTGTAGGCCTTGTTGCATTGGCTAGGTTGTTTTAGGGGGTCACTTATGATGACTCCCACATCCCTTTCCTCAGAAGCAGAGTCCAACTTAACCCCTTCCATCCACTATTCTCTCATGGGGTTCCTGTTCCATATGTGCATCACCTTGCACATTTTTTAGCATTGAATTTCAACTGCCAAACTTTGGACCACCTCACTAACCTTTGCAGGTCCCCCTGCAACTTCCTTACTCCTCCTCACTGTCTACCTTGCCACTGAGCTTAGTGTCATCTGCAAAGGGACACACCTTGGCCTGAATTATTTTTCCAGTGCTGCTGATGAGCATGTTGAAAAGGACTGGACCCAGAACTGAACCCTGGGGTACCCCACTTGTGAACTCCCTCTCCGCCGATTTGACTCCTTTTACCACCACCCTCTGCTGTCTCCCCCCCCGCCCCAACCAACTACCCAGCCATCTAACTAGGTCCTTCGCTCCACCCAGACCTCTAACTTCAGCAACCTTCGATGTGGCCCTGAGTCGAATGATTTGCCAAAGTCAAAGTAGAGAAGCTCCACTGCTTGCCTCTTATCCACTGCCTTAGTTACCCTAAGAACACTATTAGGTGGTCTGACAAGACTTTCCTGCTATGCACTCATGTTGCTTACAATCCTGGAGCTCATTTCTTTTTTTTATCTGTTTATCTCCCCCTACACCCCTCCAGCTCTAGTTCCTTGGGAGCACCATGGAGTCTACCTCTGCTATCCACCTTACCTGGTCCATCCTGATCCCCCATGGAGCCACGGTTTACTCCTCATGGTGGGACCCATACGCCCAGAACACTTCTTGTCTCGTCGGTTCAGGTGGCCAGGCAGGGGGAAGCACATTAGGGTTAGCTCCGGTGCTCCGTCTCCTCGGAGCTGGAAGGCTTTATTTCTGTTTCCTTTTGTGGGTGTCGCAAGTGCCCTGATGTCAAGGCACATAGCGCCGACATCCACAACATCCTCCCCCACTGCATCTGCCTCAGTGCTTGCTGTGTCCCAGATCTCCACCTGGGGCCAGTCAAGCACTGAAAAGCTGTCCCCCCACTGAGAAGACGAGCTGTCCCTAGGAAGCGCAAGCCTCCTCCCCTGGGTCACTGGCACCGCGAGCGTAAAAAAATTTCAACCGCTGCGCCAACGGGTCGGGTCCTGGAGCCCATTTCTCAACAGGTAGTCTGATGGCTTCGCAGTTAGCCAGTTGCTCCTTGCTTCCTCCCTATGGAACAGAACTGTGTCCGCTGCTCTCCAATCTTTTGGAACCATCCTCAACTGTAGTGAGCTATTGAATAACCCTACCAGGGGTTCAGCCAGTTCCCTGAGCGACTTGGGGTGCATCCCATCTGACCCTGGAACCTTATCTATTTTCAGGGCTGCAAGCTCTTTTCTGACTCTTTTTCCCATAATTACCACCTGCTTCATTTCTAGGATCCCCCTTGCTGCAGCCTTTGTGCCGCTTTCCAGCAAAGGCCCACTATCCTCCACTGTTAAAATTAAGCAGAAGTAGTCATTAAAAATGGCTGCCTTCTGCTCCTCCTCCTCCTCCTCCTCCTCTGCTAGATTGCCTCCCTCTGTCAGCCTTATAATGCCACCTCACTTGTTTCTTTTTTCTCTCATGTATCTGAAAATTTTTTTTCCCCCTCCATTTACTCCTTCACAATATGAAGCTGTGTGTCTGCTTTTGTGTCCCTGACTGCCTTCTTGGTCTCCTTCATCTTTACTTGGTATTCGCACAATTTCTCATCCCCTGTTTCTCTTTGTATCTGAAGAAGGCCCTTTTTTGACCCTTACTGCCCCCCTGACCTTTGTAGAGAAATAAACTGGTTTCTTGTGCTTGTTTCTCTTGGTAACCATTCTCAAGCATGACTTAGTTGCCTCAAGAATTACCCCTTTAATTACTCCCCATCTTTCCTCTGCACCCCCCCCCAATTTTCCAACCCAGACAACTTATCATGGAGTAATCCCCTCGTCTAGTCAAATTCTTCTAATCTGAAATCCTGTATCGCTCACTAGTGAGACCCCATCTAGAGTGCTGTGTACAATTCTGGAGGCTACACCTCCACAAGGACACTGACAGGGTGGAAGCGATCCAGGAGAGGGCTACCAAAATGGTGGTGGGGAAGGTTCTATGAGAAACCACATGAGGTCAGGCTGTGGGAATTCAACATGTACTCCCTGGAGGAGAGAAGAACGGGGGGACATGATTGAGACATAAAGGTACCCCATGGGGGTGAATGAGGTCTAGGAGTGGAGTCTCTTTCGGAAGAGGAGGAACACCAGAACACAGGAGTATACAACGAAGCTTAGGGGGAGTTTAAGAGGGATGTAAAGAAATACTTCTTCACAGTAAGGGTGGTGGACACCTGGAGCAGCCTGTCAGAGGAGGTGGTGGGGGTGAAAACAGTGGGGGCCTTCAAGCATGCGTGGGATAGGCTCATGGGCATAAACAGAGTAAAGGGAGGAACATCTGAGACTGAATAGGTTCCTTGGAGTAGAAACAGGCAGGGAAACAGAACAGACTTGATGGGCCTACCAGTCCTTTTTATGCCAACAAATTATATGTTTCTAAATCCAGAACCTCAGCCTTTGATGATGATATACTGGTACCCAAAGCCTGTTTGAACCACAAAGTGTTATGGTCAGTGGACAACAGTGGTTGTAATCAGACACACCTTCCAAGGCTCCTTATTTTCTGGGAGTCTCCCTTCTTTTGCAAATTATTTATGCACACACACCTCTTATCACATAATTTCAATTACTTAAAATCGGATAACACAGAAACCAAAGCATAAGAACAGAAAAAGACAAAGTCCATCAAGCCAGCCCTGATGTCCTACAATGTATTACTCTGAACCGAGTTTCCCATCAAAGATTTACGTCGCCTACCACCCTCTCCTTCCTAAAGATGTCCCATTGTGTTTTGAACCCAGCTAGTTCCAACATTGACCACATTGGGTAGACTATTCCACTCATCCATAGGCCATCTACCACCCACTCTGTGAAAAAATACTTCATAATGAAAGGAAAAAAAAGCATTGGGACAGATATTCAAAAATGTGCAAAGTGGAAGGCAAAATGTTGCCCCCCACATTGCGAAAGCCTGGTTGTCTGAAGACGCTATATTTAGTGGAATACCGCACCGGCGTCATTTGACTTAATACAGGGCCATGTCAGCCCAGCACTAAGCCACATAGCACCACGCAGACATGGCTCTCGAAATAGGGTACCACAATGGCTAGTGCCCGGGCTAAATTTCTGATATTCAAACTGGCCGATGGAAAAGAGCACATTGGGCATGCAAGGCACTAAGGGGCCATTTGCATGCCCATTATGGGCTCATTTGCTTGGAGGGAGGCTGGTTTGCACAGCACCCCCCCCCAATTTTCCAGTTCCAGAGAGCTATCCCTGGTGCTAGTAGTTCCCTCCCTCTGATCCCACTCCCGTATAGACAATAACATATCCATGGTGTCCAGTGGTCCCTCCCCCACCCGCACCCTTGCCCGATTTAAGTTGTAGTACCTGATGTCCAGTGGTCTCTCCTCCCACCTGCACCTATGCCGGATGTGTTAAGTCGCTCTTAGTCACTGGTGTCTAGCTTTCCCTCCCCCCACCCACCGCCCTTGTCACCATGTGTGGGTTTAAGATAACACAGTTTCAGGCAGACCACAAGTCAGGTGCATAGAAAAGACACAAGTACGATTGTCATTTTATTTTTATCAAGTAAAATAAACAAAAAGCAAAATGGTAAGTCAAACAACTACTTAGCTTCAACAGTCTCTCTTCTCACGAACACCATCGAACAGTGTGAATGCTGCACACAACTGAGGTTTTCCACCATCAACAGCCAGTATACAACTGACCTCCCTATCTATCCTATCTCAGCACTGAGGTAGGGCTTTTTATAAGCTCACTAGAAGTTGGAAAAATTTCTACTGCCTTTTGATTGATGGCAGACATAACATAAAACTAGTCTCTAGGGGCCACTGTTGCCCCATAGAGAACAGCTCAGTTGGCACCTGGAGAACAACACAGAACATGCCATTCTTTTTTTCTTTTGTTTACAACATTGGAAAAGGTCAGAGCTGAAGTCAGAACATTCTGTGCTCTCCTAAACTCTCCTGCAGGGTCCTATTACTCCATGCTGTCTGCTGCAAAATATATCTTAGAAGGAGGCTGCTAACATCTAGAAAAAGCAGACACAAGTTTTTGTTATTCTTAAGACTGCCCTCTCATTTTGTAACTGTACTCTTAGTTTTATTTTTTGGCCAAAGACCTGAGAAGAAAACAATTTATAACTTCAATACTCTCTGAGGGTTTGACAGTTTCTAGTTAGTTTTTAGGTTAATATGCACAGAAAGTTTTATAAGCACTTCAGCACTTAATTTATAACCAGCCGACCAGCATGTTGGACATTACACAAAACATATAAACTGTTTGGGGAAGGGTTTTCAATTTATCCCAAGGGTGTCCACCCTTGACAGGGGTCACCCTGTCACAGCCCTGCCCGGTAAAGTTGTTTCCTGGTGTCCAGTGGTCCCTCCCCCACCTGATGCCTTGTCCAGTACAGTAAAAGTGTGTCACTGGTGTCCAGTGGTCCCTCCCTCCACCTGATTTCCTGCCCGATACTGCCAACATATTTCCTTGGTGACCAGTGGTCCCTCCCTCCACCCAATCCCATCCCGTTCATTTCCCGGCCAGTCCCTGGTGGCTAGTGGTCCCTTCCTCCACCCAATCCCCTGCCTGTTCATGTCCCAGCCAACCCCTGGTGGCTAGCCGTTCCTCCCATCTGATCGCTGCCTCCATCCCCAGCACCTGCTGCGCTGGTGTCCAGCGGTGCCTTTCCTTGACCATCCTCATCCCCAAGAACCTGCCCTGATGGCCCAAAGGCAGTACGTGTTTCTCCTCCCTCCAAGGTTGCCGAGGCAGGCAGACACAGGTGATGTGAACGACCCCCCCCCGCTGGTCCAGAACCAGTACCAGCAGCGGCGCTCCCCATTCTCCAGTAAACTCCTCCCTAACCTAACGATCCCTGTTACACATATGCCAGTCACCACCTGTCCCCTGCTGAGGGCTGTGGAATGGGGACTGGCGGACTGGCACAATACACAGGTATGCGTTGCCAGGAAGAATGAGCTCCCCTGTCACAAACCGTTTGCCGTGCACCAGTCACAGACATCCCTGGTGTCTAGTGACCATCCCCGTGGCACTGACAATACTACCCTGCTCCCCCCACACCCTTACCGGTAATGCCATTACTGTGTTGTAGACCAGGTGACTAGCACAGCCCCTCATATGTCACCTCAGCTGATTGCCCTATGACAGAGTGATGTGCCCTGGCCTATAAATAAGAGGTGCATTCCAAGCACTGTCATATGGCAATCAGCTGAGGGCAGGCTGATCGTCTCCTTCCGGACGGGCTGGGGATCACGGCGTCAACTACCTGTGTCTGCCTGCCTCAGTAACCTTGGGGGAGGGAAACATGTACGGCCTTTGGCCATCAGGGTGGGTTCTTGGGGATGGTCTGGGAAAGGCACCACTGGACACCAGCACAACGGGTGCTGGGGATGGTGATCAGATGGGGGAAGGGCCGCTAGCTACCAGGGATTGGCTGAGGCATGAACAGGCAGGGAAATCGGGTTGGGGGAGGGACTACTGGACACTAGGGAAACATGCTGGCAGTATCAGACAGGGGATAGGGTGGAGGAAGGGATCACTGGACACCAGGGACATACTTTTACTTTACCGGACAGGGCATCGGGTGGGGGCGGGACCACTGGACACCAGGGACAACTGTGTTGGGGGTCAGGGGGGCCGACACACTTCCTCCACCAATGCTAGAGTTGCACGGGAATAAGTTGGGGTTTAGGACGGCAGTATTTGTGCCATGCAAGTGGACCACGTAAAATGCCCTTGCACGGCACAAGTACTCTGAATATTGAACTGCAACAATATTCAGGTCCCTACCCCTCCAAAGTCTGCCTGGGCACAAACCTTGTTTTCTCATGCTAACCGAGGTTTTGAATATAGGATATCCATGCAAAGCCTGGTTTGCGTGTGCAAACCAGGATTTGCACCCGGGCAAACCTTTGAATAGCTGGCCCACTATGTTTTACTGGGTCTAGCGGTACATTGTGCCCAACCGGGGCTTGGACCTCGCCACCAGAGGAAAAGCTACAAGCCTGCCCTGGGAAGTGACCCATGGTCCTGCTACTGCAGACCCTGAGGCTTTTTTCTCCTCCTAAAACTGCTGCATGGGTTCCTCCGAACTCCGGTTCGTTTGAAGGGTCCAGAAATCTACAGAGGCAGCAGAATTAGGACCCACCAGCCCATCCTGTACTGAACCACGCTCTGGTGGCTCGCCTGGAGCTGCGGGTCGGAAAGCCGTATACCCCCTCAGATGTGCCGTGCCTGACCGGGCTCTGACCTCACCACCAGAGGAAAAGCTACAAGCTTGCCCTGGGAAGTGACCCACGGTCCTGCTACTGCAGACCCTGAGGCTTTTTTCCCCCTGCTAAAACTGCCACCTGGGATCCTCCGAACTCCGGTTCGTTTGAAGGGTCCAGAAATCTACAGAAACAGCCAAATTAGGACCCACCAGCCCAGCCTGTACTGAACCACGCTCTGGTGGCTTGCATGGAGCTGCGGGTCGGAAAGCCATATACCCCCTCACTTTGGCGCCTTTGGACATTTTGAATTTTCAGCGCCAACACTCTGATTAGAGGATCTCAGTCTCACTGACTTCTCTCCTGCTGGTCTCCATTTTACCTTGCTTCGTTAGAGACGCTTATCAGCGCTGCCCTCCCTGGGACTATCTATTTTTGTAAAGCAAGAATTTCTCTCTCTTTTTTTGTCTATGTTCTCATTTGCAAATTAGACTACATAGCCACTAGAGGGCTGCAACGGCTGTCTCCCCTGTTAAAGGGGCAACACCTTATATTTACTCCTTCCCCTTCTGCTCCAGTGGACCTGGGACACCGCTCTTTCTGTGAACCATCCCTGGGGTGTTTCTACCTGTTTCTCGGGCCAGACTGCACTCACCCTCTAAGGCTGCAAGACTTGAACGCCTGCCCCAGCTCCCCTTCCACGCTGGTGGAGCAGGGCCAGAAACAGGAACAAAAACTGCAGACCAAGCCTCCCACGCCGGATTGCAGCCCTGAACCACCCCACTGGTTCAGCTGCAAAGCGTTTCTCCACAGGTACATCCACCGCCATAACCGCCTCTCAGCAAACAAAAGATTCTGAACTTCTGGTGTCTGGTTGCTGATTGGTCTAGGCTTCCAGCAACTCTCTGGGATTGGCTGGTGCTTGTGTTTCAGCTCTCTGCCTAAATTTCTATAGCTATATCACAATTCCTCTTTGGCTACCTTTTCTCCTCAGCCTACCCACTGTGTGATTACTACACTCACCTGTATAAACATGGCTCTTTGTTTCATGTTCGAGATGCTCCTATTACTTCTACTACTACTACTACTACTACTACTATGTCTTCACTGGGTTGTTATAACTTTCTCAGGATCCTATCCCTCTAGTTCTTGGAACACCGTACATGCCGATTTCAGTTTCTCTAACCTAAATACTGCATACAGTGGTTGAATTCAAGCATGCATGGGACAGCCATAAGGCAATTCTAGGGGGTGGGGGTAGAAAGAAGTAGGCTGCTGGTTAACTAGGATCTGCAGCTTATCCATTAGATAGGGAAATGGGCAGACTGGGTGGGCCAAGCGGTCCTAATCTGCCGACAAATTCAAATTCTATGTTTCTATATCTCAACATATGCTTGTTTTTAAGCACTTCCTATTCTCCAAGGGCTGTACCTTTTATGCGGTGACCACACTTAAAAAACACCTGCTGAGTCACGTAGTTCCTTTACTGTTTTGCTATCAAAAACTATGGTTCCTCGCCATCTTAGCCATCCTTCTTGCAGGGGATGTCGAAATGAACCCGGGTCCACCTGCCCTCTTCTCCCTGGCTGACATCTTCACAATTTCTAGCAAAGGGCTCATCATTGCCCATATGAACATCAGAAGTCTCTCTTGAAATTTCAGTTATCTTGAGGCTTGGGTAGGTGTCTACAAGCCTGACGTACTCTGTCTGAAACGTGACTAAAGCCGACTAACCCTGACTCTGTATGCTCCCTAACTACTCCCTTATCCGTAGGGATAGGCTATCCTTAAAGTGTGGCGGAGGGGTTGCCATGTTCTATAAAGATCATCTAAACATCACAGCCACCCCATCCTCAGCATCCTCCGCCTGTGAGTCCCTTCATGCTACTCTCACCCTGGGAGCCAAAAAACTCCACATTGTCTGCGCCTACAATCCCCCAAATGGGGGCACTGTAGGACTGCAGGAATTATTTAATCAGACCTCTCTGCTCTCCAGACATAATGAGGTCATTATATTGGGTGACCTTAACCACAATTGGCTAGGGACTGCCCATAGCACACTGCTCTCTCTGGTACAAAATTATAACCTTCACCAGCTGTTAACTGAGCCTACCAGAGTTACTCCTTCACTAAAATCCTCTACCCTTATTGATTGGGAACTGGTAAACCGTCTGGATCATATGCACCAAGCAGGCATCTTGGCAGATTTGCTTCCTGATCATTCCCGTCTTCTGCATCTGGAGTCCTGAGGCTGCTCCATCCCCTCCACCACGCTATGTCACCTTTACAAATGTCACCAACCTGGATATTGAGGCTTTTCTTCATGATGTCTCAAGGATTAACTGGTCTGGCATTTACATTTCCCATAATGTTGAGTCTGCACTAAGTATCTTCCTTAATGAATTCCTGGCCGTCCAGAACAAGCATGCCCCCAAGGTGACCCGGAGGGTGAGGGGTAAGCAAACGAGATGGCTTCACAAAGACTTGCTGAAAAATCTACGATCTAGGGACAAATGCTGGAAAAAGTACAAAGCCTCAGGGCTACAAGCTGACTATGCTACCTACATAGAAACACAGAAACATAGAATTTGACGGCAGATAAGGACCGCTTGGCCCACCCAGTCTGCCCATTTCCCTGCCTACTGGATAAGCTGCAGATCCTAGTTAACCAGCAGCCTACTTCTTCCTACCCCCAACCCCTAGAATTGCCCTTATGACTGTCCCATGCATGCTGAATTCCACCACTGTTTTGACTCCCGACCTCCTCCGAAGGCCGCTCCATGCATCCACAAACCCTCTCTGTGAAAAATACTTCCTTAAATTACCTCTTGAACCGCCCCTCTCTATCTTCAAATTGTGCCCCTTGTTCTTGCACACTTTTTGAAAGATGCTACCCTCTTGACTTTGTTGATGCCCTTGAGGTACTTGAAAGTTTCTATCATGTCCCCCTCTCCCTCCTTTCCTCGAGGCTATACATATTAAGCTCCTTAAGTCTCTCTTCATATGTCTTCCGGTGCAGACCCTGCACCATTTTAGTTGCCCTCCTCTGGACAGCTTCCATCCTGTCTATGTCTTTGTGAAGACTGGGTCTCCAGAACTGCACACAGTACTCCAGATTGGGTCTGAACAGCTGTCTGTACAGAGGGATAATAACTTCCTGTTAGCAACTACAGAGCCCTAAGTAACTCCTGTAAAAAACAGAACAGCTAAGAGTGCCTATTGTAAAGAATTGCTGCTAGGCTGTGCTGGGGACCCTAGGAAATTCTGGGCCCACGTCAAGAACTTTCTCGGTATTCCCAGTCAACTACCCCTAGTGACATGGTATTAAATGGAGTACATTGCAATGACTCCAACACCATTGCTAATTCCTTTAATCAAATGTTCTCACACCTGTTTCAGTATACCTCTGCCTTCCTATCACCTCAGGTAGTCTCCCTGCTTTCAACATCAACACAGTCCACTACCCCCAGCTATCCTTCTCGACAGATGTCTAAAAATTCCCCGTTCCACTTCAAGGCAATGTCAAGGACTGAGGTCTTAAAACCATCACAGACTATCTCTGACAACACTAGCTCTGGATCAGATACACTTGAGTCTCGGCTCCTGAAACTAGCTGCACCATACATAGCCACATAGCCTCCCCTCTGGCTAAAATGTTCATGTTTTCTCTAATAGCCAAGTTCCTGACCTCTGGAAGATTGCTAATGTAACACCTATCTTTAAAAAAGCTGATCTCAAGAAGATTACTAACTACAGGCCTATAGCCATCCTAACGGTCCTAAGTAAAATTCTGGAAAAACTTGTTGCAAATCAAACCATTGACTACCTCACAAAGAACAGCCTTCTCTCTGACACCCAACAAGGTTTCCGTAAAGGTCACAGTACCTCCACAGCTCTCCTCAAATTCACTACTGATGTGCTTACCAATATGGACGCTGGCCAGCTTACAGGGGCAGTTTTTACAGACCTTACAAAGGCCTTTGATCTTGTTGATCACCCCTTGCTCCTCTCCACTCTTTGCAGTCTGAGCTTTTCACTCCCAGTTGTCGCCTGATATGGAAGCTATCTATCAAATAGAACACTCAAATTGTGAAATTCAATTCCTCTTTATCTGATGGTGCTACCATCAATATTGGGACCCCCCAGGGCTCAATTCTGGGACCTCTTCTTTTCTCACTTATCAATAACATAGATGAGGTTTTTCCTTAAGCACCACTGCCAACTGTACAGGGACCTGGGCTGGTTATCCTCCTCAGCTTGCTATCAATACTCTCTTGGCTCCCTGATCGACTCTATACTCAGAAACCAGACCCCTTCAGCACTTGCAACATTGCTGGTACCTCAAACCTTCTCCTATGGACTGCGCTGGGAAGATAAATCCCTGCTGAATGTACCTAGATGTAAAATATCAAAAGGCTCTGTTGCTTTCAATCACTCTGCCCCTAAGCTCTGGAGCCCTCTCCCCCAAGCAATTTGAATATCAGGATCCCGTGGCAGCTTCAAAAAGAAGCTGCGCCTACATCTATCTTTTGCTGATCTCTGCACTCGTTTTAATCCTCCTTAATCCACTCACCCGCCAGATGCTTCCTGACCTAACTTTCACCTCCCTACCTCATAGCGCTTTTTACCCTTACTATCTCCTTGAGGGCTAATCTAACCCCACCCTGCACACCTGAGTCTATGATTCGAGGCTGTGATAATGCATCTCGCCTAGTCAGGAATTTTCCCTTGCCTTGTTTCACTGCCTATTTGAACCTTCATTGTTGTGACAAATATTTCTTTGCTGCTATGTTGTGGTATCTCCTCCTTGACTGTGTGGGTTTTTATGTCTAAAAATTCTATGTGGATTTCATTGATTGTTATTGTCTTGGTTGCATGTATTCATTACTACTGACTGTTTTGACCTATACTATTGTAATTTAATTGTACTCATACTATGTACTGTATCTGTCTTTGACTGTTGTACTCTCCCAGGTTGTGCTTGAAAATAGTCATTTCATGGCTAGTGCACTTACCCGCAGGGCTGCAGCTATGAATTTTGGAGCCCAGGACAAGTCAACTGAAATGGGCCCGTTTCCCAAACCAGCTAATGCCAGGGGTAATGCCAGCTCCTTGGGTGGGCCCCTCCTGAGCTCGGGGCCCTGGACAACTTCCCCACTTTCCCCCCATTACTGCGGCTCTGCCTACCCGGTTAACAAAAACTACATAAATAAATGTCTTTCTTTCTATTATCCATAACATACTCAGTTTGGCACATAAACCTCTACTTACCTCTAATCTCTGTCCACATCTCTCCCAGCCCTAGCCCCATAGTTCACCATACGTTCTGAACCACAGCCACACCTCCTAGCCTACACTCAGTGACCACTAGGAGTCGCTATTTCTCACCCTGTTTCTGGCCCCAACCCAGCATGCCTCAAGCCCCAGAACGCAGAGCTCAGCTCCCACCCTGGTCCCTTCTCCAGCTGCCCTGGCAGAGTCTTGAACCTGGTACCCTGTACACCAGAGTCCATGACACTACCACTAATCCAAAGTGGTATCTACGCTTGCTGGATGGGAACCAAAATACTTCTACCTTTCTGCCCTGCTGCTACTTCAAGCGCTATGTTAGTCCAGCTCCTCCTAAAATGCCTCCCCCCCCATATTTACTCTGGTACCTACGACCCAGCAACCAGGCAGCCCACCTGGTACACTGGCCCTAGCACCCACAATTCTCCCGGACATAATAAGATCCCACCCTACAATGACCATGTGCCCTTACCCACAGCACCCATCCCCAGGTTACCTCCCCACTGCCTACCCTGGCTCCCTCTGGTGGCTAATCACCCTCGTCCTCCTGACCTTGCAGACCCTGCCCATCCCCTGCTCCCTGACGGCCTCCTCCCCATCCCCGAATACCCACCGAAAGCTCGCTCATCACCGCACCCTGGCCAGAGCCATGATCCTCCTATTGCTCCTTACAGGCAATATACATCCCAACCCAGGCCCCACCCAGACTAGCCCCCCAACTGGGACCGCCGGTCTCCGCATAGCCTCCAAGAATATATGCAGCATACTCAAAAAATTTGATTCCCTCCAATGTTGGGTCATGCCGCATAAACCAGATGTCATAGCACTGGTGGAAACCTGGCTATCAAAATCCACCCCTAACTACTTTGTCTCACTACCAAGATACACCCTATACCAGGAGGATCATGTAGGCAAACATGGGGGAGGCTGTGCTATCTATACCAGGGACTCACTTACTGGGCTAGCACTCCCTGCCCCGGCTCTTGTAAACGAGGCGCAGGCCCTCACCTTAAACTCCGCTGACCCGCCAGAACTTCTCACTACTGCATACATTCCCCCCCAAAAACTAAATCCGGCGATGTTATCCTTGACCGATTATCTTGCTACCCTCCAACACAAGGTTGATCAAATCCTTGTGGGGGACTTAAATGTGAACTGGCTCAGCGCCTCCTCCTCCACCACCCGGGACACCTTCGCGGCTATGGATCTGACGCAACTCATTTCCCAACCCACTAGAGTAAATACTAAGAGAGGTACCAGTACCCCTCTAGATGTAATCATCACAAACCACCCCAAAATAATCCAAGATATCCAGGTCCTCGCGGACTCACTTAGTGATCACTCCATCCTATTCCGCTGGATGACCCCCACACCCCATCTTAAAGCCCAATCCACACTTCGCCGGCGCCTCAGACCAGGTGGGCTAAAAAGTCTCAAATGACTTCTTGTCCAGATAAACTGGTCACCCATACAGCCAGGCACCTGACATAGATACTGCCTCACCTTCTTTCCCAAACCTTTAACAAAGCTTGTGACCTCTTCGCACCCCTTGGAACCTGAACCAAAAACTCAGTGGCCTGGGTTGCCCCTGCCCTCGTCCAACTGCTCAAGCACAGGGATAACCTATGGCACCTTCCCATGAAACAGGCCGGATAGCTGACAGACAGGCATATAACGCAGCGCGGAACAAGTGCACCTGGGCTATCCGTAAAGCAAAGGCCGACCATTACCAGGCCACACTCACCTCCTCCTGGGGGTGTGCGTGAACTTTCTGGGACAATGTTAAACAATTGAATGGGAGTGCACGCCCCCCCCCATCCCAGATCACCATTGATGGCTCTACCTCTACTGACCCGGCCTGCATCGCCAATTTCCTAAACACAACCTTCACGGACCTTAGCTTGGTCCTCCCCAGCAATTTATTTGACCCCCCCCTCCCTACCAGCCCCTGTCATCCAACGCCGTTGTTTCCACCTACGTAGGGTAACTGACCAGGAAGCCAGACCGCACCTGCTCAAAGCATTAAAGAGCAGTAGTCCCGGCAGCGACTCCCTGGACCCCAGCATTCTCCGTCGGGTGCTGGATCAGGTACTTGTTCCACTCACCACCCTTCTCAACAAATCCCTCTGCCTGGGGCAATTCCCATCTGCATGAAAATGGCCATAAAGCCACGCCATACACAAAGGTGGTGACAGGTCTACTGCCGGGAACTACCGACCTATCTCCATCCTCCCACCCCTCTCCAAAGCCCTAGAAAAGCTGGTGGCCACTCAAATCACTGAGTACCTAACCAAATACAACATCTTCTGCCCAGAACTGCATGGCTTTTGTGCAGGGCACAGTACCGGGCACGGCACTAATTGAGTTTTCAAACTTCATACACTCCTCCCTGGATGTCGGCTCCCTAGCTGGGGCAGTGTTTGTAGATCTCTCAAAGGCCTTCGACACTGTCTCCCACCCCCTCCTGCTGGATGCCCTCTCCCACACTGGCCTCTCTACTGGGCCGATCTCTTGGTGCACTAGCTACCTATCTGACCACTCTCAATGTGTCAAAATCAACGGGACAATTTCCACAACCTGTCCCATCTGCTCAGGTGTCCCCCAGGGCTCCATTCTGGGACCGCTACTCTTCTCAATCTACCTTAACACCCTGCCCAGTGCATGCACTGGTAGAATTCTGCTGTATGCAGATGATGCCATCCTCTTTGCCACCCACCGCAACCCCAACGCCCTTCAGGACACCTTACAACTCTCCTTTAATGATGCCGAAACCTGGTTTAAAGAGCACAGACTTGTCATCAATCTCAAAAAAACTAAAACAATGCTCTTTGCCCACCCCCAAAACAAAGCCAGTAACTTCCCACTCCACATCCTCCCCGGCTCCAAACAACCCCTTGAACTAGCCTGCTCGTACAAGTACCTTGGGGTTTCTTTCGATGCAGCCGTCTCCTTCCACACCCACATTGATGCACTTGCCTCTGCTACTAATGTGCGGCTAGGTATCCTCTACCGCTATAAAAACTGTCTCCCCCCCGTTGCCCTTCGACTAGCGGTTACATCCTCGATACTGTCCCTGGTGGACTACCGCCTACCTGTATACGGTGTCTGACTCACGACTGCCCCTCAATAAAATCCACCTTATCCTGAATAAGGTATGTAGGCTTATTACAGGGGCCCCCAGGCTCGCTCACACATGCCAGCTATATGACAAGGCAATGCTGCTTAATCTAGACGAACAACTTCAATGCCAAACCAGCCTCATAATGAAAAAAACCCTTCTTGGGCTATCCCCTCCCGGGCTGACAGCTTCCATCCGCCAAGCCCAACCCTCGGTTTATACCCGAACCTCTTGCAAGGCCACCCTTCTTATCCCAAGAACCAGGACAACCCATGGACAGAGGTCTTTCTGTTACAGAGCTCCATCCTGGTTTAACGTGCTCCCTCCCGCCAGCTCAGACACCCCCACAATCTCCATTTTCAAAACTGCACTGCGGAACCAGCTATTTAATACATGTAACTGCACCTGTCTCTAGTTGTGACTTAGTCTAGCACACACTGACAAAGCTTGCATGAGCGGCACCACATCTCCCCCCCCCCAACCTGCCCGTTTGCCCATTATACTAGTATCACCATGCTGTTTCTGCATGTCCCTGCGTGCCAGAATGTACCACTGTAACTAGACTGGTTTTCTCGCTCTACAAATGTTTGTAAATACATGTGGTTGTCTTTTGCTACAATTTGAAACTGTGTGACGTAACAATGAGTCTGTAATGTAATGTATTTGTCCTCAATGTGACGGTGTACCTTTGGAAATGAGCCTCTGGCTCAAAGGTTGTAAACTGATATACACATAAATAAAATAAACCTGGGCTGTATGAAAAACAGCTTGTGCTGGATTACAGTTTACTGGTAAATCATATGACTTACAAGAACTAAAAACTAGACTAAGGTTATACCCCCGAACCATACTCAACTATGGTCCCTGCTGGTCTCTCCCAAATTTGGCATTATTTTTTTGTCAATGAAAAGCAGGAGGTATATGAAGCATAAACTACTGGCAGGTATTAAAAAGTACACCTTAGTTCTCTTTCGGAAAAAAAAAAAAACTCACAATATAGCAGGTTTTTATCTGAAAGTTCCCTTCAATAGGGCATGCTTTTTGGGCTGAAAGTTCCTTTTCATAAAATGTGCCCTGATTTTTTGATGTAATGTCTCATGCAGGACTGGTATGCATGCCCTGGAGGAGGGTGATTTGAGCACCCCTTGCCCCCATACCACTCAACTATACCACATTACGAGGAACATTACTCATTTTGCTTCACAAAGTGTTCCACATTCAAAGTCAATATTTTAAAACAAAAATCCATAGTAAATTATGTAAAAAATATATTATTCAATTAATAACACACTTTCTGAACATAAAGGCAACATTTTACAGTGTTTTGAGCTTCTTAGGTAAAGATTTGATTAAGTGTTCCACATTTGGGGCACAAAAGGTTGAGAGGTATGCTTGCCCCCTATTCCCCGTTCCCAGCCTCAGCTGGACGTCGGGTGAGCGCGAACTGTCCTCACTTCTTCTCTCCGGCCCGCGCAGTAGCCGGCGGGCGCAGGGACGCGGCGGCGCTCGCCATCTGACAGGTCAATAAAGGGGCTGAGATTCTGACGTCAGCGGTTAGTTAATTTTAAACGGAGCAAGATGGCGGAGAAGAGCGCGCTGAGAAGTCGGAAAGGTGTCCATGGAGCTAAAGAAAACCATCTGGACTTTGCAGGTAATGGCAGCACCCGGAACGCGGGGATAGGCTGCATGCTGTGGTCGTATGACACGACAATGGCCATGCGGGGGCAGCCGGCTGCAGGCAGGGCCCCGGGGCTGCACCTGGCCTGCAAGCCGGGTCGCTGCCCGCGCTGGCGGTTACAAGGTGGCTGGGTTTCCTTCCCCAGGTGTCCGCTCATTCCTTCACTCCGGCCAGTCCCCCAACCCCCTCTCTCTGTGTCACCCAGAGGTACGCCGCGAGGATTGCGTGGGTCAGTGGTGATAAGACAGGGCTGTAGAATATTCCACTGTGGAGCCAACCCCTTCCCCGGCGATATTGAGGGAAACCTGAGGAGCCTCTTGAAGGAGAGATGCCCTGGTATGCGCGGGTCATGTGTGTCCCTGAACTAGTTCTTCATGCCTGCCTGTCATGGAGAGCGGCCCGGGTATCGACTCTATCCCCGCACTATAGAGCCGCTGGATCCCGTTCACCAAGCTGTCACCTGTCAGTCGGCTGCTTGTAATTCTGCCTGACCTACTTTATGTAGGACGAGCCAGTTGCACATACTCCGGCGTTACCCCGTTGTATAATCTGCCTTTCCGCATCTCCTTATCAGTGAAAACACTAATAAATCTTACTTGGCAGCCTTTGCCGTGATGCTTTTTAGCTGCCTTTCAGGTACGCTTGGCTTGTCTATTTTTTTTTTATATGCATAAGTTGATGTCCTTGTGCACGATTCACCTATTACTGAAACGTTGCAACTTATTTTTGGGGTCCGAAAATGGCCTTATTGATCGGGAGATTATCGACCAATGCCTGGCCTTAAGTTTGTATGGTATCCATTTGGAAGTTGTTGGTTTCCTAATATTACATGGCCATTTTACTTGTTGAATAATCCCGTTAGTTTTACAGCAGCCCTTGCTTTCTAGGATGGACATTTCATCTGACATTTAGCATACGTTTGTTTTTGTTTTTTGCTGGGGAGAGAGCAGGCCATAAAAATGTTCCCTCATTAAATCTGCTAAACCCTCTCAGTCTGAAATATTTCTTTCCATGAATATTTTATGCAGAGACTTGGATCTACATTAATTGTTGGTTATTGTAATTTACATGGTCAACAGTGTGGGGAAGAGTCTTGCAGAAGGCAGTTTGCATGTTTTTAGTGTGTGATCTGCCTCAGCAACACTAGTTAAAAGCTAATAACAGTGCAGCTAAACCTTCAGTAAGTTAAGAATTGTGAAAGTCTCCAGAGCGTGGGGCATGCGTCTGAACAGTCCCTGATTACGAGGGATGTCCCTCATTCTATCCCTAAACATTGCTCTGTCCCTTGTGTAAAAGATGCTGCCCACACAGAGAATGTGCTGTAAATTTAGATGTTAATGCTGAAGTTCATAATATTCTAAGTTGCTAAATGAAAAATAAACTTTGTACTAGTAAATGCAATGGCTGCCACAGTATTCTAAGCTTCTGCCTCCCAGCTTGAGGATGTTTCTCATTATGAAGGGTGTTGCCTCTCATTGTCTTAATTTTGAGTGCATCTCTCATTTCAGTGATGAAAGGTTGAGACATGTATAGTGTGGTGGGTAGGCCTGATCCCAGTCCTCTTCAGACTAGCTGAAAATGCCTTTTGCCTTGGCCGTACACTAGTTGGGTGGGCATGGATCATAGGACGGATGAACAACTGGAAACAACAATGGCACTCTGATGGATGAACCCACCACTCTTGGTGCAGTAGTCAAAGTTCCATCCTGGCTCTATTCTTAGCCAGCTGGCTGGCACAGTAAAAAGGGACAGGATTGATTGGGATGGGAGGCGGTGCTGTCTGCTTCAGTGACGTGGGATACAGGCCTTGTCAGTGGCACTAAAGGGAAGGTTTCACCCACTGGATAAACAAGGGAAAAACGGAACAAAAAAGGAACTGTCAAAAACTGAAATTGACCACTGCAGTGTGCACTACTGCCAGTCTCATAGACACTGCGATCTTGGAATACAGATGTTGTGTTGCATGTTTTGGGAGAAGTATTTCCATTTCTCATTGATGAATTTTCCTTCAGCATAAGGAATACACAAGGCAAGAGGCAGCACGAGGGAACCAATGCCAAATAATTTGATTAGGTAGTCATATTTGATGTATCTGATATTCTGGTATTTGTAATGTTCTTTTGAGTATCAATTGGTGTTTTGCAGTAAATCCGACGCAAAAACATTTATAACCCACCAGGTGACCAGCGCTATTCGTAAAGTCCACCTCGTCCAACTAGTAGTATATCTTGCTCCCTACTAATAGTACCCCTATGCAGCGACAGCACTGGGGGTTTAAAACATAGGTCGGAGTGGACCCACTGGTGTAAAAAATGTGGGTCTAAAGAGGAACCTACTGGGTCAAAACATAATCAGTGTCAGATTTTCAACAGTTCATGTTCTCTTCCTTTAGTCATTGTTATAGAGTAAGTGCATCAATTTGGACCCACTGTAAAAGGAAAGAGGGGTCAGTTTTGGATAGGATGAAACTTTTGCCCTTTTGGTGCATGTTAACGCTGTCCTGCCCCTATGCCATTAACCTCACCCATTAAATAGTCCCCTTCCCTAAACCTATAGAGCCTCCTACTTAATTGTCCCACATTTACCCTCTCCTCTGAGATGCTCTGCCCCACATGGAAAAAGTGCTGTCCCACATAGCAGAGGTTTTGTCTCGCATTGTAAACTGCAGCATTACGGCAGAAAGTAATTGGAAGCAATACATCACCAATAAACTTTGCACATATCAAAGTTCAAATTTTCTCCATGTTCTGAGCTTGTACATCCAGGTTTGGTGATGTTTCACATTCTGAGGTCCACATTCTCTAGTATTTTGAGTGTCTGTATGCCACATTCCAGTGACAAAAGCCCCCTCCCATTCAACATAGTTCCCTCCCCCCTCCCTTTTGGGGGCAACAATCCCTTGCAAACCTCTTCAGGTTGAGAGATATGTTGCTCTGTCCCACTTGGAAATTGGGCTACCAAGGTTCCAGATACAAGGAAGCTCTCACATTTTGAATTCAGTTTTAGAGCAGAAATTCAGAATTAGTAATGTGATGGAAAATTAAACTTCACACATGTACAAGATCTAGAATCTAATGTGATTCTTCATGTATGATGATGTTTCCCATGCTTCAGTGATGGAGGGTTGAGATCGAGCCCCCCAGACATTTGGCAGGAAGATTGCTCAGTTTGTTCTGCTGGGTAAACTTTGTCTTGCCCGGTTAGAAGACTTGTGTGCTGCCCTGCTTTCTGCCATAATTAACAGTCTCCTAGGTCACCAGTCCATGTGTTGCCCTTGCAGCTTTACCAGTAATGGAAATGGAGGAAACCCGGTTCAAGTTTTACTCAATTCCAGGAGCTAAATGGAGAAAGACTGCTCCTGGGTAAAATGTGCCCCTGACTAAAGGGTAAAAATGCAACATAACAATGAGGAAGCTTGTCCCCGGACCCCTGTCAGGTATGTTCAGTCCTACGTCAAATGTCATGGTTCCCCCCACTTACATTTTTTATTTTTTTTCCCCATTTCAGATACTGCATCCTACACACCATCACCCTCCAGCCCTGTATAACCCCTGGCAC
Source organism: Neoceratodus forsteri (assembly GCA_016271365.2). Lineage (NCBI taxonomy): Eukaryota > Metazoa > Chordata > Ceratodontiformes > Ceratodontidae > Neoceratodus > Neoceratodus forsteri. Next base: position 1,751,632,184 of record CM057450.1, on the reverse strand, counting down.
TAACTTTGCCCCACCTTTGCCTGTGATGCAGCTGTACCTGTTCCATTTTCACAGTCCCTTCTATTGCCCTTTTGTGGTTCCTTTCCAGGGTTTTAAATAATTGATTAGTAGTTTTTTTTTCTTGGGACAACACTAACTGTACAGAAAGTGTATGTATATACATATACATATATAGGTTTTTTTAGAAGTGTTGTGTTAAACATAGTGAGGCAAGTGCTATGCATTTTCACAATGTTAGCACTTTTATGAGCAAAACGCTAATCAATTTTTAGTTAAATAAAACCCTGCTTTCCTTTCAGAAGTGAACGCTGAGATTGCCTTGACAGGCTTTATTTGTTTTTTTACACTTTGGCTGCTTGCACTAACCTGCTTTCACATTCTTCCTATTGGAAGGCCTGCAATTCAGCCTTCCTGATTCCTGGGCAGGGAAGGCAGGTGATATCAAATCACCTCCCTGCCCATCTTTAAAGGGACCAGGGTTAGAAAGACTGGAAAAGGCACAGCTTTACCCAGGCGCTACAAAAATGCTTGATTAGTGCTTTCAGACAGTAATTTTTTTTTAATTTCCTCTAATTGCTTTTTAGTGATTTAAACAGTGGCCTTCAACATTCACTTTCTGTTGCTGGTAGCCACCATTTCATGTGTCCCAGTGAGCTTCCAGAGCTCACTTTATGCTAATATGTCCTGCCAACCAATAGCAGAGGTCAGACAGGATATATTAGCATACAGTGAGCTCAGGAATCTCACTGCTGCTCATGAGATGGTGGCTGCCAGCAACAGAAAGTGGAAGGTGTGGGTACCCATTTTAAATTATTAAAGTTGTTACTGTCTGATAGCACTAATTGAGTTTCTGTAGTGTCTAAGGAAAGCTGCGTCTTTTCCAGTGTTTTCCTTTAAAATGGAGTATGGGTTGCATTTTTATAGTGTTTCCTATAAACTGAGCCATTTCCAAGCTCAACCACCATGGTTCGGTTTCTGTTACCTCACAACTGAGCTCCCCAAGTTCTCCAGTCACCAGTTCTGCACATGGTACTTCTGATGCTTTTAATACAACAGGAAGTTGGTTGCTTGGTCTGTCTTGTGTCCTCTTCATTACTGAAGGAAGCTGGAGCATGCTGGAAAGTCTGTTGGTAGCACCTGTTGAAGGGGACGTTTTAACTGTAGTCGTTTAAGTCTGTCTTGCTAAGGGTTTCAGTGCGCCACAGTAACAGTTGACTGCAGACACATGCATAAACCAGTTTGAATATTTTTCACTGCATATCCATTTCAGACCTTGCATGACACACTTTTCCCCAAACTGCCTCTCTGATGCTACCTTGGAATGTACTAAATGCCTGATTTTTGTGTTTGTAGCTTCCCATTTTCAGTCTTGGCAGGAATGAGTCATTTTGATCTGTGTTAAAGCAGCAGTATTGTATTTAATGGACATAAAATGTCATTATACTTTTCTAGAAATAGTGTATACCTGGCTTCCATTGTCTCATCAGTGTGTTTTTACTTCCTCAAAATAATTGTAAGTCTTTATTACTGGTGTTATTAATGACTCAAGTTGGTGAATATGGCTGCCACCAGTGGTTTCTAAAGCCTTCATTGCTTGAGGTTACCCTTTGTACATATAGATTTATAGTGTGGTGGTGTCACAATGGCGCTGGCACACGTTTCTGATTGTAAATGGCTCATCTCAACACCAAGATACTAGGTTTTATTGGGATTGTGGGGGCCCTGTGTCTTTGATGCACCAGCAGCCTATTGGAATTGGCATCCATCAGAGTAGTGGGTCCCCAGGATGCACCGTTTTCTTCACAGGGCACACTACCTGCTGTCTGGTGCCCACTCATACTGTAGTGGGACACGCCAAAGCAGCTCCAGAGAAATGCTGCTGTAGCTCCAGGATTTTGTTGGGGAACCCCATTTTTCCATTTCAGGAGTCCGACCACCCCCAAGAGGCAAAAGCTATAGAGCCCTGGGAAATATGGCAAGAGAGGAAACGCTTCTTAAAGTTCAAACCCATATTTCTCAGTTTGACGTAAGTAAAATGAAAAGAAGAATGGGTACATTTGTTTTTGTTTCTGCAATTATAAATTGACATTCTTAGACAATCAGGACTGTTTATTTTAGTTCTGAGTTCCGTTGGCATGGATTCTCTAAATATTCTGTATAGTAAAGCATTTTGATTTTAATTCAAATTCCATCTTTTTAAACAAAGGTATATAACCTAATGTATGTCTATATAAAACATAGAAACCTAGAATTTGATTGCAGATACAAACCACTTGGCCCATCTATTCTGCCCATGTGTCCCTTCCTACACTACTACTGCAAACTGTGCCTGATCTACAGCTCTCACCCCCCCTTCCTGTCCACTAGGGTTCCCTATGCTTATCCCATGCATTTGTGAACCCCACCACTGTTTTAACCCCTACCACCTCTGCTCGAAGGCTGTTCAAGGAATCTACCACTCTTTCTGTGAAGTACTTCCTCACATCTCTCTTGAATCTGTCCTCCTCCAGCTTCATAGCATGTCCCCTTGTTCTTGAACACTTTTTCTTCTGAAAAAAAACCTCCTCTCCTGTCCTTATTTACTCCTGTCGGGTATTTAAAGGTCTCCATCATATCCCCTCTCCCTCCTCTGTTCCAGGGTGTACATATGGAGGTCCTTGAACATTTACTGTGTCTCTTCTGATTACGAGAGTTTCTTTTCAGATGTGCACAGCTTCTTTGTAGTACTGTCACCCAAAGAACTTGAGAATGCACCATTACAACCATAAGGTGCACAGTAACTATTCATATAAACATTAATTGTTGTTATTTGATCTTAAAGAGCTGCTGATGCCTCAAAAAAACCTTGAAAAACATAATTGGGGTACAAGTCAGTCCGCCTTCTATGTATATTCTCTACATTTCTCCATCCCTTAATTTGTTACTAAGGAAATTTGCATGAATACATAATCATTATCCCTTAGAGTTCATCTGCTTCTATAGCTTACTCCCTACTTCGTCATAATCCTTTGTGAGATCAGTCTGTTGCTGTGAGAGTAACCTTGACATCACAAGCAGTTCATTATGACCCCAGGTAGGGAGAAAGCAGCAGGAACTCTTCTGGAGGAAAGATCCTTGTTTTTGTACAGCTGACCTCAGTAGTTAATAATGGGGAGGAGAAACAAAGAACTAATGTGAAATACAAGCTGTGCTGTGCTAAATATTATGTTTTGTTAACGTTTGACTGAAGGAGTCAGCTGCTCCTTAAGCTTCTTTGAAGTATTATTACTTTTAGCCTTGTCAGCATGCCCCAATATTTTTATACTCGGTATGCCTTGCGTTGGGTTTAAAGAGCTGGTGACATGTTCAGGAGAACTTTAACAAAACCTAATATTTAGACACAGTCCAGCTTGTATTTCCCATTAGTGCTGTGTTCATCATCCTCATTATTTATTACTGAAGTCATTTGTTTGAAAACATTATCTTTTCTCCTAAAAAGTGCATCTGTCCTGTTGCTTTCTCCCTACCTGAAGTCACAGAGCACTGCTTGTGGTATCACATACTCCCATAGCAACAGATTGTGATGTCACAACAGAGGCTTATGGCTTGAAGTAGGGAGTAAGCTGTAGAGGTAGATGGAACACTAAGGTCCTGGACACACTACAGAACTGTTTTTGAAAACCATTTTTAAAACCAGTTTAGCTAAACCATTTCAGTGCAACCACACTACTCGGTAACCATTTTTGAAAACTGTTTAGTGTGGCCACACTGTTAGTGTTAAACCTGTTCTTCTTGTAACTATTTTGTATTAAGTCTAACACAGAACTGTGCTTTCCTGGACACACTGCATCTAGAACTGTTTTAGTTAAACCATTACAGCTTAAAACACTTATTTCTGGACAGACCTGTAAGTAAAACCATACTAGCTCCAAAACATTTTTAAAAATGGTTTTAAGACTAGGTATCTAGCAGGGTTTAAAAAACACTTTTGTTAAAACGTTTTAAGGGGCTTGTAGTCTGTCTGCAAACAGTGCTAGGGGGATTTAAACCATGTTAAGGCACTTAAACCATTTTAAGTTCCCCAGTGTGTCCAGGGCCAAAGGGATAAAGATCATGTATTCATGCAAATTGCCTTAGTAATAGGTAAAGGGGAGGATAAATATGCAAAATATAAATGGAATTCGGGCAGAATTGTACCTAATTATCATTTTTTTTTTTTTTAAGTTTTCCTTCAGGTGTCAGTAGTTCTTTTAGTCTTCAGAGTGTATGCTAAAGAGACCTAGAATGTCTGCATAAAAGCACTGAGGCAAGGGTTGCCCAAAAAGGGTACTAGCAACAAAGCCAGGTTTCAAAGAAATACAAAATCACACATACCCCCATAATGCAAAGCATTGGGGTGTGTATGTGTGTGTGAGAATGTGGTTTGTTTGGAGAGATGTGCAAAAACAAAACAATTTCTCTGTATCAGTTTCAGGTCCTGTAAACTACTTTCAGTATGCTACGTTCAGGTGTACCAAACACTTGACTTGTTTAGCTGTCTTGATCCTTGACGGGGATATTGACTACTGTCTTTCTCAGTTTGGAGTTGTATAGTTGTGCAGGCCCATTTAAAGAACTTTTCCTTAATTGATTTTTATTAGTTTTGACCAGTAAAGGCATACTGAGCTGTAACAGTTTGTTTCCAGTAGTGTTGTGGTGGTTTGGTTTCATAGGAGATTTCACTGATATAAGGGAATGTTGGGCAAGGCACCGGGGAAACTCCTCTACTCTTCAGATAAGTGTTATGAGCACTTGGCTTCCACCAGAGATGGGCAGAAGGGCCCACAGTTTTACTTCTCATCTGAAGAATGATACCTCAAGAGTGCAGCGCCCCCTAGAGCTGCACTGATGTCGTACATTCAGTATAATTCAGAGTTCTTGGCATGGGTATAGAACACGCAGGCTTCAAGTTTTTTCCTACCCCATTGGCAAGCATGCAACCTACTGAGCCTCTGAAAGTTCTTGGTTAAGGTTTCCCTGTCTGGCCCCCTCGCAGGGTTTTATTTACACACCCATGATGCCTTGCACTGTGTTTGAAGCTTTAGTGTGTTTGGTTTGGAGAGACATGCAGAAACTGACACAATGTGGATAGTTCTCTTCTGGTAGGGAACTGCCCATGAAGGAGGGAGGAGCAACATGGCGAGAGCTGAGGATTGCCATGTGTGCTAGATGCTGCCTTAACCTGCCTGTATGCCTCTCCTCCAACACCTGTTACCTAAGTTGTCCCGCTAAAATGCAGCAAGAATAGGGCATGAACTACTACCGAGCCCTTGACATCCGAAGACAAGTTGGAAAAGAAAAAATGGAAACTATTACTAAAGTCTGGTATAACGATGCCTGGCAGAGAGAAGAGTGCTGCCGGCTTCAAAGGTAAAAAAAAAACTAAAACTACTGTTGCATCGACAGCGACAAAAAAATCCAGTGTCTTTGCAGCTAAGTTGAAAAACATGCAATGTCCTCAAGAGAAGTCACCTACTGCATCGTCAGAAGTGGCTGAGTTTTTTTTTCCTATTTCAGTCTAACTAAGAAGTCTCTCTCGGCCGGTGGCTCTGAGGCTGAGGCGCTGGATGCCTTAATATGCTATGTCGGGCGACCGCTGAAAGAGCACGGGCCGCGGTTGGTGCAGGGAAGAGAAGGATCGAGCATCTGAGGGACTGATCTCCTTCTTCAAGGAGGGGGATCTCAGTGGTCGGTTCTAGACTGGCCGCTGGGGGCAGTGCACCGACACTGCAGTAAGAGGGGTGGAGGTGGGCAGACACCTGAGAGGGAGAATGTGCAGATGTTTGTGTGCGCGCCCCCTGTCTGTGTCATTGCACGCCACGTCTCCAGGGCAATCCGAAAACTAGGAAAACGGTCCCCAGTCACGGCAGAGTGAACAGCCACCCACCACAGGCCCAGACTCTGAATGGCGCTTCCCGGGATGCTGGATCCTGTTCGAGGTGAGTAGAGTTGTGGGCTCTTCACTGCTCTGCCACAGAGGGGAAACTGTGGAGGAAGATGGGGATAGCCTGTCTAATGGGGTGCGGGGCAGGGTAGGTGGCTGCATTTGAGTGCCGACTAGGGGACCAAAGAAAAATAATAATAATAATAATAATAGTCTGGAGCCAAGGAACAAATTACAGCGGCAACTGTATCAGAACTTACCCTTAGTAGTGCGTAAGGGGCCCAGCTTAGAACACCAGTCGGGTGTGCTGGTATACCCCGAAGAGGCAAAGCATTGGAGGCCTTTTCACCTGATTCCCAGACCAAGCCATTGGATTCCACGAAGGTGCGGCGAACTGTAGAGGAGCAGCAGGAGAGTACTGCCTTCTCCAATACGGAGCCTGCTGAAAGTGTTGCAGCTTCATTGGAACAAGAGAAACCGACCTCAAGCAACGAGAGGGTAAGCAAGTTTTCTGATATGATCAATACTGCTGCAATATTATCCCCTCTATATTGAAACATTTCTGTGAAGGTTGATGCGATGGCAAAATTGGGGACCATCTTGGTGGGGAATACAAAAAGTTGCTGAAATAAATTTGTAATCAAATGGAGACTGGGGAGCCCAGTCAAATTGGATCCTCAGCAAAAAGACATAAATGATCTATCCTTCAGTCAAAATGGTGATACAGAATCTGATATTTCTACCGAAGAGTCAGAGTCAGTCACCTGGGGAAATACAGGAGGAATTACCACCACAGTGGGCCAAAGAGTTGTTTTGGAACAAATAAATAATTGCACAGCAGATGGAGAAAGTACTGGTACAGCAAGATAAATTAGAATCAAATTTTAGTGTTATGCTAACCTTGTCAAAGAGAATGCATTGCTTAAAGAGGAACTAACACAAGTTACAAATAAACTAAATGAAATCCAGCATGACTTAACTCCAGTAACAAGCAAACTCTGGGAACTTGAATTTGAAAACAAAAATCTACAAGTCAAACTAACAGACTTTGAAGCAAGGGCATGTAGAAAAAACATTAGAATTATTGGTGTACCTGAAAACTGGGTTCAGAAAAACAGTCTACAAGAAACTTTCCAAGTAGCAGCTGCCTTTTTTAGACACTGACCCAGGCAACAAGTTTCAAAGTGGACAGGATCCATAGAGGTTTATGACAACGACCTGATAATAATGCCCCACCCAGCCCGATAATAACATTTTTAAAATTAAAAGATAGATACATTTGTCAGTGTGTGTGTGTGTGTGTGTGTGTGTGTGTGTGTGTAGAAACTACAAAATCACACATGCCCACACAATGCAAAGCATCATGGGCTGTATATGCAAATCACCACAAATGTTTTGCTGGTTCAACTTTAAGCAGAATTGCATGGTGCCAAAAGGCCTCTCACACAGTTTGCAAAGGGTGCTAACAGATGACATAGACATGTGTTTCGTCCTACCAGGACTCATCAGTATGCCTCGTCTGTTTGACACCCCAGTGGCATGAACCAGCTACCCTAAGGCGGTCTGTTTGGGTTATGTTGTGGTGAACCCATTAAAATAAAAAACTATTTAAAAGACAAAGAACCTCTGTGCGTAAACACTGAGGCAAGGGTTACCCCAAAGGGCATTTGACTGGGAAGCCAAGTTATATGTGTGTGTGTGTGTGTGTGTGTGTGTGTGTGTGTGTGTGTGAGAATGAATGAAGGCATCAGTGATGGGGGCAAAAATATTTGTCTACATTTGACTTGCCACCTGAGATCGTCCAAGCAAGGAAGAAGTTTGATTTGCTGCACAATAAAATATGGACACGGGGAGCTCGAGCCCGGGCTACTGGTGTATCCAGCCAGAAAGTTGTTATAAATGGGGTATCTTATAATTATGATACTTTGGAAGATGCACCAACTGATTTAAAAATTAAGATTCCTAAGATTTTTGAATGAAATACCTAGCAGTTTAAAATATGGGTTTGGTGCTGAAGGGGGTAGGGGACAAGAGGCATGAAGCACAAGATGGATGGGATGTTCACTCTAATTGTTTTCTTTGCTTTACAGGGTTGTATGAGGGAATATTTTATTAAACTGCTGTTCCTGAGTAATATAGTTAAAAAGAGGAAGGGATTAACAGTTCATTTGTTAAAACATGAGTGGATAGTGCTAAAAGCTGTAGTCAATTGCATTGTTCAGTATTCTCAGATTATGGTCAGATATGCTGGTCTATTTAGATCTAGTACAGGTCAAGCAAAAAATCCTCTCATGTGGTCAGAAATGAGAAATCTTAAACACTATGACACATAATTTTAAAGTTAAGGTGATTTCCCTCAACGTCAATGGAATTAATTCACCAATTAAAAGGTCTAGACTACTAGCCTATTTAAAAAAACCAAAACAAACAAAAAAAAAAAAACTAATGCTCGGATTATACTTGTACAGGAAACCCATTTACTGGAGTAGGACATTTTGAAATGCAAAAAGAAATGGATAACCTATATATATTATAACTCTGGTACAAAAAGTTGAGGGGTTGCTATTATGATGAAAAAAGGGTTAAACTTTTTGTTAAACAAAATAAATACTTAGAAGATAGAATAATTATGATTAAGGCACTAATATTAAACCATTTGTGATAGAATCTAAGGTTCGAGCAGACGCGATAGACCGTAAGGCCTAATCTGCTGGCAAATAGTATGTTAGTATGTTAGAATCAGTTTATGGGCCTTTTGAAAATTACTCATTTCTTGCTAGATTATCAGAAGCTTTACAACCACTTCAACCTTCAAATATAATAGCAGGAGATTTTAACGTGCTAAATAACCCCAAATTGGCTAAAACGTCTCCTTTAAGAAGTAATGAAATTGTTTCACAAAAATTGCTGTACTTCATCAGTGTTAAACAATTGATATGTGGAGATTACAACATCCAGCTGAAATTCAAAATACACATTTTGACAAACAATCTTTTAAAGAATAGAGTTTTTCTTAGATTCAAAGTATAATTCAAAATATAGTAGGTGCAAGCATGGACTCATTTCATTTCTGATCATGCTTTGATAGATTTGGAAGTAATAATTGAAAACCCTAATTGAATAGCATCATCAAACTGGTCATTTAACGAATTATTAAAAGTTGCAGAATTTAGAGAATATATTCGCACAGCTTACAGGAATATTGGTTTTATAATTATACTGGACAGAAGAATATATTCATCTATGGGATGCTTTATGTGCAAATTTAAGAGCGCATATAATTTCCTATCAAACAAAACTAAGATTTAATAAAAAACAAGAAATAGATACCAAATTAAAAAGATTGGATGCTCTTATTATTAAGGATTTTGAAAAATATAAACAGTGGTATAATTATAGAATAAAGGCTCAACTTAATATGCCAGGAAAACAAACTTTTTTCTTATTAAAAAAATATCAATACTATAATACAGATAAATCGGGTAAACTCCTTGCAAGTCTTAAGAACAGAAAAACAAAATATTCTATCCATTAAAGATACTACTGGTACCTTAAAATTTACAGACCAAGAAATGGCACAAGTATTTAGTGATTACTGTAAATAAATCTATCAACTTTTTTCCAGATCCCAGATTAGTCACAGCATTCTTTGATAGAGCTTCCCCACCATTAGAAAGTTTCCCCTTTATATGCATCACAAAAGAAAATGTTTTACGATCTATTGAAACACTCCCAAAAAGGAAGTCTCCTGGATTAGATGGCATGACAAACAAGTTTTATCAAACTTTTGCAGACAAATTATCCCCTTGGTTAACCAGAATAATAGAATTATTACTGGAGCAAGATAACAATTTGCCTTCATTCATGAATCTTGCAAAAGTTATTTTACAGACTATAAACTGATTGCTAAATGAATAATATTCAACCTCACATTCCTACTTTAAATCATAAAAATCAATATGGATTCACCAAAAGGAGGAGAATTTCACAAGCTAATAACATTCGGGCCATTGTACAACTGATAAATACAAAACCCACGTATAAAACTGAGACTTATTATACTATAGCGGTAGACGACAGTAAAGTGTTTGATGTAATAAATAGATATTATATTTTTTATGTTAGAATTTTTAAATTTCTTAAAGAAATATCAGCTATATAAATGCACATAGGTCAAGTTCCAGATAAATAGATATCTAACTAATGAATTTGTTATGGCAAATGGTATAAGGCAAGGCTGCCCATTATCGCCTTCCAATTTTTATTTTAGGATTCAAGCTTTTATTACAAATTATTAGAAATGACACAAATATACAAGGTATTCGCCTGCCACAAGAACAGGTAAAACTTAGCATTTTCGCAGATGATATCCTTTTAATAATCAAATATAAATATTTCACTGGAAACCTTTTTATAGGGAGGTTAACTATTCACTTATTTCAGGTTATAAATTAAATAAAAATCGGTAATAATGAAGCTCTCTAAACATAAACCTCAAGAGTTAAATAATCTAATTAGAGACTTCTCTATTCAAGAATCCATTAAATATTTGGGTATTATTCATTCTCCAAATATTCATAATATAAAAACTAACTATAATAATGCCAGAACTAAAGTGACAAAGCTTCTTGATTCATGGCGCAACCTATGTCTTTATGGTCTTTATGAAGTACTTAAAATGATCATTCCACAATTTATGTATGCGGAACTCTTGGGATCACCTATGAAAAATGGTTTGAAGACATTAAAATAATTTTTTTCAATTCTTATAAGTGGGAAGCCTCAATTGCCTGGAAGGTACTAACAATCCCTAGAGAAAAGGGTGGTCTTGGCTGCCCTGACCCTTTAGTTTAACTTGAAGCCCATATTCTTTTAATATCTATCAATGGAGCTTTGACCTGGACACAGACTACATCATTTATCAAGACCTATTGAATTCTGGAATGGAGGGAAATTGATTTTCATTGAATAACCTCGTTGTGGATAAAAAAAAAAAGATAGCTCACGGGGTATTACCGGTGAGTAATACCATCGAGAGGTTCTGGACATGTAGGAGGGTTGAGAGGTTACAGTGTCCAGAACCTCGATGGTGTCTCACCGATAATGCCTGGAGAGCTGTCCTTTATTTTTTTAATATGTGAATGAGTTCTTTTTTTCTCTGTGCACTTTTGTTACGAGCAGTCAGCTGTTCAGTGAAGGACTGAGTCCTAGCTGACCGCCGCACTTTCTCTGTGCCTGTTTCTCCCTCCCGCCCCTGCTGCTCACACAGACCATTTTATTTCACTCGTACCTTTTGCTTTCCGGCAGGAGCACAGG